>OY743178.1:33244955-34444955 GCA_963555705.1 Ligustrum vulgare
TGTTAAATCACTTGCAACTAATACACAACAGTTTCAACAGGAGACGAGGACGGGGATAAAAAATTTGGAGACTCAAGTAAGTCAATTGGCATCAACTGTGAGCCGATTAGAATCTCAAGGCAAATTACCGTCCCAAACCGTCGTCAACCCAAAACAAAATGCCAGTGCAATCACTTTGAGAAGCGGGAAGGAATTGAAAGATCCTGGTAAAGCAAAGAAAGGTAATTCGGGGGAAGAATATGAAAAGGAAGTCATCCCACAACATCAAGTTGATCAGCCTGAAGTCCTTAACAGAGAACAACCAAAAGTTTTCATGACACCTCCTCCATTCCCTACAAGATTGAGCAAATCCAAAAAGGAAGAAGAAGAGAAGGAAATCATGGAGACATTTCGAAAAATTGAGGTAAATATTCCCTTACTTGATGCGATTAAACAAGTGCCTAGATATGCTAAATTTTTGAAGGAATTGTGCACTAATAAGAGGAAGCTGAAAGGGAATGAAAAGATAAGTGTTGGAGAAAATGTTTCAGCTGTTCTCCAGAAAAAATTACCTCCTAAATGCAAGGACCCAGGTATGTTTACTATCCCTTGTAAAGTAGGCAAAGTTAGAGTCGAAAAGGCCATGTTAGATCTAGGAGCCTCAATAAATGTCATGCCTCTTTCTGTTTATTCATCTTTAAATACTGGACCATTGAAGGAAACAGGTGTGATTATTCAATTAGCAGATAGGTCTAACGTATACCCAGAGGGAGTCTTAGAAGATGTATTGGTTCAGGTTAATGAATTGGTTTTTCCTGCTGATTTTTATGTTCTTAATATGGAGGAAGATGATTCTTCTAATCCTACACCTATTTTATTAGGAAGACCATTTCTTAAAACATCTAGGACAAAAATTGATGTGCATGCTGGAACACTCACGATGGAGTTTGATGGTGAAATTATTAAATTTAATATTTATGAAGCCATGAGATATCCTAGTGATGTGTCACCTGTTTATGTTATGGATGTTATTGACCCTTTAGCACAAAATCTTTTTGACCTTAACAGTGATGATAAGTTGAATGTTGCACTAAGCAGGAATCTCACTCTTGATGGACTAGAGAAGGCTATGAAGAATTTTGTGTTCAATTTCGACTTGCAAGATGCAATTCAGGAATTAGAGTCACTCAAACCTATAAGGTATAATGTATCTCAAATTGAATTGCCTATCTCTCACACAAAACTTCTTTCTTCTGTTGAGCAGGCACCAAAATTGGAATTGAAATCACTACCAGACCATTTGAAGTATGTGTTCTTAGGAGAAGGAGAAATCCTCCCGGTGATTATCTCCAACAAACTCTCTCCCTTGGAAGAAGAGAAATTAACTCGAGTGCTTAGGGAGTATAAACAAGCAATTGGGTGGACTATAGCTGACATCAAGGGACTGAGCCCTTCTACATGCATGCATAGGATATTATTGGAAGAAGATTGTAAACCATCTAGAGAAGCTCAACGGAGATTAAATCCACCAATGATGGAAGTGGTAAAGAAAGAAATTTTGAAACTTCTGGATGCAGGTATGATCTATCCAATTTCTGACAGTAAATGGGTAAGCCCAGTTCAGGTAGTCCCAAAGAAAACATGTATAACGGTTATTAAAAATTCAGAAGGTGAGATGGTCCCAACTCGTGTTGAAAATGGGTGGCGGGTATGTATTGATTATAGGAAGTTAAATGCTGCAACTAGAAAAGATCACTTCCCCCTCCCATTTATTGATCAAATGCTTGAGCGTGTAGCAGGTCGTACTCATTATTGTTGTCTTGATGGTTATTCAGGTTTTCACCAGATTCCGGTTGCACCGGAAGATCAAGAGAAAACCACGTTCACGTGCCCGTTTGGCACCTTTGCATATAGACGAATGCCGTTTGGACTATGCAATGCTCCTGCTACATTCCAAAGGTGTATGGTTAGTATATTTTCTGATTATGTGGAAAACATCATAGAGGTGTTCATAGACGATTTTACGGTTTATGGCAATTCTTTTGATGCATGTTTAACTAACCTTACAAAAGTTCTAGGAAGATGCATAGAAACAAATCTAGTTTTGAACTATGAAAAATGTCACTTTATGGTTGATCAAGGAATTATTCTAGGTCATGTTGTGTCTTCCAAGGGTATTGAGGTTGATAAGGCTAAGATAGATATTATTAAATCATTGCCTTACCCCACGACTGTGCGGGAAGTTCGCTCTTTTCTTGGTCATGCAGGTTTTTACAGGCGCTTTATCAAGGATTTTTCCAAGATCACTCAGCCCATGTGCAAGTTATTGCAAAAAGACATGGTGTTTGAATTCGATGAGGGATGCAAAGGAGCATTTGATAAGTTGAAAGATATGCTCACCTCAGCACCTATTATCCAACAACCGGATTGGAACCTCCCATTTGAAATCATGTGTGATGCAAGTAATTATGCAGTTGGTGCTGTGCTTGGACAAAAAGTTGGAAGAGCCCATCATGCCATTTATTATGCCTCCAGAACACTTGATAATGCACAAAGCAACTATTCAACAACAGAAAAAGAACTTTTAGCTATTGTTTTTGCTTTAGAGAAATTCCGTCAATATTTACTTGGTACTAAAGTAATTGTTTATTCTGATCATGCAGCTCTCAAGTACTTGTTTTCAAAGAAGGAGGCGAAACCTAGGCTGATTCGTTGGATTCTCTTGCTACAAGAGTTTGACTTAGAGATACGGGATAAAAAGGGCACGGAGAATTTGGTTGCTGATCATTTAAGTAGATTAACCACAAGTGAAGAGCCATCACCTCTAAAGGATAACTTTCCAGATGAGCATCTATTTTCTATTAAAGAAGCAATCCCCTGGTATGCTGATATTGTTAATTATCTAGTTACTAGGACGTTACCACATGATTTGTCTAGAGCTCAAAAAGATAGGATAAAGAGTGATGCTAAATATTATGTTTGGGATGACCCTTATTTGTGGAAACATTGTTCTGACCAAATTATTCGTAGGTGTGTCCCTCAACAAGAAATCCCTTCGATTTTAAAATTTTGTCATTCATATGCTTGTGGGGGACACTTTGGTCCTAAGCGAACAGCCCGTAAAGTACTAGAGTGTGGATTGTTTTGGCCTACTTTATTTCATGATTCATACATGTTTTGCAAATCTTGTGAACAATGTCAGAAGACTGGAACAATAGGACGTAGAGATCAAATGCCACTCACCCCTATTCTCGTTTGTGAAATATTTGATGTGTGGGGTATAGATTTCATGGGTCCTTTCCCTTCGTCTTATAGTAATGTTTACATAATTCTTGCTGTGGATTATGTTTCAAAGTGGGTGGAAGCTAAAGCCACCCGAACTGATGATGCTAAAGTGGTCGCAGATTTTGTCAAATCTCATATTTTTGTTAGGTTCGGGACGCCTAAAGCTATCATTAGTGATCGCGGGACTCATTTTTGCAATAGAGTAATGGAGGCTTTATTGAAGAAATACAATGTTACCCACCGCGTCTCTACTGCATACCACCCGCAAACTAATGGACAGGCTGAAGTATCCAACAGGGAAATCAAATCCATACTTGAAAAGACTGTCAACCCAGACAGAAAGGATTGGAGTCTACGGCTTGATGATGCACTTTGGGCCTACCGAACGGCCTACAAAACTCCTATAGGTATGTCTCCTTACCGTTTGGTATTTGGTAAACCTTGTCACCTTCCAGTAGAATTAGAACACAGGGCATACTGGGCCATTAAGCAGTGCAATATGAGAATGGATGAGTCGGGGGAGCAAAGAAAATTGCAAGTGCAAGAGTTGGAAGAAATCCGCAATGATGCCTATGAGAACTCAAGGATCTACAAGGAAAAGACAAAAGTTTCCCATGATCAGATGATTTCCAGGAAAACATTTTCTATTGGTCAGAAAGTTTTACTTTATCATTCTAAATTGAAATTGTTTCCTGGTAAGTTGCGTTCTAGGTGGATAGACCCTTTCCTTGTTACTAATGTATATTCTCATGGTGCAGTTGAAATTCAAGGATTGGATACGGGTAAGATTTTTAAGGTCAATGGACATCGCTTAAAACCCTTTTATGAAGGCTTTCCGGTATGTAATGTTGATCAACTCGATTTAGAATGCCCAACTCACACTAATTGAGCGATGGGAACGTCTAGCTAAAGACGTAAAAGAAAAGCGCTTCCAGGAGGCAACCTGAAATTCTTTTCCTTGGTTTAACAAGCAATTTTTATTCCTTTATTCATTTTCATCCATTTATTCATTTTTTATTTATTTTATGATCCATGTAATTTTTTTTGAAGTGAAATTAACCTTGTTTTAATTTTTGGGCAGATTTGAATCTTCATTAGGACGTGGGCACGCTCTATGAAGAAAGCACTTGGTTCAAATAGTGGAGAAAAACATGAAATAAGGCGTGCCCACGCCTTAACAAAAGTGCACCTCGGATTACATGCCCATTCTTCAGAACTTGGAATAAGGCGTGCCCACGCCTTAACGAAAGTGCACCTCGGATTACATGCCCATTCTTCAGAACTTGGAATAAGGCGTGCCCACGCCTTAACGAAAGTGCACCTCGGATTACATGCCCATTCTTCAGAACTTGGAATAAGGCGTGCCCACGCCTTAACCTATGTGCAGCTCGGATTTGAAAAAAAAATAAAAAATTAAAACCCTATTCTGACTCACAAAACCGCTCTCCTTCCTTCCTCACCAAACCATCATCCCCTTTCGTGCTTCGGCATCCACATCTACGGGGTCGGCCACGGGACGTGATGAGGATCGGTTTGATAGGATTGAGCGTCGGCTCGCGAGGATGGAAAGAAATCAGAATGCCTTCTTTGCTCACATGGGATTCACATCCTCCTTCACCACCATCCAACTCTTAGCTGATTACCTTCAGGGAAGTCCTCTATTTTCTTATTTTTGCATTTACATTTCTGTAACATTGAGGACAATGTTCGAACTACGTGTGGGGGGAGGGTTTTTATGTGTTTTTGCTAAAATTTTTGAATGTTGATTCATTTTCATTTTAGTTGAGCCTCAATTTGCTGTTTTAGTTGTGATTTCATTTTATTTTCCTTTGTCTTTCATGTCCGTTCTGTTTGACAAGAAATTTGAAAACTCTCTTCTTCATTCTGGATTTTACCGATGCTTATCCCTTTATGATCTGATTGTTGTGAATTATTGAGATGAATTGAGGCACAGTAGGGAATGGCATGAGTAGTTGAATTCTTGTTTACTGCACGGGATTGATTGCTCTTGATGGTGGATTGAATGAAGGGTGTGTGGGATTTGATGCAAATTGACCCTGTTTTTGTGAGCTTTTGAGCCTCTTGAGCATTTACATTTATATATATATACACGACGCTATGCTCCGCTCCTTTGATTGTGTGATTGTCATGTATAGTTGATCTCTTCTAGAACTTGCTTTGTTATGCATGTTGAGATGCCTCTTGGTAATTGGATGCACTAATTAAGTAAGGGCACTTAGGTTAAGCCAAATTTAGCTTTCTTGAAATGCCTACCTTGAAATATACCTCCTAGAAAGCCACTTTTGAGCCATAGCTTTTTTTTTTTCTTGAAGATTAACCACAATACAAGCCATGAGAAATCCTATTCTTTGCTAATCCTCCATTATTTTGAACCTTGCATTGAAGGGATATATAGGCTTATTCATATGAGCTTCGATATGTTTTGGGTCGAGATTGAGAGATTTCGGGAATAAAGATCCATGATTATGCAAGTCTCATTATTCTTTTGAGAAGTGGTAATGTGAAAGAAAAGTTGGGGATAAAGTATTCGAGTTACAATCTACGATGTTCTATTATCCATGAAAAAAAAAATGAAAAAAAAAAAAGAAAACATGATTGTGAAGCAAAGAAGTGCAAGTGAAACTGTTCGAGAACGATTTGATTGAAAGCAATGCATGAAGTTTGACTGAGCTCTTGTGAATATGTTTGTGTAGTTCCTTCGATGAGATAGCCAAAAATATATCCTCCTTATCCCACCTTACCCAAGCCCCATTACAACCAGTGCTAAGACCCTTACTTGCATTCAAGACCACTGGTGGCTCCGACGTGATATATTAGCAAGCCTATGGTAAGAATTTTCTATGCATTGGCTTGAGTGTTCACATATATATTTTATACCCTAAACACTTTGAGCGAATTGTGTGAATCTAATGTGAGGCATTGAATCCCATTGCATGTGAATTTCGAAAAATTGTTGAGGTGATTGGTCTTTTGTTGGTAGATTGGGATTTATTCTATTTTTGCTTGTTCTTTGCTTGTGTCACGATTTAAATCTTTAAGGCATGATGGATTGGGTTGTGGATGGATAGGTGAAGGTAGAAGAATGAATGATGTTGAGAGCCAACTCATAAACTTGGTCTGATTTATGCTTGAGGACAAGCATTGTCTAAGTGTGGGGGGATTTGATAGGGTGCATATTTGCTATTTAATTAGTGATATTCCCTCTTGTTCCATTAATTTTAAATGTTTAAATTGTAGATATTAATCATATATTATGACTTGTGGATTAGGTGGAGAATTGAGATCAAAATGGGCTCAAATCAAAAATTAGAAGGAAGAAGTTTGGAACTCTAAAATACCCAATCAGAGAAGGACAATCAATAAGGCGTGGGCACGCCTTATTAATTCTGAAAGACTGCAACCTCAAATATTTAATGGGCCGGACTTGTGGACGTTATTTTACAAATCACTTTGGAGACAATTCCAACAACAGCAATTTTATTTAACATAGAATGCGGCACATGTTTTGGGCTGGGATTACTCAATTATTATTTGGGCCCAACCTAACCTAAAGGAGAAGTCGGCAGCAAACGTGAGGGGAGGAAAAAAGGGGAGGCTGGGAAATATTAAAAAAAAAGGGGACCAGAATTGCTGAGCGGGGACAATTGCTGGCAGAGGACATTTTGCTGGAGAAGAAAGAGTTGCTGGACGAGAAGAAAAAGGAGAACGACGGCGGAAAAAAGGAAAAGAAAAAGAAAGATGCTGGGAACGAATTGAGGTGCAGAATTTTGGAGAAAAGGGATGCGGTGACACTAGCCTCGATTTGGGAGTTTTACCTTCTCGTCTTTTAATCTTATTCATTTAACTTTTTTTTTATTTTCCAAATGTTTATGGATAGCTAAATTTATTTTTCCAGTTCAAGGTTATTCAAAGTTTGATTCGCCAAGAATTGTGAGATCTAATTAAATTTAATTTGTTCTTTAATTGTTTTCTATTTATATGTTTTTTGCTTATGAATGAGGTTGTTGTTTTGATTGATTAATTCAAAGTGCACGTTGTTTTAATTGTCAAAATAATACTTGGCCAATTAGGAATCTAAATCCGTAATTGTTTAGGTTTTCTAATACAGGTGACAAATAACATAGTTAATTATAGACTGATTTTTGACTCATGTTATGAAGGCATATAACCTAACTTAAATAAATCACGCGTGTGAATTTGTTGGTTAGAATTGGTCGTCTCTCTAGAAATTAAAGCTATTGGTAAATTAAATCCTACGATTGTATCTAGGGTTGTTTATTGATTAGAGAAATAATTAACGAGCGTCTCTTGATTATCGATACCGTAAGGAGAGATAGGTTGTTAGATCGTATCAATGACCATAACCAATTTAGATAATGATTTAAGGATTTTATTCTTGCATCGATGATCAATTCTGTGAATCAATACTGAGATTATACCTTGGGCTGGATATTTGTCCAATTTGATATTTCCAAACATTTTAATTTCGCACTCGTTTATTTACAAATTGATTTTAACTCAAAATTCAAAATCCCCCCCCCCTTGTTTTTAATTCATTGTTTTTAATTTTCCCGAAGAATTAAATCTAACCAGTCTCTGTGGATTCGACCTTGCTCACCACTATTGCAATTTATTTTAACGAGAGCAAGAAATTATTATTTGTTGGATTCGACACCCATCAGCCCTTCATCTTTGCAGCCCAGAAGTTAAAATTTTCTCCATTGAAAGTTGAGGGTAGAGGAGCTCAGAAACTACTTGAGGCCATAACTTTTTTACACTTGTTTGGCTAGTAAGGTTCCTTGTTTTCTCTCAAGTTTCACGGATTTTTTTTTTTTTCCGGTCCCTCTAAGATCCTTGTGGTGCTCTAATATCACTCATGGATATTGAAAGATAGAAGAGAAGAAACAATGTTCATTCACACAAAAATAGTTGGTACATGTCTCTTACATATAGCCATACATTTGATATGAAAGGAAGTTGTATCCTGTTACATCTTTTACCAACCACCATACTTCAAAGTCTGACAGTTACAGCAACTTGCAACTTTAATTAAACTAGTCTAATAAAATTAAGTAACATAAACTAGATAATAAACAAAAAAAAAAAAAAAAAAAAAAAAAAAAAAAAAGAAACTTAGTTTGTTAGCGAAAAAAGGTGTCACACATACTTCATCAGAAATTGTGTTTTTTATAAAATTGATTATAAATGGTGATAATTATTTTAATTTTAAAGAACAGAACATTAATTTCAAACAAACTGATCAAAGACTCAAAGTTACATTTCACAGTTTCTCTTGCATTTTTATTTTTATGTCTGCATCCTACAACAACCTGACTAACAACTGGTGGTGGAGACTCAAAAGAATTACCAATTGTCGCCTAATGTTGATGGATTGCCATCAACTTATATACCCGATTATTGATAAAAAAATAATTTTTGAAGTACCTAATTTTTTGATTGAAACTTGAATGGATGTAGGTAATTTTCTCAATTTAAATTATATCTTGGTTAAACATATTTTTTCTACTCGCGTTTGGTAGAATGAAAAATTCACCATTCATCTATTATTTATTTTAAAAGATAAAATCTTACATTGATCAAGGATGTAAACATAGACAAATTTATAATGGTTGTGTTATTTCCATTAACAAGGTTTACATTTTAAGGTGAATTCTCAAGTTTTAATATAGCATCAGAGCATGTTAAACAAAGTGGTAGTCCATTCTCAAATTTATTAGTACTTCCATAGTCAAAAACTGAAGAAAGATAAAATGTTGAGAGCAGTACTACAGCACACTGAATTACAAGAAATACAAATAATCTGAAGTTCAACACACATTTAAATAAAGTACAGCACACTGGTTCGATGTCTTCCTTTAATCAGCAATCATGAAATCATTGTTCATTTGATTATCTGCCTGCAGAAAATACAAATCCCTGCATGATTTGATCATATGATTGCATTATATTACACCATTAGACTAGAAATAATTTTCACAAATTTTCAATAGGAGTAGAAATATCAAATGAAGAGAAAAAAGGTAAACAAAGATAAAAATGTATTACCTGTGACTTAGCATTTTTGAGCTTTAAACAAATGGAAATGGAGATCATTGCTCATGATCTGGAGGGTAAATTGAAAGTTTAAATCCACTACCACCGGGCAGTTTTTTATGATCTGAAATTTTCTTTGCAGAATCAACTGCTGCTTTTGTGGTACAGTTCAAATCCAATATCTGGAAGCTTGGAACCTCAGACAGTTCAAATGGGACTTCATCAAGCTTACTGCAGTGATTAAGACGAAGGCACTTGAGACGTGGGAAATGAAGAGCAGAAGCCCTCCAGAAAGCTAAGTCTGTCCTTCCAATATGCAAAACTAATAGAGAACGGAAACCTCCGTCCTGTGACTTCCACAAGTCTCCCGTGAATGCATTGTCTTTCAACTTCAGGATCTCAAGGCCTTCCAATAGTCCCAAAGTAGACATATGCTTCCAATCAAGCATTGTCTCTACTATTGTTAGCTTTTTTAGGTTCGATGGGAATTTGTAGCTTGGGGGAAGGCTAATTAATTTTCCTTCAGAAGGAGGCTGAGGAAATGCATCATTCCATAGCTTCAGATTTTCAAGGTGAACCAATTTTCCGAGACTGTCAAACAAACTAGATCCAGTACCCTTGATATACAATAACTTAGCTAATTTGCCTCGAATACCCAATTTGGTTAGGTTTGGAGCAGCAGAGAAGACATCTTCTGTACAACTTTCAGGTGATATTGTAGAAAGTGTTTTGAAATTCAAAGAATCTTCTTTATTTTTTCTTGATTTAGCAAGAGGGCCTTTCAAAGTTGTGGATGCATTTGTTTTTAGATGCCTCAATTGAATCATCTTCCAAACATCTGCTTTGATTTCAAGGGTGCGTGATGATGTCTCAACTATAAGAGTTTGTATGTTCCAAAGGCTGGAAAGGGCTGCAGGAAGTATTTTGAAGTTGCAGGAGAGAACAAGGTACCTCAAATGTACAAGTTGAGTTAGGTCAACAGGAAAACGAGTGAAATTGAGGGGTTTACCATCTAAAACCCTGAGCAATTTAAATGCAGCGGGGATGGAAGAATTTTGATCATTTTGCAAGGTGATTTCTTCATGGGCAAAACATAAAAAAGACCGAACACGTGGACCTGTTGGTTTCAAATCGAGATAGTTCAAAATTTTGGAATTGATGGAAAGGCGACGACACTTTTCGGAGTCAGGGTTTGGAGATGAATAGGTACCTTGATTATGCGGTGTAATTTCCACAAAAATACTTTCTTGTGCAGCTCGTTTCTTACAAAACACATGTAGCATGTCATGAATATGACATGTTTTAACTTTGCCATTTAACCTCCTGTCCCCAACCATGAGTAAACTCCTACTGATTAAATCCTCTAAGTACTCTTCAGCAATATCCTCCAAGCTCAAGCTCATCCCTTCACTTTGCTGTATGAATCCTTCAGCGATCCAAAGGCGAAGCAGTTTCCACACCGGAATTTGGAAATCTTCAGGAAATATTCCGAAGTAGAGAAAACATGTTTTCAAGTGATAAGGTAAATGATTAAAACTCATTTCTATAAAATGATCCATTTTTTTCTCCTCGTCCATGTTAATAAATGACTCCACACCGTCAGCAACTTTTTTCCACGAATCAGTTTCCTTACCTTTTCCTAGCAGAATTCCTCCAATCACCACTATTGCGAGAGGTAGTCCTTTACATTTTTGGACAATACGCAATTCATGGTCTTTCAACTCGTCAGGACACTCCATTGATCCGAGTGCCTTCCTTTGGAGTAAAATCCTACTTTCAGGATTAGTTAGAAATCGCAACTGATGGGGAGTTATGTTGGGGTTGGCATACTTAGCCACTGTCTCAATACGAGTCGTTAATAGAATTCTACTCTTCTTCTTGTTTTCAGGAAAAGTTGTTTTTAATTCATCCCAAGCCTGTTTACTCCACACATCATCCAAGACAATTAAATACTTTCCTCTCCCCAAAAATTCATGAAGTTCATTGGCTAATTCGACTTCATTCATGTCGGCATTGCTATGCTCAGTTAATTGTCTTAGAATATCCTGAAGCACTTCCTTTTTACTATATTTCTCAGAAACAAAAACCCAGGCGCGATTGTAGAATTGATATTCAACATCAGGATCAGTAAATATCATTTTAGCCAGCGTTGTCTTACCAAGACCAGCCATACCAACTATTGATATAACTTGTAGTTCCTCAAGTCCACCAGTGAGAAGTTTGGTAACCTTTTCGGCCTCATCTTCAAAGCCCACCACGTTGTCTTCCACAATGGGAGCCTTTAATATAGTGAGCAATAATCAGTTGAGGTCCAATGGGAGCCTTTAATATAAGTGACCAATAATAGTTCTAATATGATAAAATAGAGACTACGCTGCATTCAAGATTGTTAAAATCAGTTGAGTACACACTTCACTAGAAATATAGGCAACATCAAAATCCTGCAATGATTTCTAGCCCCTGTCACCGTAAATCCAAAACCATCTATTTTAGTTAAGCCTACCATTTTTTACTTTTCAAACATTTTTTAAGCACACATCCTCCAAAAAAAAAAAAAAAAAATCTATTCCAAACCATAATTTTTCACAAATAATGGGTCTCAAACAAGGGCTTTTTAACCTCACACATTCACTAAAAATATCACTATTATATAGTCCATTTTTTGTGGAAAATGGGGCTCAAACAGGGGCTTAGTGGTGCAATGTTTGAAGATACACTTAAGAAATAAATACAAAAACAAAAGCCCTATCAAAGTGGCTCTAATTTACATTTTCAAAATTATTATTAAAATTAAAATGAATTAATTCTTGAACAGCAAAGATAGGAAGTAAGAAATTTACCTCTCTCTTGTTTATGGGAGGAGCAGCAATTAGCAGGGCATTAAACCCAAACTTCTTGTTTTGATAAATATCATTGACCTTCACCCTCATGTTCTTAATAGCCACCGCCGTACTTCGGAGCTTTGTGGTATGATCCAATATATGGACAACTCTATTGAAACCACTTCGGGCCTTCTGCATAGCTGCACGAGAAACATACATGTCCACATAATCTTCTGCTTCATACACGATGTCTCTGATTTGCTTCACCAGTGTATTTAGGACCTCCAGATTGTTATCCCTTTTTGCCATGTCTATGAGAAAGGATTTGAACAACTGTAGATCATTGTGCAGAGATTCCACGTCACTCTTCACATCAAGAATCAGATTTGCGTTGTAAAGAAGTAGTTGCTTTAAGTTTTCCAACAGAAATCCCACGGCTGCTTCGTCCGCCATTTCTTCTTAAATTAATTCTTTGTATGTTGTAGACTTATGATTCACAAATTGAAACAGACAGAAAAAGTGTTTTTTTTCTTTTTTTTTTTTTTGGGTAACTTTGGATGAACTTGATCTATAATTTATGCTCATTTATATGGATACCAAGTCATTCTACAAGTCAACACCTACCATACAGACTGATTATTAAATCCATATAATATTTTTAATCATAATAACGAATAACATAAGCACTGGAATACAATATCTTAAAGCAGCAAGTTGCTGGTTAAAATCACCCGGAGACTGGTTGACTTCAAATTGGTTAAATTCACCCGGAGACTCGTTGACTTCAGATACGTTTTGTGAAAAGTCACAGTTCATATTCAACTTATTGCTGGTTAAATTCACCCTATTTTACCTCAAGATACATAATAATCCTCAACGTAGTGTACATTCGAGCCTCTATCCCAGCCTCGCACGCACAATGCCACCTGACCTTCAAGGTTGCAGATTCAGTGGAGCGTGGGTGCTTTCTTAAAATGTGTGTGACCATACAGTGCTGTAGTTGGTGGAGGGTGGTCTGCCCTTGGAATCCGGCCCACATGACACGGTTGTGAACTTGTGTGCCACTGGAGTTTCCCTTGCTCTATTAAGTCTTGCTCACTTCAAATGTTCGGTCATGTGTCTTGATTGATGGAGACAAATTGGAGACAAAGCTGGACAAAAGCTAGTCAAAAGGAGTCAACTTTTGACAAACGGCATGAAGAGCATAATAATGGCCACTTTAATTTTGGTTGAAATTTTGGCACGCGATTTTGAGAATTTTGCCTATAAATTGAGGCTTTCTTGCAGTAGGAAAGGACCACGAAAAACACAAGCACAATATATATATATATATATATATATATATATATATATATATATATATAGAGAGAGAGAGAGTAAACACGAGAGGTTTTCTTGTGTGGAGAGAAAAGTGAGTTGGAGATAATAGCCTTTGTGTAGGCAGATAAAAATACAGTGTAGTATTTTTGTACTCCTCATTTTTCAAGTTAGAGAAATATATTGGTGTGGGTCCATGGACGTAGGCAAATTGCTAAACCAAGTAAATCTTTGTGTTTCGTATTTACATTTTATTTTTTGCGTATTTATATTTTCTCAGTTCAAATTATTTGTGTCCCATCGATCCTAGGAGGGATTAGTTGCGTCCTAATTTCCAACAATTGGTATTAGAGCTTTGGCTCATTAAGATCTTTTGAAATTCTTAGTATGCTTTGTGGTTGCAGCTTTGACTGATCATTCACATCAGAAAAGATTTCTTTAGACTGTTTTGTGATCGAGTGGAGCAATGGCGACATATGAGAAAATATCCAAAATTGACAAATTTGATGGTTCAAATTTTGGATTTTGGAAAATGCAAATGGAGGTCTATCTGTACCAGAAGGATCTATACAAGCCACTAAAAGAAAAGCCAAAAGATATGAGCCATGAGGATTGGGAGTTGCTTGATCGAAAAGCACTCAGCACAATCAGGTTGACGTTATCTAAGTCAGTGGCCTTTAACATTAAAAATGAGAAGACAAAGGCGTATCTCATGGCAGCCCTATCCAGCATGTACGAACAGCCGTCTGCAGCAAATAAAGTTCACTTAATCAAAATTTTGTTCAATATGAAGATGGCCGACGCTGGCAGATTTGGGGAACACCTCAATGAATTCAATGAAGTGACGGACTAGCTAAACACAGTCGAAATCACTTTTAGTGAAGAAGTTCGAGCTCTGTTAATTCTTGGACAGTTGCCAGATAGCTGGAATGGCACAGTTACAACGATTAGTAGCTCTGCTGGAAAGTCAAAATTGAAGTTCGATGATGTCGTAAGGGTGATCTTGACCGAGGAGATCAAACGACAGTCAGAAGGTGTCTCAACTTCAGGATTGGCATTAAACGTGGAAAGCAGAGGCGGATGTTCTAACAGAGGAAATTGCCAGGGCAAAGGCAAATCCAGAAGTGGCAGATCGAGGTCAAGAAATCCAAACAATTCTAACAAAACTAAGCCAGTTGAATGTTGGAAGTGTGACAAGACTGCTAATTACAAAAACCAGTGCACATCACCTCCAAGAGAAAAGGAGGAGAAGACAGAGGTCAATGTTGTCGCGGAGGAAGCGAACAATGCTTTAATATGCTCTTTGGAAAGAAAAATGGAATACTGGGTGATTGATTCCAAAGCATCTTTACACACTACCTCAACATAAGGAGTTTTTTGTAAGCTATACAAATGGTGATTTTGGAAGAGTATATCTTGGTAATGATCAACCGTGTGACGTGATCGGAAAAGGTGATGTACAGATTAAAATCAACGGATCTGTATGGAAATTGAAGGGCGTGAGGCATATCCCAGAATTGAGGAAGAACTTGATCTCCGTCAAGCAATTGTCAGCAGAAGGGCATGTTACCACATTCTCTGGTGATAACTGGAAGATCGCCAAAGATGCCATGATTATCGCTCATGGCAAAGATACTGGAACTTTATACACAACGGTGGATGCTTATGTGACAACTGCAGTTGCTGATAGCAAGGAATTGTGTGACAACTGCAGTTGCTGATAGCAAGGAAGGCCCGAACCTGTGGCACCAGAAACTTGGACATATAAGTCAGAAAGGACTCAAGTACATGCATGCAAAGGGGAAACTACCAGAGCTTCAGTCTACTAACATAAACTTATGCGAGAGTTGCATCTTTGGGAAGCAGAGCCGATGAGTACCTGAGTGGCCCAACGAGTAAGGACCCGTTGCATGTACCGGTGGGACCAATAACGAGGCTGAGGGCTAAGAAGATCAAGCAAGCAATGCAGGGGTTTATGCAAGCTTGGGTGGATGAATATTCAAGTACAAGGTCAAAGACTCCATTTTCAATGCATGACAAGATGGAAGATGAGCCAAAACCGTTACAACTCATTTGGATCAAAGAACAAGGTGAAAAGAATGCAGAATGCCTTTTACGGCCGTAAGTTCTAGAGTTACGGTCGTAACTTTGATATCGCACAAATTGGGCAGAAAGTGACTTACGGCCGTAACTATCATTTTCACGGCCGTAATTGAGTTGTGTAATTTTATTCAGTATGTGACTTACGGCCGTAAGAACACATGTCACGACCGTAAGAGATAAAACAATTTTTGGACCTGAGGGTCAATTACGGCCGTAAGATCGTATGTTACGGCCGTAAAAAGGCGCCACGTTTTATTTTAGGTATTTTACGGCTATGGTTATTTTAACACGTTTTTGGACTATATTAGGTTTTCTTTGTCATTGTAAACATACAAATTTTATGATTAATGAGATTACTTGAATTAGGTGAGTTTATCCATATTCTTCTTCGTTCTTGATTGAACCCCTTGAACTTATCAAAGGATTTTACAATCTTTGTGGTGTTCACCCCTTTATGGTTTTTCATTCCACATCTTAACGGGTCTTGAATTTGATATATCCTTTGATGTGATCCGGACCCTCGACAATCGGAGTCATAGCAGGCTTGACGGAAAAATTCGAATATTCAAGCCAAACAAAGAAAAAATGACCAGTTTTGACATTACGGCCGTAATGTCAAGGATCACGGACGTAATCTATTCTCTATCTAATTCATAACCGGATAAAAAAAGACTTACGGCCGTAGCCAAAATCCTCACGGCCGTAAGACTGCTTCTGGACGTGCGCCGCTGATAGAGTTTAAGGATTTTCGCATTATTTTATTTCCTTATCAGTTTTAGCTATTTTAGGTTAGTTAGAATTCTATTTTGAGTAAATTAGCGATTAGGGTTTTATTTTGCTTATTTATACGCCTTTTTGATTCATTGTAAAAAAAGACTTTGATGATTAAATAAAACAGAGATTGAATGTTTTTCAATTGTTTAATGTGTGGATTCACATTAAAATCCAAACTTATCAAGATTGATTATCTTGTGGCGTTAATCCCGAATATATCAAATATTCGCGAGAATATTTGTGGCGTTCAAATCAGAGACTTATCAAGGAGATTGGGCAAATTCTTGTGGCGTTTCGAAAGTCGTGGTTCTTTATTCCGCATCGTCGAGCCATCGCGTCGTGAATATCGGGTTATGATTCATCCGTCCAACCACAACCTGAGTTCGGAACTTTCCGGCGTTTCTTCCGCGCTTCGAATCTCATCATCCTTGGTTCTTGAGTCGTGAGTGTCGGGTCATATTGCTACCGTCTAATAATTCGGATTTGGAACTTTCCAAGTGTTTATACAATTTTCGCGAGTTCACATGATTCCCCATCAAGAATCACATCATTTGCTATCAGAGTTTGGCTCTAAATCCAGGTTTTGATATAATTCTTGTTTTGTTTCATTTTCTTCATTAGATTTCATTGTTCTTGAGCCATCATTGAATCGATATTAGATTCTTGGGTTTCTTGAAATTCTTCACTATTTCAAGATTGGTCTTGATTTCAATTCTTGTTATTATTGATTGTTCTTGATTAGCAAAAAAAAAAAAAAGTGATTATTATTGAAGAGCAAGATCAATAACACAATTCCATACTCAAGAAGACCTTTCTTGATACCTTGTATTTTCCCACATTCTTGGTAGTTTTCGTCATCCATCACTACTTTCAAAATCTTTCATTCCTTTTTACATCAATTTTTTTTAGTCCAATATTCCATCAAATCTTCTTTTCATCTATTTGTGTCTTGCACTTTGGGTTAATTCCACGAAGACCAAGTCCGTGACTAGTTTGGTGGGTTCTTTGAGAACTTGAGGAAAGGGGATAGAGAGGAAAAAGGCAGAGTGGTGAGATCAGTAGAGGGAAAAATCCGAATAGAGTGATACACGAGTGCTAAACACGTGAGGATATATTTTCTTGCAAATTATTTCTTTTTCTTTTTGATCACTAACCATGTCACAGAAGGAAGCATTATCGACAGGGGAGGATAACCAACAGTTCCACTTTCTTGCAATGCTGGAAAAACAATTCGAGAGGTGGGATGCGAAGTTGGGGGAGATTAAAAACTCCGTGGACACGCATAGTGCAGCAATTGCCCAACTACGTAGAGAGCAGCCGCACACGGCTCCTAATATCCGGAGGCCGCAAAGGTATGACAATAATCCTAGGAATGGAGTTTGGGATGATGGTGATGTTGAGATAGGTGATAGTGTTGATGATGATAGTGAAAATGTATCAGTGGCTAGCTTGGGTAGGAGAAGAGGTCGGCGTGGAAGAGGAAATAGGCGTGAAAATAGAGATGATGATGGGATGGATAGAAGCTTAGGAAACATTAAAATGACTATACCAGCTTTCAAAGGTAAAAGTGATCCGGAGGTGTACTTTGAGTGGGAGAAGAAGGTAGAACTGATTTTTGAGTGCCATAACTACTCAGAGGGAAAAAAGGTGAAGTTGGCAGTTATAGAATTCGCAGACTATGCACTTGTGTGGTGGGATCAATTAGTGACAAGTAGGAGGAGGAACCGTGAAAGACCTATTGAGACCTGGAATGAGTTGAAGGGTTTAATGAGGAAAAGGTTTGTGCCCAATCATTACTATAGGGACTTGTACCAGAAACTCCAAAATCTATCTCAGGGTTCGAAGAGTGTAGAAGAATACCATAAGGAGATGGAGATTGCTATGATTCGAGCGAATATTGAGGAGGATCCGGAGGCCACGATGGCCAGGTTTTTGAGTGGCTTGAACAGAGACATTGCAAATGTTATAGAACTGCAACATTATGTTGAGCTGGAGGAGATGTTGCACGTGGCGATGAAGGTGGAAAGGCGGCTTAAAAGGAAAGGAGTAGCAAAATACTCTTCGGGTTCTACTCCTTGGAAACCTACGTGGAGTGGAAATAACAAAAATGAAGGAGCTGCTCCAAAAGGGAAGTCAGAACCACCAAAAGCTCGAGAGGAATCTGCTAATAAAGGTAAACCCACTTCTAACTCTCAACCTCCTAGAAGTAGAGACATTAAGTGCTTTAGGTGTATGGGAATCGGGCACATTGCATCACAATGCCCAAACAAAAAAATAATGCTTGTGCGAAATGGGGTGGTGGTGTCGGAGGATGAGGTTGAGGATGATGATGAGTTTAAGGATATGCCTGCCTTAGAAGAAGCTAGTGATTGTAACGACGGAGATTATGCGGTAGCTCAATCCCTTATTACTAGGCGTGCTCTTAGTACCCAAATTAAGGTGGAGGAGCCGGGTGAGCAAAGGGAAAACATATTTCATAATAGATGCTTTGTTAATAATAAAGTGTGTAGTTTGATAATTGATGGGGGGAGTTGTACCAACGTGGTTAGTACCACTCTTGTTGAGAAATTGTGTTTACCTATAATCAAACACCCTAGACCTTATAAATTACAATGGCTGAATGAATCCGGTGAGATCAAAGTGAATAAGCAGGTGTTAATCAACCTTTCTATCGGGAAGTATGAGGATGAGTTAATTTGTGATGTGGTTCCAATGCATGCTGGACACATCCTGTTGGGTCGGCCATGGCAATATGACAGGAGGGTGGTACATGACGGGTACAAAAATATGTACAGTTTTACAAAGGATGGGAAAAGTATCAGACTCATACCGTTAACTCCACAACAAGTTTATGAAGATCAATTGAAATTAAAGAGTGAGGAAGAGAAGACAAAGAGAGTTGGGACCCCGATCCCAGAAAAAGGAGAGCTGAGTGTTCAAAGGAGAGTTGGGACCACGATCTCTGAAAAAGGTGAGCTGAGAGAAAAACAGAGAGTTGGGGGTTCCGCCTTAGAAAAAGGAGAGGGAGTGACGAGTGCCAGAAAAGAAAGAGGAGAGAAAACCAAAGTGAGCTTCCTTGCCAAAAAGAGTGAGATCAAAAGAGTTGTCCTTGACCACCAACCAATGGTCTTACTAATGTACAAGGACTCCTTCCTTGCACTCGATGACACTAACTCTTCCCTCCCCCGTTTAGCTGTTTCTCTTTTACAGGAATTTGATGATTTATTCCCGGAACACATACCCAGTGGGCTGCCACCCATTCGGGGGATCGAGCACCAGATTGATTTTCCACCAGGAGCTGTCATTCCAAATAGGCCTGCATACAGAAGCAATCCAGAAGAAACAAAGGAGCTTCAGCGACAAGTTGACGAGCTATTGAGCAAGGGCTATTTCCGAGAAAGCATGAGCCCATGTGCTGTGCCTGTAGCGCCCCGAGTTCTAAATACCCGGTTCACCACGTCATCGTCTGATCTAGCCTTTCAAATAATATTTTTGTGGAAGAAATAACTGAAATTCATTTTTGGCAACATTAAATAAACTGTAATGGTCGATAAAATTTAATACATTTATGAAACAATTTGAAATAATAAATAGAGCCATTAATATTGTAAAGCAATTGACAATGTCATAATTTCTCAAATAACTGAAATTCTCAAAATTATCCAATGTTTGGAAATACGGAAATCATTAAAATAAGGTTTTCAACCATTTAGCGTCTATTGCCACAATCATCCATCACTTGCCACCCTCTCCGAAATCTGCAAATGTTGTTAAAATAGACATGAGCATTTCATAGAAATACTCAGTAGACTCATCGCCAATTAATTAATTTATAATATAATTGAACACATAAATGCAGGCTCTTTAGAAATCATAGGGTGTGGGTTGCTCTTCTCGTGTATTAAAGCGCATGGCTTCTTTTGAAAACTCATAGGCTCTTTAGAAATCATAGGGTGTGGGTTGCTCTTCTTGTGCATTAAAGCACGTGGCTTCTCTTTGAAAAATCATTGGCTCTTTAAAATCATAGGGTGTGGGTTACTCTTTCTTCTCGTGCACATAAGACACATAAGTTATGCATAACATCATCATTAGTGATCAGGAAAGGGGTAAGCTGGACCCCAAATCACTAAAGTGCACATTCATTGGATATGGCAGATATGAGTTCGGCTACCGCTTATGGGATGACCAGAACAGAAAGGTAATTAGAAGCCTGCCACGCTTCGCGCCTGCGGCGTTTTATCCAGACAGTCTTTGCCAATAGTGCCATCCTCCCCGCTGGCTGTATGGGCGAGTTGTCCCTCGCTGCTGCGTTCTGTTGGGCTATGGATTACAGGAACAAATGTAGTTGAATAGAACAGCAGGCGGGTTACAATGTTCCACTGTGCCGAGATGTGAGGCGAATGTCATATTTAATGAGAAGGTTATGTACAAGGACAGAAATGCAGTGCAGCCCGATGACACAGGACATGATAATCCAACATATGTTGAGTTGGATGATGCTCCACAAAGCAGTATGTCGCAGCAGATAGAGGAGAATCTACAATTACAGGAGCCTGCTCCAAAGACTAATGCATCATAGTCTCCAGCTATTGTTCTTAGAAGGTCAACTCGACCTCATATTCCAAATAGAAAGTACATGAGCTACAAGTTACTTACTGATGCAGGTGAACCTGAATCCTATCATGAAGCATGTCAGGTCAGTGATTCTGGCAAGTGGGAGCTTGCAATGAAAGATGAAATAAAGTCTATCATCTCTAACCAGACATGGGAACTAGCTGAGTTGCCTACAGGAAAGAAAGCTCTGCACAACAAGTGGGTGTACAGGATTAAGGAGGAACATGACGGATCAAAGAGATACAAGGAGAGATTGGTGGTCAAAGGTTTCCAGCAGAAAGAAGGAATTGACTACACGGAGATTTTTTCTCCAGTTGTGAAGCTGACAACGATTAGATCAGTCTTAAGTATTGTTGTAGTAGAGGGTTTGCACTTGGAGCAGTTAGATGCGAAAACTGCTTTCCTCCACGGCGACCTAGATGAGGAAATATATATGCAATATCCAGAATGCTTCTCAGCCAAAGGAAAGGAGAAGCTCATTTGCAAATTGAAAAAGAGCTTATATGGCTTAAAGTAAGCCCCAAGATAGTGGTAAAAGAAGTTTGACGTATTCATGCAGAAAAATGGCTATTTCAGATGTAACGCTGACCATTGTTACTACTTCAAGAGATTCGAGTCCAGTTACATAATTTTGCTAATTTATGTCGATGATATGTTAGTAGTAGGCTCAGAGATGGACGAAATCAAGAAGTTAAAGAAGCAGCTGTCAGCGGAGTTCGAAATGAAGGACTTGGGTGCAGCAAAGCAGATTCTCGGAATGAGAATTTTCAGAGATAAGCTGATGTGATCCGAAGTAGGAGACCAAAGGAGAAGTCGACCTATGGGCAATGTGACAGTGATCTACGCGGGAAACGGCACAAGTTTCATGTTGGAAGCGAGCCGAGAAGACAAAGGGGTCGAGCCAAATCAATGGGGCAAAGTTTGGAGGCCAATGACACATTCACGGCCGTAAAGTCTGTTGTTCACGACCGTAACAGCCCCTCGGGTCAAAAGTAAGAATTCCAGGATTTTATTACTTACGGCCGTAAGACTACAGTTCATGGCCGTAACTCCTTCTCTGGTGGAATTGTAATTCAGCGAATTGAAACTTACGGCCGTGAGAGTTCTTGTTACGGCCGTAACTCATTAACAGAAAGTCACTTACGGCCATAAGTGACATTGTTACGGCCGTAACATCTAATTTTCCCGATTTCGCGTTTCTTTAATTTAATTCCGTTTTTAAATTATTTACTTCTTTGTTTTAGGCCCAATTAGCGGCTAACCCTAGTTAGGTCAATTGTTACATTATATTGCTTTGTTTTTCATTATGAAAGAACAACTTTGATATTATTGAATGAATGTGAGAATTTTCTCTCTCGAAAAGGAGGATTCCTTTTTCTTGTTCTTGAAGAACAATTAATAGAACTTATCAAATATTTTTCCTGAATGTTTGTGGCGTTTCAATCAGAAACTTATCAAGGAGTTTGGCATCCATTGTGGCGTTTCGAAAACCTCGGTTCATTTCGCATCGTCAATTTATTACATCGTGATTGTTGTGTCCAGGTCCTATCGTCAATCTTATTTTAATTTCCTTCTATTTATTCGTGTTTTGTTATTTTTCGTGTCAGATCTGATTTAGATCTTTCCTAGGGTTTTAAATTTCGTTATTCGGCGTTTTCGACGAGATTCCCCGACTGGGATCTCATCATCTGGTATCAGAGCTTGGATCTATTTCAGATTCTTGCGTTTCTAGATTTTCTGGATTTTTTTCGTGTTCTTCGTGTCAGTCATAATTTTCTTCAGTTTGATCCATAAGAGTCAGTCCTAAAATTTCTAAAGTGTTTTTCTTGTTCGTTTTTCATCCAAATCCAGTTCCGTTTTTTCCGCCATATTCGTAGTCAGATTGTCTAGCAGTTTATAAAAAAAACGAAAATTTCATTATTTTCCCGAAATATTCTGAATTTGTTTCAATTTCCAAATTCTTCAGTTCTTACTCGTGTCTTATCGTGTCCTACCCTTACTTGAGTTCTTGGACTGTTTTGAAGTGCTTGGAAGGGGGATTTTGAGTGATACACGAGCGATATATTTTTGTGAGGTATATACTACTTAATTCTGTGAAGACTAATAATGTCTAGCAGACGGGATTCATCATCTTCATCTATTGGGGACAACCAGGGAATTTACAAAAGGGAGCCAGCAGCTTCATCAACGAGCCACAACAAACGACCAGAAGGTATGAATAGGGTGAATAACAATGTTTTAGGTGTGATGGAGACTTTACATGAGCAATTTGAGAAGTTGATGACTAGGATGGATAGGCAGAAGGAAAATATTAACAAGTTGCGTAGGGAACAAACTCATGCGGGTCCTAGGGCTAGGAGGGAAGACCGAAGAGATCATAGGGGAAGACATAATCAAAGGGTTGGATATGGGTTTGATGATGAAGAGTTTGCGAGTGAAGGAAGTAGTGTCCAATCATCTGTGGCTAGTGTAAGGAGGAGAAGGGGTAGAGGAGATAGGGATGAAAGGGCGAATAATAGAAGAGATCGTGGTGATCGGGATGAGATAGATGATAATCTACGTAAAATAAAAATGTCTATTCCACCTTTTCATGGGAGGAGTGATCCGGAGGCTTACCTAGATTGGGAGAAGAAGGTAGAATTGATGTTTGATTGCCACAATTATTCTGAAGGAAAGAAGGTGAAACTAGCGGTTGTTGAGTTCACCGATTATGCCATTAATTGGTGGGATCAGTTGGTAAAGGATCGGAGGAGGAATGGTGAAGGGCCGGTGGATACATGGCGTGAGATGAAAACCATCATGAGGAAGAGGTTTGTCCCAAGCCACTATCATAGGGATATTTATCAAAGGTTGCAGGGGCTCACGCAAGGTTCTAGGAGTGTAGAGGAGTATCATAAAGACATGGAGGTAGCCATGATTAGGGCCAACGTGGTGGAGGATCGGGAAGCTACAATGGCTAGATTTTTGAGTGGGCTGAACAGAGATATTGCAAACATCGTTGAGTTACAACATTATGTGGAACTGGAAGACATGGTGCACATGGCAATGAAGGTAGAAAGGCAATTAAGGCGAAAGGGGACATCTAAACAATCACCGGGGACTTATCATACATCACAACCGAGGAAGGATCACAATGATGAGCACGTCCCAAAGGGAAAGGAGGAACTTACAACTAAAGGTAAAAATATTTCTGATTCTCAACCTACTAGGGATAGAAATATTAAGTGCTTTAAGTGTTTGGGGATGGGCCATATAGCATCACAGTGTCCAAATAAGAAAGTAATGCTTTTGCGTGATAATGGTGAAATTAGTTCTGATGATGAATTTAAGGGAATGCCTAAGTTAGTGGATATTGGGGCTAGTAGTAGCGATGAAGAGGGCTTAACTTATGCGGTGAAAGGGTCCCTTGTGAATAGACGTGTCCTAAGTTCTCGAACTAAGATGGTTGAGGTTGATGAACAGCGGGATAATCTTTTCCACACTAGGTGTTTGGTAGGGAAAAAGGTTTGTGGGATGGTAATTGACGGGGAAAGTTGTACTAATGTGGTTAGTACATTATTGGTGGAGAAGTTGGGATTGCCTAAGGTGAAACACCCCAACCCCTATAAATTACAGTGGTTAACCGAGTCGGGAGAACTTAAGGTGAACAAGCAGGTTAATATTAAATTCACCATTGGGGGTTATAGAGATGAGGTTGTATGTGATGTGGTCCCTATGCATGTTGGGCATATTTTATTGGGAAGGCCATGGCAACATGATAGGAGAGTGGTGCATGATGGGTTCAAAAATCAATATTCTTTCGTGAAGGGAGGAAAAAGGATCACTCTTGCTCCGCTAACGCCTAAGGAGGTCCAAGAGGACCAATTGAAAATAAAGAGTGAGTTTGAGGGGAAAAATACGAGCGTTGAGGCCACGACCTCAGAAAAAAGAGAGGGTGTGAGAATTGAAAACAAGAGAGTTGAGGCCACGACCTCAGAAAAAGGTGAGCCTGAGAGAGAAAAGAAAAAGAAAAGAGAGTCACCCACAAAAATGAGTTTACTTGCATTTGCTAACACATCCCTCCCTAGTTTGGCTAATTTTGTTTTGCAGGTACTACAATCAAATTACAAAACTAAGGCCAAAGGGAAAATTAATCACCGGACAGAACAACCCCAAAGGATGATGCATAGCACAAAACATGAGCAGGTCTCTCGAACCAACGAAAGAAAGAGATACATAAAGGAGAGGCCATATACGGATTCGAGGTCGAATCCTTTCCAAGAAAGGGGGGATAATGTGATCCGAAGTAGGAGACCAAAGGAGAAGTCGACCTATGGGCAATGTGACAGTGATCTACGCGGGAAACGGCACAAGTTTCATGTTGGAAGCGAGCCGAGAAGACAAAGGGGTCGAGCCAAATCAATGGGGCAATTGTTACATTATATTGCTTTGTTTTTCATTATGAAAGAACAAATTTGATATTATTGAATGAATGTGAGAATTTTCTCTCTCGAAAAGGAGGATTCCTTTTTCTTGTTCTTGAAGAACAATTTATAGAACTTATCAAATATTTTTCCTGAATGTTTGTGGCGTTCCAATCAGAAACTTATCAAGGAGTTTGGCATCCCTTGTGGCGTTTCGAAAACCTCGGTTCTTCAATCCGCATCGTCAATTTATTGCGTCGTGATTGTTGGGTCCAGGTCCTATCGTCAATCTTATTTTAATTTCCGTCTATTTATTCGTGTTCTTGTTATTTTTCGTGTCAGATCTGATTTAGATCTTTCCTAGGGTTTTAAATTTCGTTATTCCGCGTTTTCAACGAGATTCCCCGACTGGGATCTCATCATAAGTAGAAGGGTATCTTGCAGTTATCTTAGGCCAAGTACATTAGTCAAGTTCTGCAAAGATTTAACATGTGTGGTGTGAAGGCTGTCAGCACGCCACTAGCTAATCACTTCGGTCTATCAAGTGACCAGAGTCCTAAGACAGAGGAAGAGATAAACTTCATGGCTAAAATACCATATGCCTCAGCCATTGGAAGTTTGATGTATGCCATGGTTTGTACCAAACCAGATATTGCTCATGCAGTGGGAGTTGTGGGCAGGTTTATGGCAAATCCTGGAAAGCAGCATTGGGAAGCAGTAAAGTGGATATTGAGAAATCTACAAGGAACTACTAATAGATGCTTATGCTTTGGACGAGGCGAGGTGGCTCTACATGGTTTTGTAGATGCAGATTTTGCTGGCGAGGTAGATCGTTGACGAAGCACTATAGGTTATGTTTTCATAGTAGTTACTACTGCAATTAGTTGGATTTCGCAGATATAGAAGATTGTTGCTTTATCCACTACAGAAGCAGAATACGTGGCAGTAACCCAGGCTAGTAAAGAAATTATCTGGTTGCAGGGTTTCTTGGAAGAATTGGGATTCAGACAAGAGAAGAATATTTTGCACATTGACAGTCAGAGTGTGATACATCTAGCAAAGAATTCAGCATTTCATTCTAGAACCAAGCACATTGGACTCCGTTATCACTTTATCAGGTCTCTTATGGAGGATGGAGTATTAACACTAGAGAAGATCCAGGGTAGTAAGAATCCAGCCGACATGATGACCAAGAAAGTAACCAAAGAAAAATTGGAGTTGTGCTCAGCTTCAATTGGTCTTCTAGGATGAAGACAAAGGAAATGCCTCACGCCATATTTCACAAGGAATTGCAAGAAGGAGATGTCTCATGGGAAGCCACATTAGTCTCCAAGTGGGAGATTATTGATTGATGGAGACAAATTGGAGACAAAAGCTGATGGTAGACAAAAGGTAGTCAAAAGGAGCCAACTTTTGACAAAAGGCATGGGGAGCATAATAATGGCCACTTTAATTTTGATTGAAATTTTGGCACGCGGTTTTGAGAATTTTGCGTATAAATTGAGGCTTTCTAGCAGTAGGAAAGGACCATAAAAAACACAAGCACAATATATATATATAGAGAGAGAGAGTAAACACGAGAGGTTTTCTTGTGTGAAGAGAAAAGTGTGTTGGAGGGAATAGTCTTTGTGTAGGCAGATAAAAATACACTGTAGTATTTTTGTACTCCTCATTTCTCAAGTTAGTGAAATATATTGGTGTGGGTCCGTGGACGTAGGCAAATTGCTGAACCACGTAAATCTTTGTGTTTCGTATTTATATTTTATTTTTGCATATTTATATTTTCTCAGTCCAAATTATTTGTGTCCCATCGATCGTGGGCGGGATTAGTTGCATTCTAATTCCCAACAATGTGATCGGAAAAAAAATAATTAAATGTTATAATCAAGCGAAAAAAAAAGGCATTCAAAAGTACAAATCGTTAAACGTGATGCAATGACTAAGATCAAACTCAAGGAGATCGAGATCCAGGATTCTTAGAATAGAGTTTACATTGAATCTTCTAAAAATTGTAAAGGTATCAACTCTTCAATCTTTAGCAATGAACGAGCTCAAATATTTTCGTACACAAATTTGATCATCAATTGCATAAAAATGTTTTAATCTTTAAAAAGGTATTTTATATTAATTTCCAAACTTAGATGTTACAAATTTGGAAAAATATATTGTGTAAGTCAAGCGGATTTTGGTCTATCAAAGTTGCTATCGGTCCACAGGAAGTATAACAGTTATACTTCTAAAGGTCATATTTTAGGGATTTCAGTCAACCGGAATCTCTAAACCAAAAACTTTTGAAGGATTGTTGTAGCGACGAAGAATTTTTAAATGATATAAAATCGTTATTCTCGAAAACGTGTCGCTAAGTTTTAACCCCAATTATTATTATTTTTAAAAATGAAAGAGTATTCGTTTAGCCATTGTAAAATAAATTTAAATCTATTCAAATCGAGTCCAATCTCAAATACTTTAAAGTATCAAATTCCTTATCATTTTTAAATCCAAATTGTAATAATTTTGAGTCTAATTTATTTAAGTCCAATATTCTATTATTTTAGCTCTAAAATTATCTTAGTCCAAATCTTGATTATTTTAAGTCCAATTCATTTCAGTTCAATTAGAAATTCTTGCAGCCCAAATTCTTGCCCCATTTGAAATCCTAAATAATTGTGTCCTAATTATTTACTGTTCAAATCACTCAATCCTCAGTCCCCACAACTCACACAGCCGAGGAAATGTTGCTCCCCCTCTCTCAAACCTTTAAAATCCAATCTTTCTTTTGAAATTCATGTATTGATGATTGAACATAAATTTCTATCCATCAATACTTTAAAGTTCTAGTCACGAACATTCAATCTGCAAACACAGACACTACCAAGAAATTCAAAGAAATTCAGCAACCACAATCCCCCAATTGATGCCACCACTGCCCAATTCCACAACTCCACCACCTCACAGCACCACCACTGCAACCGCCGTCTGCAACTCCCAGCCGAACCACCAGCCACCACCAAACCACTACCAACCGCCACCATCGCCCAAGCTGAACTCCAAATCCACACACCAACCACCACAAGTTTTACCACCCAACACCACTGCAGTGTCACCCCCATCACCGCACGAACCACCACAACCTCAACTCCAAACCGCCACAACACCGCCACTCCCAAAACCTTCCAACACCGTCACTAGGGGTGAACAAATAAACTGCAAAATCGAACCAAATCGCAACAAATGGTTTGGTTTGATTCCATTTCAAATGTGTAATGGTTTGATTTAGATTTCAATTTTCAAAACCACTGTTTCAAACCGCTAACCCGCTAAAATATAAAAAATTATAAAAATAAAAAATAAATGCGAACGTTCAATTTTAAAAAAAATGAAGCAGAAACTTATAATATTCCACCAATCTAAGTATGAATAAACATGTATATGGAGGATAAAATAAGATTTTTTATGTAGTGATAAGCTATCAAAGGATTTAGTTGCTAGTCTTCCCAATAATGAAATAACTCATCTATATTTTTATAGCATTTAGCTTATTAAAATTGCAGATGAATTAACTACAATTACTTCTAGAATGCAAATTGTGGTAATACTCTATTGATTTCTCTAATAAAGGCAAAATTTCATTTTAAAAAAATGCAGCAGAAACTAATATTCCACCAATGTAAATAAGTAAATATATGTATGGAGTAAAAAATAACATTTTTAATGTACTGATAATCTGCCAAAGGATTCAGACTTGCTTTAAATGGTTTGGTTTGAGATTTTGTCAAAACCGCCCAATCCAAACCGTGTTCACCCTAACCGTCACCACCTGTAACACCCCAAAGTTTTATGGTTTATTATTAGTTAGCAATACGGATTTTACCTAGATGCCTTTAACAGATTTTTAGAAGTTGAGGGACAAAAATGAAAATAAGTTTTGACGATAATTTTTATTATGATTAGATAATTAATTATTGATAGAGTGATAATTACTATATCAATATTATACTCGTTTTATAGATCATGATTAATTAGGAGTCTTGACGCATGAGAAAATCAATTCTGATAGATTATGCCCAAGATATTATAGTTAGAAGACATTACATTTAATTACTAATTAATTAAGTTATTTTGATTTCTAACTTTTCCAAGGTATATACGTGTCTCACATGAGCATAATTATATTTTTATCATCTTATTATTTGTCTAGGAATATCCATTTACCAAAAATTTTCCATTATTTTGCACAATTATCAGGAGAAATCATAATCCTATTTCAACTACTGTTCATTCAAATTTATCCCACACCTTTATCCTATTCCTCGGTACACGGTTTTTCAATTTTATTGGAACACAGAGTTTGTGGACAATATCTATCTTAGTAGTGGTAGTGCATGGCTTTTCAGTTTTAATTATGATAGAACTCAACTTCTGCACCGTAAATTTCATCTATAAATACAGTCAAGAGTCAGATGAATAATCAAAAAAAAAAACATATACATATACATATATACTTTCTTAGTACAATTCACATTCGCTGGTAGAGAGAAGAATTTATTAGGAAAATTCGACAGTTGATTTTATTTTCAAATTTGTTTGGTCTACCAAGGTAAGATACATTATGTGCAAGTGGTTTAATTCTAATTTTTCATGATATTTATAAAATGTTACTTTTAATCACTACAACAAAAAATGGCTTTTGCAACATTCAATTGACAACATTTGCTACTTAAATGTTGCTAAAAAGGGATTTACCGCAACATTGAGTAAATAAATGTTGCCTTTGGTTCATATATTTGAGATTTATCCCCTTTTTCAACGTTTATTGAATGTTGTTATAAGTTCAATTTTTACAACACTCAAATTAAGTTTTTGTAGCGTCTTTCAAATGTTGCAAAAACTTAAAATTTTGCAACGTTTTATGAACGTTGCAAAAGATCAAGTTTTCTTTTGCAACGTTTTTTAAACGTTGCAAAAGACAAGTACAAACGGCCCAATTTAAAACCCAGCAACCCATTTCATAACCGGCTCATTTAAACCCGCCTGGACTTAATATTCCCAAACCTTATACACTTTCAGCACAAAAACGATCATCGCCATCGCCCCTCATCTTCTTCATCGCGACGCCTTCATCTTCAATCCGCCGTCTGAACTTCGTCCCAGCTCCAAGCCGCTTCAATAACCAACCCCCGACCCTACCCACAAGCTGAGTCCTCCTGCAGATTCGTCCCTGCTATGCCGCAAGACTCGTCCAACCATTCCACGCAAGAATCTTCCCAGCTCTGCCACCCGCCCAAAGCTCAACCTATTTCCGGTGACACCGACGCTGGAGGTGACGCGGTGTCCGTCTGCCGCCGACTCCAACTCTCCGACGACTGCTGGAGGTATTTTCTTTTCAGTTTATTGTTAATGGTTACTAGCATTGAGACTTTGAGGTTATTTTCCCAAGATGCTTTATGTTTACAGCTCCCGTTTTCAGTTTTCTCATATATTTTAGTTTTCTCACTATATGAAGGGAAATGTACAGCTTAGAGCAAATGGGCTTTTGTTGTACTGATTATACTTTAACAAAAATACTTAAATATGGTGGTGATAAAAATAATTACAAAAAGATTTGTTGGGGAAAATATTTATTCCAGTGGTGATAATAGATTGAGTCTCCTTGCTACCACTGTGTTCCACAATAGATAGTGAAATATTGTTGGAGAGAGAAGAGGAAGTGAAAAATGAAAAATAGAGGAAACAAGAAGAAGGAGAAGAGGACGATGGTTGACAGTGTGTAGTGTAATGTCTGTATCCGGTATGGTAGTGGCAGGTTTAGTGGGAAAAGAAAAAAAGGTTGTTGACACGACTCAATTTTTAAATGGCTTAAATAGCTCATTCACGGCTCATATACTTGCAACTTAATTTCGGCTAAAGCCAATAAATGTGTCTCTTGTTGAGGTAAATAAAATATTGCTAAAGCCAATAAATGTGTCTCTTGTTGAGGTAAATAAAATATTGCTTCAATGACTTTGAATAGTGCCATTAGAGAACACTCTTTTATAGGGATAGGGATAAGTCACACCCAAACATGCTTCTTTCTGTGTGGTTTTCAACACATCAAGTATCAGAATTTCATAAGCAATAGGACCAAAATTATGCTAAATATCGAGTTAAAAAATTCAAGGTCTGTCTAGATATTTACTGTAGAAAAAATTGATAAATGAATCGAGGAAATTCTTCTCTTAGATTTTTTTAAAAAAAATATTTTTTAGGAGTACATGTGTTAGGTTGTATTTAAATTTTTATAATTTAATCCCCTTTGACTTCAACCTCATTCTCATATATAGTCGGATTTGCAATTGTAGGATAGGGATAAGTAGCTTAATTCTTCAGCGCGTTGAGTGATTATTGTCTAGTTTTACTTATTTTAAATATGTCAATACATGAAAAGAATGCAATTTCGGGATATTAATTGGGTTATTTAGAGTAAAACTTATAAAAGATTCAATTTTAATTCTTAAACTCTAAATTGATTTTATTTGCTATTAATTTCATTTATTTAATTGCAGGAATATTTTGGACAATTTTAACCCGAAAAAGCCCAAAGTGTGTGAACCCACCTTCAACCTCACTGGCCCACAACAACACACACTAAGACCCATCTCCCTCACCCTACAAAAAAAAAAAGGGCAGTTGAACCCTCTCTTGGGGAAAACAGACACCAGCCGCAAGTAACGAACTACAATTCCTCCACTCGCGCAGACAGCCCAAAGGAAGGAATCATACAAAGCCCCTCATTCTTCAGCCGCAACGGGAGGACCACCTACACTCAACTTGTCTCTACAACACTCAACTCTTTTCTCTCATCCTCACAGGTCGCAACGCTGTTTTCTCTCATCTTCACAGGCGGACAACACTCCCAACTTCACAACACAAAACCAGCCTCAACCTTTTTTCTCACCTTCAGTCGGCAACCCCTCTTCACCGTCCCCAGCTTTCACTTCCAGCCTCTTCCTGGAACCCACAGCCGGACTGGACCTTCAACAGCCTCCTTTGGTTCCAGCTACTGCAACCGTCCCCAGCAAGCAGCCGCGGCCAGCACTTCACACCAGTACCAACCTCAACTCTCCCGCAACAGCAACCTCAGCACCACAGCAGTTACAACACTCGGCCAATGCAGCAGCTCTCGGTATGGGTGATTGGTTCCAGTTTCCATTTATAGTTTTGCTTAGATTTTGAATTGGTTTAATTATTAGTTTATATAATTTGAGATTATTTATGTTTTGTTGAATTGAGATATATTTTTGGTTATAGAATTTTTAGTTTCAAACTTGAATTTAAATTTTTAGTTATGATATTTTTTGGTTGAATTTTATTTCGTTTAATTTAATTATGTTCGGCTAAGTTATATTTGAGGGGAGTTATTCTTAGCTTTAATGGGTATGTTTTAATTCGTTATGGATGAATTCTTGTGATTGATAATAATTAATGAGTGTTTTAAATTTTCAAATTATTTTACTTGGATTAATGTCGCTGATGTGGTATGTATTGAATATACATACAACATGCTCGACTAAACGTTGTAGAATAGATTGATTAATTTTCTCACTAATATTTTTAAATCTTATCGATTTCAAGAAATTCATATTAATCTTAGTTGCAAAGCCCAATTGATAGCAAAAGAATAATTCCACTCAAATTTCTCTTTCATTGCAATTTAATTATATCCCCTTTTTATCATTTAAGTAATCTTGAAATCATAGTTTAAGACTTGAATTTAGCAAATATTATTATACCAACAAAATCCCTAGGAAGAATGACCCTGGATTATTGCTAGGCTATAACTTGACCAATTTATACTTGGAGGGTAGATTTTCCATCGAATCAAGTTTTTGGCACCGCTGTCGGGGATTATTTTGGTGTAATTGATTTTTGTTGAATTCTTTTTATTATTATTATTATTATCATTATTATTTTCCTCTACTACTTTTCTTGATATTGTTCTTTGTTTATATTTGTTTGGTTTCGAGATCATTCTAAGCGATTATTAAGATCGGAACCCACTAACCAATTTTTAATTCTTGAAAATCAGCACGTAGAAATGGCAGATAATAGAGAACCAAATGAGACGCCAGTCGTTCGAAGTCTTAGAGATTACATTTTTCCAACGATGGCAAGCACTCCGTCATGTATAGTGGTTCCTGCAAATGCAGCAGTCTTCAACTTTAAACTGGGAATGATCGATCATCTACCACGTTTTCATGGAATGCCATCAGAGAGTCCTTATCACCACATCCAAGAATTTGAAGGGGTTTGTTTTACTTTTCTTGAAAGAAATTGCATTGAGGAAGTCATTCGACTCAAGCTTTTCCCTTTTTCACTAAAGGATAAAGTTAAGTCATGGCTAAACTCTTTAAGGCCTGGTTCAATTACAAATTGGAAAAATATGCGGAAAGAGTTCATAAAAAAGTTTTTTCCACCACAAAGAACCACCGCTATTCAAAGACAAATCATGAATTTTTCCCAAAAGAATAATGAAAATTTTTACACTAACTGGGAAAGATTCAAAGATTTGTTGTTATCTTATCCCCATCATGGTTATGAGTAATGGATGTTAACTAAATTTTTTTATGAAGGGCTCAGACCAGAAATAAGACAATTTGTGCAAACCATGAGTAATGGTGATTTCTTTGCAAAAGACCCAAATGAAGTTTTTACATTTTTTGATGATGTAGTTGAAAATGCTCAATCTTGGGATAACATTGATGAGTTTGATAGGGGTGTTCCAATAAAAATTGAATTTCCAAAGATTGCATCTGGAAATGGAATTCATTCACTTAGAGCAGATGATGACATAAATGCCCGATTGACTGTCATCACTCGAAAACTTGAAAATTTGGAAACTCAAAAAGTGAATGAAGTCAATTTTTCTTCCACTATTTTAGAAAAGTGTTCAATTTGTGAAAATGTACAACATTTAACATCTGATTGTCCTGCACTTTCCCAACTAAAAGAGATGTATTTTGATCAATCTGTTGCTGTTAATATGATTTCCATGCCTTATTCTAATCCATATTCGAGTACTTTTAATTCAGGTTGGAGAAATAATCCAAATTTTAGTTGGAGGAATGATCAAGGAGGAAGCAATAATGTTGGCAACAATGTTGGACCTTCAGAGCCAACACCTTATATGCCACCACAGAAGAGAAGTCTAGAGGACCAAATTCAACAATTCATGCAAAGTCAAGCTGCCATCAACAATCAAAATTCTCAGGTCATTAATGACATCCTATCTCAGCTTACAAAGTTGACTACTCAGGCAAGTGCACCAGAAAAAGGTAAATTTCCAGCTCAACTAATGTCAAATCCTCAAACTCAATACAATGGGGTCGATGAGTCCAATTTGAGACATGTGAAAGCAGTAACTACCTTGAGAAGTGGTAAGCAAATCCAAGTTCCTGAACCTAAAGAGGACTTGGTGGGTAAGCAAGCTGAACCTCCTGTTAATGATACTGTGTTAAAATCTCTATCTGATGTTCAGGAACCACCTAGGCCAATAGTAGGTGCACCCCCTGCCCCTTTTCCTTAAAGATTACAACCTGGTAATAAGACCAAAAATCAAACAGAAATTCATGAGATTTTTAAGCAAGTTAGGGTAAATATTCCTCTGTTAGATGCCACTCAATAAGTTCCTTCTTATGCTAAATTTCTTAAGGATTTGTGTACAGTGAAAAGGAAGCTAGCTGTTAAGAATAAGGCCTTTTTAACTGAACAAGTGAGTTCTATCATACAATGCCAAACTCCTCAAAAATTTAAAGATCCTGGTTCTCCAACCATTGCTTGTATGATAGGAACCACTCGTATTGGTCATGCCTTGCTAGATTTAAGCTCAAGTGTGAATCTTTTGCCTTTTAATGTGTATATACAGCTTGGTTTAGGTGAACTTAAGCCCACTCCCATGATTTTACAATTAGCAGATAGATCTGTTAAGATGCCTAGAGGGATAATTGAAGATGTTTTGGTTCAAGTTGATAAATTATACTATCCAGTTGATTTTGTTGTTATTGATGTTCAAAGTACACCTAAAACTTCCCCCCCAAATCCCTGTTATTCTTGGTAGACAATTCCTTGCAACTTCAAATGCTTTAATAAATTGTAGGAGTGGTATTTTAAAGTTGAATTCTGGCAATATGTCTTTGGAACTTAACATTTCCAATACTTGTAGGCAACCAAAAGATTTTGATGAAATGCAGGAAGTTAATATGCTGGAAGAGCTGCTAATTGAGTTAGAAGATCCTGATGAGCAACTTGAGCAGAATCTCAAATTGGATAGCATTCAAGACTCTTCAAAAAGTGTAACAACAGCAACTGTAAGAGCTTGGCAGCCAAACATTGAGGCTCTAAATGTCAGCCAGACACCCATGCAAACATCAGCAGAGAAGATGCCAATTCTAGAGCTTAAACCTCTTCCATCGGAACTAAAGTATGCATTTTTGGGACCTAATGAATCATACCCTGTGGTAATCTCTTCTACTCTTACTTGTGATCAGGAAAATATGTTGTTGAGAGTGTTGAATGATCATAGATCTGCAATAGGTTGGACTATAGCTGATATTAAGAGAATTAGTCATTTAGTGTGCACTCATAGAATTTTTCTAAAAGAAAATGCTAATCCTTCAAGGGAATCTCAAAGAAGGCTAAACCCTAACATGAAAGAGGTTGTTAAAAATAAAGTTTTAAAATTACTTGATGCAGGTATTATTTATCCTATTGCAGGCAGCAAGTGGGTAAGTCCTACTCAAGTAGTTCCTAAGAAAACTGGGGTTACTGTTATTGAAAATAAACAGGGAGAAATGATAACCAAAAGGGTACCCACTAGTTGGAGAATGTGCATAGATTATAGAAAATTGAATTCCATGACCAGAAAAGACCACTTCCCTTTACCGTTTTTAGATCAAGTGCTAGAAAGAGTTGCTGGACATTCATTCTATTGTTTCTTAGATGGTTTTTCAGGCTATCATCAAATTGAAATAGCATTAGAAGACCAAGAAAAAACTACTTTTACTTGCCCTTTTGGGACGTTTGGTTTTAAAAGAATGCCTTTTGATCTTTGTAATGCCCCAGCAACCTTTCAAAGATGCATTCTTAGCATATTCAGTGACATGATAGAATTTTTTTTTGAAGTGTTTATGGATGATTTCTCTGTGTATGGTGATTCATTTGATGATTGCTTAACAAACTTGAAAGTTGTTTTATGCAGGTGTGAGGATAAGCAACTTCTCCTTAATTGGGAGAAATGTCATTTCATGGTTACAAGACGAATTGTTTTAGGTCATATAATTTCTGATAAAGGCATGGAAGTAGATAAGGCAAAAGTAGATACAATTTCTAGGTTGCGTATTCATTTAACTGTAAAAGATGTTCGATCATTTTTAGAGCATGCAGGTTTTTATAGAAGGTTCATAAAAGATTTTAGTGTCATAGCAAAACCTTTAACTACACTTTTGATGCATGATACAAAATTTTTTTGGACTAATGAATGCACTGCATCTTTTGAACATTTAAAAAAGACACTCACCACTGCATCCATAGTTAGATCACCTGTTTGGTCTCTACCTTTTGAATTAATGTGTGATGCAAGTGATATAGCTGTAGGAGTAGTGCTTGGCCAGAGGAAAGGTAAGGAACCTTATGTAATATACTATGCTAGTAGAACTTTGAATCAAGCTCAATTGAATTACACAACCACTGAAAAAGAGCTGCTAGTTATTGTTTTTGCACTGGAAAAATTTCGAACTTATCTTATTGGGACTCCTGTTACTATCTTTACTGATCGCTCTGCTCTTAAATATTTGTTCACAAAGAAAGATGCTAAACCTCGACTCATTCGATGGATTTTGTTATTACAGGAATTTGACATTCCAATTAAGGATAAAAAATGAGTGAAAAATGTTGTTGCTGATCACTTATCCAGATTAAATTCTGAGAATTCAAAAGTTTCTCACCCTTTAAATGATTCATTTCCCGATGAATAGTTATTTAGCTTGAATATTACTCATTGGTTTGCTGACTTGATTAATTATCTGGTGACAGGTCGTATGCCTTCAACTTGGAGTGTCCAAGACAAAATGAGAATGAAAGCTATTGCAAGGAACTTCTTCTATGATGATCCGTATTTATTTAAATATTGTGCTGATCAGATTATCCGAAGATGTGTTCCTGATGATGAGATGCAACAAATTCTTACCTTTTATCATTCTCATGCTTGCGGATGCCATTTCTCTTTGCAGAAAACAGCTGCTAAGGTACTTAAATGTGGTTTTCATTGGCCTAGTTTATTTAAGGATGTTCATGCCTTTTGTAAAACTTGTGAAGCTTGTCAGAAACTTGGTAGTCTCAGCCTTAATAATATGATGTCATTCGCTCCAATCCTTGTTCTTGAAATTTTTTATCATTGGGGATTAGATTTTATGGGTCATTTTCCCCCTTCTTTTGGTTATCTTTATATATTGGTTGGTATTGATTATGTGTCAAAATGGGTAGAGGCTATTCCATGTAGAACAAATGACCATAAAGTCGTGCTCAAATTTTTGAAAGATCATATTTTTTCTAGGTTTGGTATGCCTAAGGCCATAGTTAGTGATGGAGGAACACATTTTTATAATAAACCTTTTGAAACCTTGCTAAAGAAATATGGCATTAGGCATAAGATTTCCACTCCCTATCATCCTCAAACTAATAGTCAAACCGAATTAGCCAACCGAGAAATTAAAGGTATTTTGACAAAAACGGTGAATCCAAATAGAAAATGTAACGTCCCGAGTTTCGGGAAACGCGGGAACGTCACTTTTCTAAATATTTGAATAAACTTTATTGCGAAAAATGACAAAATATTAAATATCACATTTATTGAATAAAAGTTTAGCGATAATTCAGATGGAATAAAGTAATTCGTACAAATTTATAAAAATGACAATTCTTAATAAAATGAATTAATTATTTCAAAATTCACGACTTTCAAAAAAATATCAATTTGTAATTTGCCGTCATTGTCCATCACTCGCCACCGTCTCCGAAATCTGTAAAAATTGTTAAAACAACGGGGTGAGCATTTCAAAATGAAATACTCAGTAGACTCAACTCCGATAATTAATCTACAAGATAATTGGGCAAGTAATTATGTAAATAATGTAGTGATATTCTCTTCTTATTCATAAGCATCATAAAATGAGTGCAAATGAAAATATTCTTGTCTTGTCTCATGCTAGCAAATAAGTTATGACATGCATAACATAAATTCTCAATTTATCTCATACGAGATATTCTTTTCTTTTCTCATGCAATTAAGCATATAAATATCACACAAATTCACATAAATACATGCAATTATAGCCTAAATTAATTAGTGGGGGCGAGTCTACCTTTAACTTTACGAGTTCTCAACAATCGGAGCGGGAATAGTGCGTCAGCTTTTCAAATCACCAACTGCTTCGTCTAGAAAAAAAAGTAAATTAATTAAATTAGTATTTTAGAAATTTAAAGATTTAAACGTGATAAAAAAAAAGTTTGAGGGCTAGATTGAAATTTTTGAGAAAATTGAATTTTAAGAATTTTGGGACTGAAATTGAATTTCATGAATGGGCTGATTCGTTAATTATAGGAACATTTGCAACTAAATTGAAATTATTTTAAAAGAAGGGACTGAAATAAATATATTTCGAAACTTGGGGCTGAAAGGTAAATTTGAAAACTTAATATTAATAAAAATCCTCATTTCTCTCTCTCTCTCTCAAATTCAGAATTGAGAGAGAGGCAGAGTAGAGAAGTCGCGAGGGCGACGGCAAAGGAGGGGCTCCGCCCCCTCTCTGCTACAACCCACCGGCGCTAGCGCGCACTGCAGGGTGGTGGCTCTGGTGCATGGGAGGGTGGATTTGGAAGTGAAAGGTACGACAAAACCAAGGTTGTGGAGTTCTGTTTTTGTGGCTCTCTGGCGACGGGACTCCGGTAAAAATTGAGGTAAGTTATGGGTAATGTTTTTAACTTGGTTTTGGGTTTGATTTGGGACAAAATAGTGTGGATTGAGGTTGGGTAGTGGCTGATTCGGTGTGGTGGATGATGGTGGCCGAATCGTGATGTGTTGGTTGTGGAATTGGGGTTTGGATGATGGTGGTGGTTCGGTTGCTGATCACGAAGGAGGCAACGTGGTGGTGGTCGTGGGTGAAGACCACGGTTTTGGGCTGGGCAAAAATGATTGATGAGAATCGGGAAGGTCAAACCTCGATGCACGTACCCGTGGGACCCATGACGAGATCCGAAGTTGAAGAGGTTCAAGATTCGAGGCTAAACAATGTGAATAAATCAAGAAAAGCAAGTCGAGAATCAAGTTGGAGTAAAAAGGAAGACGAAATTGGAAACAACCAATTTCGGTCGACCGAAAGTCTGCAGAGTTTTTGAATCAAGCCTCAGTCAGTTTCGGATGAGCAGAGGTCGACCGAAAGTCCAGTTTCGGTCGACCATGAGATCGACCGAAAAAAGTTCGGTCGACCGAAACCTATCTTTCGGTCGACCGAAAGTCCTCCGAAATGAAAAAAACGGGGTTTTTCTTGCAATTTCAACAAAAACGGGGTTTTTCTTGTAAATACCGAAATTGCACATTTTTCCCATTTTGTACATTATATTCTCATTTCTCTTCATTTTGTAACTGAACTTGGTTTGTTCATTAGAGAGCTCTTGAGAGCTAGGGCTTGAAGTCCCCCTTCTTGGGGTAAGGTTAAACCTCTTTGATCTTGTATCTTCTTGGAATTTAATCAACTTGATCTTGAGTATTATTATTCTTGTGTTGTTGTTTATTTTCCGCCACCTTGGAATTTGTTTAATTCTCTCCATTGGGCTAGGGTTAGTTTAATCCTTGAATTTTGGGTTAGATTTAAACTTGGGTTAAGGTGTTTATCCATTTATTTACCACTTTAGCTTTCTTGGGTTGGTATTAAAATTGTTGTGGGAATTTTCGGTCATCGCGCCGAAGGGGTTCGCATCATTTGGTATCAGAGCTTGGCTCTAATTTGGTAAACCTATCTTTACTTTCTTGTTGTTATTCTTGTCATTGTAGAAAAAAAAAAAAAAAAAAAAAAATCCGAAAATTAGAAAAATTGGGGAAAATTTATATACCCATGTGTATTTGTTGATTCTATGTATTGGGTATATTGATTGTGAGTTGTTGGGAAAAATTCCATATTCATTCACTATAAAATCTACACTTTCCAAATTGTGTATTCAAAGTGTTTGATAAATTGTCCCAAAGAAAAATACTTCCTTAGTGCTTTATTGTTCAATGCCCATATAATGCTAATTGCTTGGGGCTATCCAATTCTCATAATTGAGATTGTGTTATCAACATTTTATTCCATATATCACTTGCTCCATACATTGGAAAATTGTTGATCATTCATTCCTTACTACATTTGGGGTTGTTGGGGATTTATTCATATATCCACATTATATCCATTCAAGGTCATTCAAAGATTGAGTACAAAGTGTTTGATAAATTACCTCATTGAAAATTTACACTCTTTGTGCTTATTGTTCTACATCTATGCCTTGTCTATTAATTGTGGTTATTCAATTCCATTGCTAAAATTGTATTCCTAACATCTTATCCTACATATTAATTGTTCCTTTTGAGTATAGCAAGCACATAAATTCTACTTGCTATTTGTGTCTACTTGTGCGAAATTCCTTCTTCCTTGTTGGTGATTTCTTTAACTCCACAAGAATTATACTTTGTGGTTTAGTTGATTACCTTCCTTGAAGAACTTGAGAAAGGAGATTTTGAGTGGAAAAAAGGCAAGAGTGGTGAGCTCATTAGAGGGTAAAAGCCTAAATTGAGTGAAACACGAGTGAAAATTATTCTTGTGAGAACACTTTCACACTTGCACACCATGTCAAATTCCAATGCTCAAACTCAAGATTTGAAGTACTTGTTACAAAATCTTTCAACCACCATGGTTAGACAAATGGAGAAGATTGGGGGTGAGTTGGAAAATTTAGGAACAAGAGGGGAGAGTACATCAACTAGTATGGGGGAAGAAAATAGGGATGGTAGGAGAAGGTTGAGGGATAAATGTGGGAACATTGTGTATAGGGATGGAAGTAGAAAACAAAGTGGGGGTTTGAATAGAAAAGAAGTTAGGGGTGAATGTGGGGATGTTTTGAGAAATAATGGGGATGGTGAACAAGATGGGAGTTTGAATAGGAAAAGAAGAGATGGGTTAGAAGGTAGGAGAAATGGAGTTGATGAAAATATTGATAGTGCGAAAATGCAAAATTCATCACTCCATGGAATGGGTAGAAGAGGAGAAGTAAAAGAAAGACAAGGAAGGTGAAAATGAAGAAGAAAAGAAAAAGGAGAAAGAAATTGAAAATGAAGATTCAATTGAGAGAATTGAAGAAAATAAAAATGAGGGTAAGAGAGTTGGGGCCACGTCCCTAGAAAAAGGAGAGGCAATGAGAGTTGGAGTCACGACTCCAGAAAAAGGAGAGGCGAGAGAAGCACCGAGAGTTGAGGTTACTACCTCAGAAAAAGGTGAGGGAGTGATGAGTGCCACAAAGAAAATTGAGAGGAGAGATCACACAAAAATGTTCTTTACTCTTGAATTTTCTAACAATGCCCTCCCTAGCTTGGTTACTTCTTTGTTGCAGGAGATCGTGAGACCGACTTATCAAAGCAACCAAGAACTCAAAAGTCATGCCGAGTGGAAGAACTTTATGGAGATATTTTCCTACCACAGCAAATACAATCAAGGTAAAGAAAATGTGGTAACCGATGCAACATCTCGGAGGTACGCTTCTAACACTTCTTCGAGAGCAAGGTTATTATATTTGGAATACATCAAAGGATTGTATGACATTGATGTGGACTTGACAAATGAAATTTTGTCATGTGGAAATGTTGCATGTAATGAAGGTCCTTGGCATGATAAATTCCTCATTTGTAAATTCAAATTTCTATGTGTACCTAATTGTCTAAGTGCCAACTCATTTTGTATTAAGCATGTTAAGGGCATCCATGTTACTAATCCTAATTTGTTAAACATTTGTGAATCGTGCTATGAGCAATATTTTGATGGATTTTATGGGCATGATAACTATTTGTTTTGGAAAGTTGGATTGTTTGTTCTTAAATGTGTCATGTGCGAATTTCTAATGGGTGAGGCACATGTTGGTTGTTTGATTGGGCACTTTGAAACCAAGGGGGCCTTGGAGATATTTTGTGATCACTTTTATTGGCCTCATTGGAAAATTGGTGACAAACATGTTTGCACTTGTGGTAAAGGCCAAACGTTCAAAATGGCTAAATCTAAGTTTTTACCTCAAGTTTTATACACACATTTGCACGTTCCCAGTAAACATTGGATTATTCATTCTATGGATTTTGTGTTGGGTTTACTTAGACTAAAGAAAAGAAATGATGCTAATTTTGTGGATGTTGGTAGGGGTATTAAACTTTCACATTTTACTATATGTCATGAAACCCGCATTATTATCAACATGATGAATCTTTTCTTTGGGGGAGTGGTGCATTTGCATAAAAATGGTGCTCAATTTGTGGTTGTCAAATTTGCTTGCAATAAAAGTGTTTATCCTAGTAGCGAATTTTCTCCACTTAATGTTGCTTTTGGCCCTAGCCTACTAACTCTTTTGAGATTGATGCACTTGTTTATTTATGGAGATGCTAGTTTAGGTGGGCATGAAAAGACAAATTTGGTTGAGCCCCTAATAGAGCAGGGTGAACGTCAATTTAGGGCGCTTATTGAAAAATGTACTTCCAATCCGAACCAAGATCGAATGCGCTTTGTATTGGCCCGGGTGGTTGGATGTCGTTCATTTGGAGGAAGGAACGGGTTCCCGATTTAATAAAATCCAAATTGCTGCTCTGCGGTGTTGGCACATCTCAAGTTCTTCGCAACGCCTACAAATTGATTTTACACGGTGAGTATGAAATTTCAGTTACATTTATTGTGTCTGAATTTTCTATTTTTATTGTAGGTGCCGATTCAAGGTCGAATCTCTTTCGAGATGGAGGAGATGATGAGAATCGGGAAGGTCCAACTTCAACGCATGAACCTGTGATCCACAATGTGGCAAGATCAAAGTTCAAGGAGTTTCACGATAGTGCATTCAAGCAAGATTCGAGGTCGAATCCTTTTCAAGAGGGAGGGGATGATGAGAATCGGGAAAGTCAAACCTCGATGCACGTACCCGTGGGACCCATGACGAGATCCGAAGTTGAAGAGGTTCAAGATTCGAGGCTAAACAATGTGAATAAATCAAGAAAATCAAGTCGAGAGTCAAGTTGGAGTAAAAAGGAAGACGAAATTGGAAACAACCAATTTCGGTCGACCGAAAGTCTGCAGAGTTTTTGAATCAAGCCTCAGTCAGTTTCGGATGAGCAGAGGTCGACCGAAAGTCCAGTTTCGGTCGACCATGAGATCGAACGAAAAAAGTTCGGTCGACCGAAACCTATCTTTCGGTCGATCGAAAGTCCTCCGAAATGAAAAAACGGGGTTTTTCTTGCAATTTCAAAAAAAACGGGATTTTTCTTGTAAATACCGAAATTGCACATTTTTCCCATTTTGTACATTATATTCTCATTTCTCTTCATTTTGTAACTGAACTTGGTTTGTTCATTAGAGAGCTCTTGAGAGCTAGGGCTTGAAGTCCCCCTTCTTGGGGTAAGGTTAAACCTCTTTGATCTTGTATCTTCTTGGAATTTAATCAACTTTATCTTGAGTATTATTATTCTTGTGTTGTTGTTTATTTTCCGCCACCTTGGAATTTGTTTAATTCTCTCCATTGGGCTAGGGTTAGTTTAATCCTTGAATTTTGGGTTAAATTTAAACTTGGGTTAAGGTGTTTATCCATTTATTTACCACTTTAGCTTTCTTGGGTTGGTATTAAAATTGTTGTGGGAATTTTCGGTCATCGCGCCGAAGGGGTTCGCATCAATGATGGTGATCAGATTTTGGAAATTTAGGAGGTTAGTTCCTGTAATGTGGAGGTTCGATTGGGCAGTGGTTGTGTGGTTGTTGGAAGAAATGAAATTTTGGTGCGGTTGGGTGAGAAGAAAGAGGGCAGGCCGAGGCTCTGGATATGGAGTTTGAGAATTGGTTGGGCAATTGGTGGAGGTTTGGGTTAAGGAGTGTTGGCGGCCGTGGGGTGTTGCAGGTATTGGGGTTCGACTGGGAGGAAAGGAGGTGGCGGGTTGTGGTGGTGCTGTGAAGCAATTTCAGTAGAGTTGGAGGAGAGAAAAATTTCTAGAATGATTGTTTGGCTTGAGTGAGTTCGTGTGGGAGGAAGAAATGGAGTATATGCTATTAGTTGTTTTGCTAAATTTTGGTAAATTGCGGATGTTTTTCTGATTTGGGAAGAATTGCAGGAATTTGCAAGAAGGTAAATGTTATTTAGGGAGTTGAGGGAGAGAATTAGGGAATGCAAGAATGGTATAGACGTGTGGGGAGATAGAATTTTGGAAAATAAGGACCATCAATGAAAGGCTGGAGCTTGGAATCTGAAAATGGAAGGTTTCTGGGGAGAAAGAAAAACGTGTAAAATTTTGTAGTGTAAAATATTGAGCCTGAGGAAATTGGGTTGGGTCGAAATAATATGGATTCAAACTAGTTGAAACTTGGACTTAAAATTATTAAAATTGGACTTAAAAGAGTGAATTGTGGTCTTGGAATATTTTAATAAAATTCGGAATTTGATTTCGATAAAATTTTAATTTAATTTCACTTATTAATTGCTAGACGAATACTCTTTTAAATTAAATGGGAAAAGTCGTAGCGACACGCATTTAAAATTCTAAAAACATTTTATTTAGAAAGAAATGAAAATTCCCGGTCGCTACAGAAAAGATTGGGCTATAAATTTGGATGATACTTTATGGGCCTATATGACTTCTTTTAAAATTGTTCTTGAAATGTCTCCTTATAGAATTGTATTTGGAGAACCTTGTCATTTTCCGGTTGAAATTGAACATAAAGCTTATTGGGCAATCAAGACACTCAACTTTGATTTAGATCAAACTGGTGAATTCAAGAAATTGAAATTGAATGAGTTAGATGAATTACGTTTGGATGCATATGAGAATGCAAACATTTCAAAAGAGAAAATGAAAGTTTTTCATGATAAGAAAATTTTTAGAAAATTATTTTTTTCGTCTCAGAAAGTATTGTTATATGACTCTAAGCTTCATCTCTTTCCTGGTAAGTTGAGAACTAAATGGATTGGTCCTGAAATTGTGCAAACTGTTTACCCTTATGGAGCAGTTAAAATCCTGGATCCAAAAACTGGTACTGTTTTTAAAGTTAATGGATAACGTCTGAAATCATTTTTGGATAATTTTTCTGTTGAAGTTAATGAACTACCTCTGCTAGACCCTGATTCCAGCGGCTGATTTTCTTGGAACTAACTTTTATTATTATGTATATATTTTATTTTCTTTTTGCAGATTTTATTCTTTTCTTCATTTTTTTAGTTTTTCATTCTTGAATAAATGCTCATGTGCATAGGCCTCCTCTCAGGTACACTCTTCTCCTTTATCTTGATTTAATTTTGAGTCGTGTCTATGAATAACTGTTCAATTTTTTCTTCTCTTTGAGTCATTGAAGACAGTGTTTGATTTTAGTTGGGGGGAGAGTAACTCAAATGTACTTGTTTTGCATTAATTTTTTGTGATCGTTGAGCATTAAAATTGCGTACATCTTGAGTCTTAAATTATATCTTTGTTATTCTGTAAAGACCTCCCTCCTAAAAATTATTTTTTATGCACGAATTTAAGCCGTATGGTAAGATGGATAGTCAACACATACAACTAGAGCTCTCTCAAGTTTAAGTAATTTTATTTGTTCATCATGAGAGTTAAGTGATTGGTGGTTTTCTTATATTGCCCTTGGTTGATATTGCTACTTCCATTGGGCATCATTACATGGATTGTGGATTGTTGGAGGTTTATACTTAAGAAACGATGAAGGTCAATGTCAAATGAAAATTTGATCCTTTGAAGCTAACATTATCATCTTCTCTTCCCATCACAAATCCCTTCATATCACAAATCCCTTCATAGCCATAAATCTCTTTCATCTATTTCACATTAAAGACGACATTGCATCCAGACATTACTTCCATAAATACATAACCTTGTTTATACTTCCAAGTATAAGTGAGGATGATGATTTTTGCTCCATGTTTGAGAAACAAATGTTCAGTGCATAAACGAAAGAAAAGTGGAGTTAGAAAGTATTTAACAGTCACTAAAACTAGAGGAGAATGTTGAAGAATTATTTGAGAGGATTTCAATTACAAAAAAAAAAAGTAGAGAAGAAGAGAAAGAAAAGGGAGACGTATTGAGAAAGAAAGCAAAGGATTTGAAGAAGAAAGTAAGCTTAAAGTGTAATCAAAAGTGAAAATTATTATCCTTGCTCATATTTGAAAGTCCTCAATTTCTATTCATTTCTTTTAATTCCTTAAAAAAAAAAAAAATTGCTACAATTTCATCTTATACTTCCATTGGAATCCCTTGTTCTACTATTATCATTGGAATGTATAAATTTTTTCTTCCGCCATTCTTTATCAATTTCCTTGATAACACCATCATCACCTTTACTTTGACATTGACATTTTGATCTTCAGTTGGCTTGTGGTAAGAATGGTTGAGTCCCAATGGTTGTGAGCTTTTCATGAGATCAATATTTGCATTGTTGCCATCCACATATATATGGACTTTCTTGAATGCTTGAGTGATCAGTTTTCAGACTCCATGAGTGACCCCCTAACCAGTTCAAAAACAAAATACAAATACCCGTGAGTATATGGAGTTTATCCTTGGCTAGAGTGAATACTCGACACAGTATGTATTGGGGTTAGTGGTTTGATAGATCGGCTTAAAACACACAGACACAAAATTTTGGGAATGTTTTTATGGACTAATTTGGATGTGATACTTGATCTCTTGATTTTGCGAAATTGATGTGCTCAACTATCTAAATTTATTCTCGACTTTACAATTGAAGTTTTTCACAGAGGAAGACATGTTTTTAATTCGCTTTAATTGCTAGAGACTAGCAATAAGCTAATTGGGGAGTGTAATTATTGTCTAATTTTACTTATTTTAAATATGTCAATACATGAAAAGAATGCAATTTCGGGATATTAATTGGGTTATTTAGAGTAAAACTTATAAAAGATTCAATTTTAATTCTTAAACTCTAAATTGATTTTATTTGCTATTAATTTCATTTATTTAATTGCAGGAATATTTTGGACAATTTTAACCCGAAAAAGCCCAAAGTGTGTGAACCCACCTTCAACCTCACTGGCCCACAACAACACACACTAAGACCCATCTCCCTCACCCTACAAAAAAAAAGGGCAGTTGAACCCTCTCTTGGGGAAAACAGACACCAGCCGCAAGTAACGAACTACAATTCCTCCACTCGCGCAGACAGCCCAAAGGAAGGAATCATACAAAGCCCCTCATTCTTCAGCCGCAACGGGAGGACCACCTACACTCAACCTATCTCTACAACACTCAACACTTTTCTCTCATCCTCACAGGTCGCAACGCTGTTTTCTCTCATCTTCACAGGCAGACAGCACTCCCAACTTCACAACACAAAACCAGCCTCAACCTTTTTTCTCACCTTCAGTCGGCAACCCCTCTTCACCGTCCCCAGCTTTCACTTCCAGCCTCTTCCTGGAACCCACTGCCGGACTGGACCTTCAACAGCCTCCTTTGGTTCCAGCTACTGCAACCGTCCCCAGCAAGCAGCCGCGGCCAGCACTTCACACCAGTACCGACCTCAACTCTCCCGCAACAGCAACCTCAGCACCACATCAGTTACAACACTCGGCCAACGCATCAGCTCTCGGTATGGGTGATTGGTTCCAGTTTCCATTTATAGTTTTGCTAAGATTTTGAATTGGTTTAATTATTAGCTTATATAATTTGAGATTATTTATGTTTTGTTGAATTGAGATATATTTTTGGTTATAGAATTTTTAGTTTCAAACTTGAATTTAAATTTTTAGTTATGATATTTTTTGGTTGAATTTTATTTCGTTTAATTTAATTATGTTCGGCTAAGTTATATTTGAGGGGAGTTATTCTTAGCTTTAATGGGTATGTTTTAATTCGTTATGGATGAATTCTTGTGATTGATAATAATTAATGAGTGTTTTAAATTTTCAAATTATTGTACTTGGATTAATGTCGCTGATGTGGTATGTATTGAATATGCATACAACATGCTCGACTAAACACTGTAGAATAGATTGATTAATTTTCTCACTAATATTTTTACATCTTATCGATTTCAAGAAATTCATACTAATCTTAGTTGCAAAACCCAATTGATAGCAAAAGAATAATTCCACTCAAATTTCTCTTTCATTGAAATTTAATTATATCCCCTTTTTATCATTTAAGTAATCTTGAAATCATAGTTTAAGACTTGAATTTAGCAAATATTATTATACCAACAAAATTTTTAGGAAGAATGACCCTGGATTATTATTGCTAGGCTATAACTTGACCCATTTACACTTGGAGGGTAGATTTTCCATCGAATCATTGAGATTGATCAGTTGATTGCAATTTTACGAGGTTAGTAAGAATGTGATTTTGAGATTTGATTTTAATTTTAGAATGCGATTGATAATGTTAGATAATGGATTTGGACTTAGTCAGTTTTGAGATTATATGATTTATATTATCTTATTTGATTTAGAGAATGTCATTTGATGTTGATATTTAGAATGTGATTTTGAAATTTGAATTTGAGAATGTGAGTTATAATGTTAGATAATATGATATGAACTTGTTCAATTCTAGATTATGTGATTTAGATATTAAATATCTGGGTTTGAGAATGTGATGTAAATTATAAATTTATATGATATTTTATGATTTAGAACCTACTTTATAAAACCATTTTACCGTTGAATTCATTAGCATTAGTCCAATATGATTTCAAGAGGAATTTTGTAAAATTAGTTTATTTGAAAAGATGACGTGTATCATATCCGTATTACTGAAGTTTTTCTCTAATATATCTTTATGTTGCTCAGTGTTGGATAGAATCTTTAACTTACAATGGACAAACAGTGGCTGCATTGCATTTATCAAGGTTAATCAAAATAACAAAAAATGATTCTAGTTGCAAAATTAAAATAATTTAATATGTAATGATCATAAAACTTTACTTGTAGATTTTCTGAACAATATAGAGATGGAGCACGGAATTTCGTTGAAGTAGCTCGTAAAAATCAGAATTCAGAAATGGTAGTATGCCCTTGTGTTATGTGGAGGAATCTAAAGCATCATCATCATGATATAATCTATGAACATTTGGTTATTAAGGGTATGGATCCTACATACACTACTTGGGTATTTCATGGAGAACGATCAAGTGAAACCAATTTGATCGATGTAGAAATGCCTGAGTCATGTAGGATGTTTAAGGATTTATATGCACACATGATGTAGATACTGAAAATCCTCCTAATGAAAGGAGCAAGAGATTGAGCGTTTAGTTCATGATGCTGAAACTCCTTTATATCCTGGTTGTACGACATTCACGAAAATGTCTGCTTCGGTTGTCATGTTTAGGCATAAAGCTAATCATGGTTTATCAGATATTGGTTTCGATGAACTCAAAAATCTTGTTCGAGAAATGCTAGCAAAGAATAATACAATTCTTAACTCATTTTATGAGATGAAAAAACTTGTCAACGTATTTAATCTTGGCTATGAGAAGATACATGCTTGCTTGAATAATTGTTGTTTATATAGAAATGAGCTTGAGGATGCTGAATTATGTTTAAAATGTGATTGCTCAAGATGGAAAGTTAACCAAAGAACAAACAAAATTCAGAAAAAAATTCCAGCAAAAGTTTTGCGTTATTTTCCTATAATACCAAGACTTAAGGGGGTGTTTGGAATAGATGAGATGGTAAAACAACTTAGATGACACTCAAATAATAAAAGATTCAGATGGTAAAATGTGGCATCCAGTTGATTCGTTGAGTTGGGAACTGATAAACAGAAGATTCCCACAATTTGCATCAGATGCTCGAAATATTAGATTTGGTCTTGCTACTTATGGGTTTAATCCTTTCAAAGATCTTAGCTCTAAATACAGTTGTTGACCAGTAATTTTAACTATATATAAGTTTCCTCCATCATTATGCATGTCAAAGGATAGTTTGATGTTGAGTTTATTGATCCCGGGACCAAAACAGCCTAGTAATGACATAGATATTTATTTTGCACCACTTGTAGATGACTTAATGTTGTTATGGAGTCATGGGGTTGAGATGTATGATGCAGTTACAAAGTCTACATTCAACTTAAAAGCTATTTTGATGTGGACAATACATGACTTCCCTGCATTTAGAAATATATCTGGATGGCCCCTCAAAGGAAAAATTGCATGTCCTATTTGTCAAGAATAAACATGTTCATTATGGTTGTCACATGGTAAGAAGTTTGCGTACACGGGACATAGAAGGTTTCTCCCCTTAGATCATCCATTTCGCATGAAAAAGAGTTTGTTTAATGGACATATTGAAAATGGAAGTAGGCCAAAGATAAAAATTGGTGAAGAAGATTCTGCTGAAGTTGATAAGATTCCTGATAATTGGGGAAAAAGTGGCAACGGAAAGAGGAAGAAGGTAACGACTCAATCTAATGTAACCTAGAAGAAAAAGTCAATATTTTTCAAGCTACCATATTGGAAGGTAACTTCTGTAATATTTCTTATAAGTATATACTTAATTCTTGTAATTGAGTATAGTTTATCATGACATTATTGATGTTTAATTTGCAAACTTTACTTGTACGCCATAACTTGGATGTAATGCATGTGAAAAAGAATATTTGTGAAAACATCATTATTACACTTTTGGATGTGAAAGGAAAATCAAAAGATGGTATAAACTCTAGAAGGATTTGGAAGCTATGAACATTAGGCATGCTTTGCATCCTGAGAGTAGAAGAAATAAGTTTTACCTACCTGCTGCTCCTCACACTTCATAAAAAGTAGAAAAACAAATGTTCTGCAAAAGGCTTTCTAATTTAAGATTACCTGACGGTTATGGATCCAATATTGGAAATTGTATTTCAGTGGAAGAATGTAAGAAAGTTGGACTCAAATCTCATGATTGTCACATTCTGATGCAACAATTATTATCAGTTGCATTTAGAGGACTTTTACCTAAAGGCCCAAGGAACTCCAATTTCAAATTGTGCCCATTTTTCAATGAAATATGTCAAGGAGTTATAGATAGAAATAATATCGAACAATTAGAAGAGGATGTTATTGAAATTTTATGCACGTTGGAAAGATATTTTCCTCCTTTTTTTGATATAATGGTTCAGTTGAAAATCCACATTGGGAGAGAAGTTCTCATATATGGACCAGTGCAATATCGATGGATGTACCCATTTGAGAGGTAATACCCCTTTTAAGTTATTCTATTGGTTAAATTCTTTATAGAATTCATTTAATAAGTTTTAGACTTTTGTAATTATATAGGTATATGAAAGTGTTGAAAGGGTACGTTATGAATCGAGCACGACCTAAAGGATGCATAGCTGAACGATATATTGTTGAAGAAAATGCGTTGTTTTGTAGCAAATACATAACACGAGCATCTGAGATAGGTTCTAAGCCTGCACGCAATGAAGAATATGAGTGTGATTTCTTGATGACAAGACGTACAATTTCAAAAGGGAAGCCGATTGTACTACCTGATGAGATGTTGAAAGCTGCTCATCACTATGTGCTGCTAAATAGTAAAGAAATTCAACCATACACAAAGTATGATTTTTAATATCTAGTTAGATAGATTTTAAGTTGTTAGACCATATTTATCTTTTAATGTATTTAAATTAGGATGCAAATGGATGAGCTCAAGAGTTCTGACAAACAACTTCAAAGAAATGAGACTTTATTGCAAAAGAAACACATTGATTCTTTTGCTGGTTGGTTGGATGATAAGTTATACATATCAAAGTTATCGTATTAATTTAGTTTTTCTTTATATTTCTAACATGTTTAAAAGAATAACAGGTTAAAGTTCAACTATTGATGGATAATGTTTCAAATACTTTGAAGTGGCTTGCACGTGGTCCTAGATGCCAATCCACGTCGTATTCTAGTTTTGTCATAAACGGTCTTCGATTTCACACTAAAGATGCAGAAACGTCTCGTCAAAACAGTGGAATTTTAGTTGAAGCAACAACAATTTGTCGATCCAGTGCAAAAGATAATGCACATGAAGTTGGGAAGGTTCATTATTATGGAATTTTGCGTGATGTTATAGTGCTTGATTACAATATGTTTCATGTTCCAATATTCATGTGTGATTGGGAAAATATCGTGAATGGAATAAAAAAGGAAGATGGATTCACTTTGGTTAACCTTAACAAGGGACGCAGACAATTTGAACATGATCCTTTCATCTTAGCATCACAGGCAAAGCAAGTGTTTTATTCAAGGGAGAATGAAACATCTGATTGGTATGTTCTTTTGTAAGTGCCACCAAGAGAACTTCACGCATTACATGTGGAAGAAGATATTATTTATGAGACGACTATTCCAGTAGATATATCACATCTTGAAGACAATCGTGTTGACGATGAAAATTATGCAAGGATAGATATCGAAGGTATATTACGTAATACGTAGATTAGATTGGTAATCATCTTTATGGTTAGTTTCTTATACACATCATATTTGATTTATAATGAACAAAGTACGATTGTGTGATCCATTTGTCTTAGCAAGAGTTTTTTTAAACATCAAAATTGATTACATTATGTCAAGTTATCTTATTTTATTTAATACTTATTTTCATTACTTTCCTACAATTTTCTCCTTTGGTTAGATCTCTAACCTTAATTTCTTTTTATGTTGCAGATTTTACCGTGTCTGTAGGGAATTTTTTCGAACAAGTTGACTGTAGGGCATATATTTTATACAATGGATAAAGCAGAGGTAATTTTCATTTTCGTATACTATACATGGTATTTGTTAAATTTTGAGAATAATTAAATTCACCTTTTGTATTTATGTTGTATAATTAAAGTCAACTAGAAAATCTTCCAAGAGTTCTAAACGGCGAAGTACTGCAATTGTGAACAACTATCGAAAGGCAAGTAAAAGACTAAGAATTTTTAGTGAGACGGAAAATACAATATCTACTTCGATTGTTGATGAGCAAAATAAGACACAGATAAATGCAAATGCTCCCAAAAAGAAAAGAGGTCCAACCTAGGTTAAAATGGTTCCTGAAAATAATCGACAAAAGATGGATCTTGAGTTTAATGAATTCGGACAAGTTGTTGGAACTAACTCCGAGAAATTTTCTAGCATAGTTGGAGCCATGGTACGGGAACATGTGCCCGTTGTAATTAAAAATTGGCATGAAGAAAAGAAAAAGAAACTCTGGAATTTTGTACAGGTATATTTTGAAATAACTTTTAAGATTATGTGTTGTCTATTTTTCGTTCATAATAATACAATTCTTTTTTTGTTTTTAATGTCTTTGTTAACAAATGCAGCAAAGATTCAACGTGAATTATTTTAATCAGAAAATGACATTTCAATACATGGGAAAATATTAGAGGACGTACAAATCAAGGTTGAGAAAACAAATCAAAGCTCAAGTAACATCAAGTGAAAATAGAACACGTACTATTGGCCTCCTTAGACCAAGAAATGTTGACTCTGAAGAAGTATGGAAGAAATTTGTCGAAGATACCCTTTCTTCTGGATTTCAAGTAAGTAATGTTTACAAATGAATCTTTTGCTTTTTATTTGGTTATTTTCTAGTTTTTAATTATTTCATTTTTTTCCTTATAGGAACAAAGTTCCAAGTTTAGTGAAATGAGAAGTAATCAGAAACTTCTCCATACAATGGGTCGAAAGGTATCCTCGTATGGCTCATGAATTGTATATTACAAACCTTTCTTGTATTGTAGAGAGAAAAATCTCGATAAATCTAATTATTGAATTTGCATTGCAGAAGAAAAAGAATCCAGATATAAAAGGGCTAAGAGATACATTATGGACTCATGGACATCTTCGAAAGGATGGAAAACCTATTAATAAAGCAGTTGCCGAGACTTTGGTATTTGTAGTCTTGTAATAATCTGATTTAAGTTATATATCATTTTCTAGTGTATAATTTGAGTTTCGTAAGTGTAGGAAAGGATAGAAGAGTGTGCCCAATCAATTTCCAATACACCAGCAGAAGATTTTATTCGTGATGATGCTATTGCTCGAGTTTTAGGTCCGGAATGTCATCGGAAAGTGAGAGGACTTGGGTTTGGAGTTACACCATCAAGAGTTGATGGGAAAATTCATAGTACTGGGAGAGTAAAAGAACTAGAAAGTCAAGTACAAAGTCAGTCAAAAAGAGTTAGGGTGCTAGAGGAAAAATTTGAAGCATTTGTCAAGTTGACTCAACATGTTATAATTTTTTAACATTTTATGTTTTATAGTACTATTTCTAAGCAAGTTCATATGTAGAATAACATCCAGTAATTTTTGTGTAACTTTATAGAATAACAGTAAGAATGTGGAGGACAGAAGTTCACGTGCTTTTACTTCTCAGGTCGTTTAATCTCACTTTACATATTATTTATTTAAATTTTTTTTTATTATATCATATATATTTAATATGGAAATACTTTAATGTGAATTTGTAGTCAAAACACGGAACTGGTATCCATAGAGATATCGCAAATAAAGAAAATGCAAGGTGCCAACTATTGCATTGGTACATTGAAGATGAAGAAGTTGTAGCAGAAGGAAGGATTGCATCAGTAGACCCAGGCGCGAAGGTGCATCACATGCCACTTGGACGAGATTGTTGGAAGGTTTAGGTTGAGGAAGTGTATATGGATCAGTTGACCTTATATAGACCTACCGATGAATTTCGAGTTCTAAAGGAAGCCTTAGGAAGTACCGTTGCATTGCCAAAGAGTTGTACTAGATTAATTTGAAAAATGTATGTTTCTCACGTCACAAAGATTTCTTAAGGAATCCTTGGGAAGTACCTTATATAGAGTTGATTATTGAAAAACTCATATTTTCTCCCCCTCTTGTTTCAGGTGGTCATGAACTGAGCAAGAGCACTGGAAATGCTGGTGGAAGAGCTTCTTGTGGTAAGAAACCTTTATTTATTCAATAATCTTGTGTAATTCTTATTTAGTAGTTTATTAATGTCATATTTAGTTAGATGTAGTTTATTGTTGAATTTGTGATGTTGAGGAGTTGGGGACTGATGTTGGATGTTGTTTGAGGTATTGGTTTAATTTTTAAATTAATATGTTGGTTATGATGTCTCTACAGGTTGGCTAAGTCCAATTTATAGGGGAAGTTCTGTCGAAATTTCCATAGAATTTTTTACAATAGAAGGGAATGAAATGGAAGTTAACACGTCTAAGTTAAGGTTTTTACACTTGGGGTGAAAGGTCGTTTTTCTTGGTGCTAGATCTAGCATCTAGCTGATCCATGTGTCATCAATGCACTTCACGTCTCGGGTCTAGTAGATTAATTTAGGACGAGTCATATCAATTTCTATGAAATCATATTGGAAAGATATAAATTTATTTTGCTTTTAACTTTGTTTTTTATTTTTTCTACCATTCATTAAGTAAAGCATGATATTCACTTATAACTTTGCTCAAATTCGTTATAGGTGCAACCTGGAAGATATTCTTTTGGAGATGGACCGAATTTTGCGATCTAAAGGTGCGGTTATATTGCGGGATGAAGTTGATGTTCCCATAGTAAAATATTTCTTTTGTGATATAATGATGATGTTCTTTTACGGATTTGTTAAATATTATCAACACTTTCTTTCGCGAATTTTTTTATTCTGTATGGTTTGTGGATTTGTTAAACAATATAAAGACTTTATTTTGTAGGGATTTGAAAATTCATAATGTATTTACTTTTGCTTTCTGTGTAAATTGCCATTTTAATAAATTAATTAGAAAATTTTGGGTTTTATAAATAATTTCTTCAACGATATTTTTTTTAAAATAAAACATATAGCAGCGTTCAAAAAACGTTACAAAAGACTCTACCTCAACACTCAACAAACGTTGCAAAAGGGTTTACGGCAACACTTAATAAACGTTGCAAAAGATTGGGTTAGAAGTTATTGTAACACTTAAAAAACGTTGCGAAAAGGTCTACGACAACATTCAATAAACGTTGCAAAAGATTGGGTTAAAAGTTATTGCAACACTTAAAAAAGTTGCAAAAGGGTCTGTGACAACACTTTAAAAATGTTGCAAAAGAGTCTACGTTTATTTCAGTCTTTTGCAACGTTCAAAAAACGCTGCAAAAAGTTTTTACTCTACGTCAACACTATGATTTACAACACTTTCCAAACGCTAAAAAGGCTTTTTGCAACATTTTTTGAACATTGCAAAAGACTATTTTTGTTGTAGTGAATGCCTTAATACCTTCGGGTCTATACTACGTTAATTCCTTGAACTAGTTGTTATCGCGGTCAACTGCTCTAAATGAGGAATAATGTTTGGTATGAATGTAATTTATATTTATATTATGACGAATTAGAATTTGCACGTATTTTACTGGGTATTTTTAATACTCTACTTTAAAAATTTTAGATTAATATGGTTCGTGTTAGACGCGTGAAAGATTGGAAGAGTGAGTGCCTATGGGATGCCAAGTAAAAAGTAACAAATATAAATTTCTAGATTTATTACTATTTATGTCAACGACATTTTAAGTATTTTCTGTTTTTATTTTTGGAATATTATTTATCTACTGGCCTTTGTGCCTTATTTATATTTCTTTATGTTGATGTTAAATCATGTTATTTGAATGTTATGTGAGGTTGTTTCTTTAAAGTGTGTTTAATTATTGAGGTTTTCTTTAAATTTACCAAGGCAAATATTTATTTTCCTGAAAATCACTTTTTATAAAATCATGTTATGTTCCGCATTATTTAGAACAAATAAATAAAATTTATGAATTTGATAATGCTTCGAGCCTTCAACTCTTTAGAAATTTGGGGCGTTACAGTTTGGTATTAGAGCCAGAGTTTTAAAAGTAATTCCGTAGATTTTAATTTATTTTTTTTTACGAAGTCAAAAAAAAAAAAAAAAAATTGAACAGTATGCACTGCTTGCGTGAACATGGGCAATTTCACTGTTCACGGTGAACAGTGGCGCTGTGATTAGGTCACTGTTTATTTTTTTATTTTTTTTAAAAAATGTTTCTTATTATTATTTTTTCGTTACGTGAATTTATTGCTACTTGCAAATATGATTATGTTTTGCTTGACCATCCAAGCATAGTGGTGTAAAATATGACCTAATTAGTTGACTATTATGACCTAATTAGTAGAAGAAAATATAATAAGGTTAGAATTACTTGCAAACATGAAAATATGTAATTACATGTTAAATGAAACTTGTGCATAATTTTATGTGGCATAATAAAATAAATATTTAACTATTTACAATAATTTATTCTTTTATCACTACCTTTGCGTAAAAAACAAAGGAAAAACTGTGGATAATTATTGATAAAAAAATTTCTTGATTGGTGTAATCGCAAAACTAAAGGCTTTGTCACAAAGACCTAAACTGTCTAAGAAGAACTTGTGATTTAAGTAGTCCACTCGTGACTCCCCTCCTCACCTGGAAGCTCTTTAGTTGCGCGTTACTCGAATCTATGAAAATAAACAAAATAAAATATATTTACAACCAATAAACTCATTTGGTTTATATGTGCATCATAGTATAGTTATATGTGCAATGTTATATTAAACCAAGACCCTTGGCATTTAACCCTCTCCAATCAACTACCGTCCGACGAAAATCGATGTATGAGATAAATTTTTACGTTCCATGTTATCTTTCAAGCATGATTTAACCATTTAAACTTGAATCTATGATGAAATGTCTAGAAATAATGTAATACATAATAATAACTTACCAAAGCGCAACAGCATAATATATGATTTATCCTTAATAAAGGCTTAGCATAATCAGACTTTGCTTGCATGTAACAGTTATGGCTAGAATTAGAATTACCGCTAGAAAGACTATGGCATGTAAAGCTGTCCTAAACCATAGATCAACAATTATACAAGAATACGAGAACTATGAGACAAACCCGACTCACACACTTGCAGAGCATGTGGAAGAAGTCTTTGCAAGGTGGGCTGCAGCAAGAGGTGTAGGACATGAGGTTACACTCGTCCAGGCTCTTAAAAACCTTATTCACACACTACCACCTCAGTGGGGAGACATGGGTATTTTGGTTAGAGACAACATGCTTGAGGGTAACCCTCCATAACACCCCGAAGGGATTGAGTTCGAGTTGTATTGTGTAACCCTTTTGGATAGGTGGATTTAAAGCCTTTAGCCTGAGCCTCAACCCAAGCCGGAGCATGATCCCGGATTGGAGGTAGATTATGAGCTTGAGTCAGAACCAGAGTCTGAACCGGAACCAGAATTTGAGTTTGAACCTGAATCAAACCCAGAAGAAGATCCTGAAGAAGAACCTAAGCATGAATATGAGCAACCTACCATCATGGATATGGCTATAGATTCTGAACTAGAATCATGCATTACTTCGGATGATGAAGCCCCACTAAAGAGGACCCATAGGACTTGAAGTGTTTGGACAAGCGAAGATGTAGACTAGAGCTTAGAGACAGTTTCTTTTAATTTAAATAACGATTTACTTTTCCTTCAAAAAAAAAAAAATCAGTAGTTTTGATATTAATTTAAGATTTATTCTTTCCAGTTGTACTTCATTCCTAATAATTTAAAATTTTATGAGATTGCATTTTTTTTAAAAAAAAAAAAAAAGATGTTGAGTTGCGTTGTAAAACAAAATTTAATTTTGATTAATAAAAAAATGACGAGACAACAAAATCAATAAGCTATGTTCAGGGATTTGATGATAGCAGTGCATGAACTTGTTAGACAACAAGCACCAGTTCCTCCTCAGAATGCATCAGTTCCTCCAACAACACGAGTTCAATCGTGGAACAATTTCGTCATTTTAGGCCTCCTTCCATTGACGGCAGAGCTAACCCATTAGTAGCTGAGGAATGGGTAAGAGCATTGGAGCGAATTTTCAAGCACATGGAGTGCACTGACGCACATAAAGTTTCATGAGCCGAATTTATGCTGACTGAGGCAGCCAGCCACTGGTGGGAATCTTCTCTACGTACTAGAACAGAAGAACAACAACGTGATATGACTTGGGCACAATTTAAAGAAGAAGTAATGGGTATGTATTTCCCACAATCACTAAGTGACGGAAAGGAGACTAAATTTGTACAACTTAAACAAGAGAAGATGATGCTTGAAGAATATGAGAGAAAATTCGAACAACTTTCTAGGTACTCACCACATCTAGTGGATACTGAGGCAAAGAAAGCAAGGAGGTTTGAACTGGGCCTTCGTCCTGAGATTGGTGGAATAATGGCATCACACCAATTTACCTCATATAGCTAAGTTTTGCAAACTGCACAAGCAATCTCAAATAGATTTGAGATTGATCAAATTGCTCATCAAAATACCGAGTCTTCTGGAAAGAGAAACGGAATGAGCCTGAAAAAGATGAAGGAGATGGACAAAATAAGAAATGGAACATAGGAGCATGATCAGGATCAAACAAGTCAAATAATAACATTTCCCCATGCCCTAAATGCAGTAAAAACCATAAGGGTGAGTGCTTGCTTGGAAAGAATGTTTGCTTTCGATGTCATAAAGAAGGTCATTGTTCGCTCACCGCAAGTGCACGGGTCACGCAAGTAATTAAGTGGACGTGAGTCCAAGTATCGATCCCACAGAGATTGTTGTAAATTGTATTTTAGACTACTATCTTAACCGGAACTAGAAAATTGATTGAGTTGAAAATTTTGATTTTAAACATAACTAAAAAAAATAAGAAAATTTGTTTTGTAAAAAACTATAAAATGAACTTGCTAGAATTGAGAATCCACATTAGCTCCATCAATTATGCATTACTCCAATTGTCTAATGATAATTCACGTGATTTTGAAAATCCATATTCCTAATGTTGTTAAAACTCCCTTTCGAACAAGCATTAACGCCTATTCCTACGTACGATCCAACTATATTTCTATGTTGAATACAAATGTGCAAGAAAGCATTAAAGAACTGTGAATACTATTGTAGATAACACAAAGCATAGGGTATATTTCTATCCCCTATCGGACTTTGTGGCAATTGAAGCTAGTCTAATGAATTCCTAATCTTTCGAACTTAGGAAAACATAACCTAAAATCGTCAATTAGTGATCAAGTAATTGCATAATAAGAAAAGCACGCATCAATTGCTCAAACCCATGAATTAACTAAATTAAACAATAAAGTAACACATAAAATCCGAAATTTAATGCTTCATCACAATTCTAACATTTAGAACCTAGCCCAAATACATAATTGAATAAAAATCACAAGAAAAATGGATGGATGTCACCATATTCATCCCTTGATCTTCAGTCTTCAATCGTGTTCTTGGCCTAGCATGGATCCCTCGGCACTTCGACAGCGTTTTGGTATGAATTGAACAAGTTGGGAAACCTCAATTTCATGCCCCCAAGTCTAGTATATATAGAATCTCCCGAAACCTAGGTCAAAAATAGGAGAAATCCGCTGAAAAATAGCTTAAAAAGCCCATCAGCTGGCCCAACCGGACAACAATGCGACTGTATGGTACAAATTGGCGCGACAGCACGGTTATAACAATTTCAACTCTTTTCCTTTTTTATGCGGTCATGCGACAGCATGGATTTTACACCATGCGACCGCACGGTTATAAATTTTCCATGCAATTTTTTTTTTCATTTGCTACAATTTGGTCCTCAAACCTTTATTTCACCTCATTCCATCAAATTCCAATTGATACAATTGAGTCCCTGAAATTTTGATTTCTTCCAAATTTGATTTCTTCTTCAATTTTCTTCCAATTGGCCCTTTGATTTACTGCAATCAACTCTTGATTTTCACACTTTGACATTTTTATCATCCAATTGACTTATTTTGGCTTCAATTCCATTGTTTTCTCGACTTTGAGTTATTCCTGAAATATAAACAAAAAACAATGAAATAAATAGCAAATATTCTTGAACAAACAATTAAAATTCTACTTTTAGGATATAAATAAGTGTATAAAATACACTTATCAATCATCTAGCTCCAGATTGCCCGGCATACCCACCTAAAAAGGACTACGAGCAGAACAAGAAAGGGAATGCAAGAGTTTTTGCTTTAACTCAGGATGCGACGGTAGAGGATTCGACCCCCATAAAAGGTAAATTTTTTTCGATTTTGAGAACTTTGAGGACGAAATTATTTTTAGGAGAGGAGATTGTAACACCCCAAAGTTTTATGGTTTATTATTAGTTAGCAATACGGATTTTATCTAGATGCCTTTAACAGATTTTTTGAAGTTGAGGGACAAAATGGAAAATAAGTTTTGACAATAATTTTTATTTTGGTTAGATAATTAATTATTAATAGAGAGATAATTACTATATCAATATTATACTCATTTTATAGATCATGATTAATTAGGAGTCTTGACGCAAGAGAAAATCAATTCTGATAGATTATGCCCTAGATATTGTAGTTAGAAGATGTTACATTTAATTACCAATTAATTAAGTTAATTTGATTTCTAACTTTTCCAAGGTATACACGTGTCTCATATGAGCATAATTATATTTTTATCATCTTTTTATTTCTCTAGGAATATCTGTTTACCAAAATTTTTCCATTAATTTGCACAATTATCACGAGAAATCATAATCCTATTTCAACTACTGTTCATTCAAATTTATCCCACGCCTTTATCCTATTCCTCGATACACGATTTTTCAATTTTATTGGAACACAGAGTTTATGGCCAATATCTATCTTGGCAGCGGCAATGCATGGCTTTTCAATTTTAGTTATGATAGAACTCAACTTCTACACCATAAATTTCATCTATAAATACAGTCAAGAGTCAGATGAATAATCACAAAAAAAAACATATACATATACATATACATATATACTTTCTTAGTAAAATTCATGTTTGCTAGCAGAGAGAAGAATTTGTTAGGAAAATTCGACAATTGATTTTATTTGCAAATTCGTTTGGTCTACCAAGGTAAGATACATTATGTGCAAGTGGTTTAATTCTAATTTTTCATGATATTTATATAATGTTACTTTTAATACCTTAATACCTTAGGGTCTATGCTACGTTAAATCCTTCAGGATGCTATGTTAAATCCTTCGGGATCGATGTGGAGATTCTTAAGTAATTTCTTGAACTAGTTGTTATTGCGGTAAGCTGGTTTAAATGAGGAATAATGTTTGGTATGAATGTAATTTATATTTATATTATGACGAATTAGAATTTGCACGTATCTTAATGGTTATTTTTAATACTCACTCTTAATTTAAAAATTTTAAATTAATATGGCTCGTGTTGGACGCATGGAAGATTTGAAGAGTGGGTGCCTATGGGATGCCAAGTAAAAAGTGCCAAATATAAATTTCTAGATTTATTATTATTTATGTCAACGGCATTTTGAGTATTTTCTGTTTTTATTTTTGGAATAATATTTAGCTACTGGCGTTTATGCCTTATTTATATTATATTTCTTTATGTCGATGTTAAATCATGTTATTTGAATGTTATGTGATGTTGTTTCTTTAAAGTGTGTTTCATTATTGATGTTTTCTTTAAATTTACAAAGGCAAATATTTATTTTCCCGAAAATCACTTTTTATAAAATCATGTTATGTTCCGCATTATTTAGAACAAATAAATAAAATTTATAAATTTGGTAACGCTTCGAGCCTTCAACTCTTTAAAAATTTGGGGCGTTACACCACCGCCCCAAATCGTCACTGTTGCACACCACCCAATCAAATAAGAATTGAAAAATCCAAAAGAAGCCCAAAAATCGCCAAGAGAAGCCAAGAATCGAACAAAACCCATAAAGCTTACCTTCTTCACTGGATTAGCCACCGAAAAACACACCATCGTCTCAGCTTTGCCCCATTTTTGAAACCTACAGTTGAGCCCACATCACTCACATACACACCATACACGGCCGAAGCCTTGGCGGCATAATCGCCGGACAAGCGCCCACGGTTGCACTGATTCAGAGAGGGCGACGCCTTCCCTCGTTGCCCTCTGTCGTCTCTCACTCTCTTTCATTACATTTACAGAGAAAGAGAGAAAGGTTAAATGTATAAATGATATATTTTGATTCTTTCATTTAGCCCGCAGATTTTGAAAGTGAATTTATTTCAGTCCCTTCAATTTTAAAAAGGTTTTTAGTTTAAGTCCCAAGGTTTCAGTTATTAATAAATCAGCCCCTGGAGTTCTTATTCCCCACACTCAATCCACTAATTTCGAAAAGTCTATTTTAGTCCTTAAACTTTTCAATTCCAGTTTTATTAAATTTTCAATTAAGTCCCTAGATTTTACTTTATCATTTTTAAATCTTTAAAATTTAGAAATACTAATTCAATACTTATTTACTATTTTAGCTGGACAAAATTTGCAGATGATTAAGAGGTTGAGGTTACTTCCTGCTCCACTTTTTATGTGACTCGAGATAAATTGAGGTAGACTTCCCCCCACTAATTAGATTATATTATAATTGCATGTGTTATGTGGATTTACATGATTTATATGCTTAACTATATGAGACAAGACAAGAATATTTCTCAGGAGATAAGAAGAGAAATTTATGTTATGCATGTCATAACTTATATGCTTTATTTGCATCAGACAAGAATATGTTCATTTGCACTCACTTTGTGATGCCTATGATTAAGAAGAGAATGTCACTATATTATATGCATAATTATGTGTTCAATTATCTTGTAGACTAATTATTGGTGATGAGTCTACTGAGTATTTCTTTTGAAATGCTCATTTCGTTATATTAACAACATTTCCATAATATTTTGTTAAATAGTTTGTTTTAAAGGACGACGGGGCGTCCTGGATTTTACGGAACTCGGGGCATTACAGTGTGGTATCAGAGCAAGGTCTACGTTTCTGTAAACTTGCAAAATTTTCTTAGAGATATTTTTTTTAAAATAATAAATAATGTTTTGACGACTTTTGCCACTCCCATCATTCCTTCCGCCGACTCCGAAGGTAAAGAAGTTTATCATGTTTATTTTTTTTATTTCGGATACTTGAGAAATTAGGTATTTTGAGATTTAGACAAGAAATAATGAGAAGATGAGAAAGAATTAAAAAATTAGTATCCGAAATAATAAGAAAGAAAGAAATGAGTTTTGGAGCATAATGGAAATTAGTACGATTTAAATGATGTTTTTATAAATACTTTTGTCCTCAAATTTAAATGAGTAATACTATAGAACTCTAACTGGACTTTGCATAAGTGGACTTTAGACATAACACCTTTTACAAGGAGACAAACGAAATTAGATTGAATATTCTCAAGATACTTATCATTCAATAGAGGACACTACAAAGAAATACCCGGACACGTACTTTACCACTGCACCGCTGGCAATGATGCAATACCTAGTAGCTTTAGGACAACTGGTGCTTAATCAATTGACCACTTTTTATCAACTTCTCCATATGATGAGTGAAGCCTAGCAAATGAGTATGGCAAGGTGCGCTAACAGAAATATAATGGATTGTGCCACCTTCGAGCAGGCCAACCCAGAACAAGGCCCAATCCACTATCATCCCTACTCCAGTCCGTGCAAGATTTAAGACATGCCCCGACAGGTTCCTCAGTGTCGATTATCTAGCAATTCAGGAAGTATCGCCCACCCACTTTAGATGGCGAAAATGGTCCATTAGCTGTGGAAGAATGGTTACAGATGAATGAGAAGATCTTCAAGCATATCTCTTGTCCTGAAGATAAAAAATTTCCATGTGCAGAGTTTATGTTGGTCAACAGGGCCGATTTTTTGTGGGAGTCCGCATCTCAGACTAGGACTGAAGAACAACAAGCATCTTTGACTTGGGATGAGTTTAAGGAAGAAATCATAGACAAGTTTTTCCCCCAAGCTCTCTGAGATCACAAGGAGACCGAATTTCTACGATTGGTCCAAGGTGAGATTGACATCACTGATTATGAGAGAAAGTTTGAGGAACTGTCTCGATATGCTCCACATTTGTTGGAAACTGAAGCTAAGAAAGCACGTCGCTTCGAGAGAGGCTTGTGTTTGAATATCGACAGATTGTTAGCTCGCACGAATTGCCTACCTACCGAGAAGTTGTGAAGAAAGTTCAAGCTGTGGCATATGCTGATGCGACGACTGGCACCCAAGGTAATCAGAACAACCAGAGGCACTAGGATAAACGAAAATGGCATGGTTCAAATTATAATCAGAATAGAAATTAGACATCCAACAAGAGGCTGAATACAGTACCTACTAAAGGTCAGATGGCTGGTTACATCCCACCGTATCCCAAATGTCAGAGGACGCATAAAGGAGAATGCCTCTTCAGCAAAAGAGTTTGTTACAGGTGTGCCATCCAGGCCACTTTGCACAGGATTACCCTACTACACCTGCTCAGGGTTCCGACCAGAAGAAAAACGTAGACCATAACAAAAAGCGGAAGGCCAGAGTTTTTTTCATGGACACCGTCGAGGACTCAAACATGATTGTAGGTACACCAATTAATTTGATATTCATGTATATATCTTGCTTAGTTTTATATGCTATGCATGACTCAGATTGACGATTTTAACATGATAACAGGCATATTATCTATTTCTGATATTCCTGTATATGTCTTAATAGATTCAGGTGCTACGCATTCATTTTTAGCTTGTGCATGCCTAGCTAGACTAAATTTGATGGGAGAAACAACTGGTAGTGTACTTGAGGTGAGCTTACCATTAGGATGAATTATTGACATGGATAGGATAGTCAAGTCCGTATAGATAGATTTCGATGGGACAGTGCTTGAAGCAGACCTGAACATTATTCCGATGAAGGACTTCGACATTATCCTAGGTATGGACTGGCTGAGTTATGACCGTGCCACAATCATGTACCATGAGAAAGAAGTCGTATTTCAAAAGAATATGGATGAGGTATTCAGGTTTTACGGGTCAAAGGTTAAGGCACTTACTAGTCTTATCTCAGCTTTACAAGCCGGAAAGCTACTTGCTAAAGGAAATTGTCAAGGTTATTTGGTTAACCTCCAAGGAAAGCCTTCTGAGGAAATCACGTTGGAGTTAGTACCCGTTGTTTGTAACTTGGAGGATGTTCTGGATGACCTACTAGGCACCTCGCCTGATAGGAAAGTGGAGTTTGTCATTAACTTAGTGCCGGGAGCTACACCTGTTTCGAAAGCCCCATATCGCATGGCACTAAAGGAGTTGCAAGAATTGAAGGTTCAACTGGAAGAATTTCTAGAGAAGGATTTTATTAGGCTGAGTGTATCTCCATGGGGAGCACCTGTCCTATTTGTGAAGAAGAAGGATGGTTGCATGAAGATGTGCATCGACTATTGAGAACTTAATAAGTTGACAATAAAGAATAAGTACCCCCTTCCTAGGATCAAAGACTTGTTCGATCAACTAAAGGGAGCTGCTATATTCTCAAAGATGGATTTAAGGTCTGTTTACCACCAGTTGAAGATCAAGCCGACCGATATACCTAAGATGGTGTTCAGGTGTCGATATGGACATTATGAATTCACTGTGATGCCATTCGATCTCACGAACACACCCCCAGTTTTTGTGGATTTGATGAATCGAGTCTTCCATCAATATTTGGTTAAGTTTGTAATTTTCTTCATCGATGACATTTTGGTCTATTCCAGGGATTTTGTGCAACATGAAGAACATTTGAGGATTGTTTGGAGAGGCTGAGAGGAGAAAAGTTGTACGCCAAATTCAAGAAATGTGAGTTTTGGCTTGAGAAGATTGGTTTTTTAGGTCATATTGTTACAGTCAATGGCATCGAAGTCGATCCTTCTAAGGTCGAGACGGTGACTAATTGGACCACTCCAACAAATGCCGGCGATGTGAGAAGTTTTTTGGGTTTAGCCGAGTATTACTGCCGATTCATTGACGGATTCTCCAAGATATCGGGTTCCCTGACTCAGTTGACCCGGAAGGGTGTTAAATTTCAGTTGACTGAATAGTGTGAGCAAAGTTTTCAGGAACTGAAGAATAGATTGATTTCAGCACCAATTTTGATAGTGCCCGATGGACCTGATGGTTTTGTGATTAAAGTGATGCCTCCAAACACGATTTAGAATGTGTGTTAATGCAGAAAGGTAAAGTGATCGCCTATTCTTCGAGATAGTTGAAGCCATATGAGTAGAACTATTCGACACATGATCTAGAGCTGGCAGCTGTGGTACGCACACTTAAGATTTGGTGACATTATTTTTATGGGAGTAAATGCGAGATTTACACAGACCATAAGAGCCTCAAGTATTTATTTACCCAGAAGGAGCTGAACATGAGGTGGCGTCGATGGTTAGAGTTGGTAAAAGATTATTACTGCACTGCACCATTCTTCACCAGGGTAAAGCGAGTAAAGTTGCAAATGCCTTGAGTAGGAAAGATGCTAGACATTTATCAGCTTTAGGAACACTGCAGGATCAGTTAATACAGGATTTTCAGAACCTAAAGATTGAGGTGCTAGCCCCAACGATCTGAAGTTCTAGTAGATTAGCAAACCTGACTGTCAAACCAGATTTGAGAGGTCGGATTGTAACGGCCCAAGCCGAGGATATAATTTTTAGAAAAGATCAGAACTGTAGTTGGGACTGGTAAGAGAATAGGTTTCGAGATTGCCCCTAATCATGCACTTATGTTCAATGGTCGTCTCTGTGTACCGAAAGATGATCAAATCAGAAATGAAATCATGGTGGAAGCTCACTCGGCACCATACGCAGCTTTTCTAGGAGGGACAAAGGTGTACCGTGACTTGAGTAATATATATTGGTGGAGGAACATGAAGGATGGTATCGTAAAATTTGTCTCTCGATGCATGACCTGTCTGCAGGTCAAGGCTGAACATCAGAGACCTTCAGGATTATTGAACCCTTTGCACATACCAGAATGGAAATGGGAGAAAATTTTCATGGGTTTTATGATGGGTTTACCGAGAATAGCAAAAGGACATGATGATATTTGGGTCATTGTGGACCGACTCACAAAGTCAGCCCACTTTCTTCCAGTTCGAATGACTCTCGATGTAGATTCGTTGGCACAGATTTATGTCAGAAAAGTTGTTTGACTTCATGGAGTTCCAATGTCCATTGTTTCAGATAGAGATCCAAGGTTCACCTCAAGATTTTGGAAGAGCTTACAGGAAGCTATGGGTATTAAGTTGAATTTTAGTACTGCATACCATCCTCAGACAGACTGACAGTCTGAACGCACCATTCAAATGTTGGAAGATATGCTTCTAGTCTGTGATCTAGACCTGAGCGACAATTGAGAGACTCACTTGCCATTAGTGGAGTTTACTTACAACAATAGCTTTCAAGCTACCATTGGTATGGAACTATACAAAGCACTATATGGGCGAAGATGTCGATCACCAGTCTGTTGGGGTGAGGTTGGCAAGAGGAAGTTATTGGGTCCATAATTAATTGAAAAGACGATAGAGGCCATTGAGAATATCAGACTGCGAATTAAAATAGCCCAAGACAGACAGAAAAGCTATGCTGATCAAAGGAGAAAAGACTTCGAGTTTGAAATTGGAGAGAGAGTGTTCTTGAAAGTAGCTCCTATGAAGGGTACTATTCATTTCGACAAGAGAGGGAAATTAATGCCTCGTTTTATCGGACCGTTTGAAATATTAGAGAAGTGAGTAATGTGACTTATCGTTTGGCGTTGGCACCCAAGCTCTCGGATGCACACAATGTATTTCACATTTCTTTATTGAGAAAGTATGTTCACGATCCTAGTCACGTAGTGAACTTTCAGTCGATTTTGATTCTAAAGAATCTGTCTTATGAGGAGGCACCTATGTGCATTATTGATAGAAAAATCCATCTCTTAAGAAATAAAGAAATTTCCCTAGTCAAAGTCCAGTGGGGTAGACATGGTAGCGATGAGGCCACCTCAGAAAAGGAGGATGAGATTCTAGCAAAGTATCCAGATATTAAAGATCAAGAAAGTTTAATTTTTGAGGACGAAATTATTTTAAGGGGGTAAGGTTGTAGCGACCGAGAATTTTTAAATAATATAAAATCGTTATTCTCAAAAACGTGTTGCAAAGTTTTAACCCCAATTATTTTTTTTAAATGAAAGCGTGTTTGTCTAGTCATTTTAAAATAAATTTAAATCTATTTGTTCGCTCCGGAAGTGCACGGATCGCGCAAGTAATATAATAGACGTGAGTCCAAGTCTCGATCCCACAGAGATTGTGTTAAATTGTATTTTAGATTACTATTCCTTAATCGGAACTAGAGATTTTGATTGGGTTTGAAAATTTTGTTTTTGAAAATTAAAATAAAGATTAAACTAAATAAACAAATAAAATTTGATTTAAACGAATGAAAACAAACGCGTTAGAATTATGAATCCATTTTAACCAAATCATCCATGTATTTGACCAAATCATTTAAATACAATTCACGGGGTTTTGAATATCCATGTTCCAAATGTTGTTAAAACTCCCTTTCGGACAAGCATTAACACTTATTCCTACATACGACACAACTATATTTCTATGTTGAATCCGAATGTGTAAGAAAGCATTAACGATCAATGAACACTATATAGGATAACACAAAGTATAGGGGTATATTTCTATCCCCTATCAGAATTTGTGGTAATTAAATAACTTCTAATGAAATTCTACTCTTTCGAACATAGAAAATCATAAAGACAATCACACAAAAGCTGGCCAAACAATTGCATAATAATAAAAGTACTTATTTAATTGCATCAAACTCATAAACTGCATATTAATAATAGGTCAAAACATGGAATCAATGATTAAAACTTCATCACAATCCTAACACAAGAAATCTAGCCTAAAAACATAGTTAAAGAAAATTCACAAGAATAATGGATAGATGTCACCCTATTCATCTCCTTGATCCTTGTTCTTCAATCTTGAATTTGGCCTTCAATGGATCCCCCAGCAATTGGACAGCGTTCTGGCATGAATTGAACACGTTGGCAACCCCTAATTTCGTGCCCCAAGTCTGGTATATATAGATGTTCATGAGAATTAGGTTACTTAGAGAGAAAGAATGCTGATTACAGGGCAAAAAGCCCAGCTGCGGCCCAGAAGTTCTACCGTGCAACCGCACGACTCTACAGGTTATCTTCAGTCGCCAAAATTTTAGGTCATGCGACCGCACGGCTATCACACCGTGCGACCTCATGGTTCTGTAGAGAGATGTAATTTTCATTTTTTAAATGTTACAAGTTGGTCCCTGTATTTTAATTTCACAGCAAGTCCCCCAACTTTTGATTGTTGCAATTTAGCCCCTTGACTTCTGATTTCTTCCAAATTTGATTTCTTCTTCCAATTTTCAACCAATTGGCCCTTTGATTCACTGCATCAACTCTTGATCTACACATTTTGACACTTTTAACATATAATTGCTCGATTTTGGCTTCAATTCCATTATTTTCCTGACTTTGGGTTATTTTTGAAATATAAAAAATACAAACAAAATAAATAGCAAATATTCTTAAACAAACAATTAAATCCTATTTTTAAGATAGAAATAAGTGTATAAAATACACTTATCAACACCCCCAAACTAGAACTATTGTTCGTCCTCGAACAAAAATAAAACTAAACTATAAATTTGAAGTTAAAATGTTTTTGTTCCTGTTGACTCATTTACCATGCGCTTCAACAATCCATATTGACTAATTACTTTAGAAAAAGAAATATAAACAACGTAAAATATTTTCATTCATCCGATGCTCAACTTCATTGTGTGTGTGTGTGTGTGTGTGTGAATAGCAAGAATCAAATACAAACTTATGCAAAAATAAACTTGACAATGTGTGACTTTTTATGCAAGAGTAAGCCCAAATCCCATGTGGTTAACAATGATATTTTTTTTTTTCCTTACCCTCTCATGGATGATCACAACCTTATTGCTTTTCTCTCATATCCCGAGGTCTTTCCTATTGTTGTGGTTTCTAAACATATATAAATTGCATTTTTTCACACAAGGCAGTTAGGATTAGACAAGTATGCACGACAGACCAATAATAATTAACAAAGTGTTAGGAATTTCAATCAACAAAGCATATACCATTTTATTCCATTTTTCTTTCATATGGACGACTTTTTCTTTTAATGTCCTTGTCTTTTACCATCTTTGTGCAATACTTTTCATACTTGCTTTCTATATGACCCCTGTAGCGAGCTTTAGGTCGGCAGCTTCCCACTCAGTTGAGCTTAGGGTATAAGGTTCAGAGAATCTCTCAGACTTAATTACCCAAGTCATAAAGGCTTAAACAGAAAGGTTAAAGATGTTTTTAACGTCTTATGTGTAAGTCCACTCTCTGTACTTGCTTTCTAGTTGACTCCTGTAGCGAGTTTTAGGTTGGCAGCTCCCAACTCAATTGAGCTTAGGGTACCAGGTTCAGAGAACCCCTCAGACTTACTTGCTCGAGTCAAAAAGGCATTTGAAGAGTAGAATAAGACCTTCAGCATTTTTCTGTTTTTATGCTGGTTATTATGGTTTATACTTGTTGATCAAAACCCCTTACACTAAAGATGGACAATTAAAACTTCAAGTCTTAAATCCATCAATGCGTACTCATACTAACCTTTCCACCCCCAAATTGCTTCTTGAGCAGCTTGATTCTACCCTTCAGGTCAGGATCTAATTTTCTTAAGGTTTGGGATTTTACAATCAATTTTATGTTCAAATTGCACAAGTTTACCCCCCCACAACTATCAAGCATCTCCCTACACAAGTTTTTATTCGAAGTGGCTATGTGCTCAAGTTTGATTAAAGTCTTACATGGATGAATGTTAAGAAAAAATTTATTTTCGCATGTTGCCCAATTTTCTAACTAAAGCACAAAATTTAATTCAAATTATGTCATAAGCAATAAATAAATCAACAAAAAAATTTAAATTTTTCACTTTTTATGATTTTTTTCAAATTTTCAATTTTTATGAATTTTATACCCAAAATCGAATGTATATGTATATGAAAGCACATGAATGAGATTCCCACCACCAAACTAGAAATATGCATTGTCCTCAATGTATTCAAAAAAAATAAAGAAAATAAATACAAAATAATAAAGAGGGTTACCCCTTATAGGTTATGGATATGATGGCTTCCTTCCTGGGCACGCTGATCAGAGATTTTTGTTTCTTAGAGTCATCTTGGGGTGTTCCGTGCCCTCTTTCCTTTTAGAATGCCGTTCTGTCTCTTCTTTTGCCTTTTGGGCTCTTCTACATTAATGTGTTTTTTTGCTCTCGCCAAGAGGTCTGTGACGATTGTCGGGGGAGTCTTTGTCGGTGAGATAAAAAATCACCCCTACCTCAACCCATTCGTTAATATTTCAGTGGACAATTTAGTGTCTAGGTTGTGTAGTTCAAGGGCTTCTCTATTGAAGCATTGGATATAGTATCGTAGGGACTTCCCTTTCTGTTGCTTAACAATCACGAGCTGTTCGTCTTCCTATATCTTTTGCTATTGGCGAGGTCTTTGAGGAAGAAGTCAGAGAATTTTTGAAAACTAGTAGCTGAACCATCCGACAGTTGGGAAAACCATGTGTGGGAATTTCCTTCGAGTTGTGGTCAGAAAAAATCGATAGGTAATGGTGTCGTGAAGCCATAGAGCAGCATCATATTGTTGAATAGCTCAAGGTGTTCTTTAGGGTTGGACACTCCATCAGACTTCTATAATGTAGGTATTTTGGAATTCATGGGTAGAGGCTCATCAAGGATTTCTGATGTGAAAAGGTTGGTTTACCTCTTTCGTTCCCGTTTGTTGCTCACTTGGTAGTACTCTTGTGTATATGCCTCTGTTGGTTGGTGACTCTCTTCTAGGAGGTTATCATTCCGATTTCGCCACTTTCCTCCTTTGCTTTCAAGTTCCTTCTAGTAGAAAGAGATTGGTGATGAGCAAGGCTGTAAGGATTTTAATCAATTGTGTGGGCTTATATGTGAATTATTGTGTATTGAATAAAAGGCTATCAATTTGGTTAAGCCCAATTAAAGTGATCTAATAAGGATTTGATATATCGGGCTTTAATGCATCTAATTAATGTATGGGCTTTTATGTGTAGATACCAGGTCATTACCTAATTCACGATGGGCCGGATTAGGTCAATTGGCAATTCAGTATATAAAGTCGGTTATGGTCCCTGAATCCTACGTACTGTTCATCTTGTCTGACATCCCATCATCAGAGAGAAAATACGGACTACGTATCGATTTAGAAGATCCAACCAACCGAATCGTTTATTGTGAATCACGTTTGATTAAGGTACGCTTCCGCTTCAGTTATTTAATTCTTGATAATTCAGCATGATGATTTATTTTGGATCATAGATAATTATTATCTGTGATAAATTTTCTAACAAGTGGTATCAGAGCCAACATCGTGTTGAATTATCAGATCAATTTCGAACGCATATGTAAAAACCAATCTACTGATTTCGTGTAATTGAAAATTATACATACACAGCTTGATTTCAAAATTTGGAAATATGGTTTCAGCCAATCGATTGTTCTGTGTGTATATATATTTTTTTTCGAGATTAAGAATTGTTGAAGTTCATACACATATACAACAAAATCGAAATTGTGTGAATCTTGTATGTATATACTTTTGCGAATCACGCATGAATTCGGCTTTTGAGGTTGGATTTTGCGGTTGAATCTGGTTGTTGGAGTTTGGGTGGATGAATTTGGTATGGCTGATTGGTTTGGTCGAAATCCGGTTATGGGGTAATGAATTTGTGAAGTATGTATGAATTGTGGTTGAAGTTATTGTATGAATCTGATCGGACTTGGGGTCACCGCGCACAGCGCGTTGCGGCGTCGGATTTGATGGGTTGCGCGCGGCTTGCTGCTTCGCCGCGCGCGATGTGGGTTACTGAGGTTACAGCGTCGCGCGCCGCGACTCTGTGTTCTTGGTTGCTGCGCCGTCGATGGAGCTGCAGGCGACGGGCCGCGTTCTTTGGCTGCGGCGGCGGCTAGGGTTTAAACCCTAGCTGTCGCGTTTTTGAACGAAGGACTTACGCCTGAAAATTTGAAGTCTTCAGGGTTCCTTATGCAATTTTGGATAATTTTGTTTAATTGCACATCAGGTCCCCCCCATTTGTTTTAAATAATGTTTAAATCCGAAGTTATTAAAACCATTTAAGTTGGCCCTTAAAGTTCTGAAATTTATAAATTGAGCCCCTGAAGTTATAAATTTATTTAAGTCAGGACCTTTCAAGTTATGGAATTTTATGATTCAGCCCTTGAAGTTTGAGAATTTTCCAATCCAGCCCCTAATGTTTGTGAATTTTCAAAATTGGTCCCTAAAGCTTGAAAATTCTCTAATTTGGTCCCTTAAGGTTTGAAAATTTTCATTTTCAGTCCTTAAAGTTTGAAAATTTTCTAATAAAGCACCTAAAGTTTTGAAATTCTCTAATTTGGTCCTCTAAAGTTTGAAAATTTTCATTTTCATTCCTAAAGTTTGAAAATTTTCTAATTAAGTCACTAAAGTTTGGAAATTTTCAAAATTGGTCCTTAAAGTTTGAATTTTTTTTTAAATTAAGTCCCTAAAGTTTGGGAATTTGCAAAATTGGCTCCTAAAGTTTGAAAATTTTCAAAAAAAAAAAAAAAAATCAGCCTTTAAAGATTGAAAATTTCCTATTTTGGACCTCTAAAGTTTAATTTTCTTTCAAATTGGGACCTAATGCTTGGAATTTCTTTAAATTGGCCAATAAAGTTTTGAGAAAATTGTAATTTAAGCCCTTAAAGCTTAAAATTTTACAGAATTGGCCACCAAAAGTTTAAGAATATTGCAATTAGACTCTCGCAACTTAAGGATTGCTTTATTCTAAAGTTTTGAATTTTATAATTCAAATCCTAAAGTCAAATATGGATGCAGATCAATGGATTTCAGTTTCAAATCTTGGTACATCGGAATCTTTTGAGAGATATAATATTCGAAAGTAAGTTAGTTGAAGCAACATGTTGCCAAAGCAACCTCTCTTGTGGATATTAATTAACTTTGAATATTAGAAGGTATTTGTGTGTGTGTTGTTCATTGCGGATATTGATCGGCCCAAAGGAAGGTCAATATTTGGCTCGAATTTCACATGCACCTGTGGTGATAAACACGTGGCAATTATTTGGTTTAACATGTGACCAATAAATCGGTCCAAAGAAAGGTCTATTGGTTAACATGTCTTATTGCCAGTGTTTGATCACTACACTAAGGGAAAATTAGGTGTTTGTGTGTTATCTCATGCGGATATTGATCGGCCCAAAGGAAGGTCAATATTTGGTCCGAATTTCACATGAACTTGTGGTGATAAATACGTGACGGTTATTTGGTTTTACGTGTGATCAATAAATCGGTCCAAAGAAAGGTTTGTTGGTTGACATGTCTTACTGTCAGTGTTTGATTACTACGCCAAGAGTACCACTTACAAGTCAATATTTCTGTCCAAAGACTAAATATTGATGTTGTGCTAGGTATCTTGTGATGGGCCCTACCATTATTTGAAAGTATGATTTGCATAATAAGGTATTTATGTGAGCAATTTTATTTAAGTGTTCTCTATTCGATTTCAAATTCTGCTAGTAGTATATCTACAAGCTTAAATTTAATCCCTATATTTATGAAATAAACTTCAAAGATCAAGACATGAACATTAACTTTTCGTTGGCTGCATCGATCTAGACCGTGTACTAAGGATTGAGTAACCTACTCCTCTTACGGATGAAAGTTCATCTAATCAAATGAGGAACTTTGAGAAGTGGGATTGCTTAAACTACGTGAGTCACATGATCATTAAGTGCGGCATTCCGGAAGCCTTTAGTGGCATAGTATCTAAGGAGGTAAATGATGCCAATGAATTCCTTGCCGAAATTAAGAAATGTTTTGTGAAAAACGATAAGGCTGAAACAAGCACGCTTATGCAAAGCTTGATTTCAATAAAGTATAAAGGCAATGGGAAAATAAGGGAGTACATCGTGTAGATGTCTCACACTGCTTCAAAACTTAAGGAACTAAAACTCGACTCGTCTAATGACTTGCTCGTGCATTTGGTATTGATATCGCTTCCTGCGCAATATAGTTAATTTAAGGTTAGTTATAACTGTCAAAGTAGAAATAGACTCTCAATGAGATCATTTCATAGTGTGCAAGCTTCTTGCACAATTCAGTCAATTTAAGGTCAGTTATAACTATTAAAGGGAGAAATGAACTCTAAATGAGCTCATTCTATTTTGTGTGCAAGAGGAAGAAAAGTTGAAGCAGGACAGAACTGAAAATTTTCTTTACTTGGCAAACACCTCTAAAGATAAGGGCAAGAAAACAAATAAAGAAAATAAAGTCGTTAAGGGGCTATTAATTTTATAATCCCACACTTAAGTCAATTTTTGAAACGAGAACTGCAATATTTTTGAGGAAGTTGAGTTTGGGGGGAGAAATAAGGTTAGAGATATTGTCTTTAAGGAAGAAGTTGAGGAAGGATCGGTTTCGATTCCTATTGTTGCTTTTGACAATGTGCAAGTTTTTATGCATGTCATTGATCAACAAGCATATCCGGAACCTCAATTAGACAATATTGAAGAACCTCCCATCCAAAATAAGGTAAATTTCAGAAGTACAAACTCAACAACCTCAATAACTAAAGCCATTAAGGAAATCCACGAGAGAAAGGGAAAAATGCTATTCCGGATAATTTAAATAGTATTTTTTCAAGAACATAAGGAAAATAATGGAATGGTGGAAGATGGTCCAATAAATTCCATCAGGCCATGCAGGGTTCTAACTCTCAAAAGTGGATTGATGCCATAAATAAGGAGTATAAGCATATGCAAGACAATAAAGTTTGGGATCTTGTCCCATTACCAGAAGGTGCGAAGCCCATTGGTCTTAAATGAATTTTTAAACCAAGAGGGATTTGAAAGGTAATGTGGAAAGATATAAGGTTCGTCTTATATCTAAGGGCTTTACACAGAATGATGGCATTGATTATAAAGAGACTTTCTCTTCGGTTTCAGTGAAAGACTCTTTCAGGAAAGTTAGGTTGTTGCACATTTTGACCTCGAGTTACATCAAATGGATACTAAGGTGGCGTTTCTCAATGGCGACATTGATGGGACGATCTATTTGGTGCAATCAGAAAACTTTGTGTCAGTAGACCCAAAGCAAATGATTTGCAAATTAAAGAAATCCATTTATGTACTCAAGCCAGCTTCCCGTTAAGGGTAATACAAATCTCATCAAGTAATTATCTCATTTGGTCTTGAGATTAATGTTGTTGATGGTTGTTTGTATTACAAGTTCAGTGGGAGTAAGTGTATTTTCCTGATTTTGTATGTTGATAACATATTGCTTGCCACTAATGATATAGGCATGTCACATAAAATTTTGAGATTAAAAATCTTGGTGACGTCTCTTTTGTATTAGGAATTCAGATACACTGGGATTGTTCTCGAGGTATTCTTGAATTGTCACAAAAGGGCTATATCGATAAAGTACTTAAGAGATTTGGCATGTAAGACAGTAAATCAGGGAACACCCCTATCGCTAAGGGAGACAATTCAGTCTCAACTAATGCCCGAAAAGTTATCTTGAAGTTAAAGAAATGCAGAGGATCACATATAGTTAAGCTATAGAAAGTCTGATGTATGCTTAAATTTGTATGCGTCCGGATATTGCGTACATTATTGGGATACTTAAGTAACCCTGGGATGGATCATTTGGAAAGCAGTCAAACATGGGTTATAAGGTATTTAAAGAGAACAAAAGATTACATGCTCACATACATAAAATCGGATCAGTTGGAGATCATATGGTATTATGATTCCGATTTTTACTAGATGCCAAGAAAGTAAAAGATCCACATAAGGCTACATTTATCTGCTGATTGGAGGAGCTATTTCCGGATGGAGTGCTTAACAAACACTTTAGCTTCTTTCACTTGGCAGCACAGTTGTAGCAATTTTGGGGGCATCTAATTATGGAATATAGCTGCGAAATTTTGTCACTGGGCTGCGTATTCTGTACGGTAAAGAAAGACCACTAAAGTTATATTGTGACAATAACTCAGCAGATTTATATTTCAGTAACAACAGGAGCTCAACTAAGTCAAAATACATTGACATAAGTTCCTGGTTGTGAAGGATACAGTTCAGAGTGGACATGTGTCAATAAGAGCACATTGGGACAAACTCCATAATTGCGGATCCGCTTACTAAAGTATTACAACCCAAGGTCTTTCATGAGTACATTACTCATATGGGTGTTGTATTTCTTAAGGATATTCGGTTTCAGTGGGAGTTTGTATTTTGGGTGCATTAGACACATTTACTGTCCTTTTGGATACAGTTTAAAGTTAAAGTTATTTACAGCTGTAAGGTTTCAAGTTTATTATCTCTGAACTCGTTTAAGGATGATCTCACTAAAGTTGGACCAGTTGGAAATAGGCATGTTGAAGATCACATTACATGTAATTTCCATGCTACACATCCATACTTGATCCATGTCATTCAGTTATGTCGATATACGTGACCATTGAAGGTTTAGTTACGATTAATGTAGCGAAAGCCGCTTTGATCCTATGTTGATATAATTGATGGACCGGATTGTTTGGGGATGCATTCAGTAATGATAGCAAAATTCTGAGTACTCATAAGGTTATGATTGATACACAATTGTAAGGTTACACATATAGCCCAAGTGGGAGATTGTAAGGATTTTAATCAATTGTGTGGGCTTATATGTGAATTATTGTGTATTGAATAAAAGGCTATCAATTTGGTTAAGCCCAATTAAAGTGATCTAATAAGGATTTGATATATCGGGCTTTAATGCATCTAATTAATGTATGGGCTTTTATGTGTAGATACCAGGCCATTACCTAATTCATGATGGACCGGATTAGGTCAATTGGAAATTCAGTATATAAAGTCGGTTATGGTCCCTGAATCCTACGTACTGTTCATCTTGTCTGACATCCCATCATCAGAGAGAAAATACGGACTACGTATCGATTTAGAAGATCCAACCAACCGAATCGTTTATTGTGAATCACGTTTGATTAAGGTACGCTTCCGCTTCAGTTATTTAATTCTTGATAATTCAGCATGATGATTTATTTTGGATCATAGATAATTATTATCTGTGATAAATTTTCTAACAAAGGCTTGTCTGGTCCACTGGGATTTCATGCTGAGGTTCCCTTGGTGCGAGGATGGCAGCTACGTGTGTTTGAATCATCTGGATTATCTGATCTATAGTTGGGAATGCTGCTCGGACTTCTTGCAGTTGTGACACTTCCGGGAGGTTTCTTCGGAGCTATGGTTCTGTATTTGTTTTAGTTTCAGTTTCCACCATTTCACGGGTTGCTTGTTCCGAGACACACGAGTTTGATAGATCTTCTTCGTGATTCTTCGAGTAGTCACCATGGCTAAATCTACCGTGCCCCATGGTGGGCGCCAAATGTTAATGTAAAAAGAAATGTCTCTAAGATCTTTATGAAAGTACGAGTCTAACTGGTTAGTTGCCCCTTCCTCTCGTCCTATTGGCTTATATAATCTTCTTGCTGCTGATTTCGTTCTCCTAGTTTGGCCTTCAATCATTATGATCTTTCTTTTTAGTAACCATAATCAAGGGAAGAATTAAGTTGATTCCTTTCTCAGAGAGCTGGTTTGCCTTAATTACCTCCTTGATCAGATGAGATTTCTCCCTTCCTCATTCTCTAATTACTCATTTGTTAAATGTCGATTGTTCTCTTTTTATGGGCTTGTAGGCGGATTGATCGAGGCCCATCGCATAAATCAAAGTGTTTTGGCCCAAGCCCAAATTGATTTAAGGCTTATCTTTTAATTTCGAGCTTCTGGCCCAAGCCCCGTTTTATTCCATTTACATTTCTCTTCTTGTCGGTGGTGGGGATGGGGTGAGATTGGAAATTTGGAGTAGGGCCAGAGGTTGAAGACGAAAATGTTTTTTTTTTTTTCACTTTTCATATATTTTTAGATAAAGTGACACTAGAATAGGTTATGGGTCAACCGACGAATTTTTGAGTGGAAATAGACGACAATGATGTTTTTCACAAGAAAATGTGAATTAGAGTGAAAATGCCAAAATTTTGAAGTTAAGGATGATTTGCACAAAATGTGAAGGATATATACGTTTTGCACCAATCACTAAAAATAAATTTGAAATTCATCAAATTTCTTCAAATTTTTTTTTTACACAAATTCCCCTTCTCTCTTTCCTAGACCTCCTCAATATTGAAATTGGCACAGCATATAAGCGATTTTCTCTCTAGATTCTAGGTTTCTTCGCTTTCAAGTTTCATACCAAAATCTGCAAATCCCAAATGCAAAGACCGCAAAAGTTAAGGAGATTACAAAGGAAAATGATTGACAGGTATGCTTCGAAGCTCACCCCATCACACATCAGCATCACTACCTTTTCTCAATTTGAATGCCACTGATGTTCAATGTCAAGGTCTTTTAAATTTTCAATTGATGCCTTCTTCCTTAACTGTGTTTGTATGAATATTTCAATGAGACTATGTCTTTGTTGGCCACATCTTTTTTATTGTATATCTGATGAGAACCCGAGAGAGGGTCCTCGTCGTAGCTCGCGGAATAACGCTTGGAAAGTTCCGAATCCAGGTTGGAACGGACAATAACAATGCAACCCCGACCTCACGACGCAAGAACCATGGGTATATTAAACCCAAGACCCGTTACGATGCGGAAATAAGAACCACAAAGGGGGAACGCCACAAGGAATATCCAGATCTTTGATAAGTTCAATTGTTTTGAACGCCACAAGATTTGAATCTTGATAAGTTCGATTTGTTGAAAGGGAAAATCCTCACCTTTAGAGAGAGTAAAAACACTCAATAATTTTATTCATCAAAAGTATTATATTTTTACATTGAATGGAAAAGCATATAAATAAGCAAAATAAACCCTAGTCGCTAACTGACTCTGAATAGAATTCTAATTATGCTAAAATAGCTAAAACAACTAAAATAACCAAAATAAATTAGAACTAAACAAAACCCTAACCGCCTAATTAATTCAAAACTGCGGCGCCTAAGTTACGGCCGTGACTTATCAGTTTACAGCCGTAAGTAAGCTACGGATTAAAAATTAAAAACATATGTTACGACCGTGACAATTTTATTTACGGCCGTAAGTGACATTCTGAACAAAATAATAAAAGTTACAAAACTCTGTTTACGGCCGTGAGTATTTGGATTACGGCCGTGAATACTTCCACTTCATTTACGGCCGTGAGATCATGCGTTACGGCCGTAATTGTCTTTCTGCCCAATTTCGTGTTGTTGATGTTACGGCCGTAAGTCAGCTTCTGCCCAATTTTCTGATCCTTTGACATTGATTGATTTGATTTGAATCTTGACTCGAGCCCAACATGAAACTTGTTCATTTTCCTATGTAGAATATTGTTGAATTGCCCGTATCTTGATTTCTCATTTTTGACGTATTTCCCGGATCACATCATCCCCTCTTCCTTTAAGATGATTCGTCCCGAATCATAACATTGTTCTTGGCTTCCTTTCCGGATCACATCATCCCCTCTTCCTTTAAGATGATTCGTCCCGAATCATAAAACTATTCTTGGCTTGCTCACTTGGTTTAACAACGAACCTTCTTCGTACAAGCAATGTTTGATCTTTGACGTTCTTCGAACCTGCTTGATTTCTTGTTTTGGATTGAATTATAGATTTTCCCGTCGAGCCCACCCTGATTCGTACCGTTCCCTCCTTCTTTAGGATGATTCGTCCCGAATCATGGTGTTGTTCTTGAAAAATCAAACTGTACCTCCTGGATCAAACGAAAATTTGTCGATTCCCTGACATGCATTCAATAAATGATGCTCCTCCAATTCGTAGACAAGAAGGTATTGAAACACGAGGGGAATTGACCAAGGTTGATGTAAATCAAACTTCCATGCACAATAAACCTGCAAGAAAGATTTTAAAAAAATGGGGAGTGAAATGTTAGCGTCTCAATGCACAAGGTATGGATTCTTGTACTCATGATACAAAACCTCCACAACTTTTTTTCCCACCACGAGGCCCTTCTCGTCGCCTTCAAAATTCAATATACTTTCTTGCTCATTCTCTTCTTTTTTCTCAACCACTTCTTCTAATTTTTCACATTCAACCACATCTTCAATATTTTTATTGACAATTTCAACATTCAAATGTTGAACTTCTACCCCAACTTCCAATTCATTCCTATCATTGTCAACAATGTTATTTTCAATCTCCTCTTCCACAATTTTATTCTGTACTTCAAGACTCGGAGTTTGATCAACTACTTCAATTTTTTTTTCGCACACTCAACCTCCACTTCTAAATTTCTGGGCTCAATCACCTCTCCTAATTTCTCATGCTTTTGCTCATGCACCACCTCATAAATAATTTTATCGATATGATTAGGCACCTCCTCTTCTAACTCGTTCCTCAAGTCTCCCTCCTTCTTCTTAAGAATCATATCCGAAGGCTTTTCTTGTGATTTAACTACCTCCTCTCTTCCCCTTTCTCTCTCTTGCAACTCGGCCAACTTTTTTCTAGCCTCTTGTGCCTTTATCTCTTCATTTAACTGTATTAATTTCTTGGTCATCTCCATGAATTCGTCCTTCATACTCCATTCATCATCTCCAAATTTTCTTTGCTCATCCCTCTTTTCTCGCAATACTTTCTCTTCGAGTATTTGTTCCGGGGTTAACGACATAAGCTTAATACTTTTCCCATCCTTAACAAATTTATATATATTCCTACGCTTATCATAGGCTGCTTTCCTTTCACACTTCCACGATCTACTCAACAAGATGTCACAAGATTCTAGAGGCACCACATCACACCACAGTTCATCGCTATATCTTCCAAGTGTCAATTTCACTATATCCCCATGGGTTACATTTACCTGCCCACACTCCTTTAACCACGTCAGCCTATAAGGATTGGGATGTGGTAGTAAAGGTAAGCCCAACTCCTCAACCATAGTGGAACTGGCAAGATCGCAATAATACTCCTTATCAATAATAATATTGCACACTTTACTGCCCACATGACACCTAGTCTGGAAGGTAGGATCGAACTCATAATTCATCCATTTATGTAACTTTCAAAAATTTGAGAGTCTCAAAATAAGAGGGTCCAGATATTGACAAATATCAAGAAGGAATTTAATATTCACTCGAAAAGGAAAATAATATCAAGAATTTAAGGAAATTCAAGAAAGTGGTTCTTGAATTTGACTCGAGAGGAAAGAAACTCAAGAATATTGTAGAAATTCAAGAAAGTGGTTTTTGAATTTTGACTAGAAAGGAAAGAATATCAAGAATTTTAATTTGACTTAGGAGGCAAGGAATTATCAAAAATTTAAGGAAATTCAAGAAAGTGGTTCTTGAATTTCGGAGTGACTTTTTTTTTTTTTTTTTTGAATTATGATGAATTTTCGGAATTAATAAAAAAATAAATAAAATAAATAATTTTTTTTTTTAATAAAATTCGACACGAACGCAACAAAACAAACGGGACAGGATTTGGAAAACAATCGAATAAGAAAAACACTTTTGATTTTTTTAGGACGACTCTTATGGATCAAACTGGAAAAAAAATTTACTGGCAAGAAGAACAAGAAAAATTGAAAACAAAGACTCAAATAACAAAAATAGGATATGGATGATTTTTATGGGACTCGATGATAAACATAAAATCAAATTGGGTAGAAAAACACAAGAACCTGAATTCAGAGACCAGCTCTGATACCATATGATGAGAACCCGGGAGGGGGTCCTCGTCGTAGCTCGCGGAATAACGCTTGGAAAGTTCCGAATCCAGGTTGGAACGGACGATAACAATGCAACCCCGACCTCACGACGCAAGAACCATGGGTATATTAAACCCAAGACCCGTTACGATGCGGAAATAAGAACCACAAAGGGGGAACGCCACAAGTAATGTCCAGATCCTTGATAACTTCAATTGTTTTGAATGCCACAAGATTTGAATCTTGATAAGTTCGATTTGTTGAAAGGGAAAATCCTCACCTTTAGAGAGAGTAAAAATACTCAATAATTTTATTCATTAAAAGTATTCTGTTTTTACATTGAATGGAAAAGCATATAAATAGGCAAAATAAACCCTAGTCGCTAACTGACTCTGAATAGAATTCTAATTATGCTAAAATAGCTAAAACAACTAAAATAACAAAAATAAATTAGAACTAAACAAAACCCTAACCGCCTAATTAATTCAAAACTGCGGCGCCTAAGTTACGACCGTGACTTATGAGTTTACGGCCGTAAGTAAGTTACGGATTAAAAATTAAAAACATATGTTACGACCGTGACAATTTTATTTACGGCCGTAAGTGACATTCTGAACAAAATAATAAAAGTTACAAAACTCTGTTTACGGCCGTGAGTATTTGGATTACGGCCGTGAATACTTCCACTTCATTTACGGCCGTGAGATCACGCGTTACGGCCGTAATTGTCTTTCTGCCCAATTTCGTTTTTTTGATGTTACGGCCGTAAAAATGGGTGTTACGGCCGTAAGTCAGCTTCTGCCCAATTTTCTGATCCTTTGACATTAATTGATCTGGTTTGAATCTCGACTCGAGCCCAACATGAAACTTGTTCATTTTCCTATGTAGAATATTGTTGAATTGCCCGTATCTTGATTTCTCATTTTTGACGTCTTTCCCGGTTCACATCATCCCCTCTTCCTTTAAGATGATTCGTCCCGAATCATAACATTGTTCTTGGCTTCCTTTCCGGATCACATCAATATCGATGCAAATGGTGAAATTTTTTATTGAAATTGGAAGGAGGAAATAGAGGGGGACTATGATTCTATCTTATTAATTAATATTAATGGTGTATTCGAAGGTGTGCAATGGCAAAAGAGACACTAGAGAAATTTGATATGTCAAACCTAACCTTTCTTCCCCTTACACAGGTGGAAATATGTTGTATCTGTGAGTTTTCTACTCAACTCTGAAATTAGTCTTAATAGAATTTACTCATAAGAGAAGAATCTCTTGTGTGAGTACATTTTAAATGGGGATTCATTTTAGTAGACTACAAAATACAATTAAGATAACTTTTAACACTGGTACTAGATTATACTTAGTCACTTTATGTCCTATTTTTTGTGTTACCAATTGGTTTAATTTGTACAGATTCGAGAACTAGCTGCAATTTACATGTTCTGATTTTCAAGTCACGGAATCAAAACGTTAAAGTTAGATAAATATGATCTCTCATTAGCCCAAACCTTGAAGCCCATACACATATTTGCATCACATTTGCCAAAATCATTAATCCAGAAGCCATCAATTTAGCTTCACGTGTTTTAAACACAAGCGTAGGTGAGGCCTGACTTAAGTGGCAAAAGACTAACCTTGATAGCACATACCATATGCTCAAGTCCTGGACAACTTTGTCATTATTTTAATTTTGTTGGTTGATTTGCAAGTAGTGACATTTTTTGTTGAAATTGGAAGGAAAGAGATGGGGACTAGGATTCTTTCTTATAAAGGGTGTATTTGAATGTGCAATGATATGAGAGGAAAGAGACACTGTCGAAATTTGATATGTCAAACGCAATATCTCTTCCCCTTGCCCTGGTGAGAAATATGTTGCATCTGTGGATTTTCTGCTCAAATTTAAATAAGTATTAACTGGATTTACTCATAAGAGAGTCATCTTTTGTGTGAGTACATTTTGAGTGGGGAGTCATTTTAGTAGACCACAAAATACAATTAACAAAAAACACAAATGTGTATTTGATATGATTTTACAATGTTTTTCTCTTTACACTTCTTTTGATCATTATCGATATTGTTTTTCATTTTGTATGCTCGTGAGACTTCATAACCTCGTTCCCCATTTATCAAAACTTGAAGGTAGCTATTTTCACGAAAATTCTATTCTACACATTGTTTTGCAAATACATTATTTCTATTGCATGACTCAGGCCCAATTTGTGTGGTTGTGCGATTTCTCATCATGATAATGAAGTTCGGACCCTCTCTAATCTTTAATTGCACATCGTCGCAGGAATTTTGATTGACCTTATACTTTGGTTTGTTCAATTTCCCTTTCTTATTAAACCACCACCTTGCATACATTCTTATCCTCCTTCAGCTTTTCAATGGTCTTTCGCTATGAACATTTTTCCATTTTTTGGTGGTATATTTCTTTTATAATGCATTGTATTTTGACTTAAATCGCTTAATATAATTGTGTGTATCCAAGCCCTATTTACCTTATTCTTTTTTTGTTCCATATTCCATTTTTTCCTAAAAAAGATCTCCTAGACTATTTCGAAAAATAGTGTTTTGCCTTTCAATGATAATACCAATATTCCCAACTTATTTTTCATATTTTATACAATCATTTGATCGTCATTATCATTTCGGCAGCATTTGATTTCTCTGCTAGGTTTAACTGGCATTGATAACTTGTTTTATCTTCATGAAATCATTGTGAGTGCTATTTATGTTGAACCTTGGAAGAAGTTGGTGTCCTTAATGAGTTGAAGATATTTTTATATTTTACCGAATATGTCCTTAATCTCTCTTTTCAATTACTATTGCTGCAAGTTTTGCTCTAATGTAGCTCGCTTCCCAAGATATGATGACTTAATGAAGGTACTAAGTTTTTGTTTTGTGATTTTTTTGTTTACTATGTTGTTGGTAGTTTTTTTCTTGTGCTACTTTTGGAATGAATGAGGGCTACTTTGGGGTGTGGGCTAATTGCTTCACCCTCTATTGTCGAGCCTTTTGCTATGAATCTCGGTTGGTGAGTCTCATTTGTAATGAGAAACTTTATCCACTTTTCAACGGACTTTTGTATAGAATTCTCAAAATTATTTTGGAGATTAACTAGCAAAGTGTACACCCCCGATTTTGAGTTCAAATCTTAAACTTTTTAGAGGAATTATTACTGTTGCAAAATGCTATTGGATATCATGTGCTCATGTTACTCGGTTAGCTCTAGACCGTGTGCATTTTTCAAAATGTAGATGGCCATCATTGAAAGCCTAACTCAAGGCTTACAAAGAAAAAGAAGAAGAAACTTGCCCATCATCTTGAAATCATCCATGCACTTACAACTCTCAGTAAATGAAGTGCAAAAGACATCAGCTATTTATTGCATTTTTTAACTGCATGTAAAACTTGTTCACAACTAGACGAAATATCTTCACTGGTCAGACATTGAAGCTAAAAACACACTACATTTCCTTCAAAACCTTACGATGCTACAACAATGCCCTTCCTTCTTGGTGGTGCTTGAGTACCTAACAATCATAGATTCATAAAAAAGTTAAATTTATTGATTAGAAAAGTTTTCACGTGACAAATGTAGCTGAAAAATATAATCACAGGTGAAATATTCTATTAAGTATGGATTTTGTCAAGTTTAGCCCATAGTTGTCCATGGTTCCTTTGTTTTTTAGTGCATGTATTGATGGTTGCTCATGGTCATTTTTTACCCCTGAAATTACATTTTCATATATGTCATGATAGATTTATATCGACTGTAGTAGATTTTTTTTTCTTTGATCTTCCACTGCTTCAATTTTCTGTAGCAGGTATGCCTGCAATCAATAGTAGGAGAACATGTACATTTATTGGTGCTTTCAGTAGGGTTACTAACGCCAGGGACGGAGGGACAGCATGGCGAGCTCATGCGGGCGCCCGTGTTGGATTCGTGAGGAAAAATTGTGGATCGGTTTAATTGGGCCCCAACTCGGTCCAAAAAGCCCAATTTCTGTATATTTTTCAGATCAATTTTCATCCCCTTCCAGCCCAAATAAAGCCCAACGAAATCGCCCATACCTGATACCCATTCTCGCATTCTAAGTTAGTCTGGCCCTAAATCCTAATCAATTGAAGCTTGTTGTTGCGCCGACGCCGTCCACTGCCTGAACTTCCGTTGCACCGTCGCACCGACGTCCACTGCACCGCGAGCACAGCTTGCTGGCTACTGTTGCTGCGCTACACGGTTGCACACTTGCACCTGAAGGTCCTGAACTACTGAACGCACGCATGCCCATAGCCATCGCAAACACAAAACGCGAGCCAGAGCCAAACCGCGCCCGCCGCCCAGCCCAAGCTTGAAGGATCGAAGGTTGGTTTGCAGCTTGCTTATTGGAAAAACACTGAATTGTGACTATGATTCTGCCATTTATGCGAAAATTATGAGTGATTTTTTTGTTGATGAATTGATTGGGCATTTGGATTTGGGTGAATCTATGATTTTAATTTCCCATCTTTTGAATTTGAACAATTAATTTATTACTTTTTTTTATCTGAACAATTAATTTATTACTTAGTATTTAGCAATGTTGACTTGTTGAGATTTGATACTTGATAGATGTTGTGTTAATTGTTAAATGATTTTGTTGGGAGTTTGGAGTTGGGATTTTGGGATTGAGTAATTTGAGTTGGATTTGTACTAAACACTTCTCAGCATTATTACGGCTTGTATCAGACTATAATTTTACTATAATGTGATTTTCATATTGCTTGATAAGTTGCGTACTTATTAAAAATATTTTAACAAATTTTATTCACAAGCAGAGGCCGTTGACTGGTCAACGATCAATATTTGACTGTTGACGAGTCGAAGACCGCCCTAGCTGATTTCGATTCCTGGATCCGTCACTGACTAACGCTGCTACCGAGAAAAGGAAGATGGAAAAGGTTTCTGAAGAAGTCTTTTGAGAAAAATGCAGATGCCGGATACGATTACGTTTAGAGTTCTGAATCCCCCAAAGCTGCAACAACTTAAACGAAGCCCCCTTTAATAGAAATTTGATTATTGACTGTATATTAACGAAGTTGATTACAATATTCAGTACATGTTCAAATGAACTGAGTGCTAAATATATACAAAAAAATTATTAAAACTATTCTCGGAAAGCTAGCTAAAAATGTTGCTGTCAAGGTTGTAATTGCTGTGAAGCATGATTCTTGCCCTTAATTCTCTGCTACTTTATGTGATCTGATTTGTTCTGATTTGTTGCATGATTTGTGGGATCATTTCTTATACGCCCCTGGAAGATAGGGCTACCATTAGCAAGACCTATCATTGTTCTTAGTTGTTCCGTACGTTGCTTTGACAATGGCTTTGTGAGAAGATCGACAAGCTGGTCTTGTGTGTTTATATGATAGACCTTTAGCTTTGCTTTTCGAACCATATCTCGGACAAAATGCAGGTCTATTTGAATGTGTTTCATCCGTGAGTGTTGAACTGGGTTAAAAATGAGTTGAGTAGCACCCAAGTTGTCACAAAACAATTTAGGTGATGAAGAGATAGGTAAGCCAAGTTCCTGAAACAATGTTAATAACCAAATGGTTTCAGATGTTGCATTGGCAAGGGCTCTATAATCCCCTTAGGTAGATGATCTTGCAATGGCCCATTGTTTTTTTAAACTCCAAGAAATTGGATTTAAACCCAGGAAGTATATATAGGCAGATGTTGATCTTCTATCATCATAGTTTCCGGCCCAATCAGCATCTGCATAGGTTTTTATGATTGAGTTTGTGCTTTTGCGAATGTGAAAACCATGGTAAATTGTCTGTTTCAAATATCGTAGGAGTCTCTATGCTGCTGCTCAATGCATAGCAGTGGGCTTATGTAACAACCCAATTATTATTTTTTTAGTCAAACTTTTACTAGTCAAAGTCATATATGAAATGGTCAAGTCAAAGTTAAATTAGGACCAAATTATACTATTTTATTTGTTGGGGTTATTTTTCTAAAATTTATATAAGTTGATGACTTTAATTAAATCAAGAAATAAGAGTGGGGACCTTTTGGCAATAAACAACTACTTTACATGTTATAACAATAAATATAACAACAATTGCCAAAAGAAAAGAAAAGGACCAACAGAGGCTGAGAGAGAGAGACAGAAACCGGGAAGAAGAAGAGAAAAAAAAAAAAAAAAAAAAAAAGAGAAAAAGAAGAAAAGAAAAAGAAAGGAAAGGAAGAAGAAGGAAGAGCCATCCAACTCAAAGTGTGTTGTTGTTATTCTACCATATTTTCCTAACATTAGGAGGAGGTGACGAGGAAGTTGGCGCTATATATCGACCAAGCTAGCGGATTGTCAATTATTTTGTGAGTGGAGAAAACTTAAAAGAATTTACGTTATTCAAGTTTTCTATTCACAATGATTTTCTACGAGTTACAAATGATTTTTAAATTACTTACTTTTAGCATGATTATCAAAACAAATGTTTTAAAATTAAGTTTGTTTATCATGATGACTCTTTTTACTATATTTTACAAGTATGATTAGTTAAGTTGGCATGTATGATTTCAAAACTACCAAAAGTACCCGATGTGGTTATCTGTTCTTGTGTTAGTGCACGGAGGGGGCCTTGGGCCCGTGTACTAGCGGATATTATTTGTGATCTTAAGGCTCTGTCACGGAGGGGGCCTATGGCCCGTGTTCAGATGATCTTAAGATCCACTCTTATGCACGGAGGGGGCTTATGGCCCGTGTGTAAGGGTGTATATATGAGGTCTTTGGGACCCACTTTTGTACCCAGAGGGGCTTTGGGCCGGGTACGGAGGTGCTCAGTAGTATACGCGCGTATGACTAGATACAGATTTCAGATGATTTAGTTGGGTACCTTTGGTGTGATTTTCTTATGTATTGCAGTTTATCAGTTAAGCCACAGATGATTATTCCACTATCTTTATGATTATTCTTAGCATGTATGATTTGATTTAAAGTGGCAAAAGCTTATGAAATAAATTATGTTTTCAAAAAAATGATTTATAAAGGAAATTACTTCATAAACTCCACTCACTGAGTTACAAGCTCACGTTTCTCCCTATCTCTTCCTTATAGGAAAAAGTTACAGATTTTGAGCAGCTTGGATAGAGACATCGCCGCCAGACGAGCTAAACGTAGGCATTTCTATGATTTATTCTTATATGGTATTTAGAAGTTATCTTTTGGGCTCATATTATAGGTTGTGATATTCTTTTGTGGCCTTGTCGATAATAGGCCCGATGATCATGTAATATGGGTTGTATGAGTATATATTAAAAGAATTGACTAAGAATTTCAATGGTCTTATTACATTAATGTTATACTTGGAAGGTTTGGGACGTTTTTATGACTATTATGCATGATTGTTGGGGATGTGACGTTGAATTATAGGTTGGTTAGGTCAATAATATAGGGGAGACTCTGTCAAAAATTTTATAAATTCGTATGGGATCAAATTTATTTAAAAGGTGAATCTGAAAGATAAGAAAAGTCAAGTTTGCCTTGGTGGTGGGTCCAACATCTAGTTGTCACCTGCCATCGGCACACGTCACGTTTCAGGTCTAGTAGGGTGATCTGGGACGGGTCGTGACAGCTTATGCATGAACTGTAAGAGTTTGTTCACGAAAAATGATATGTCTGGGCGTGTAAGAGGGAGATATTGAAGTCCACCTATGACACACCTAAATTCTGTGTTGTTCATAGTTGAAGTGCCATCAACAAGTGTGAGAGTCGTTGTTGTGGACAATGGAGTGGACACCTCTTTTACACAGAGCATGTTTGTTTTTGAGAGGATGCCATGAATATCCTTGTGTTGAGACAAAAAAGGCCAGTTGTATGACTTCCATGTCGAGGAAAAAGTAAAGGTGGCAGTGGGCCTAGCCGAGCCGGCTCGGCTCATGGTTCGGTGTGCTCAGCTCGTCAAATGGACGAGCCGAGCTGTAGCGACCGAGAAAATTTCAAAATTTAAAAGTTAGTTTTAACGAACTTGTCGCTACAAATCTCCAAATCTTAACGGTTAAAATTAGCGCTCTCGTCTAGCCTACTAGTTATTTTGAGATTTTAAGAAAGAAATTGAAATTCATAATTATAAGACCAATTTGCGATTTCAAAATTTGTTGAAAAATTGTTATCTCATTTTTAAATCCGAGACTTTACTTTAATTCAAATAAAATTTTGATTATTATTATTATTATTATTATTATTATTATTATTATTATTATTATTATTATTATTATTATTATTATTATTATTATTATTAACTCCAGCCTAATCAACTTCCTTAAACTCCAAGTGCTCCCCATCAATGTTCAGTAACAAATTCTCTTCAACTCCTTGCATCAATGTTCGGTTACTAAGAATTGGGTTTCATCGCTGTATAAATTGTCTTCAATCCCACATTTTCTTCCCTCACGAGCACACTGCAAGAATTTGGGTATGTTTTCCTTCATGTCTATAATACACACAAACACCAAAGCTGAACCCATCCAGTCCCAAATCACCAGAAACCGTCACCAACCTGAAGCTCGAATCCTTCAACATCAATTTCGAACACAATCACAGAACCAAGCACGTCCACAATCCCAAATGGAAGCTTCGCATGCATCGTCAATCGTCACTGCCCATCTCCATGGCCATCTCCAAAACCTCCAAAGTCACACAATTCAACCAATTGAACCACCATTTCGCTGCCACATTCACAACCACAAACCGAACCCCCATCGCTGAATTCATGGGTCACGAACAATCTGCAGTGATTTTACATGAACGGACCCCAACTCCATCGAGTCATCACCGCATCACTACCTCCAAAATCGCGGTTTCCCAACTCAAGAAGACCCAAAAATCAAAGCCCAAACCAAGAATAAACAAACCCATCAACTTACCTTGGTCCCAGACCGGATTATTGCCGAAAAACTCCCAAAGTCAAGCCTCGGTTTACTTTGATTTTTGCACACAAAATTGCCCAAAATCCTTCATTTTCACTCACCGCGCTTTAGAGCGGCGCCACCGCCGACAGGACAGCGCGGCGGCCTGGAATCGGTGGGACGACACCCTTCGTCACCCCGTCTCCTCTACACTTCTCTCTCTCTTTCCGTTTAAGAGAGAGAAGTGAGAGATGCAGATATTTTATAAAAATGTTGATTATGAAAAATTACCCTTTGGTCCCCCAATTTTATAAAGTATTTAATTTGGTCCCTCAAGTTTTAAAAATCAGTTAATTCGGTCCTAAAATATTTTATCTTCAGCCATATGTTTTAAAAGTTATTATTTTAAGCCCCTGCAGTTTTAAAAATATTTTAGTCAGCCCCTTATTTCTGAAAATTACTCAAAGAAGTCCCAAGGTTCACGATTTACGTGAACCAACCCCTGATTTTTATAATTACACTATTTAGTCCCTAAAGCCTTTTAAAACCCTATTATGACACAAATTCATCGTTTTAAACTTGATTAATTCAAAATATAATTTTAATTATATATTTATTTTATAGGACTAGACGAGGCGCGAGAACATTAGAAGTATTATTCCCGTTTGCTCAATACTCAAGAAATTAAGGTAGACTCTAATCTACAAACTTTTATTTTCAAAATGCGCATCAATGATTATTTGTGTTATAAGTTTAGCATGTATGAATGTGTTTTAATTTATAATTTCAAATGATTATTATGCGCGAGTCTACTGAGTATTTTTTTGAAATACTCACATTTTCCAAAAACCAATTTTGCAGATGACGGAGTTGGCAGCGAGGCGAACGATGGTGGCTATTATTGAGTCTTTCAAAATGTTTTATTTGAAACCGTAAACTTGTCTATTTTTTCGAGTTATTCCAAGTTTCGATCTGATGACAATTTGTATAAATTTTTATGCAGTTATGTGAATCAAATTTCAATCATTTTCCGCTTAATTATCATTTTGAAAGTTAGTTGAGACAATGAAGTGACGTTCCGGGTGTTTAGAACTAGGGGTGTTACAAGAGCCACGAGCTCGTGTCAAATGAGCCGAGCTTAGGCTCGACTCGTTTGACCAGTGTCGAGCTCAGCTTGGCCCACGAGCTCGCGGCTATTGGGCCAAGCCGAGCTCGGCTCGTCTGGCTCGTGTAATTTTTTTTAAATCACCTCTTACGTTGATTAAGTTGACAATCGGTAGTTAAAATACTTGAAGTCTTGAATATTAATATTATTGATATAAATTTGTAATTAGTTATAACTTATAAGTTATGAATTAAATAAATTATTAATAACTTAATAAGTAAAAAAATAATGTTATACTTATTAGTTATTTGTGAATTAAGTTGAAAGTCGAAATGATTAATTATAATTTATAAGTTTATAACGTAAATAAAAACTTGTTAAAATAATCAAATATCCAATTATAATTTGAAAAGACAAAAACTAAAATTAAGCATATAAATTAAAATTTAAAAGTTTAAAAAATAAAATAAAAACCCCCTCCTTTTTTCCGAGCTTGGGACTGGCTACTAAATAGTCTTAATTGAATAATAGAATATTCTAGTAGGCGGAGTTAAAATTGTATATGAACAATTTGTTACGTGTACAATTTTTGTTTTGAAATCAAAATTATATTTTATTTTATATATAAAGAAATTAAAATTTTAAAGTTAAATATCATTTACCTGACTGCATGCAATTTTTGCATACTTATGTTGTATGCGTAAATCACCGTCTTGCTAATCTTTGATACACATCAACGTTTCCAAAATATCTTTTTTGAGTCTGCTCCTGACTTCTGACAAAACCCTTTTACCTGCACTAAAAGCAGACTCCGAAGCTACCGTGCTAATCGGAGGTGTTAGTAGATCTTTTGCTATGGCGGAAACAATCAAATATTTTCATTCATTTGTTCGCCATTAATGAAGTAAATCAAATTCTAAAAAATTAGTAGACTCCACATTTCTAAGGAGATCTTGTCCAAAATAAATTTTCAATTCTTCAGGTATTTGAAGTGAACCTGATTCGTTGGTACTAGAAGACATACTGTAAGAAGAAGTTCCTTGTGCTTGACTCATTTCTTCAATTAAATTGTACAATTCTACTTCGTCGTCTCCAAGTGTAGTGTCACGTGATGGTGCAGATTGTGTATGACTAACATTAGTTCCTAATCGTGCAGAGTATACATGTTTGCTAGCGTGCTTTTTAAATTATTATAAGTGATAGGTTTATCCAAAATCAACGAGCTATTGATTTTTGAAACAAGAATTTTCGTACCCTTTAAATTGAAACGCGGGTCCATTATGCATACTAAGGGAAATAACATAGGTAAATATTTCCAATATTTTCTAAATTTTATTTCCATAGCAATTATCATTTCAGTAAAAAATGAGTCATATCTATATCTATAAAAAGTTCTTGCAATAATATAAAGACGTTCAAGAACTCTTGAACTAGTTGGGTAATATACCCCAGATAATATGTTGGTTGAATCGTAAAAACTTGACAAAAACTTTTTCACTTTAAAAGCAGCTTCCCAATCAGATTCTATTAATAGGGGATCATCGTCCTTCTTAAGTGTTCTACTGTTAAAATATTCCATTATTATATGTTCATAACCTTCGCATTATTTAAGTAACAAGTATGTAGAGTTCCACCTATAACCTACGTCGGTGATAAATTTCTTCGAATCTGAATTGTATTGTGAACACATATCTTCAAAATATTGTTTTCTACTCGGTGATATGGTTATGTACATTATAGCATCTCTAATTTTACCCATTTCGTCTTTAAAATGCTTCAAGCCATCTTGAACAATTAAATTTAAAATATGACATACACATCTAACATGGAATAAGAAATCACCAAAATTTGGATTAAGAATTCTACGTAATTTATCTACTACATGCTTATTTACACTAGCATTATCGAAAGTAAAGGATCGAATTTTACTTTCGAACCCATATTCTCTAACAATATGTAGTATAGCATTAAATATGTTGGCTGCATTATGAGGAAATTCTAGAATTTTAAAAGTAATAATTTTTTTATGCATAACCCAAAGTGGATCAATGTAGTGTGCAGTTGCAGCAATATAACCTTTTTTGTTAATACCTTCCCAAAGATTGGAAGTAAAAGAAATAACACCACTATAGTTATTTAAATCAACTATTAATTTTTTCTTAGTTTTAAGATAATATTGTATTGTATCAGAATGCAGAGTGTTTCGAGTAATACCGACGTACCTGGGTTAAAGATAACGCTTGATGTATTAACAAAGTGTTCATTGTCCACTATGCTTAGTAGCAACTCCGCCCCCGCAACGAATTGAACCATCCCAGTTCGATTCTCTGCTTCGGAATACATCCAATTTGAAAGTGTTATAGATCCCGCTCCAAAACCACTAGCGGCCAATGAACCAAATTGTAGTTGACTTTGATTCGATTCAACAAACCCATGCTTGGTCTAACACTTGCGATAGTGACGATTGAGGTGTGTAGTACCAATCCCCTTTTCCCATGCCAATTGTTGTGCATAATATTTGCACACAGCTTTGAATTCATCTTATCCTTCAATTTTTTTCCCCTTTTTGTGACCAATTTAAAGTGATCCCAACAATTTGCTTCTTACATTTTCTAGATTTTCTTTTTCCTCTTGCGTCGGGAATATCGGGATCATTTTGTAAGATTTGAACATCCGAATCTTCTTCAACATCGTCCAAATCGATTCGTTGATTTAATGGATTTTCTTCAATATTTTCGAAAATTGGTATGTCTTTGAGAGCAGCAAATTGATCGTCGAAATGAGCGTGAGATTGTGGTGTTTAGTCATCATGTCCCCCAAATCCAGGTGGACCATCGAACAATTCATTAACAAATCTTCGGCTGCTGGGATCTATTCTTTTGTATGTGATGTGATATGGTGTGGAAAAATTGAAATATAAAATGAAATATGTGTAATTGAGAGATGTAATGACAAATTGAGATATTGAAATTGAAATATCAAATATGTAACTAAGTATTGGTAAACAAACTTAAAACTTGTAGTTGAAGACTTGTAGACGTAGATAAGATTGTGTATTTGTAATTTAGAATTATAGAAACTAGAGTAAATGTAGTAGAGGAAGAGTGTAGAATAAGAATTAGAGTAATTTAGAGAGTTGTAGAATTGTAGAAATGAAGTTGTGCTAGTGTAGTATTTATAAGGTAAGAAAAACAAAATAAAAAATAAAAATATATATGACCAGAACGGCCACTTTTGTGACCTTTCTGACGGTCACTTGACCGTTGCAATTTTTATTTTTATTTTTTGTTTTTGATGAGCGGCTCACCGGCTTTTTAAGCTCGTTGGCACGAGCCGAGAGCGGCTCGTGCCAACGAGCCGCTCGTTGAACCAGCTTGGCTCGGCTCGTGGTTCAACAAGGGTGATTGGCTCGCCCACGAGCTCGTGAGTTTGACGAGTCGAGCCGCCCTCAACTCGTGTTTTCGCGAGCCGAGGCAACCAGCCAACGAGGGGCTCGACCCGTTTGCCACATCTAGGAAAAAGTGAAGTTGTCCCATATCCTTTAGAGAGAAAGAGACTCCAAGCTTTTCAATAGTTGAACACGCAAATTTATTGTCACTGCTAGTAATGACCAAATCGTCTACATAGACCAACAAGAAACATAAAATAGAGGCAGATTTATAGATAAACAAGGAACTGTCAGCTTTTGCATTTTCAAACCCATGCTCTAGAATTCTTTTTCTTAAAGCAGAGTATCATTCCCTTGGAGCTTGTTTAAGACTATAAATGGTCATTTTAACCTGCAAACATAGTTAGGTTTTGACAAATCTTTGAATTGTTTTATTTTCCCTCTTAGTCAAAGTAAGCTCTTCTTTGAGTTGTATAGCTCTGGTGCGGGACTTACTGGCGTACATAGTGTTTAATTTTTGACATGCTTCCTTGGACATTTTGGCAGTCGAAATGAAGGGTGTAATTGTGGTAGTGGTGGAGGCTAAAATAGCACTAAGGATTAGTTTATCCTGTCTTACCCAATGAGTTTTTTGAAGGGTTGATTCAGGGGTATCATTTGTTTTGGGACTAGGATGATCACCTATGACATAATCTAGAAGATTATATTCAATTGGAAGGACCTCAAACTGTGCACTCCATTGAGGAAAGGTGGAAGGGGTGAGCTTTTTATTTATTTGGGCAGAGATGTTGAGGGAAATCAATGGGGTTTCAATTGGGGATGGTGGAGTGGAGATTGGGTTATGAGGATTGGGGATCGGGTTCTCGTTGGTGGTTGGCTCTGATGCCATAATAGAAATTTGATTATTGACTGCATATTAACAAAGTTGATTACAATAGTCAGTACATGTTCAAATGAATTGAGTGCTAAATATATACAAACAAAATATTAAAACTATTCTAGGAAAGCTAGCTAAAAATGTTGCTATCAAGGTTGTAATTGCTTTGAAGCATGATTCTTGCCCTTAATTCTCTGCTACGTTATGTGATCTGATTTGTTCTAATTTGTTGCATGATTTGTGGGATTATCTCTTATACCCTTCTCCTCGGGGCTTGGTTATTTAAAGTATGAACTTCATCGGATGTTGTTTACATTAACTAGAATTATTGTTCAGACTTGTGCATTGAATAGACTAGAAGTTCCAGGGATATATAATAAGTGTATTTTATACACTTATTTATGTATCTAAATTAGAATTATTTATTGTCATTTTCGAATAAATTCTACTATATTGTTTGTATTTATTTATATTCCAGGAAATATCCCAGAGTCGAGAGAATTGTGCAATTGAAGCAAATAATGTGCATTTGGGTGATAGCTAAAATGGACAAATGGGTGATGATCATATCAACTGAGTTGTACTTGAGGTGCAAAGTGCTAGAAATCAAAGTTGGATAGCTCAATTGAAGATGAAGAGTAGTTGGAAGAAAGATTTGAAGAAATTTGAAAGTATGGAGGACTGATTTGTAGCAATTGAAGATAAAGGACTTATGGGCTATTAAAGATCGGGAACCTACTTAAACATTTTTGAAAGATGGAAGTTCGCTAGATTATTTAGCCTGCATGGGCACCAGATGCAAAAGGCGTAGCCGCGTGTACAGACACCATATTAGCTGAACCACTTTTTGACAACCTGCGCTGCCATCCAAGGTTCTACTGCACAACCGTGAAGTTGTCCGGCTCAGCGCGAGTTCAGTCCCATACGCGATTTCTTGTGCCAATTGCCTAGGTTTCTTCAGCAACCTATAAATACAAGTAGTCATGTACGTGAAGGGGACTTTTGCACAGCCTATTCCACCCATAATTGAGAGTTAATCATTGACGTTCTTGGAAAGCCAAAATCAAGGCAAAGGAAGAGGATTGAAGACTATCAACGTGGAAGAATTTCTTGATGCAAGAGTTCCTTTTGTCTTTGTTAATTAGATATGCTCAAAATGTTTATATTTAATTATTATACTTTTAATTATTTTGCGATGAGTAGCTAAACTATTAGTTTGGATATTCGATGTAACATAAGTTTTACGCTATTAATTTCATGACTTGAGTCTTAAATATAATTTGCACGTGTTGGTTTTATTTTCATTTTTAATGCCTGAATGAATTGATTACTTGTTCACGATATCATAAGGTCCCGTTCTCTTTATGTTTCCATTTTCCGTTTTCATTTCCGAAAATGTTTTCCATTTTCCGTTTTCTGGGAATGTTTTCAAAATTACTGAAAACGCGTTTGGTTTGTTATTTTTGAAAACTGTTTTCGAAAATGAAAAGTTGGAAAACACGTTCTGTTTGAGTTTTTTTTTTTTGCAGAAAACTATTTTTTCCTTATTTGATTCTCATTCAAAGCGAATTTCACAATATTTGACTTTTCAACCAAATATGAATCATCCATGCTTCTAAAAATTACTATTAATTTTAAAAAATATATTTTTAAACAATATCAAACACACACTTTGTGTAGTCATAATTATATTTCTGGTGAATATATATATGCATTGAACATTCATACATATATGATAAACACAATAAAATTGAAATAGAGTCGCCATATTTGAGTTTGGAACAACAAAAATAAATAGATTAGCCTCAATCACACAATTTGTTGCTGCCAAAAAGTTTAAAAAATCATGTTGCCCTTCTAGAGTAATCATTCCACATTTGAGTAGCAATTTGTTCTCGTACTTGTGTCATCTGAGCCGTCTGGTTGGAATCAAATTGAATGGGTTCACGTGCATCAGATAATTCAGGTTCTTCATCAAATATCATATTTTCTTGAGAATATTCTGTAAACAACTTATCTAATGCGTGCTCTTTGAGAATGAAGTTATGTATTGTGCAGTACGCAGCAGGTATGTGTCTTTTCCTAGTAAGAGGAAAATTACTGATGAACTTCAAAATAGGAAATCTAGCCTTTATAACTCCAATGCATCGCTCGATCACATTGCGGCATGAGGAATGTCTGTAATTGAACAACTCTTCCTTTCCACGCAGTCGTCCTCCTCCTATGTAATCACGTAGATGATATCGACGTCCTCGATAAGGGGCAAGAAACCCGGGTATATTTGGATATCCAGCATCAACCAAGTAAAATTCATCTGTTCATAAAATAACATAGTCTAGACTTATGTGTCAAAGGAGTTTTACTCGAAAATTAAAAAAGTAATGCAGTATACCTCCACATGGCATTGGAAATCCGCTTGCGCCGGTAGTAACAGCGTCAATGAATACCCGAGAATCATTGGCCGACCCTTCCCATCCAGCATGCACATATGTCACCTTCATATCAAAATCACAGACTACCATTACATTTTGTGTTACAGTTGTTTTTCGTCCTCGAAAAGCTGTTTGTCTCGAAGCTGACGCCCAAGCTGCCACATGTGTTCCATCAATTGCACCAATACAATCCTTGAAGTATGGGTATCTCTGCAAGATACGCTCATGTACAACACCTCGGTTCGTTGGGCGTATTAGCTCAATGCCTAACTCACGAACAGCACGAAGGACTTTCTTAAACCATTTGTGTATTGTGTGATTTCCATGTTGGAATCTGTCACCTATAATTATATACCGTGTACTGTGCCCAACGATCATCAAAAACATTGCGACCCCTTCCTCGACACTAACTTTTTTTCCATCTCTCAATAAACCTTTTTCTTTCAAAGTGCTACAAAAGTTCTCAAATACATGTTTCTGCATGCGAAAATTATCATGACACACATCTGGATGTCCGTTTAATACCTCATATATATACATCCTTCCAGTAAGCAATGAAGTTCTTCGTGGCGTCCTACAGATCCCTTCACATGCTAATTGTACAATCTGCAATCCCATCATATCTACGGATGCATCAGGTTCGTCATCTATGAGGAACAGATCTTCGTCACTTTATTCATCGGACGAAATTTGACCTGAAGAAGACATTTCCTGCACAAATGCATATCACTAAGATTTAGTCCAACGTGTAAAATTGCAACGTTGTTAATATCTCCAGTACATGTCGCGAAGACCACACCACATGAAGTTCATATATAGAAACCCTGGTAAATCCACATCTAGTCACAACGTACTGATAATACAGAACATCAACACAATTATGCAATCCATAGTTTAATACAACAAGTTCATACATAGAAACCTTGCCACATCCACATCTAGTCTCAACATACTGATAATACAGAACATCAACACAATTATGCTATCCATAGTACAATACAACATCAAACAGACATCATCCATAGAACAAATACAAATAAAGCAACTTGGTCAAATAAACCTACACGATAGGAAATCACTTAAAGGAATTTCAACACATTCATCCTCCTACTCTCAGGCATCAACACAAATTGCACCCTAAATTCTGGATCTCTGAGTGCCTTCATAGCGTTAGCGAAAATCTCATCAGTCAATGCTTCCATACTGTTTAATATGGCCATGCACTTCGCTTGCATAAAAGGGTCTTGGCTAGTTGCTTCACTCCCACTGGTACCGATAGATGATTTTCCTTGCATTTTTGCAATCTTCTCCTTCAAGTAAGTTTGTCGAAGTTCACTTTCCTCCTCTCTTTTATTCATAGTGGACTCCCAACGCGCCAGGGCCTCATCTATCTTCTCCAATTTACTGATCTTAGGTGTTTTGCGACGACGGGGAGGCTTTTCAATCTCCGGTTCATCGACATTACGTACCCGTACATGAACGCCCTTTGTTAGAAAATCGTCCTCCATCTGTCGTTCATCATCTGAAGAGGGTGGAAGCTGAGTTGAGGGGGTGCCTAACCCTCCAGTCGACGTGGTTCCACCAAAGAGTTCTCCAAGCATCTCATAATGTGGGCATCCATCTTTCTTGAATTTCTTGTAAATCTTTGCATTTTTCTGCATTAAATAACACAGATACATGAGATAATATGTACAGATTAAGAAGAAGTAACATGAAATAATATTTACATATTAAAAACATAAGTAATGTAAATTGATAAATAGTAAAGGTAAATGATTAAAAAATGTATTATGCGAAGGAATATTTACCGCAAAAAATGCTTGCCAAACTTCTTCAGGAGCACTTACTGTGCATGTATCTGAATCCCATGTGACTCTTGTATGCTTAATAAGTTCAGAAAACGCCCGATGAAGGCTCCGCAGACGGTTCCATTTACCCTTTAGTTGAGCAATTTCACAGTCCTCATTTATGACGCGTTTCAAATCTTCACTAATCTTCCCCCAACACTCCTCCTTAAATGTTGAACATTGTAATTTACCAGCTTTCACATAATCGTAGCATATTTGGATAAAGGCAGTATCTTTTTGATTAGTCCACGTCATAGTGGTTTCCCTAGCATTTCTTTGACCGCCCATATTGTCTATAAAGAAGGTTTAACTTCAGTTGAAACTTTATATTGATTCATACTGGTATTCATTGTTTCACAAATAGTTAAGACTTGATAACATGCACTAATACCATTAACAAGAACCTTTGAACCATGGTATTACTAGTATACTAGTCTAAAAATTTGAGAGGTGTGTTGCATATAGTAAGAATTAAAATTCAAAATCAACTTTTAGATCTCAAAGCTCCTTTTGACTTATCAAATTCATGTAAAATAGGGTCTTAAATCATTTATTTAATTCGTCAAAAGAGAATATACAAGTTACCCATCTTGACAACAATAAAATAGGCAAAAAAATTTCTTACATCCTCCTCAACATCAAGATTTAAAATTAGAGCCTGTTCTATTGCGCCAAGTTGGAATTGGAACATGATGAGAAAGGAAAATGATGTGTTAGGCTACAAGCTAAAAGACGTTTACTCAAGTGTCCTACTTACGGATACTAGTTTTCACTTTTCCAGTCCCTCGTTGATGGGGGGAATAAAAACTTAAAAAACTGAAGATTCACAGAATTGGTATGTAATGTACATAACATATTTGCATCTGGTCACATCCCAAATTCGATGTGCCAAACTCTCTCCTTCATAGAGGGCAGAAACAAATGATTAAAATAAAACGTGTACATAATAAAAGTGTCATAGTAATTCAAAGACTATAGACATTGCGTGAAAAGAAAAAATACACATTAACTGATTATATAGTCAAGTGAAAATTTTAAATTGACGTCAAAAAACCTATGTTACAGAGACAAGTGAATGATGGAGAAACCTCCTCCAATCCAACGACGCTGATTGCTCCTCAAATTTGTTAACCGTATTCATCAATGGAGACGCTTAAACTAATCGCTACCAGAAGCTAACAATACCTCGGGCATATTTTATAACATAAATAAGTATTCAACTGAAAAACTGCAAAAGAAATCATAAGCACAGCCTTTAGATTGTAATATTGTTTGGAGAAAATCTCAGCATCACTTTGCTTTTATCTTCTTCACATTCATTTTTTTCGTAGATTGGCTCTTATCTTTACCAATTGATAAAATCTTTGTTCAACATCTAAGCTAATCAAAAATGGCTACTGCAGTATTGACATCTCTGCCACAATTGGAGTACAAATATATTCAATTTGGTTGGTTTTGCATTTCAAAGAATGTGACTTTGTCAATAAATTAAGCCCACTATGCCCACAACAATTCATATATCTACATTTACCAAAAAAATTCTAAATTGGGGGGGGGGGGGGGAACTCTTCAACAGTCAACAGTACTGATAATAACACAACATTTCATATATCTACATTGAGAAAAATATTCAAATTCGGAGAAGGAGAAGGAAAAAAATTTAAAAAAATTAAAAAAAATAAATCGAACAGTAACCCGAAAATAGGGCTTCTTCATAGCTGAGAAAAATTGTTCAAAATCAAATACAATTGGACTCCTACAGAGAAATATGATAAACATTGAGCTGAATCAATTATGTGTGGTGGTGATAATGGGGTGAGATGTGATTTGAACATTTTTTCCCTTTCTTTGTGCCCTACCCAGTGAAGAAAAGAAACAAATTAGGACAAATATCAAGCTTACCGTTTTCGGTGGAGGTGGCTGGTGGTGTCGGGTGAAGGTTGCAGGTGGTGGACGACGGCGGTGGACGCTGGCGGAGACAGAGAACACGAGCTGAGGGAGAGGATGATGGACCGTGAGTTGCTTCTGTGGAGTGAAGTCTGAGGTTCATTTTTGTTTAATAATTTTTTTTTTTTTAATCTGGAAAACGCGAGATCAGCGCGTTTTCGGATTTTCCAAAATTTACAAGGAAAACGCGGAAAACGATATTTTCGTGTTTTCCAGTTTCAATACAAAATTGGAAAATGTTTTCTGAAAATTTTTTTCGAAAATGCATTAACAGAACGCGTTTTCCGCGTTTTCGGAGACAGAAAATGGAAAACGGCTGGAAAACGACAAATAGAACGGGGCCTAAGTGTTTTCTTAATCCGAGAGGTGAGCTAACACTTAGGTCTAGAAATAAAATATGGCACTTATATAAAAAAAATAGAGATTTTTGTTTATTAATATTGCGATCGCTAAATGAATTCTTGTGTTCCATGCACCAATTATTATATCAGGTTGTCTAGAAAAGTGGTCGACTAATTAGGTAGAGTTGATTTAAACTCGAGAGAGGAATTTTACATGCAAAAGTGAATTCGATCGAGCATATAGGAAGGAGTAAAACTTGATAAGCTGAATTAATAGTGTTGACATATATGAAATCGAATATCCCGAAACCTTTAAATATTAGTTAAGAAAATCAAAAGTTGAATTCTTTTTACTAGATTTTATTTTATTTTAGTCTGTTAGTTTATTTACTTCAAAATTCACAAATCGAATCAATTCTATAGTTTCGGTTAAGGTAATCAGTCTAGAACATAAATTTACTCAATCCTTGTGAGATCGATATCCGGACTCTAAGTCCACTTTATTACTTGTGCGACCCGTACACTTGTGTTTGCAAACAAGTTTTTGGTACCGTTGTCAGGAATTGTAGTTTAAATTTATTTTTAGAATATTTTCACTAATTTGGACTTTCTACCGCTTTATTTTAGTTTATTTTTATTTTTAGTAATTTTTATTTGTTTATTTCAGTTATTTTACTTTGTCTTCATTTTCTTTTTCAGGCTGTGTATGCGAAGTTCGAGGAACGAGGAACTTGTAGAAGCTAATCCAAAAATTGGACAGAATTTTCATCACAAGTTAAGAGAAGATAAAGAAAAAAATTAAAAACAGGAAGACATGGCAAACAATCTGGGTTTTCTGGCTATTGAACCAAAGATTAATGAAGATGACATACTCGTTGGCGATTTCATGACTCCTCATATAACACAAAGCCAATCTAGCATTGTGTATCCGCCGTTTGGTGTTGCTAACTTTCAGCTGAAGATAAACGTCATCAATATGTTCCAAAATGGACAACAATTTTATGTGGAATCAGATGAAAATCCTCACACATGTCTTGAAATTCTTAGACATGTGTGAACATTTCAACTATCAAGGAGTATCCGATGATGCTATCAGGCTTAGGTTGTTCCCACATACATTACATGATAAGGCAGTGGAGTGGTTGGATTCGCATCCTGCTAGGAGCATCACCACAAAGAATGATTTGGTTTAGAAATTTTGCACAAAGTTCATACCTCCAGCTAAAGTTGCTAAACTCAGACATGATATCATTGTTTTCCAACAACATAATTCTGGGTCTTTTGATGAAGATTGGAGCAGGTTCAAGAACATGCTTAGGATATGTCCTAATCATGGAATCAACATGGGTGAACAAGTCAAGTTCTTTTATGCAGGGCTACTTCCTCATTTCAAAAGCATGGTTGACTCCTCATCTAATAGAGCATTTTCTACTAAAACAATTGGTGGAGCACTTGAGCTATTTGAAAGAATAGTAAAAATAAATGCTATGTGGGGATTAGAGAGAGTAATCCAAAAGAGACTAGCTAGGGTATACAATGTCGATTCAATCACTGCATTGGCTGTGAAAATTGATTCTTTGGTAACTTGCTTGCAATCTATACAAGTGGGGAATGCTGTGAAAAATACTAAAGTAAATTACAAAGAATGTGGAGCAAGTTATGCAACTTCAGATTGTCCTATTCTTGTATATCCAATGGAGCAGGTTAACTTCATGCAAGGGAGTCGACGCCAAAACAATCCTTAGTCTAACACTTATAACCCTGGTTGGCGAAATCATCCCAATTTTGGTTGGAGAGATAAAAAGATGCACAGATGGCTCCCTAATATCAGAAATAAGAAAAGAAGCCACAACTTGAAGAAATAGTTTTGAAGCTAGTGGAGAAGATAGACCAATTCATGGGGCAAACAAATAAGTACATGGATAAGACATACCAATTCATGATCAAAACACAACAATTCATATAGACAACGGAGATGGTTTTGTAAAGTCATCAATCCTCAATCAAAAATCTGGAAACTCAAGTGGGACAAATCGCTCAGATTCTAACAACTAGAGCACCCAAAAACTACCTGGAAATACTGAGACAAACTCAAAGGAGCAGGTTATGGCAGTCATAATTGTAGGAGAAGAAGTAGATTATGTGCCTAGGAGGATCCGTCTTGCTCTATGTGATAGGGTGTATGCACTCCCTATTCTGTATTCTCAAAGAGCTCAACAACAAACTGTAAAGGAAATGGTGAATGATATTACTTCTCGAAGTGGTCTTCAATTACCTAAGGTACATGTGAAGAGGCCAGCAAAAATTTAGGAAATGGAGCGTGGAAAGTTTAAAAAGTAGGTTGAGTTGTTTGAAAAACCATTTTCCAAGAAGGACAAGGAATGTGAGGTGAGATCATCAATTAAGCCTCATGATCCACCTATTCCATTTTCACAAAGGATGTGGGAGAGTGAGGAGGACAAATAGTTCAACAAGTTCCTTAATATGCTTAGGAAATTGCATATTAATATTCCTTTTATAGAAGCTATCACACAAATCCAGAACTATGCAAAACTATTTTAGTAGACGATGTCAAGTAAGAGGAAGCTTGAGGATCTTAAGGATGTGTCCCTAAATGAAGAATGCAGTGCAATTCTGCAAAAGAAAGTGCAACCAAAACTGAAGGATCTAAGCAGTTTTTCTATCCCATGCATAATTGGTGATCTACAATATAATAAAGTTTTGTGTGATTTAAGGGCAAGAATTAACTTAATGTCTTTGTCTGTTTATAGGAAACTGGGATTGGAGGAGCCAAAGAAAAGCAATTGCAACTAGTTGTTTGTTAGATTTGCTATCCATATGAAGTCGTGAAGGACGTTTTAGTGAAAGAAGACAAATTCATTTTCCTCGTTGACCTCATAATTTTGGACATGGAGGAGGACAACAAGATGCCACTAACCTTAGACGACCTTTCCTAGCTACTGCTTGTGCTTTGATAGATGTAGATGATGGTTATCCATATTTTCAGGTCGAAAATGAGCATGTGAGTATCAACATTAGTCAAATAGATTTTCATAATCCACAGTTGGAAAATTTCTCCAAAATAGAGGCAGAATGACATCTTTGTTAATGGGAGCATTTTAAATGTAGTGTTCAGGGAGAAGATGAGGGCTCAACTTCAACTTTCAAGCCACCATTATGAAGTTTTCCAAAAAGTCGAGCTTTAAACTTTAAACGGAGCGCTTGATAGGAGGCAACCCAACGTTCTATCATTTATCTATTATGCTTTCTTATTTGCTTTACTGGAAGTTTTAGGATTTTAATTGCACTGTTAGTTTATTTCCATATTTTTAGCAGACGTGAGTTATCAATTAGCATAACATTTTAGGGACCACATTGAGTTGTTGATAAGTTCATAATCCTAGTTTGAGTATGTGCATCATGATCATCATCAATCACTGGCCTAAACATGAAGTCATAGTTGGATGCATATTGAACTTGCATAACATAATTCCATGGAAATTTTGATCCACATTGCATGCTTGAATTGCAAGTTTTAAATCATAAACATAAAGCATGACATTTTAGTGTAAGACATGAACAAATTGTAGGTAGTTGAGTGCAAGGATCACGAGGTGTTTTGAGGTCAAAAATCAAATTTGAAATTTAAAAGTTCAAAATTTTTAAACATCAGCCGAAGTACTGCGTGGCCCCCACCTTCCAATTCAGTGGTCACGCATTGGAGATTTAAATTAGTAGTTTGTACAGTTTACACTACACGGCCACCAAGTTCTCTACCGTGTAGTCGCTCAAGTATCCAGGAGGCAATTTGGTAGTTTTTAAACATAAGAAGGTATTTCTCAAAAATCATAACTTCAATTACAAATTCTCTCCCTAAAATTCACCTCCACTTCTTGTACCACATATTTTGCACATTGTCACATGGAACTGAACATCATAGACATTCACACCACATTTAAATTCTCTCAAAACGTATGAATTTCTTCTTTCACTTGGAAAATTCGCGAATTTTAAGGATTTTTATACTTTTGTGGAATTTTAATGTTTGCATAGTTGAAGCATGGGCTAGGATATTGATTGGTGTATATGATTATGCTTAAGTAGGTGAAAAATTTTGGGAAAATCCAAACTTCCAAACTCTTTGATTTATATTATTTTGCAATCATGCACACCAAGTGTTTGATTAAACGATACAGTGAGTTTTTCATTAAGTTTTTGCAATATTTTTGGATGGTCATCTTAACCTCATGTTATATATCATATGTGCATCATTCATTCACGTTGTACATAGAAGTTAAGGCACTAAACTCAAATGGGACACCATTGCACCCATTGCAAGGTCACTATAGGCACAATGCACCCACTGTACTTGATTTCCAGCCTCTGGTCACTACTTCACCATATATTTTTGCGACCTAAATGAGCTCCCAATGTGCTGAAGTTTTGATATGTTGTAGACAAGATTATATACTTTCATATGCCATGAGGTTGCTCGGGGAAATTTTTATTTTTCTAGGTGATGTCAGGGCTGAACATCAGTGGTCGACCAATTTTTCAAAAAATTCAAAATTTTTCTAAGTCCTAGTTTTGGGGTGTTTTGTTGACTTCTTAAATTCTTATGCAATCTAGATGCATTCTAATGATATTTTTTTCTCTTTTGTATGGAATAAAATTTGAAAACACCTCGACCGTACATGGACAATTGGAAATGGGTCGAAGCGTGTAAGGAACATTAAGTAAAGCTTCAAGCAATGATATTACCTCTCCAAACCCGAGAAATACTTGAACCCTTATCTTTATTTTGAGCTCAATTACTGTATCTTTTCGAAATACATTGAGGGAAATGTATACTTGGGGTGAGAATCTCATTCTTTTGCACTCATTCGATTATTTTATTCTTTTGCATTAATTTAATTTGCCGAAAAAAATATTGAAAATTTTGAAAATTTTTGTTGCTTTGTTTATTACCTAGGACATAGTTTGGATAAATTTTATGCTTTAAAAAATAATGGACAACATAAAACTTGATCTTTATTGACTAATTATCCATGTTAGATTTCCATATTCTTGCACACATAGCCATCTTTAAATTATGACTTGTGTAGAAGTGTATTTAATATTGGTGGGATATATTTATGCAACATGAACTTGGGAAAGACTTTAAATCCCCAAAACCTAGATCTTTAGACATCGCAACCTTAAATTAGAACCAAACCGCTCAAAAAGCACTTTGGGGTGAAACGGTTAATGCATGTATGTATTGATGGGTTGAGGGTTTGTGATTCTTGGTTTTGCACATTCGATTGAAGGGGCTTGGTCAACGAGTATAAACCAATACTAGTATAAAAATAGAAAAATTATTAAAGTCTTATTCCAATCTTTGTAGCATTTGTGATTCGAGCAAATAAGCTTTTAAGGGTCTTGAAAACCTAGTACCCTAAATTCAACTGAATTGGAAGTTATTAGCCTAAAGCTCATTACATGGGTCATTTAAAAATCTTAAGGAAGAGAGGACTTACACATAAGACACTAAAACATCTTTAACTTTTCTTCATCACCTGTGTAACTAGGATTATTAAGTCTTTAAAGATTCTTTGAATCTGGTTCCCTAAAATCGTCTGGCTTGGGAGTCATCACCCCAAAACTCGCTAAAAAGGTTACATAAAAAGCAAATAAGAAAAGTGTTGTACAAAGATTATAAAAGACAAGGACAATAAAAAGAAAAAAAGTTGTCCATTAAAATTGATAAAGTGCTTTGTATAAGCTTAGTTGATTTGAGCTTTGAAAATTAAAGGTGTGGGATTAGGGATTGCTTACCTGCAACTTGTTATACGTGCTTGTATTTGATTCAGACCATCTTATATGGAAAAATGCATTAAATACTCGAATAGCTATCACAATAGAGGGAACATGAGATTTGAGAGAAAAACAGAAAGTTGTGATCACTCATAAGTTATGTAAGAAAATCGATAGAAAATCATAGTTTGACCACATGTGATTCGGACTTGCATTTCCATAATAAGCAACACCATGTTAAGTATGTTCTTGCACAAGTTTCAGTTTGATTTTGGCTATTCTCTCTCTCTCTCTCTCTCTCTCTCTCTCTCTCTCTCTCTCTCTCTCTCACTCACACACACACACACTTGAAGGACTAGCACGAGATAATTGAAATTATTTTATTTTGTTGTTCAAAGTTCTTATCTAGTGTATGATTTTGATCTCGACTTTTGAGGCCTATGGTAAACAAGTGACAAAAGACAAAAAAAAAAAATAATTGTTATCTGCATTTTGTTGATTTTATAGTTTAGTTTTACTTTGTTCGAGGGCGAACAATGATTCTAGTTTGAGGGAATTTGATAAGTATATTTTAGACACTTATTTATGTATCTAAATTAGAATTATTTATTGTGATTTTTGAATAAAGTCTATATAATTGTTTGTATTTGTTTATATTCTAGGAAATATGCCACAGTCGAGAGAATTGTGCAATTGAAGCAATAACATTCATTTGGGGTGATAATTGGAGCTAAAATGGACAAACGGATGATGATCATGTCAACCGAGTTGTACTTGAGGTACAAAGTGCAAGAAATCAAAGTTGGATGGCTCAATTGAAGATGAAGAGAAGTTGGAAGAAAAATTTGAAGAGATTTAAAAGTATCGGGACTAATTTCTAGCAATTGAAGATGAAGGACTTGTGGGCAACTAAAGATCGGGAACCTACTTAAACACTTTTGAAAGATGGAAGTTCGCTGGATTATTTAGCCTGCGCGGCCAACAAATTCAAAAGGCGTGGCCGCGCGCACAGATATCAAATTAACCGAACCAATTTTCAACAACCTACGTGGCCACACAGTTGTCCGGCCCAACGCGAGTTCAGGTTCGCGATTTCTTGTGCCAATTTCCTTGGTTTCTTCAGCAACCTATAAATACAACTTGTCATGTACGTGAAGGGGACTTTTTCACAACCTATTCCATACATAATTAAGTTAATTAATGAAGTTCGTGGAACGCAAAAATCAAGGCAAGGAAGAGGATTGAAGATTATCAACGTGGATGAATTTCTTGGTGCAAGAGTTCCTTTTATCTTTTTTAATCAGATATGCTCAACATGTTTATATTTAATTGTTATACTTTTAATTATTTTGTGATGAGTAGCTAAACTATTAGTTGGGATATTTGATGTAGCATAAGTTTTACGCTAATAATTTCATGACTTGAGTTTTACATATAATTTGTATGTGTTGATTTTATTTTCGTGTAGATTGCGCGAAAGAATTGATCACTTGTTCATGGTATCATTAGTGTTTTCTTAATCCTAGGGGTGAGCTAGCATGGGAAGGAGTAAAACTTGATGATTGGAATTAATAGTGTTGACATATGTGAAATCGAATGTCCCGACAACTTTAAACATCGCTTAAGAAAATCAAAAGTTGAATTCTTTGTTACTAGATTTTATTTTATTTTATTTTAGTCTGTTAGTTTATTTACTTTAAAATTCAATAATCAAATCAATTTTGTAGTTTTGGTTAAGGTAATAGTCTAGAACATAAATTTACTCATCCTCGTGGGATTGATATATGGACTCTAACACTTTATTAATTGTACACCCTTGCGGTTAGCAAAAAATATGTATTATTATTATTATTATTATTATTATGTTTTTGACCCATTTTTTAATATTAATATGGCTGTGAGGGTATTTGCTAATATATTATAAGGTTCATTCTTGCAGGACATTTAAAAAAGTCAAGAATTGCTTATGAGATTAAGGAATTTATTGTGAACATTTTTGGATAATTTTCTGAAAGATTTTTGTATGACTAGAAGAGTTTTTAGAGGAATTTTATATTTATTAAATTTTGCCCAAATTTATTAAAGTCAATTATTTATATATTTTCTTCTCAACAAAATTAACATCTTAATATGGTCTTAAGAGCATTAGAAAAGCTTGTTTTAATTGAAATTAAGTCTAACAAGAAAAATGTAAATCAATGTTGAGGTTATAAAGAAATTTCTACAGCTTTTCTGAAATTAAGATAAAGAATTCTTATACTTTGAATTCATTAATAACACAATGGTGTGCCCGTTTGGCACAACTGTTGTGAATAGAGCCTTTGACAGTAGAGTTTTTTTTAAAAGTGTTGTTAATAAAAAATAGTGACTGTTTGATTGTCACTCCAGAAAGTACGGTTAACATTAAATTGATTATTTGACAGCACAAGCATAAAAGTGCTTTTGTATAAACTAACACTTTCATTTTATCTCACAGTAAACTAAAAATTAAAGAATTATTTCACTGCAATACTGAAATCCATATAAAAAAACATTTAATTAATTCATAAAATATAATATTTCACTATTTTCAATAAATTCCATATTTTTATTTATTAACTACTAGTGGGACGTCATGCGTTGCACGACACCGGGCAACATGTGGTGCGATGTTGATTGACTAATGTAATGTAAGTCGAGGCATCTGATACATAATACTACAATTCTATAAAGTTGACATGATAGATGATTAGTATAAATTCTAGTGACTTGTTAGTTGTTAAAAATATTTTTTTCTATGCCAATCAACAATTCATAACATTCTCATTGCTTGGCATACCATAAACTGGAAATGTGGCATTTGCAACCAGACAGGCCTGAAGTTATCAAAGACAAATTATGTAGATACAATCAAAGCGACGAAAAAAATAAAATCTATCATTCATCAAAAAGAGCCAGGAATATTCCATATACTTTATTTTCAATTTCATCATGACTGGAGGGTGTATAGAGTAGACTTATTAAACTCAAATAGAAAGGGAACCAACTACAGTCATTATAAAGATATTGGAAAGACTTTTTACTCACAGATCAATGTCATTTACTCTCGACACCAATTTCTTCAAGTGAGTGATTCCATCGTTGTGTTTTACATCCTCGTTCTTGAGTGCATAATCTATAATAACTCATTTTGCATGTAAGGCTTCAAAAAGAAGAAACTGAAGACATTAGAGAACTTAAGAAAAGAAAATGTAACAAACCTCAACTACCATTCTGGAGCATGTGGAGTAAACAATGTATCCCCCTGATTTTGAATTAGCACCAACCATGTCTATTGCTGCAAGTATTATTTGCTGCAAATAGAAAAAATATACAAGCTTCATAAGATTTTCTTTGTTATTGTGGAACAATTTAAAAAGAAGCAAGAAATGCAAGTGTGTGAAAAAAACATTAAATAAATACAATTAACCCGACAAGCAACAAAATAACATCAGCGGTGTCTTACTCGAATAAACTTGTTAATCCCTAATCCTGATAAAATGTCCACAACAGATTTATCATTGTATTTAGAATCTAATGGCATTATGTTAGGATTTCCTAATTATTCTTCTAGATTCCATGAACTCATGCTTAAGCACAGACCAAGAATATTAGAAAATGATTTCCTTCTAAAATTTGTGATGTAACTTTTCAAGATGTAAAAACATATTCCATGACAAGAATCCATACCTTCTGCAGATGGGCACAATTTTGTAAATCTAAACCAACTTTCAAGGGTTTCATGAACTCATCCTTAGATATGACCTAAATGAGATTATCCTCCTATGATGAGTAAAAAAAAAAAAAAGAATCTTCCATGGAAATTCAACATTGAGCTTAACTACACATACAAATGCCATTGCAAGGAGCATCCAATAGAACCCTATCAACTGTATTGTTACAAAAACTTTTGGCAGCTAAAGTTGATTTATGAAACAACAAAAAGATATTAGATCAACCAGTATGTATCCATGATATAATTATAACTGAAAGTAAGAAAATAGGATTAAAAAATATGAAAGCCTGATAAGAAAGGTGAGGAAGCAAGATAAGTAATGCAATGGTATAAATTAATAAAATATGAAAGCCAGATAAGAAAGGCGAGGAACCAGGATAAATTATGCAATGATATAAATTTATTTTGTTTCTTTTTGGTGCTCAAAGCCTTTTAAACAATAATTTAGGGATCATTTTCGCCAGTGGCCACAAAATAGTAGAAAGAGATTATCTTGTTTCAACAATAGACTTTGCATCAAACAAGTATTATAGTAGAAGGATGTTGGATGTCCAGTAAAACACAGTTGCACAATACGGTTTTCTTTAAAAAAAGGAAGAACATTTTCCTTTATGTTTTTTCCTTCTACCTTTTTTGCGCTGTAAATAGAAAATCACATATCTGTTGAAGAAATTTAAAAAAAAAAAAAAAATGGGGAACATTCCTAACCTCCCTCTTGCCATATTGTTACCCCATGCGATGTAAATTTGCAGAAAGGGATTTGAGCCTGGACCCCTCCATCTCGTTTGCATAAATCATACCTTTTAAAGGAGAAACCATGTTATCACAATCAAAGAAATACTTAAAACTTGCAGTAGAAAATATGCATGCATATTGTGATGTTTTTAATTGATAAAATAATTTAACTACACTGGACATGCAATTTATGATAAAATTTTGCAATCATTGTGCTTTAGCATATATAATATCAATTTTGAGTCAAATAGACTTCATAACTGAAGAGAAAGAACATGAAAAGTTAGGATGTGGAGTTCAAAATTATCAATTCCATATCAATAGCAAACACGTGAAACAAAAATAAGAACCACCCCCAACCTCTCAACCCCAAGTGCCTTGCGTTTTCATTATGTAAAAGATCACAAACATTGGAACAACCTCACATAAGTGACGGTTCAAGCAGCAGCAACAGGATTGAGTACTAAAGATGAGAAACAGAGGAATGAGGTGTGCTACACTGCCATCTATAGCTCTAGTGTTACATTATTGTTGTCAGAAAAAATATAGAGTTAGAATTGAACAAGTCTCTGTAACCTTGTTATTAGTAACTATGCTTTAGGTTGTATTCGTTAGACAAATCTCTTTATAAGACTTGTATTTCTCTTAATAAAACACAAGATGCACTCTTTTTAAGTTTTTGTTGATTTCTCATACAAGTCAACAAACCATATTTTCCTATTCATTATTTGTTATTAAAACTAAAGTGTATAGGTTGATCTGTGTTCCAATATGCCAATCTAAAGAATGACAAACATGATACAAATAACAATATCTATCAATATTATCAATTTTAATTTCATATAAGTTTGTAAGTACTCCTTTTCTTTTGACCACATTTCATTTCAAAGCCTCAATTCCATGTATGCAAATTTTCCATTCTTAGTACTCTTGGAGTTGATCATCAAAAATCATAAATCTTATAGTTCAGATATTATGATTCTTCTCTCAATTTCCATTGCTTGTAATATAAACACCAAAGCAACAGCAACAAAAACATGTGCACGCGGTATAAAAATATGGATCGAAGCTAATTGGAATTGTAATATACTTGTTTTAGTCATGCCAATGCCACTGTTAATAATAGTCAGAGTCTAGTTAACCTTTTCCGGGATAATCCAAATGAATGCTCCGACTGCAAATCCAACTTGCTCTTATCCGTCAAGGTCAAGCTCTCAAATCAAATCTTATCCAATGCCTAAACAAAAATTCAACAAAAACACTTATCAACTTCACAATAATATGAATACGAATTTTACTCCAACTTTTGAAAAACCATATATAGATACTTACCTCGGAGGAATTACTGATGGGTCCCACCCAATCCTAACCATTCATTCCAAAAAACCATCATCGACCAAATAAAAATTCAATCAAAAAACCATTAAACCGATTCAAATATTTTGATGAGAACAATTGGTACTCCGAAGAACAGTTTCGATGACAAAATACTAGTCGACGCAACTCTAATTGATGGAATCTCTCAAAGGGTAACAAAAAAACCCCAGAATAACAAACCTCAGGAAATCCACCACAATCAACACACCTACCCACAGAAATAATCCAAGATGAAGAGTTACTAAACACCTTTGTGAGTAAGAGGCTGGAAAAGAAACCTCTTGAAGCGTCACAGAATGAAAAATCAGCATTTTGCTCCTATTTTGGTTAATATACTTCAGCCAAAAGATGACATGACATCATTTTGCCTATCCCATGCCGAGATCATATGTGATGCAAAAGGAACAGTGCAATGAATAGTGAAATAGCCTTACTCTATTTTTATACTAGTGGATTAACACGTGCGTTGCACGTGACGATTTATATTTGTGATTAATCGTGTGACATTGCAAATGGAGGAAATCTTATTCGAATATTAAAGATCAATGTCAAGAATCATGGAATTTTAATTAGAGGAGCATTTTAGACTTCAGAATTTTTACTGCATTGAAATTGAAAGTAAAAGAGTTAACTGTAGTCAAAATCAATGGATAAATAGAAAAGCAAAGGACTGCGATGCTGGCCTCCAACAGACTCAACTATTACTGAATCTCGGGGGTATAAATCTACATGAATGCCATCGAATTTATGTGAGAGATGTTCAAAACGAAGATTATGAAGTTGATCAAGAGTGTCTATCATTATAATCTTTGAAAAAAAAATTACAAAAACAAGTTCTACACTAACATGAGTATAGGAAACAATTAAACTCAACATACAGACCAAAAATATATTGATGATCATAAATCAAAGTGTCTCACAGGTATTAATTGATTGCCAAGAAGTTGTTCAACTGATTTATTATGAAGGAAAATGAAAAAACACAATGAAATAGCTGCTTAATGCAATCATAAAGACAACATTTGAAAAAAGCACATGCACATAGTATTTAGTAGTTGAAACTTGAAACCAGATCAAACTCACAATGTTATCTTAACAGGATCTATAGCAAGGGCCCTGCTCATCAGCACTATTTTAACCTTCATTTTCACAATGAGGTCGCGGAGAAGATTGTAGAAAACATGAATTGATTAGAAACAAATTTTCACATGAATCTCAAACTAACATGCTTTATAGTCAGTAACAAGCTCTCAAACATTGGCTAAAGGTCTTCAAGACTACACGAGATATCATGTCTGATATTTTCTGCCAGAACACTATACCAGACATCATTAATTTTAATTAAGGATTGGCAGTAAGACAATTTAATGCAGAAAACTATTACAAATGTTACCTACCACCAAGTCCAAGAATCAACAAACCATTTGAGAAAATAATATTACTCCCAAAGTTCTTCAAGGTTTCCTTAAATCCCTTCTTAATGAAACAACAAAAAGCAACTGATAATTTCCTATAATGACTACAAAAATCATTTATATATTTATGCAGTAAAGAAACAAAAGGAACAATTTGTTGGCTCTTGAAATCATGAAGTGGGAAATAAATTTTATCCTAAATTTTTTTGGGGTCAACGACTGGCTCCTCTTAGTTAACAATTAAATCAACTTTATCGAGCAGCATTCAAGACTTCAAATGTATGGATGTATACCACAATTAAATAAGATTCTACTATAGGCATATAATTACTTAATTCCATATATAATCAATAGCTGACAGTAATTGAGCAAATACTTCACGCCACAAGGCAAAATGGATCATTTATAATTTAGATTCTAGTTTTCAGAAGCTATGATTACATAAAACTAAAAAGATAAAGGGTAAAAAACAAATAAGACTTTTCATTATTCAGAAGAATAAAAAATCATTTTAAGACTTGAGCACGACTTTATTACAAGTCCACCAAATTCAGTAGTTATTCAGGTTGGTCTTGGTTTGACATGAAAATTCTCATGGCATAGTTCTTCATCAAAAGTATAATTATATTCATATGTTGGAAACATGCTAGTATTCTTGCTACTTGTAAATGGCATAATCATCCCAGACCATGTCTGTGAAAAAAAAGGGGAAATTTTATTTTTAAAATTGTATACTTGACATAGCTCTCTTAATTATTAGGATTTAGATGCTTTATTTGTTTTATATATTGTTTGTTAGATCCATTAAATGAGTGTTATTGTTCCCTCAATCTATTAAAAATTTTTGAGTATACATTGAACAAATAATACCGATTAACAGCAATACACTCATTGTTTCCAAATTCAATTCTCCATGCAACTCCAGTAAAATGCTCAACGATGGACTTGTAAAATTCAACTATATAGTGTATTTGTGTTTGAATAATCATATTTGTATTTGTGTTTGAATAATCATATTTTTATGCGTGTTTCTCAATAAAATATAGACAAACATGGGAATTGAGAGAGAGAGAGAGAGAGAGAGAGAGAGAGAGATGTGTAAAAAATCCCAATTACTCAATCATTTACCACCTACAATGCAAGCACCTTCAAAATGCAAACTTATAATAAAACAAATCATACGAAAGTAAGACTTTCTCTTATTCTCACAAATCTCTATAGTCAAATTTTCAAGAACCTAAAAGCTAAAAAAATGATTTTTCGGATTATAAAATAAAAATACTCTCATGAATCCTCACCAAGTTCTAGGCATGAAATATAAAGAAATATTATCTACTGTAAATTTATTTATATTGGAAAAATGAAAAACATGGAAGTAAAAATGAAAACGGGCAGATGGACCCAGCAATAATCTAAGAAAATATGAGAGTATCCAAGATTATTTCACCTTTTGTCTTTTTTGTGACCAATATCTAAGAACATATTAAGTGCCACAAACTTTCTTTTTTCTACACCTAGATGATTCCGAGCATGCATGTCTTGAAAAAGGTCCACTTTGAAACTGAAAATCGGTGGGCTTGAGCTAGCAACTGTTATAATGGTGTAAGTAAATAGTCTCCACAAATGTTGTTTCTCCTATGACAGCACAAAAAAATCTCCATTAGCCAAAACATGAAATAAAATACATAAGTGCATTAATACACTTCAATTTTCTTGTGCTAAAACTTTGGCTTAAAAGTGACAGATTCAAAACTACTCTCCAAATCACTATAAACATCAAGCAGACAAGAACCAGTTATCACAATGCAATTTCAAAATGGAGATTATGAACAACCTAGGCACTCAGATTTATGTCAAGGGAAATATTTACTAATAAGTCATCATTACATAATCAAATCCAAATACAGCAATGTCATATGGTACATTACCACGTCAAAATTCAAAAAAATAAACAAAACATCATTTAGAACAGAGGTTATTTAAAATAAAACAGACAAATAATCAGTCAAATGAGCTATAAATTCAGCTAAAATATGCAAAAATTTCTAGCTGCACACGACACATAATCAATAACACTGCAAGTAAAGAAAGCAATTCTCATATAGATCCTCCCATCAAATAGAGAAAAATAATAATAAATAAAGTATTTGAGGGCATTTTCAGTATAATATAACAGAAGCAAAATTGATCAACTTTTTTTTTCCAATTAAAACAGCTCAATCACACCAATCAAGCAAAATGCAGAGACCACATAACATGTTTTATATAATTTCGCAGACAAGTCTATAATGCCTAAAAAATCTATTCATAAAGTTCAGAACACAAAGAAAAAACAAGAAAGATTGAAGAATTTACCTTAATGTGCGAGAATGTTTGAGCTGAGAAAATTGAGAAGGATTGGTGGGTTAAGAATCGATCTAGACCTAAACAAAACAAATTACCGAAAGAAGAATCTAATTTGTTTAACAGATTATTACAGAGTTCCACTTACTCAATGAAGTTAAAAAAAATCAAATCGAAAATTCTGAGTTTTTTTAAAACCCCTTTCGATGTCCAACCCAAACCCCAGAAACAATAAAAGATCTACAGAAAAGAAATTACCACAATAACCAAATGAATACAAAACGAAGGAAACTAACCGGCGATGAGAAGATGGGTAGTAGAAGTCACACTAACCGTAGAAAATGATATATAAACGCAAGACATAGATCAAACTGCAGGGAAAAACTCGTGGGTGATATTGATAATAAATATTTATTGATCAAGAACACCTTTTTTTATTCTCCTAATAACCCAATAATTAATAACACATATTGATCCATTAAATGCGAGAAAGATAAATCTAAAAAAACACTATATATACAAAATAAAAATGAAAAAAGAAAAAAAAAGAGGAAATTGATTAATTCAAAATCTATGCCATGGTGATGGGGATTTCATTTAAACAAAGAACATACATATATACGCACACAAAAGAATAACTTCTATGTGTGTGTTTATGTGAAGAAGAGAAGGGGAAAAACCAACATAACAAGTTCTTGTTCTAGTAATTGAAGGGCATGATCAACAATTTTAAATAATAAGGAAAGAAATTCAAACATGAAGCAACAATAGCTGCCGAAACTTGAGACGAACAGGGCTAATAACTCTCGTTAAGACCTGGGAACCAACAAAATAAAACCCATGTCAAAAGAGGAAAAAAAATCAAATACAAACCAACTTGAATCTAGTATGCACAACCGAAGACCCAAAATTGAGCCCAAATAATGTAATCCATGAGTAAAACTTCAACCCTGCCAAATCGTAGAGGGAAAAAATGAAACAGGGATCTGAGAACAGAAAAGGGGAAAAACATGAGAAAAGGGGAAAAAAAAAACCATACACACCGAAGAATCGGTCAGACTTCGGATAGAATAAATCAGACCCAAAAAACACGTATTAAACAAAACTATGGAGGCATCTAATAAGAGAAAAGGGTATTAAAAAAAAATTACACATTGAAGAATCGAAGGCGGTTGGGAGACGAGGAAACCCTAGACGACTAATGTTATGCTTGTATTCTTCAATTGGATATCTTGTGTGTATGTATGGGAGAAGAAGCGTTCGAGTGAAAGAGAGGCATTTCGTATGGGAAGAGTGTAGAAGTGGAAGAGATATGTATGGCCATGTACGGTATGGGAGGAGTGTCAAACTTATTGAAATGAGACACGTATCTGGCAAAACGCATTTTTTTATTTCCTACAGAGAAGAGATTGATAGGTGAAATGCGTTTTTAGTCCTACAGAAAGATAGGCGTGTTTTTTCGGCCTTATGAATAGTAATCCTCCAACTGCCATTTATATATAGTAGTGATATAGGAATAGGAAGGATAGGATATAGGATTAGGAAAAAATATTTTTTTCAATTTATTTTCAAAAGATTTCATATTTTCGGCCTTGTTTGATATCCTTTTTTTCCATGGAAAATGGAAAATTTTAACCAATTTTCCATCTTTGACACGGTTTGACAGACAAAGTTTTTCAGGTAAAACAAGTTCTCACTTTTCATCATGTGACTAGTTTTTCCTTCAAATCGTGGAATTTGTTTTCTCAAGGTTTGGTAAAGAAAACATTTTCCAGTGAAAACAATTCCTCACGCACTTTACTGGCGCCCTAGTCCTAAACTTCATCCTGTTCTTCTCCCTTTCATCTCAGCCTTCACCGAAAACCTGGGAGTGCAACATATTGAATCTGAAATAGCATTGTATGAGCTCTTTGAATGACTTCTCAAGTCCATCCCCATCGCTGAAGTAATGAACCGACCAGTTTTGAGGTTGAAGTAGAAGGTATTGATTGAAATTTTTGTGGTCATTTTGGGAATCGAATACCTGATAGTTTATCTGACAATTGAACACTTTTGCTTTTAGTTCAATAATCTTTCCAAACAAAAAATAAAAAATTGGGTCTTCATTTCGTTCCAACTGCTGAAAGGTAATTCCAGAGCTATTTTCTTTTCCTCTTTTGCTCGTTGTCTGGTATATATGCTAAAATAATTATCAGATGTGTGTATGTGGTTTCATGTTTTGGCAGCGTAGGATTGAATTTGGGGTAAGTTTTTTGAGTTTATTTGTTTTGATTGTCGGATTGACTTAGGTTTTGAATAATTTTGCTGGTTTATTGGATAACACCAGTTCCAATTTTACACCCAGTATATGTAGTAAAAATATTGTCCTAATGCTCATTTATTGTATTCAAAACAGTAGCCTCATTTACTATCTCCTCCAATTTATATTTGTAAAATTTTGCAACTTTATTAAACTCACAATCAAGTATTTCCAAGTGAACAAGTTCATATTTTCCTCCCTATCTGCTGCATTGAGAAACATAGTTTCAAAATCTTCTTCTCCATTTTGTCTCACTGTATACGCAAGGATGACTTGATTTTCAATGTACGATGGAGTTTTGGGCTTAGGAGAATTTCTTCTGGACATTATTAGTCCATTGAATGTTCTTTGTAACTTTTTTCTTGCTGCCACCTTGCTCGATATTTAGATTGATTCTTTAGTTAAAAGCTTGGATTTCTATCAAAAGCTTTCGCTGAAATTTATAATCCATGTAGGCTTCTTGCATTCTGGCACCAATTGAGATACAAATTTTTTACCAAACTTTATGATCTTTTGCCCGTCATGTTGAGAAAATTTGTTGTTTAATGCATGTAAAAAATCAATTTTTGAGGAAGTGGGCATGTGTACTTCCATGGTTATGGACAAAGAAGTCAGAAATTGGTCTTAACTTCCCTGGTTAGGGACAAAGAAGCCACATATTGACTTGGTTGGTCACTGAACACAAAATTACACACATAAAGGAACAAAGAAGTATAAAGGACAAAAGGTGTGTTACATGCATAGGCAGTCATCCATAGGTTACTAATTTTTTCAAAACCAGACAGCTTAAGCTTCATATCATCGCGTATTATTTTAGCAATAATTTTTAAAACTAATTGTCAATAAAATACTTGAGCCACATAGTGTTAACGATTTGCTACATTTATTTGAAGTGAGAAACGCAACAATAAGTGCCATGACTACCACAAGGAACCAAGGTCGTTGCCAACGACAACAATTGGGTATATTTTGGATGATGGTCATGCAAGCGATAGTGATATATAAACATTGGGATTCTTAAATAGAAATGACATTTACATGGATGTTCGGTACGAATGATAGAATTTGTCATGATCTACTGATGATGAATATTGCTCCTTTTGAAAGATTATGTGCTTTGTCTATGAACATATTGTTTGGTTGACAGTAAATCTGTCTAAGTAGATGATCAAAGTAGATGAACAAGTGGCTATATTTCTCAACACCGTTGGGTATGACCACCGTAATCAAACTGGAAGTTTTACATTCTTTAGATCTAGTCAAATAATGAGTTATTACTTCCATAGGGTATTACGGTCTTGTCTTGGATTATATAAAGATGTTGTAAACAACGCCACTATCCATAACTCGCCATACGAGAAGGATAATGTGAAGCCATGGTTCCAGTTTTTTGAGGTTTGTTTTAAAATATTCAACTTCCTTCTTTCTTTCACTGTCACTATTTCTTTGTAACCAAAATTTTTTGTCTTCCTATTAGGATGTAGTGGGGGCAATCGATGGTACTCATATTTCTGCATTTCCATTTGTTCCCGTAGAGGAACAAGCGAGGTATCACAATAGGAAGCAAATGATAGATCGGAATGTTTTGGTCACTTGCATATTTGATATGAACTTTACTTATGTGCTCACCAGTTGGGAGGGATCTACCCACGATGGTCGTTTATTAAGGAGTGTAACTTTACAACAAGGTCATAAGTTAATAATTCCTCTTGGTAAGATATACATATTGTTCAATGATTCAATTCTTTGACATTTTTTAAGTAAAAAATGTCTTAACCAACATTATTGGAATATGTAAATATTATCTTGCGGATGCTGGATTTCCATTGGTGCCGAGATTTTTATCACCTTACCTCCAGACTCGATACCATCTTAGAGACATTGAGGGTCATCGCCCTGAAAACTCAAATGAGTTGTTTAATTTTCGTCATTCATCTCTACGAAATGTTGTAGAGAGGATTATTGGTTTGCTTAAAAAACGATTCGCATATCTGAGACATCAACCATACCACGACATTCAAACACAAGCAAAGATTTTCCTTGCTTGTTGTGCTACAACTTCTTAAGAGTTTATGATGTAGAGGGTCTTTGTAACGATGGATGTCATAATAGTGATGACGAGGTTAACCCTGGACATTTTGATGTTTCGAAAGATGGGACACAAAATGCTCCCATATCTTTCACAGCAGAAGCTACATGGTCTAATAATAGGGATGCAATAGCTAATGACATGGGGGCCGCTTTCCATCCAAGTAATGATGAGGGCATTGATTTTGAGTGAATCTAATATGTTTTGTTTCGGCCTGTAATTTTTTGGAGCTGAACTTGCTTGTTGTTATACTTGTCTCGTACTAAGATTTTTAGCGACCTATGTGTAACATTGTCTTCAATACTTATTATGCAGTAATGTTTTATTAATTTCGAATGCTATCTATGATATGATTTCATTTCAAGTCCAATAATATGTATTCCATTGTATATTTTCATGTTTTACTAATGTTCGTTCTTGTTAAATAATATTGAAACTCAATAACATGTCTTGTGACAGCAAAATGGTACAGAATCAACAAAGTTCAATGGGCTCAAAACGAGTTACCAGACTGGTCAATTCACTTGTTCAACAAGTTTTGGCTGGGCATAAAAGAAGTGACAATGGCTTTACTTCGTTTCAATTATCAAAGGGAATTAAGAGCGTGTTCAACGAATACAGGGTCGTGGTCTCAGAAAGAAATGAAAGGGCAAGGTTGAAGACTCTTAAAAAGGACTATGCTCAACTTCATCAATTGCTAAATATGAGTGATTTGGGGTTGGATCCTGAAACTAGATGCATTGTTGCCGACATCGTTGCTTGGGACGAGTTAATTAAGGTATGAAATACAAAGTCAAAATTTAGATATTGCTAAATAAGTATTGAAAATATGTTTAAAGGAAATTTAGAGTACACTCACACCCTAGTGTTGCAGGGAAAGTCAGAGTTTGGAAGGTGGAGGAGCAAACTTTGTCCAAGATTTGATGAGATGAAGACTATATTTGGCAATGATGCTGCCATCGGAGATCGGGCAATATTTGGCTTCGATCATCTCTCTCCAATAAATGGTATGAAATAAATTATACAATATGATACTTTGAGTGTTTTTCGTATAAATTAATAACATGTTCTCTATTTTATCTAGTTACAGATAAGTACGTTTTTCGTACTTATCTTAACTTTAAATTTATACAATTGTATGTGTTTTAGGATGTGATATTATTAATTATATGTTATTTTGGTTGTTTTAAGAAAAACTCGATTTTGGTTGCGTTTGAAGGCAAAATGAAGAAAAGAGATTGAAATCGTTTAAAAAAGACGAAGTGGGGATTAAAGTGCAAACTTCCCAAAATTGAAGAACTCGAATTGGCCTAAATGAAGACATGAAATGCACAATTAAAAAATTCAAGGACCAATTTGAGTTATTTGAGGAACTGAGGCATTAAAAAGATTAACCTTACACCAAGTATATTCGGTTTTGAATTTTTTTTCAAGAACCGAAATATTTCGAGGAGAGACTTCTTGTGGGTGGACGGCTATTCAAAGAAAATCTCGGCTGGAATTTTCTTTTCGCAACAAGGGGCTTCTTCGGCGAATTGGTGGGAGTCTTGGTCGATTAAAAAGGGCAGCCGATTGTAGAATATATTGGAGAGGGCTGGGAGGAATGAACTGGAGAGAAATAATTGGCCGAACTTGAGATTATACATGGCAATGAGGGAGAGCAGCCAAGTTTAGGAAAATAGAGGCTGAATTTAGGAGAATTAGAGGCAGCCTAGTGTATTAAAAAAAGGAGATTCTTGGGGTTTAATTGAGGAGTTCACTGCCGATTGTGGGTGAAAATTGAAGACAGAATTCGGCTGGATTGTGAAGACAAAACAGTGAGGAATATACATCGAAGAACAAAGATTTCATCGCTTGGATTCGGATTTGAATGCGTTAATTGGAGATTTTCATAGTTTAATAATCTGGGTGATGGCTTCTGTTGATGCCACCAGCCTTAAGGCTTCTGTTGACGCCACCAGCCTTTGAGGTACTTACGGCTCGGCCAACACACGGATTGTCCATCGCATGGTGTGGATTTGTTCCACGCGAGGTGGACGCGTCCCCAGGGGGTTTCGAACCTTGGACCTATGGAACTTAAGAATTCCAAAAGCCTCCAGGTGGACAATCCGCGTGTTGGCCGAGCCGTAAATACCTCAAAGGCTGGTGGCGTCAACAGAAGCCTTTTATTTCTTGTGTATTTCCCACTTTAATATGCTAGGCTAATTCTCTCTTATGTATTGGATGAAGATGAAATTTGCTATTAATTTATTTTAATTCGATAACTAGTAGTTTAATAATTTCTTGTGTTGTTTTGATTGATCTTGCATGCTTTATTGTTATTGTTTGATTGATTGACCACCAATTAAATATATCGTTTCTTGTTGCAGTTTTGGAAAAGTCACAATAAGTTGGAACATTGCATGATTAACACATGAACACTAGATATTAAGAATAACACTATGACATGTGTAATTTAATAGATAATTGTATGATTCAACGCGTTCTAAACATTCGTATTCGGACTAGGAATAGATTCGTTTCGTGTTTAGGATGAATTTAATTTGTCTTGGAAAAATAAACTAATTGCATGTGAATTATTGTCAAGCAAGGCATGAATGATTTAAATTACAAATTGTGGAATTGAGATAGATGGTAACAAATGGAGTCGAATTCCAATACATGCTTCCCATTCATATTTTATTCCCAATACATTTTTATTTATTTTATTTATTCATTGCAATTTTTAGTTAGAATAGACAAACAAATCATCTTTTTATTTATTGTTTCACTTAATTGGATTGACGACAAACTGATAGTTAAGACTAGACCTTATTTCTCGTGGGAACGATACTTTCAACTCCTCAGAATTATTACTTGTCAACGATCATGTGCGCTTACGGGATTCACACGAACAGTTACTAATGACAGTGTGAACGAGGTAGATTTTGAGAATGAGGAACGAATATTTTTTGTAATGTACGGCATACTAACTAGTATGTTGTATTTTGTAACATACATGGGAACAACGTACTACATGTAATCTATGACCACTTTAATGGATGTCTTTTGTTAATTATCTATGTGAAAATATATTTTTGATAAATATGTTGAATTATGGATAAATATTTTTAAATATTAATGGGTAAAAATTGAGAATATATCGAATTATGGTTTATGAAATATATGGTTGAAAAATTGTGATATATGTAGTTAAAATTAATTATTGACAACTGAAAGAGAAAAGTCATGAGTTTGATTTTTAATTTTCCCAATCATTTTATGGAAAAAGTGATAAATTTCATAGAAAATTATGGCTATCAAACACCAATAGTTGCAAAAAATTACAATTTTCATGGAAAACAAAGTCAATCAAACACCAAAGATAGAAAATTTTATCATTGTTTGATAGAAAGTTTCATCATTTCTCGATAGAAAATTTTATCAATCAAACACATTTAATTTCCAATTCCCGAGAAAACAAGTTCAATAGATTTTGCATGGTGTGTTTGATTGCGATGGTGAAATTCAGGTGGAAAGAAAAAGAATTCCAAAAAATTGAATTCCTGAGAACTTATTTTCCTGGGAATTGAAAGTTATAGTGTTTGATTGCGATGATGAAATTTGGGTGGAAAGAAAACGAATTCCATATTTTGTTGTTTGATTGGTAATATTTTCAATGTAATTTAATTGGTGAAAATGTCATTTAATAATAAATTCTTCATTAATAAATTGTTTAATAAATAAATTATTTAATAGTGAAGAATTAATTAAATTGTAAGATTTAGAAAGTTGGAAGACTAAATTTTAACTATTCAAAAGCTGAATCAAATCAAAAAATGAAGATTGAATTTGACCACGGATCAATTAGACCCAATTGAAAGTTGAAGTATCAAATTGAAAGAACAACAAGTATAAAAATCAGAAAGTGAGGTCCAAAATGCAAGAAAATAAAATTGCGTTTGATAGTGAGGGAGGAATTTGGGTGGGAAAAAAAATGAATTTCAGGGAATTTGACGTTTAATGTGTTTGATTGATTTAATTTTCTAGGTAGAAAAAGTGAGAAATTTTTCAACTTTTGTTGTTCGATTGACATTATTTTTCACGAAAAATAAAGCAAAATTTAGTTATTTTAATAATTTTTTTTTATTTTTAACACATTTGTATTTGATAATAATAATATTAATTTTTGAAAAAAAATTAATTAACAACAACAAAAATGATCAAACGTCAAAAAAATACAACATCAAGTTGTCAGGAAAAAAATTCTACCCCTTAGGCTGGAATTGGATTTCCTCATTTTCACGGAAAATGAGTCACGTGATTGAAATTTAGGCTGCGTTTGATTGCCAAATTTTTTCATGGAAAATGTGATTTTCCACATAATTTTCCAACTTTGGCCTGTTGGATTGACAAGTTTTTCCATGTAATTCATTTTCTTGGCTTGGGTCAAATCAACCTTAATTCCTTATTTTCAATGAATTCATTTTTCGGGGAGGGGGGGGGGGGGATATTTTATTTTTCATGGAAAAACTTTAATCAATTTCTTCACGTTTTATCCTTTTTGTTATTTTTAATTGATTTATTCTTTTCCAAAAATTAATATTATTATTATTATCAAATACAAATGTGTGAGAAAATAAAAAAATAAAAAATTTTTTTGCTTAAAATAGCTAAATTTTGTTTTATTTACCATGAAAAATAATGTCAATTAAACAACAAAAGTTGAAAAATTTCCCACTTTTTTCACCTAGAAAATTAAACTAATCAAACATATTAAACTTTCGATTCCCTGAGATTCAATTCTCTATAATTCATTTTCTTTCTATCCAAATTTCACTCTAACCATCAAACGCAACCTTAATGTGTTTGATTAGTTTAATTTTTTATGTTAAAAAAATGAAAAATTTTACAACTTTTATTGTTTGATTAACATTATTTTCCATAAAAAATAAAACAAAATTTAGATATTATAAAAATAAAAATTTATCTTTTCACACATTTGTACTTAATAATAATATTGTTAATTTTTTAAAAAATAAATCAATTAACAACAATAAAAGATCTAACATAACGAAAATAGTAAAAGATTTTTCCATGAAAAATAAAACATATTTTCTCCTTGGAAAATGAATTCCTCTAAATCAAGGAAAATACCGAATTTCGAAACACGTTGGGAAACGAATTCCATAAAAAATTTAGGCAATCAAACAATGTAAAAGTTGAAAAATTACTTGGAAAACGCATTTTTTATGGAAAACTTTGGATTATCAAACGCAACCTTAAGGAAATGAGTTCCAAGGAAAACTTGTTTAACCAAACAACTAAAGATGAAAAAATAGCTTGAAATTTGGCATTTTCCATGAAAATTCAGGGCAGTAACCTTAAAATGAATTCCATTTTGCCTAGAAAATTGCCACCACTTTTGCAAGAAAATGAATTCCTTAAAAACAAGGAATTGGGGATGGTGTGACCCATGCAGAAAATGAATTTTAAGAAAAATTGTGCATATCAAACAAGCAAAAAGTGGGAAATGGAAAACAAATTCCATTTTCCATGGAAAATATCGATCAATCAAACATGGCGAGTTATAGAATTTTTTTTTTTTTTAAAGTTACAAATTTGAACTTCTTTAAAGCAGCTTAAAAACTGTTTATCCAGTCAAAAAGTATTTTCTTAATCACAATCAAATCTCTATATTTTTTTTACTAGTACTTTTAGACCTTTCAAAAGTTCTACCAAACACACACTAATAAGTGGGTTTGGAAGAGATGTGGCTGTATATGGGGAACAATTTTTTTTTTGTTTTTAAATTTTTTTTCACGTTTTTTTTTCTCCCGAAGTTTTCTTTAGTACAATTCAAACATGATTTTGAAAATTGAAAAGCAATAAAGAAAGTATTAACTCATATAAGCTTTTAATATTAATCACGATCGTAGGAAATTTCTTCTCTACTTACGTTACAAAACCTCATATACGTTCGTATGTTTTGTTTTTTTTCTTCATCTCTAAAATCGTCTCCTTTACTCTAGTCACTTCTCACTAAAATGCACAATTTTTTAGATTTACTCAAATCTCCTCCCTCTTTTCACAATTAATTGTAAGTTTGATAATTTCAGAACAATTGTGTCTAGTTTTCAAAAATCTTCACTCTCTTTTCATTATCGAACGCTTGGGGATTTTTTTTTTTTGTTAAAATAAAAATAACAAGATAATAATGACTTAAAATGGATCCTACGGTTTCCACCGTGAGGTATGTTAGTGTTATTAAAAACGTGTGTTTAAACAGCAAAGCAATCTCTCTCGCTAACCCCCACCGCCCCCCCCCCCCCCCCCCGCCACCCCAAAACCCCAACACACAATATAACCCTGACACCTCACGGACTGATTCTCCTCTCGCTTTGGTTTATTACAAGAATTCTCTGAGACTTTGCGCTTTCTCTCTCTAGTCTTTGATTCTTATCCTTTTAAGGTGTGTTTCTGATTCTCGATGCAAGTTTATTTCTACTATTGTACTTTTATTTGGTTGATTTGATCAGTTCTAGAACAATTTTTTATTGGGTTTGTACGGTTTTTGAATTTGCTTTGACATTTTGGGGGCTGTTCTATGTTTTCATCAAATTTTCTGTAGTTTCATAGTTTTATTACTGAATAGAATCTGAAATACGTCGAGGTAGTGGGTCGATGCATTTTTTATTTATTTTAATCCATATATTTTATCTGGATTGTTGTAATGGAATATGGGTTCTTAAAAACTTTCCCTTTGTATTCTTTTAGCAGTAATTACTTTTATTGAACTATGTTCATAGTATTTGCTTTATGGATGTTATGTATATGAGGCTTATGATGTAGTTAAAATGTCAGGGTTGGTCAACAGATGTCTTTTGATTCTAGCAAGAAGCACCAGCGGTTTCTTTGGATTGCTTTCTGTTTCATGAACAGGGGAAGACTTTGGTGCTCTCTGAAGGTCTTGTTTAGGCATTGGACTTGACAGTAGTTAATATTAGTTTTGTGGGGAGGGCTGGTTTTTGGTGGTTGTGGTGTATATAATTGTTTCTTGTTGTTTCTTTTCGGTGTAATTTGCTTTATTCCCTTTGGAGAGGGTTTTTTTAAGGTTGAGTGAGCTGTATTGGAATACTGTTGGTGGAGGTGTTCTTTGGTTGGGGAATTGTGGGGGCGGGCGTTCTATTGTCATTCCTTGATGGCAAGGACGTCTCTTCCTCCAGGATTTCGATTCCATCCGACTGATGTCGAGCTGGTCATGTATTATCTCAAGAGGAAGGTTATGGGAAAGAGGCTTCACCTTGATCCTATTGCAGAGGTCAATATTTATAAATTCTCTCCATGGGATCTTCCAGGTACTTTTTCTCTTCATAGCAGTAATTGGTTCTATAACTTACCTGGTACTTGCACAATTGCACACTAAATGGGGATATTTAATACTCAATTTTAAGATGTATTCTTTTAATAGCTATCTGAACCCATAAAAATATTACAATTTTTCTGACTTTAAAACAATTTTGGGTATTTTCATTTGAATATTTCTTTTGGTGGAATCCTACGGTATTTATGCCTCTATATGTTTTAGTTTGAGTTATCTATGCAGTTCAAAGTTTATTTATTTCTCTGCAGATAAATCATGCTTGAAAAGTAAGGATCTGGAGTGGTTCTTCTTCTGCCCTAGAGAGAAGAAGTATGCTTGTGGGGTTCGAATGAAGCGCGGTACTGATAATGGATACTGGAAAACCACTGGAAAGGATAGACCAGTCCATTATAATGAGAATGTTGTGGGAATGGTGAGAACCTTGGTTTTCCACCTAGGCCATGCACCCCAAGGACAGAGAACCGATTGGGTTATTCATGAGTATAGGATCCTTGATGAGCAGTTAGCTGCAACTGGACTTCAGGTTTTGTTTTAATATCAAATTTCAGAGTGATTGCTCATATAATGATTTACCCAGTAAATAAGGTTTATATTTGACATATAAATTGAGGTGCAGGCTATTTGAATGACATTTTAATAAACAATGAACTCAAACCAATCTTTTATAAAAAATTCCAGCTTTATCTTTGTATGTGTTCAATGTTCATGTTCAAATTTGATATACTGCATTACATCCTTTTTTTTTTTGTTACATTACATTTTCTATTTATGGCAGCATTCCAACCTAAGACATTTAAAACAAAAATTGATTGTATTTGGAAACTTGAAGTTTGAGTCTGGATGTATCGTTAATCCAATTTCAAATTAATCAATAATACCATTCATGCTCTGTTTGGTAACACTGTACCTATTATAAATTGATTTATTTATGCTTTTGAAGTAAAATGTGTAGTTAAAAAGTAGAGAGAGAAAATGTTTGTGGTTAAAAAGAAATTTGGGAAATTGTGTTGTTTATAAATTTGTTTATAAATTTTATGATTACGTTAAGGAACAAAGGCTTATTTATTGCTCATTATGAAATGCGTTAGTAACATTGTTGGTTAATCACTGTTAACTCTGGAGATTTTTGTACGAGACTAGCCCTCAATTTGATAAGAATTTTAATTCAAATTTTAATGTAAGCCAAAGTCAATGATTAATTATGTGCACATATTTTATCATTTTTATGGGACATACAACTTTTCAATCACACATTTTAACAAATTTGATCAATATCTACTAAGCCTATGTTTGATGTACATTATTTGAGAAATTTTTTTTTTTGAATAGTGATGATGTGATATTGTGTGATTGAAAATGGAAGAAAAGTTTTGGATATATGTGTAGAATATTTTATTGTTATAATGTGTGGTGTGGTTAAAGTTGAGTGCTGTAGAAAAAATAGTTATTTTTAAAGAATATCAAACAAAGGCTAAAAATCTTGTGTTAATCTGTAAACGGGCTAATTTTCTTCCTTTTTGAAATTACAATTCCTAGTCTACATGATTGTTAAATGCCTTGTCATTTCTTGCTCTGGTGATATTATTGCTTTCTACATATTCAATTATGTAACATGAATTGAGGATGTTTCTGGCCCGCAACATTTAGCTGAATGACCTGTGATGAGCTGGTCTGACAAGTCACAATGTGCTTTGTCTGCACTTTTGGGGAAGATTACGAATCCTGACCATCGTAATTGTATCTGAAGACCTTTTTCTGTCAGCCTACTGTATTTAGACAATCACTCTTGACACTCTGATAACTTGTCCATGGATTTAAATGTTACAATGCCTAATGGTACTCCTTTCTCGTTTATGTCACATAACCTTTTATCATTATATATTGTACGTTGAATTTGTTTAACGGGTATCTTTCCTTAAATATTTGCAATGTTGAAATGCCCCTATAGGCAATTGATGCTATCTAAACGTCAGGTTGATTTATTTATTTTTGGTAAGCAAGTGTAGGTTATCCATTGATTGAATTTCATTTTATTCTCGTTCAGTAGAATATGTAGCTAATACAGGGTGAAGGTTTTTTTCTTATTTCTCATTGAAGAAGTTGTTAACATTTCCCATATTTCACAGGACATCTATGTGCTTTGTAAAGTCTTCCAGAAAAATGGTCCGGGCCCAAAAAATGGTGCACAGTATGGGGCACCCTTTAATGAGGCAGACTGGGATGACGATGATAATGATGATGATGTACAAAACCACGACAATTCTTTGCCATCTGATGGTCCATCACTCGCAGCATCAGCATTGCCTCAAAATCAAAGCTGCTCCGTTATAACAAGCATGGTCAATCCTGGAAGTACATCTGGAGAATCTATGACTGAAATTGGTCCATCACATTTCTCAGGTCCTTCGGTTAGTGAGGTGCATGATAATGGAAATCATGGGGTATGCTTTCTTTTGAAGTTTGAGTAGTCAGATTTCTTTTGCTAATGAAATAATTTTTTTTATCAAGCCTCCTTATCTCTTGAAACTGCTTATATCAAATCTGTGCTAGATAATGGAAGCTTAACTCAAAAGAAATCAGAAATTCAACACGAGTCTGTCAGGTCTTTAAGAGCTGTACACACGAAAATAAGATTTACGAGAATAAGTTCTATTGTGTAGGATGTTGACATTGATCCCTCAAAGCAGGCTTATTTTCCTTCATACTGGACCCCATCTAAATCCTGCTAGTATATACCTTGTATGTTTTTTTTATTAAGGACTTAATTATTGCCACTTTTATGGATCATATGTATTATCCATGTAAATGCATTATGCATACTTCTTTCCATTAACTTACTTTTTTTATTCTTACTGTTTTCCTTTTAGGGTGGCTCATTGTTTTCAAGTAAGTCCTTAGATTAGATGTATTGATTTATATTTCTACATCGGATCTTCAAATGATCTATTCACACTCTTTTTTTTTTGTTTTTTTTTATTTTCTTTTAAACATATCATGATTCCTGAGGTGTTCCTCAATTGTCCTTGAATCTGTTGTCATTGCAATGTTACCTACATTTTCATGCAGTTAGAATCTGTCTCGATTGATTCTTGGATGCATGTAAAAATTGGATGCAAACCATGTATACATGGATTAATTTTAAAGTCAGCCTTGTATTTGAGATTATGTTAGACACTAATACTTCCTTGAAATCTCAAGCTTCAAAGATTATACTACCTACCTCCTACAAAATACGCTTTTTACCTTTTGATTGTCCTAAATTATTGGTCACTTTCTTTGTTAAGACTTGAGAGTATAACTAGCCCCTGTTTGTCTCCAATTAAATCAGAACTCTTTGTTCTCAAACTCATTTTCAACCACATACTTGTAAAAAAATATTATGCTTGTATACTCATTTTATTTTATTTTTTACCTATTCTCCAAAAAATCACCATTCAATAACTCTTTTTCCCTATTTAATGGGAGACAAACAAGAGCTTAATGTCTTAATTTTCTAATATACGGCAATTCAATAATGCATTGTTTTCAGCAAATATGAACTACAATTATTCAATGTAGGGATACATTAGGTAAAATATAAGTAAATTTATTGTTCCAACATATATTAATTATTTTTTTAATCTATGTGAAAATAGAAATAAGTTTATCTTTATGAGTCCGAGGGAGTAATGTAAAATAAGTCTGTTCATTGAGAATTTGTTGTGTATTTTTAAATCTATTAATTAATTTTTGGGGTTGTTTGACGAACTTTTGATTAAAGTTTTGGTAGATTTGATAAAAGTCCCAAACAAACACTTTATGTATTTGACTCGCTTTCTTCTCATTTTCTGAAACAAATTCTTATGTGATTCTAGTATTTTTCATATCATTATTTCTTTTGCTTCGTACAGCTTGTTAATTATGGTCTAGAGTAGCTATCTCTGATTAGAAAAGTATTATTGAAGTCTTCCAGTTTTTAACTCATAGAATCGCAATTCATTTGAATAAATATTTGTGATGTGTTAGTTTAACTGTTAACTGAAATAAATTGAATAAATATTGTGATGTATTAGTTTAACTGTTTACTGAAATAAATTGAATTTAAAACAGAATCAAGATGGTCTTAATCAGAAGGGGAAGCATAAATCTTTACCTTGTCATGATGGAAATGATATATACAATGGTTTATGTGACTTTGATAATTGGGACTCGATGGGTGAAGGAATACTTGATTTTGCTGGCTTGCAGAAAGATGGCTATCCTCTGAACTACCCTCTTCCACAGGATGATGTAGCTTATTTGGAACTTAATGATCTTGAAGTTCCAATGAATCACCCTGCTGAAGTTTATGAAACTGAACAGGCTTCAGTTAATGGAACAGAACAGATGCAATTTGACAACTTATTTGGACAGTATGCCCAGGGTGATACAGAACACCTAAATTTTGGAGGAATTTTTTCTGGTATGGATCAATCTGCTTCTGGCCTAGGCCATCTTCCTGTGCCGCCTGAAGGATCGAACCGACAAGGGAGTTGTTTCGACGTGCTTCAGGTGGTGAGTATTTTTTATTTTATTTGAAGAGCATGTTTTTACATTAGTCTTAGCATTTAAAATTTAACTGTGAATGATGCAGGAAAGCAGCCAGTGTGACGGGGGTTACAATGCTTTTACAAGCGGAGAGACTGAAGATGGGGACAAATCTCTTTATTAACATGGAAATAGGTAGTTTTGATGACAATTCTGGCCATGGGAACAAACATTTGTTTTCGATTTCTTGTTCTTGTTCTTGTACTTGAGTAGTATCAACAAACAAACTTGTTTGGAAACTCAAGATGTCCGAGAGGAATAAAATATATTCGGAAGATCCTGTCTGAAACAGCTATGCCATATAGAACTGGGAATTGTACTGGTGGCAAGGCAAGGCATGATATGGTCTCCTGATGTTATGTATTCTAGAGTTTCATATTTATGGTATCGTTTAGCATTGCTGTTGTGGAAATTTAAAAAGAAACTCGTGAAAATTAGAATCCATACAATTCTAAATTCATGATGATTGACCGATGCTTCAGACTGCAGGTAATTGCTGCAGTATTTTTTATGTTCTGTAATGTGCTTTTCGAATCATAAATAAATCACATTTTATGTTTGTATTGTTATATCATATACTCAGCCACGATTATCGAAATTATCCCCCTATTTACCCAATATCAATTGCTGCTCTTTGTAGTTTCTTCATATGATGCCGCCTCCTGTATATTTCATGGCTGAGGTTGTGCATTCACTATTGTCTATGTGGCTGATCTAGCTTGTAGTAATTGTATTCAAATATTTTCTGTTGTGTTGCTTGAAAAATATATTTGCAACTTTAATTTTGCCACACGATGATCTGAGGCAGTTTGCATTTGATGTGATGGCCCACAAAGTTAATGAATACTTTGTATATTTATATATATAAGATAGGATAGGATAGGATAATATAAGATAAGATGAAAGTATTGTAACGTTATATTTTTTAAAATATAAATTACCATTTCTATGAGTTTCAAATATATATTAACTGTTATGAAATAATGGGAATGAGGTAATGAAATTAGGTAAATGTTAGGTTGAAAGAAATATTACCGTTATGCCTCTGTAAAATTTACATATTACGATTATGCCATTATCCGCCGTCCCTATAAGTAGGGCCTATATTCATTGTAATCTCTTGCACCATTTCTTAAGAAGAAATTCTCTCCTCCTTCTCTCTAAGCTCTCTCCATCTCTCTCTATTTTAGTTGTTAGATTTTTGATAGTTTCACAACACGTTATCAGCACGAGTCTCTAACCTATTGAGTAATATGACGGGAGTATGCTCTACAGTTGCATTTAAATGATGAACCTCTGTATCAGAAATCAGATTATTATTAATCATCATTTATACATCATAGATTAGAAGATCAATTCCAAATACGTAGAAAAATTGAAGAAATTGTGTAATCCGAAATTTCCAAATCAAATTCACGCCAAACCGTATATCCAAATGATGATCGGAGACCGGATCCATGACCACGGCAACCGGACGATTCTTCCGAACCGACGCGTGTCGACGTCACCGGCACCGGCGCGGAGGCGCGTGAAGACCACGCGCAAACGTCAACACGGCGCGTGGGACTGATTCAGACGACGACGTCAACAGGCAGTTTGTTCATATCGACGATCTTGATTTTTCTATGATCTTACTTTTCTGTTTTGTGCAGTTCTGAGATTTTCCGGCGATCGAACGTGGCGGTTTTCTTAAAAACCGTTTTTGAAGCACTTCCGACGAGATTTTGAACTTCGGACCAAAAGTAAGTTTGTTCTAAATTAAATTTCAAACCTATTGACGATTTTGATTTATCCATATGAGCAACATATTAAAATATGGACAATTTTACCCTTGGTAATACATAAAAGTAAATTAATCGAAAATTAACGATTAATATATGATCAACAAGATAAAATAAAGATTTTAAACAAGGTATAAGTAAAAATAATCATTGTCATACCGTGACGGATTGAATTATTATGGACTGAATTTATACCGCAACGGATTGGACTATTATGAGTACCTTGACTGGATTTGACGATATGACTTGATCACTATTATGAATACCTTGACTGGAGGATATGACTTGCTCACTCATGAAAGGTAATTATTTCATTATGTTGACACCGCCTATATGGTCGGTTTACGGAATACTTTACGTATATTCAAGTTTTATATTATTTCAGAAATACCTCAGTTGTTGATTAATTCTAACATATTAGAGGTTGTTGTCAACATATATACATGGTGGTATAACCCCAGTATTATTATTGATATTATTGTTATTAAATATTTCATTAAATGATACCAGAAGTTATCAATACTAAAGTTAGAAAATATTTTATCAAATGATACCAGAAGTTATCATTACCAAAAGTTGGTAAATATTGATAAAAAGTTGATAAAAAATATTTTTTATCAAACGGTACCAGAAGTTACCATTATCTGTATTGAAAAGATAGATAAAAATGGATTATCCAACAAAAGAATGTTGATGTATGATAAGATAATATTACATGATAGCATGGACATAGCTAATGTGAAAATAATCTCATCAGTATTATGAGATGAATATTAGATGATAAGTATCTGAAAAAGTTCTTGCACGAGCAATTATGTATTCCAGAAGAAGTACATATTTATACCAGAAGAAGTAAAAATTATCATCTAAACATGCTAAAATGATATTATTATTGCTCCTGAAGAAGCATAAAACAAGTCATACATAAAAGGGGGAAACATTTATGATCCTCAAAATGAGAGATGTGTTTCGGGAGTAGCCGTATCCTACCACCTCTGAACTTTTGAGGACATAAAGAAACACTCAAAGAGGTGTGTTTCAAGAGTAAGGATACTCTGGACTCTACCACCTATCTTTGAGGTACACAAGATTAAACATTGATAAAATCCTAGAAATTTAAGGTGTGTCTCAAGAGTAAGAATACTCCGTACTCTACCACCATCTATTCTAGGATTCACAAAGTTAAGTTTACATTAACCGGACTCCATTTTCGCTTGATTCCCCTTCCTTGCGACCAATCTATCTTAACTCCTGCTGGATCTTGTATGGGGATATATGCCTGTAGCTTATCCAACAGTTCCTCGATAGTAGGAGCAGAAATAAGGATTCTCCTAGAAAATGGAGAGATGAATCCCTGTTCCACAGCATAATCAAGAAATGTTAGCTAACCATCAAAGAAATTGTTAACATTTAAAAGCCCAATAGGCTTGGTATGGAGATCTAAATGAGCCCAGTAGGTAATATTAAAGATTTCCTCTAAAGTACCAAAACCTCCAGGCATGGCAATGAAGGCATCAGAACCATATAACATGCAAGTTATGCGTTCATGGATAGATAAGGTTTGTACTTCATGCCCTCGTGTTTTGCCTGCGATATCAACTAAAGGAACGGGTATAACACCTATTACTCTTGATTTTTCTGCTCGAGCAGATTGGGAAACACAACCCATCAATCCACTGCTACCTCCTCCATATACTAGATTGATACCTTTCTCTCCCAACTTCTTTCCCAAATCCACGGCTGCTTCTAGATACCCAAAACATTTCCCTACTTTTGATCCACAAAATACACAGATAGTTTTGATCTGTCGAACTTTTGGTCCTTCCATCTTTGAGAATATAAAGAAGGAAAAACTTATGAGAAAATGATATTTTGGGATGCATGAAATTGTGAAAATCATTGGCTATTTAAACTTGAAAAACTTCACTATTTACTGCTCATCTTTTGAAAAAGTGAAAACCTAATTCTGACTAAGTTACACTACTTTTGATAAAGCTTACCTTTCGGTGATTTTTTTAATACACTTTATCAATACTCAAGAAATGAAATATGAAAATATTTGTGCAAATATATACACACAATATATCAAATGATTTACCTTGTATTAATGCTGCATAGCCAAAACATCATTGTTTATAACAGCCTGGCAAACAGGATCTTTTGCTACTATATTTTCGAGACTATAACGATTTTTATCCTCGTTAAATTGAGCATATAAGGAAAGGAGTTCACGTTGCACATACCCACTTGGGTGCGTCTCAAGAGTCAATCGGATATCATCCAATGACTCCTTACTCAGTCCACCCTTAATGAAATCGATTTTATCATCCCGATTTCTAGAAGAATATCCTACTGATTTGCAACGAGTATCACATGTCCAACGAGCACATTTGTAACAACCGTTAAGCCTTTTTGCTCTTCGTTTCTTTGCAAAAGTACTCTTACCTAAACCAGGCATGTGTTTAGAAAATGAATATGGTAATTCACCAGCTAATCGAACTTTTGCTTCGATCAACCAACGAACATCTTCTGGAAAGCCTTGATCCATCAGCAGCCTCAATCTTTCAAGTCGAACTCGGTAAATCTTTTTCAAAACATTTACCGGAAAATTAGAATAATATTTGCGAATATTTGATAATATAACATCCATTTTTTATGGATCTAATCTCTTCCCAAATGATATATTTAAACGCGTAAAGGAGCGCTCCGCTTGTCAGTAATATCGATTCCATCAAGAAATAATGGAATAAATTATTGAAAAGGTGGGAACAATGAGATAATGCGTCATTACCTTTTTCGAAATAAGGGAAGATTTGGCAACAAGATTGAGATCTATATACACTCCAACAAAACGCACTTAGATATAATATTATGATTATATCCATAATTATGAATGACATGTGTTGCAGCATTGTTAGCCGACTGATATAATACAAGATTCTTGAATATTATGGGGAAATTAAACAATAACACGCATGAAGCGTGATCAAGCTTAAAGCGTAATTATGCCTGAAGCATAATGACAATCGATTCCAAAAATAAATATCTATTGAATAATGGAAATGATCCATTTGAGGCTAAATACTCATGGTGAGTAAAAGAGATATAATTAAATGTAAGAGATTCAGGCCTGATGATAAAATTATAAAGAGATCTCTCTATGTTATGTTTATATTGACATAAAATGGAATCGATAAATAAGTCGACTGCATACATACAACCCTCTTATGAAAATGAGGTTGATAAAATTATAATACTTTGGCCAAGTATAAAATCTCAATGTAGGGATTATTGTTATAGGACCTGAAGTCCAAAACACTTAAATGTGTAAAGCCAGTAATTATATGTACAAATGAAAAATATTTCACAGTCGTAAAAGACGACTCGTTGCGCGCAAAATTTTTCATAAAACTGGCATGAAATATGGTGGATAGACTATAGTCTAAATTCACTAGTTTGAGCTCTTTGATATACCAATGAGTGAGATCAAAAAGTGTGATTCTCATCTCGGTACTTTGGGAGTTTTCTTTGATGTACCAGTTGATCGCGGTACGTTGGGATTTCAAGCGAAATGATTATAGATTATATGTCAAAATTGATATCTATTTCAATGATTGATTATGCTCCTGCAAATTTGAAATTGCAGTTTATAAAGTGCAAGAACGTACATGTATAAATCATTGAAAGATTCAATTTGCCCAAAATAGTATCATTAGAGAATGAAATGTGATTCTTAAAATAAAATCACATGAAGAATGATATGATACATATGACCCCATAATATAATATATTGAAAATAAAATTGGAGTGTACTATTATTATATTTGAATATTTGGGCATGCAATTGATTTTCAATATGCAAAATTATATTATCCACTGGGAAAATGAATTTGGGAAAATGAATATTCACTAGAAGTGAATTTGAAAATGAATATTTAATTATTCATCAGAAGTGAATTCTAGATTTTGATAGAAGTGAATCAATTCTAGATCTGAGTAATGCAATCAGTTAACTAACTAAACATTGCTTGATATAGCATGTTCAGTAAATGAGTTATGACTTCATAAATGAGTTATAAACTATTTATAAAAGCTCATCACAAACTATATGTTTGATGAAATAATTTAAGATTGCATTAATATACTTATGATATTCCTATGAAGGGAACAAATACGCACTGCACTCTTTTTCCCTTAACTGAGGTTTTGTCCCACAGGGTTTTCCTAGTAAGGTTTTTAATGAGGTAGCAATTATGGAACAATTATGGCGTATCAATGAGAATAATGTACTTTTTTTCCCTTCGCTAAGGTTTTGTCCCACAGGGTTTTCCTAGCAAGGTTTTTGAGACATTGTCACAGTTATCTGCAAGTTATTCAACAACAAGCTCTCTCTCTTTATTGTGCTGGAATGATATCAACAAATGAAGAAAATCATACACATCTTATGAAGAATGTTATGATATCGGCTACACACAAGAAGATTTTCATATATACATATTCCAGACGAAAGATGATATCATTATTCAAAAGGTTCATGAAATACTTGATTGCACACTTCAGGGGGAGAATCATGCTGTCATGCTGTACTATTTTTCCTTCGTCCAGGTTTTTGTCCCACAGGGTTTTCCTGACAAGGTTTTAACGAGGTTTTATGCCCCTGTAAAATTTACATATTACGATTATACCATTATCCGCCGCCCCTATAAATAGGGCCTATATTCATTGTAATCTCTTGCACCATTTCTTAAGAAGAAATTCTCTCCTCCTTCTCTCTAAGCTCTCTCCATCTCTCTCTATTTTAGTTGTTAGATTTTTGATAGTTTCACAACATTAACACATTTTTAACATTCTCTACCTTTTTCATTCTATTTCTGTTACACAGTTCACACATGAAAATTTACAACCTGTTCAGATACTTTGATTTTGTTTGCTTATAATCATTACAATTTTTAATACAACTTTTTAGCTACACATTTTTTTCTCTTCAATTTTTAATCATTTATTTACCTCGAGATTTGAAAAAATAAATGTTTATAATCCACTCACCTGCCGCCGAACAACGGCTTAACTATATATAATGTAACGATAAAAAAAGACATACAAAAAAGAACTATTTTAGAAATCGCTGAGCAAAAACTACAATCCAAGCAAGAACATGAAATTTCAATTGGATCGGGGGGGGGGGGCGATGAAATTATTATCCATCTAAAAAGGAAAAGTAACTAGAGATGGTAATGGGACGAGTACTCCCGCCCCACGCCCTGTCCCGTCCCATGAGTAGATTATCAAAACCATACCCGCCCCATTACCCGTTAAATCAAAACGGAGCGGGTATCAAAATCCGCCCCGAGCATAATTTTTTTTTTTTTAAAACATAGTTTTCTTCAAATTTTTAACTTTTTTTCCCACTCAAAAAAAGTAAAAATCAAAACAATCAAGTACTCAATTCATCACATAATCAAAGATGTCATCATAAGAAAGAAATTGTATCTTGAAAGTGTGTTTTTTGCATATTACGATTATGCCATTATCCGCCGCCCCTATAAATAGGGTCTATATTCATTGTAATCTCTTGCACCATTTCTTAAGAAGAAATTCTCTCCTCCTTCTCTCTAAGCTCTCTCCATCTCTCTCTATTTTAGTTGTTAGATTTTTGATAGTTTCACAACATTAACACATTTTTAACATTCTCTACCTTTTTCATTCTATTTCTGTTACACAGTTCACACATGAAAATTTACAACCTGTTCAGATACTTTGATTTTTTTTGCTTATAATCATTACAATTTTTAATACAACTTTTTAGCTACACATTTTTTTCTCTTCAATTTTTAATCATTTATTTACCTCGAGATTTGAAAAAATAAATGTTTATAATCCACTCACCTGCCGCCGAACAACGGCTTAACTATATATAATGTAACGATAAAAAAAGACATACAAAAAAGAACTATTTTAGAAATCGCTGAGCAAAAACTACAATCCAAGCAAGAACATGAAATTTCAATTGGATCGGGGGGGGGGGGGGGGGGGGCGATGAAATTATTATCCATCTAAAAAGGAAAAGTAACTAGAGATGGTAATGGGACGAGTACTCCCGCCCCACGCCCTGTCCCGTCCCATGAGTAGATTATCAAAACCATACCCGCCCCATTACCCGTTAAATCAAAACGGAGCGGGTATCAAAATCCGCCCCGAGCATAATTTTTTTTTTTTTAAAACATAGTTTTCTTCAAATTTTTAACTTTTTTTCCCACTCAAAAAAAGTAAAAATCAAAACAATCAAGTACTCAATTCATCACATAATCAAAGATGTCATCATAAGAAAGAAATTGTATCTTGAAAGTGTGTTTTTTGCATTAATTTTTTTTTAATATAAATAAATTAGCGGGCGGGTCAACCAAAACCCGCCCCACCCCATACCCGTTTCTGGTAATTGAAATCAAACTCAAACCCGCCTCATCGACCCGCGGGGCTGTTTGTTTCCGCCCCATTAGGGTCGAAGCCCCATCAGGTACAGATCGAAACGGGTTTTTTTGTCATCCCTACAAGTAACTTATCTAATGAACCAATAGCAAAAAGGGGAAAGAAATCTACAAATAGATAGAAATTCCTATAGATCGAAAAAGTTCAAATCTCTTGCTCAAACACGTTTGACCATGTGATTAGGGATGCAAAAAAACCTGTTTCGACCCGAATTCGATGGAATCCTGACCCTAATGGGGCAGAAAGAAATCGCCTCGCGGGTCGATGGGACTGATTTGAGTTTGATATCAATTACCTGAAACAGATTTGGGGCGGGGTGAGTTTTGGTTAACCCGCCCCGCTAATTTATTTATATAAAAAAAAATTAATTCAAAAAATGCAAATAACACACTTTTAAGATATAATTTCTTACTTATGATAACATCTTTGATTTTGTGATGAATTGAGTACTTGATTATTTTGATTTTTACTTTATTTTAGTGAGAAAAAAAGTTAGAAACTTGAAGAAAACTATGTTTAAAAAAAAAAAAATATTAATATGGTCGGAATGGGTCGGGGATGCCCCTTTTTGATACCCGCCCCGACCCGCCCCATTTTGATTTAAGGGTAATGGGACGGGTATAGTTTTGATAATCTACTCATGGGACGGGGCGCAGATACCCATACCAAACCCCCCCATTGTCATCTCTACATGTGATGAAGTTTTCCATTTTCAACAATCTCAAGACCATATTTGTTAGAGGTGGACGAATTGAGATAATCGAATCGAAACCTAACTGAAACCGTTCGTTCGGGGCGGATACTTCCGCCCCGCCCCATGAGTAGATTATCAAAACCATACCCGCCCCATTACCCGTTAAATCAAAACGGGGCGGGTATCAAAATCCGTCCCTACCCGCCCCGAGCATAATTTTTTTTTTAAATATAGTTTTCTTCAAGTTTCTAACTTTTTTTCTCACTCAAAAAAAGTAAAAATCAAAACAATTGAGTATTCAATTCATCACAGAATCAAAGATGTTATCATAGGCAAGAAATTGTATCTTGAATGTGTGTTGTTTGCATTTTTTGCATTAATTTTTTTTTAATATAAATAAATTAGCGGGCCGGGTCAACCAAAACCCGCCCCACCCCAAACCTGTTTCGAGTAATTGAAATCAAACCTAAACCCACCCCATCGACCTGCGAGGCTGTTTTTTTCCTTCCCATTAGGGTCGGGGCCCCATCGGGTTCAGATCGAAACGGGTTTTTTTGTCATCCCTACAAGTAACTTATCTAATGAACCAATAGCAAAAACGGGAAAAGAAATCCGCAAATAGATAAAAATTCCCATAGATCGAAAAAGTTCAAATCTCTTGCTCAAACACGTTTGACCATGTGATTAGGGATGCCAAAAAAATTCGTTTCGACCAGAATTTGATGGAGTCCCGATCCTAATGGGGCAAAAAGAAATCGCCCAATGGGTCGATGGGGCTGGTTCGAGTTTAATATCAATTACCTTAAACGGATTTGGGACGGGGTGGGTTTTGGTTAACCCACCCCACTAATTTATTTATATTAAAAAAAATTAATTCAAAAAATGCAAACAACACACTTTTAAGATATAATTTCCTACTTATGATAACATGTTTGATTTTGTGATGAATTGTATACTTGATTGTTTTGACTTTTACTTTTTTTTTAGTGAGAAAAAAAGTTAGAAACTTAAAAGAAAACTATGTTTAAAAAAATAATAACAATATTAATGTGGTCGGGGTGGGTCGGGGATGCCCCTTTTTGATACTCGCCCCGACCCGCCCCATTTTGATTTAACAGGTAATGTGATGGGTATGGTTTTGATAATCTACTCATGGGACGGGGCGCAGGTACCCGTCCTGAACCCGCCCCATTGTCATCTCTGCATGTGATGAAGTTTTCCATTTTCAACAATCTCAAGACCATATTTTTTAGAGGTTGTAGCGCCCCGAGTTCTAAATACCCGGTTTACCATGTCATTTTCAGGTCTAAATTTTAAAATAATATTTTAGTGGAAGAAATAACTGAAATCCGTTTTTGGCAACATTAAATAAAATGTAATAGTCGATAAAATTCGAGAACATTTATGAAATAATTCAAAATAACGAACCGAGCCATTAATAATACAAAACATTCGGCAATGCCATAATTTCTCAAATAATTGAAAATCTCAAAAATAGCCCAAGTTTAGAAATATGGATCATCAAAATAAGATTCTCAATTATTTAACGACTATTGCCACTAACATCCATCATTGGCCACCTTTTTCGAAATCTGCAAATGTTGTTAAAAATAGGCATGAGCATTTCATAGAAATACTCTGTAAACGCATCGTCAATTAATTAATCTACAATATAATTGAACACATAAATGCAGGCTCTTTAAAAATATAGGGTGTGGGTAGTCTCTTCTTGTGCATTAAAGCATGTGGCTTCTCTTTAAAAAATCATAGGCTCTTTAAAATCATCGGATGTGGGTAGTCTCGTGCACTTAAGACACGTAAGTTATGCATAACATCATCATTTATCTTGCAAGATATTTTCTTCTTTCTTTCTCATGCATAAAAGTATATAAATTATGACAAGCATAACAACATAAATATTTCCGAAGAAATATATTCTCGTCTCTTTTCATAAAAATGACATTCACATAAGTCACTTAACATACACATTCACATGCAATCATAATTTAAATCAATTAATAGAGGCGAGTCTACCTTAAACTTGACGAGTGCAAAGTTGAGCGGGAAACGACTTCAATTCTTTAATTCTCCGTACGCTTCGTCTAGCCAATTAGAAAATAAGTTAAATTAGTCTTTTGAAATTTATAGTTTAAAATGATAAATTACAATTTGGGAACTGAAATTGATGATTTGAAAGTTGAGGGACTAAAATGAATAATTTGAAAGTTGAGGGACTAAAATGAATAATTTGAAAGTTGATGGACTAAAATGAATATTTTAAAAGTTGAGGAACTAAAATGAATAATTTCAAGACTTGGGTGGAAACTCAAAATGAATATTAAACTATAGGGCTTGAAATAATTGATTTTAAAAATGAAGGGGCTGATTAAAATCATTTAAAAACCAAAGGGCTGAAATGATTAGTTTAAAAACTAAAATTGCTGAATTAAATCTTTTCACAAACTTGGGGACTAAGCTGCAAATTTTCCAAAAATCAAAATCAAAATTATAATAATAATAATAATAATAATAATAATAACAAATCATCTCTCCCTCCCCTCATTATCGAGCTAGAGAAGAGGAGAGGTGCGAGTGTGAGGAGGAGACGCGACTGGCGCGCAACCGGTCCTCAGCCGACGACTGGCCGAAGAAACGCCGCCGCAGGGTGGCGGCGAGTGGCAGTTCAAGAAGGAGGTTCAGATTTGGGGTTTAGGTGCGAGGTTGGGTGCGAAACCGAGGCAAAAAATGAGGCGGGTTCGTGATTTTTCCGGTCAAGGTAAGTGGATAAGTTCCTTGGTCTCTTCTTAGGTTTGGGTTTTGGTTTGGGTGAGGATTTGAGCTGGGTTGGCCGTGCTTTGTGGCGGTTTGGAATGGGTGGTTGTTGAGTATTGTGGTTCGGTTGTGGATTCAAATGGTGAGGTGGTGGTGGCTGCGGTAGTGGTTTGGCCGTGATGTGTTGGCGGCAGTTGGTGGTCCGGTTGGGAGAAGGCAACCAGTGGAGATTTGTGGCTCGGTGGAGGGATGTGGTGATGGATCGATTTGGCTTCGAGTTGTGGTTGCGGTTCATGGCTTGGTGGGTTGTGACTTTAGCTATGGCGGTGTCTTGATTAGGTGTTCGACCGTGGCTTGGTGTTTAGGATTGGGAGTCTACAGGTTGTGCTCGAGCTCGCAGGTGGTGATTCAAGGTGAAATGGACGCAACGGTTAGCTGGAGGAGAAAACATTACCTTGGCTGCGATGCTGGGAAAACCGAGTCTGAGGCTTTGGTTGCTAGAAAACCAGTGTTGGTTTGTGTTGAGAGGCTGGTGAGAAAGTGTCGTGAGAGAGGTGAGGCTGAAGTTGTTGAGGTGTTGGGTTTGGGGGAGTAGGTGATATAGAGCTAGGATATGGTAGGGTATGAGATTGATGTGATAGATGGAGGTTGGTAGTGTGAAAACCTAGACAAGCATTGCACGTAGTTCGAGGAAATTCACACGCGAATTCAACTGGATCGGAAGAATGAAACTGATAAAATGAGATTGACGTAATTTGGGATTTTAAGCGATTTTGAAAATAATAATTAAAATAAATAATTAAAATAATAAAATTTTGGAAATTCGAAATTTAATTTAAAATTGAATTAACTCGATATTTCTTGATTTGGTTAGACGAACGCGTCGTGAAGTTAGCTTAAAAATGGGTGAGATCGCAGCGACACCGTTTTCATGATTTTTAAAATAATTATTAAATGCGTAAAAGTTCTTGGTCGCTACAGAGGTGGACAAAAAAATCGGAATTGAGATAATCGAATCAAAACCTAACTAAAAAAATTGAAACTGTTCCTTCGGGGCGGGTACTCCCCACCCCATGAGTAGATTATCAAAACCATACCCGCCCCATTACCCGTTAAATCAAAACAGGGTGGGTCGGGGCAGGTATCAAAATCCGCCCCTACCCGCCTCGAGCATAATTTTTTTTCTCTTTAAACATAGTTTTCTTCAAGTTTCTAACTTTTTTTCCCACTCAAAAAAGTAAAAATTAAAACAATCAAATACTCAATTCATCACAGAATCAAAGATGTCATTATAAGCAAGAAATTGTATCTTGAAAGTGTGTTGTTTGCATTTTTTGCATTAATTTTTTTTTTTAATATAAATAAATTAGTAGGGCGGGTCAACCAAAATCCGCCCCGCCCTAAACCCGTTTCAGGTAATTGAAATCAAACCCAAACCCGCCCCATCGACCCGCGAGTAGAGGTGGCAATGGTCGGATTGCTCGGCTCGTCAAACGGAGGAGCCGAGCAACAAGCTCGTGTCAAACGAGCCGAGCTCAGCTCGGCTCGTGGTTCAACGACGTTACTTGGCTCGCCCACGAGCTCGTTCATTTGATGAGCCGAGCCGCCCTCGGCTCGTGTTTTCGCGAGCCGAGCCAACGAGCGACTAGACCCGTTTGCCACCTCTACCAACGGGGCTGTTTCTTTCTGCCCCATTAGGGTCGAGGCCCCATCGGGGTTTTTTTTTGACATCCCTACAAGTAACTTATCTAATGAACCAATAGCAAAAAGGGGAAAAGAAATCTGCAAATAGATAGAAATTCCTATAGATCGAAAGAGTTCGAATCTCTTGCTCAAACACGTTTGACCACGTGATTAGGGATGCAAAAAAACCCGTTTCGACCCGAATTCGATGGAGTCCCAACCCTAATGGGGCGGAAAGAAATCGCCCCGCGGGTCAATGGGACTGTTTCGAGTTTGATATCAATTACCTGAAACGAATTTGGGGCGGGGTGCGTTTTGGTTATCCTTCCCCGAAAATTTATTTATATTAAAAAAAAAATTAATTCAAAAAATGCAAACAACACACTTTTAAGATATAATTTCTTACTTATGATAACATCTTTGATTTTGTGATGAATTGGGTACTTGATTGTTTTGACTTTTACTTTTTTTTAGTGAGAAAAAAAGTTAGAAACTTGAAGAAAATTATGTTTAGAAATAATAATAATAATAATAATAATAATAATAATAATATTAATATGGTCGGGGTGGGTCGGGGATGCCCCTTTTTGATACCCGCCCCGACCCGCCCCATTTTGATTTAATGGGTAATGGGACGGGTATGATTTTCATAATCTACTCATGGGACAGGGCGCAGGTACCCTTCCCGAACCCGCCCCATTGTCATTTCTACATGTGATGAGATTTTCCATTTTCAACAATCTCAAGACCATATTTGTTAGAGGTGGACAAAAAAATCGGAACTACGATAATCGAATCGAAACCTAACTGAAAAAATCGAAACCGTTCGTTCTTTAGGAAAAAATGAGAACGGAAATCGAAAAATGGAGAATCGAAAAACCGATCGGTTCCTATTTAAAATTCGAGAACCAAGCATTCTTAATTTAAATTAAGCCCACATAACACTTTCTGTATTGCTTTAGGGCAAATTAGGTCCAATCATATTTTTAAATTTTTAAATTTTAAAGCTAGGTTTTTCATTAATAATTTTATAAATCATAGATTAAAAACAGTCGATTCTTTTCCTCTTCTTTTTTCCCTCATCTTCTCAAATTGAGAAATTTTCTATATTTTCCCGTTTACAATCTATCATTTGTTGAGCTCTAGAAATATGGCTTCGTCGACTACAAAGGCTTCCACACGTTACCCGATCTGTATCCAGTGGATGGAAGTCCTCTTTCTTCATCCCAGGTACACTAAGTTTGCCTAGTTTACCATTCAAAAGGTTAACAGCTTATAACTGGAGTTTTTTGGTGAGATGTGATTACTCCAGAAAAAACTTTTGCCTGAATGGAGCATAAAATTAACAAAGGAGATGGATTCCTCGGTGGCATAACGATTAATAGCCAAGTTTGGAAAATCAGGCAAGAAATGGAGAAGATCAATCATCTTGCTCTCTAGTATCCGGAGATCGGACATGTGCTTCACAAGATCCCCAAGTAGAAGTGCTGCAGATCGCCGCTAGGGTTAGAACAGCTACCAATCTCCGTCGACAGCTAATGGAACAGCGAGGTAAAAGTATCAATTGGCTTCTCTTTTTTTGGATTTTCTTCCATTTTTACATTTTTCTTTTAGTTGTTTTGTTATACATAATTTGGTGTAGAATATATAAAGGAAGAAGAGAATTTTTTGTGATGCTCTATATATATATAACTAGATTTCTTTTGGTTGTATTTTTATTTATGTTTTGGATATGTTAGGAGTTGAAGTGGCTGAGAGATTTGCACACCGTGGAATAAGTTCAAACAAGTTGATTTTTTTCTTTGGTTGAGGTAGTTGCGGTGATGGTGGTGCTGCTGCTGTTGAGACGAAGGTAGTGAGACAATAATTAATTACAAAATACACTAATGTTTTAAGAATTCATTAATTATAATTGTAATTAATTATAAAATTGAAATAAAGTTACAATTGTAATTAATTGTAAATTTTAATTCATTACGGAGTTTAATTAGTTGCAATTACATTTTTAATTATTGCGAATGTAACTAATTCAATTAATTTTATCAAAAATAAAACGTTTTACAAATTCATTAAAGAATGTAATTAAGTGTCAATTGCAGTTGATGAACGTAATTAATTCAATTAATTTTTATCAAAAAAAAAAATCTTTTATTTTTAAAAAATCATTAGTTACATTTGTATTTAATTACAAAATTGAAATAAAATTACAATTATAATTAGTGCAGAACTTGAAATAAAGTTACAATTGTAATTAATTACAAAACCTAAAATAAAGTTACAATTGTAACTAATTCAATTAATCTTTAAAAAAAAATTATCATGTTTTACAAATTCATTAATTAAAATTGTAATTAATAGTAAAATTTAAATAAAGTTTTAATTGTAATTAATTACAAACTATAACTCATTACAATTTGTAAATAATTCAATTAATTTTAAAAGAAAAAATGAAATTTTGAATGTAATATACAAATTAAGTTATGGTTGTAATTAATTACAAACTGTAATTCATTATAGATTAATATAATTAAGATGTACTTGTAATTAAGTTATAATTGTAATTAATTACAATTCATAATTGATTACAATTACAATTTCAACTTAATTGTAATTAATTAGTTAGTTACATTTGTAATTGATTATAAAATTGAGATTAAATTACAATTGTAATGAATTACAAATTGTCATTGTGATTTTCATAGCCTGATTATCTGATTTGGATAATGTGTTTTACATTCTTAAAATATATTTTCAAATACCTGATTTTAAAAAATAGGAACCTTGAAGTTTTGTATTTGCATACTTAACCCATTGCTTTACATGATAATTGTTCAATTTTTTAATAAAAGAATGGATCAAAAAGCCTAAAAATAACCGAACACGATCGAATAGTATGTATTTTAATATTTCATTTCACTAATACTTTAGACAACATTCATTTCAATAATACTTTAGACAACGTTTACTACCATCTACACTTAATTTTTTTCTTGTAGAAGGAGTTGGTAACGTAAATAACTCGTGAAATTTGATGTTTAAAAAGCTTTATTAATGTATTTTGAAGATATATTTCGATTTAAATTTCGTTCCATGATTATTTGATTGTTTCTTTTCCTTAAATTTGGAGTTTAAGTTTAATAAGTTTTATTAATATATTTTGAATGCTTTATTTGACTCTATTTAGCTTTGATTTTTGCAAATAATTAGATATTTTTCGTGTTTGCATCAATTTTAATTTTTTTAATAGGACCCGAGAAATAATTGATAACCGAACAGAAACCGAAATTGTTCGGTTCTTGTTATTAAAGGAACTGAACCGAACCGAACCGAGAGTTTCGGTTTCATTTCGGTTCCTTCAATAACCGAACCAGACCGACAAACGTTCACCCTTAATATTTGTATCCACAAAAGGGTATATAGTTTTTTTTTTTTTTTTTTAATTTAAAAATCTGTTTCTTTCATTATTGCAATTGTGTGTTTGTAAGCACAAAAATATATGAGAAATGGCATTGAACGTAGATAAAATAATTGATTACATTTTTTAGAGCTATTTTGTGTGTGTGTGTGGGGTGGGGGGGGGGGGGTGTAAAAGATAGTAACACCTCTTTTCAGGAGGGTGAACACTGGTAGCAGGAAGAAGAAAATCATTGATATTGGCACCTCAGAAGTTGTAATAAAACTGTCATATTAATGAAAACCAAGCAAAGCTAATGTGAAATTCTAGTAATATCTATTGATTTTAAAAAGTCTATAATAAATTTCAATCTCTTGTAAATTATTTGGATTAGTTTCATGACACACAAAAGAACAACCAGTAGGAAGTGCTGAACAATTTTTAAGAAGAGAGTGGGAACATTCCATTAATTCCAAAAACTTATAGGAAGAGTTTCCCATATTGCCTTCACTCATGCTTTCACTATCTCCAGGTAAGAAAGCCTTTCTCATTCTGTTTCATCAATAGGAATATGGAATGGAAAGGTAAATAGCCACCTTTTTTAGTATTTTCCCACTAAAATATAAGTCCCTGTTCTCTTTGCTGTTTTGAGGTCGTTTTCTGTTTTTATTTTCGAAAACGTTAAAAACGCGTTCTCTTTACCATTTTCGAAAACGCATTTTAGAAAACAAAAAAAAAAATTGTACACAAAACGGAAAACGCCCGAAACATCGTTTTGGGCGTTTTGTGTGTATTTCGACAAAAAATGTCCAAAACGCGGAAAACGCGTTTTGGGAAATTTTTTTTTTTTTTTTTTTTATAGAATTATCTTAACTTAGAACTAAGCTTAATATAAAGTTTTTATTTTTTTATTATTTTTTTAGAATTATCCTAACTTGGAACTAAGCCTAAATAAAGATTTTTTTTTTTTTTTTTTTTTAAGAATTATCCTAATTTGGAACTTAGTTTAAATAAAGTTTTATTGAATTCAATATCAACATTACAAAAAAAAATTAAATGAGAATTCTTGTTATATTTCAAAATATGCAATGATAAATGGACTCTGGTGGTTTTGAAAGAACTTGCATTTTCTGAATTTTAATAGAAGTAGAGCTTTCTCAAGTCCCGAACCTGATCAAGCTGTGTTAATATAGACTCTTAATGCTCACATTAGTGTGTTGTATGTAACCATATTTTTAGTGTATTGTGAAAGGAAATTTGAGTTGGAGTTAGTAGTATTCTGCAAACAAATTAATTAAAAATAGTTTAAATAGTGTTTTGCAAAATTTCAAACAGAACGTGTTTTCCAACTTTTTATTTTTAAAAACAGTTTTCAGAAATGACAAACCAAACGCGTTTTCAGCAAATTTGAAAACAAAAATGAAAACACAAAACACAAAACATTTTCGAAAATGAAAATACAAAATAAAATACAAACAGAACGCCACCTAAGCCTTCTTCAAACGTGTACTTGAGTTTTCGTTTTTCACGGTGGTAGTCAATAATATTTCTTTAGAAAACGAGTTGTAAAGGTAAATTTTTGGGTGTACCAATATGAAATTATTACTTACTGGAACTTGCATATGCTAAGAGAACATTTTTTTTCCATTTAATTTATTTTCTTTTTCTACCTGGTGTAATACCCGAAACCAAACTGAACAATATTTTTCGGTCCAAATCCCGTGAGGGGCAACTGCCTAACTGTTCTCAACTCATATACTTGAATTACACAAGTATATAGACTCCTACTTTGTAATTTCTGTTAGAAGTAACTTTTTATATCCCAACCATCAATCATGTCAAATTATTAAGAAATAAAGAATTGAAAAAATATCAGTATTTCATTAATGTTGATTTGATGAGGTTTTTGATCTTTAAAAGTCATTGTTCACGACAATCAAGTCTTGTGGTTGAGTGTTTCAAATCAACACGTAGTCCCTTATTTTGTTTCTAATGATGAGAAGTCAGAATAGAATGAGCGATACGTGTGATTCAGGGAGCATACTGTATTTATACACTAACTGCCTTCTGACCCAATTTGGCCCTTTGTGAAACTAGGAATAATGATCTAGTCTCTACACATAAAGGCATACTTTAATTAGATGCATAGAAGCTCAAAATATCAAATACTTATTAGATCACTTTAAACGGGTTTAACCAAATTTGATAACCTTTGGTTCAATGCACAATAATTCATATATAAATCCACATGATCGATTAAAACCTTATAATCTCTCGCTTAGGCTATATGTGTAACCTTACAATTTTGTTTCAATCATAACTTTAAAAGTACTTAGAATTTTTCTATCATTAATGAATGCATCCCCAAACAAGCTGATCCATCAATCATATCAACATAGGATCAAAACAACTTTCGCTACATGTATCGTAACTAATCCATCAATGGTCACATGTATCGATATAATAAATGACATGGATCAAGCATGTATGTGTAGCATGGAAATTACATGTAATGTGATCTTAACATGCATATTTTCAACTTGTCCAACTTTCTTCTTGAGTGAGATCATGCTAAACCTTTCCAACTTTGATGCTAAATCGCAAACTAAAAAAACCAAATTCAAAGATTTGAACATCTCTTTAATTTTGCAGAAAATAACATTAGAGTGTGTCCATCATTAAAGAGTACCAAAACATAAACTCCAACTAAAACAATATAATGCCAAACAATACAACAACCATATGAGCAATATGCTCATGAACCACCTGGGATATAAACCATTTGGTGAGCAGACCTGCAGCATGGAGTTTGTGTCCTTACATTCTATAAACAACTGAATACTCTGAATTCATTATTGACAATAAGGATTGATCTCTAAATGTCTTGATTCTCTTTAGCTGAGCGTATATTATTTTGCTCTATGCAAGTATTGCACAATCATTTTGGATGCTTTTAAATTATTCATCCCACGATTAATCAAATATCTGCCAAATACTTATGCTATAACGTTATATCCCGATGAGTACATACTTGAGTGTATATAAACTTCCCATAACTAACATGTATAGAATCTCATACATCTTAATCCTTTATCACTTTAAACTCAAAGGAATAAGATACGTTTTCTAAGCTATCATCGGTTTAATTATATTTAGGTATCTCCATGGGTTATGTGAGCAAATAGGTGTCGCGTTGATTGGATTTATGTGTCCGTCACAGATTGCGTCAATTAAGGTAAAAACTAATGAAGACAGCGTCATTACGTACATGACTGAAACCATGAGAACACTGCAATCCAAGTAATACATTCTAGTACCGTACTTTCAATAGTAAGACCATTAATATTCTTTCTTTCTTACTTAGTTTGAATCATTTGATATTTAAAGGTGTATTTACACGTTTATAATACGTAGGAATCACTGGATGTTGTTTGTGATTTGTTCTCAATCCAATACGTTGTACTTTGTGGAGACATCGCAGTTAAATAAGCGTGAAATAAACATCAAGGTGTCATTGAATATGTAAGTAAGTATTTCCTAGATCGTGCGTTTTTGTTTAGTGCATGGTGGATAAGTTATGATACTTTTCATAGAATAATTGTTCAGAGTTTGAGGTGAAATTGATGTGTTTATATTGTGATTATTGCCTTGGTTATACCTTTTTGTTTAGTACACGGTGGATAAGTTGTGGTAGTTTTCATAGAATTAATTGTTGAGATCTAGTTTGAGTGTATTTGATGTATTGTGATTATTGATAAGTTGGGATAGTTTTCAGTGGCAGAGTCTCTCTACAAGTTGGTTATGTTCAATTTATAGGGAAGATTCTGCCAAAATTTCTGTAGGAATTTTGAATTAACTTATTATTTTATAACTCGTTCATATTTATTGAAACTCTAGGGCTCTTAGAACGTTCTGGGCATGTGGTGTCAAGAGGACAATAGGCTCTGTATCTTGGAAAAGAATTAAAGTATGAAAACTTCAATTTAAAAGTTACTACAAATTTCTAAATTTTTTTTAATGTGAAAATTTCAGTGTCCTCGGCAACCCAGAGGTTCTGATTATGACTATTATTTTATGAGAAATATGTATAAGATAGTCACAGACTATTTTCAATTAACTACTTTAGATAAGGTACTATAAGTTATTGAATACTACGAATTGTTTAATTATGAATTTATATTTTATCAACAAATAACTAATGATTCATTTTAATTGTTTGTAAGCATTTTATAAAGAATCATACTCAATGGATGAGATCAATGAGATAAGAAATTTATGGGCCAAATACTTCGTTGAAGAGTGTATGTAAAAAAAAATTATGCGAATATGTAAACATTTGTAACTAATTAAAAAAAATAATGTAAAAATAAAACTAATTTTTTGATTTATTTAATTTATTACGCATATATGTCGATTATATATATGTTGGGTGTTGATAGCTAGCTTTGGCAATTGGAATGTGTAGAATGTGCGTAGTAGATGCAAGATATTTGCAGGATTTTGGTTAAAATAAAATAATAATAACAACAACTACTACTACAACAATAAAAATAATAACAACAAAAATAATAATAATGAAAATGAAAATGCATTGGTTGTAGCTGGACAACTGACGGATAACTAACAGTTGACAATAGGCGTCGGTTTACAACTGATGCATATTGTGCATACTATATGTATCGCTGCTAAACTCGTCACTTTTACAATAGACATGTATTGTTCTATACAACCGACGCGTATGCTCAATCTGTACTAGTGAACCAAGGAAGCCATTGTTGGAATATATGTTTGCACAATACATGACAAAGACTGAACAAGTTTTCGTAAAAACAGAAACTAACTTTCAGAATCAACAAGCAGTCATTAAAAACTTGGAAAATTAGATCAGACAGATAGATATGGCAGTAACAGGCAGAACTCAAGGAACCTTACCAAGCAATATAGAGAAAAATCCTAAGGAACATGTACAGGCTATTACCACTAGAAGTGGTGTTCAATTTCCTGAAATAACAGTTAAGAGACCACCTATTTCCATACAGAGGGTAACTAACACGGGAAAGGAACAAGTGGACAAATCTAATGAATCAACGAAAGAAAAATCAAGAAGAATCTTCAAAAGTTCCACAAGTTAAAGCAATTGTTCCTGTAAAATCATATATACCTCCTATTCCATTCCCACAGAGGTTGCAGAAGCACAAGCTTGATAAATAATTTGTAAAATTTTTTGGAGATGTTAAAAATATTGCACATCAACATACCTTGATACAGATGCCCAGCTATGCTAAGTTATGGAAGACATAATGTCGAATAAGAGAAGGCTGGAGGATAAAAAAACTGTGATGTTGACTGAGGACTGTAGTGCTAGACTTCTACATGAGTTACCACCAAAATTGAAGGATCCTGAGAGTTTCACTATTCCCTGCAATATTGGTAACAATTTTATAGATGACGGACGCACTATGTGATTTGGGTGCAAGCATAAATATATTACCATTTTATCTCTTAAAAAAGCTAGGTTTGGGTGAAGCAAAAGCCACTACTATCACCTTACAACTAGCTGATAGGTCAATCAAACACTCGAGAAGAATTTGGAAGATATCTGGTGAAGATTGACAAATTTATTTTTCCAGCAGATTTTGTAATCCTAGACATGGAAGAAGACAAAGACATCCCTCTCATCTTGGGAAGCCTATTTTTTTTCCACAGGGAGAGCATTGATTGATGTACAAAAAGGAAAGTTGGTTTTGAGAATGAATGACGAAGAATTAAAAATCAGTGTCTTCAGGGCACTCATATTTGATGATGAAGCAAAATCATGCTTTAAGATTGACGTAGTAGAAAGAGCAGTGACAAATAATTCCATGCTTGATTACCATGAAGATCCACTTGAGGTGCGTTTGATGTACTTCGGAGAACATCCCTATCCCTCTCAAAAATTGGAAAAATGCATTCGAAATTTGGAAGCAAATCCTCCATGCATAAAATAGCCCATGTTGGGACTCAGTGAAGGTTCTGAGAATTCTCTACCATATGTTTAAAATGCTTCCACAGTTGAGTTAAAATAACTCCAACCTCATCTGTGATACGCTTACCTATGAGAGAAGAACACATTTCCTGCTATCATATCTAAATCTCTTTCCGAGGATGAAAAAGATCAATTGCTTCAAGTTCTTTGAGATCATAAAATAGCAATTGGATGGAACATCTCTAATATAAAGGGATTAGCCCTTCACTTTTCATGCACAAGATCTTGATGGACGAAAATTTTACGCATCAATAGAACGTCAATGCATATTGAATCCAAATATGCAAGAGGTTGTGAAAGGAGAACTGCTGAAATTATTAGATGCAGGGATGATATGTCCTATATCTAAAAGCCATTAGGTAAGCCATGTGCATGTAGTTCCTAAAAAAGGTGGATTTATAGTGGTTCCAAATGAAAATAACGAGCTCATTCCAAGACGCATGGTAACAGGTTGGAGAGTTTGCATTGACTATCATTAACTCAATAATGCCACTAGGAATGATCATTTTCCCTTTCCCTTCATTGATCAAATATTGGAGAGACTCGCTAGCCATTCGCATTACTGTTTCTTGGATGGGTATTCAAGATATAATCAGATTCCTAATAATCCTATAGTACTAGAAGATCGGGAGAAAACTAATTTCACCTCTCCTTATGGAACTTATGCATACAGACGAATGTCTTTTGGACTATGCAATGCTCCAGCCACTTTTCACAGATGTATGTGTCCATCTTCTCTGACTTGGTGGGAAAAATCATTAAGGTATTCATGGATAATTTCTTTTTATTTGGACTTTCATTCAATAAATACTTAAGTCACTTAAAGACAGTGTTGCAGAGGTGTGAGGAGATCAACATGTTGCTTAATTTGGAGAAGTGTCACTTTATGGTTCAGGAATGGATTGTTTTGGGACACTTAATTTTTAGCTAAGGGTATTGAGGTGGATAAATCAAAAATATAAGTGATAGAGAAGCTACCTCCACTTGCTACAGTAAAGAGAATAAGAAGCTTTTTGGGACACGCTGGCTTCTATCGACGTTTTATTAAGGACTTAAAATTATCAAACCTCTCCGCACACTGTCGGAAAAGAAGGCCCCTTTTAACTTCTTCGATTAGTGTTTAACTGTATTTAACACTCTAAAAGAAAAACTATTCACACTCTAGCATTGGCTGCACCTGATTGGGATTATCCATTTGAATTAATGTGTGATGTTAGTGACTATGGAATTTGAGCAGTTTCGAGGCAGGACAAGAACAAAATACTACATGTGATTCATTATGCTAGAAAGACTCTGATTGAAGCCTAGTTAAACTATAAGACCATAGAAAAGAGCTTTTGGCAACGGTGTTTTCCTTTGACAAATTAAGATCTTATTTGATTGGTTTAAAGGTGATAGTGTACAAAGACCACTCAGGACTAAGGTACCTGTTCGAAAAGAAAGACACAAAGCCAGGATTATCATATGGATACTTTACTGCAGGAATTTAATTTGGAAATTAGGGATAAAACGGTTGTGAAAACTTGGTAGCAAGTCATTTATCTTGCGTGGAGTAGAAAAGAAGAAGATCCTATTGATAAAATCAATGAGATATTTCCATATGATACACTTCTAAAAATCAAGACAGGACCATGATATGCTGGTTATGTATATTTCTTGGCTAGTTCAGTATTCCTCCAGAGTTTTCGAGTCAACAGAAAAAGAAATTCTTTGGCTATCTCAAGCATTACTTCTAGGATGATCACTTCCTCTATAGACAAGGTCCAGATCAAATCATACGTCGTTGCTTGCCAGAAGAAGAAGAAGAACATCTTCTAGAACACTGTTACTCTACCCCATATGGTGATCACTTTGTAGCTACAAAAGCAGTATCTAAAGTCCTATAATCAAGTTTTTATTGGCCTACATCATTTAAGGATGCATACACCTTAGTGAAGAAGTGTGACAAGTGCCAAAGGCAAGGGAATATCTCAAGAAAGAACGAGATGCCTTTAAACAATATTTTAGAAGTGGAGTTATTTGATGTTTGGGGCATTTACTTCATGGGATATTCTCATCTTCTTATGGTCAATAGTATATCTAGGCAGCTAGAGATTACGTATCTAAATGGGTTGAGACTGTAGCTTTTCCAACAAATGATGGACGGGTTGTGACAAAATTCATAAAGAATAAAATTTTCTCAATGTATGGCACACCTCGAGCTATCATTAGTGATGGTGAAAACACTTTTACAACTGTCAATTCTCAGTATTGTTAGCTAAATATAGGGTCAAACTTCGAGTTACAACACTTTATCATCCTCAACCGAGTGGACATGTTAGAATTTACAAAAGAGAGATGTTGAAGCAATAGTTAATCCATCACGCACTAGTTGGTCAAAGAAGCTTGATGATGCATTATTGATGTATCGCACAACCTTCAAGACACCAATTGGCATGTCTCCCCATCAATTAGTTTATGATAAAGCGTGTCACATGCCAGTGGAGCTTGAGCATAAAGCATATTAGGCAGCACACTTTTGGAATTTGATATGAAGTCAGGTGGAAAGAAAATAATCATTCAACTTGATGAACTCGACGAATTCAGGTTGGGCATAAGAGAATGCCAAGCTATATAAGAAAAAGATAAAGAAGTGGCATGATAGGCATATCAAAGAAAAATAGTTTGTGGATGGTCAACAAGTTCTAATGTTCAATTCTTGCCTCAAGCTCTTTCCAAGAAAGTTAAGATCAAGATGGTCAGGTCCATACACAGTTGTAGCTGTACATTCATACGGTACAATGGAAGTGGTTTCTCAAGACCGCTTGCGAAGGTTCAAGATCAATGGACATAAGTTGAAAGCTTATTGGGGGTGATTACTCAAATGAGAAGACAATCCTACCACTTGAGAATCTAAATGAAGAATACCTAAAACATTAAAGTCAAGCTAATGACTATAAAGAAGCACTTGTTGGAAGGCAACCCAATTTTGTTCCCCTTTGTTTATTTATCTTTATAAGCATTAGTTTTGTGTTTTAACTATTTTTGCATCTTCATTCAATACATACCTAACGTATGAAATTCATTTATGCCTTGATAGGACTAATTCTGTAACGGAAAGCTGCTCAAGGAACGTTGGAAATCCATGTTTTCACCTTCATCACATTCATACAAAGTAGGGGAGTCCTTAGATCATGTCTTTTCCCCCAGTTATATTTTTATGTACATAAATTTGATACATTGATGAAAATGCATATTTTAAATTTGGGGTGGGTAGTCTATTTTTCTACCCATTTTTTCGTTTTTATTCCTCGTGCATCCAAAAAAATGAGTTTTATTTATTTATTTATTTTTGCATGTTTGTGTGTCGATTAAATAGCATTACAGGATCATGATATTATTTATTTGAAATAGCGTGATTCATGAACTGTGAACAGTGATGTTATGCTTGTATTAATTTGATTCATGCTAGATATTTATTGAGCATGTGGTCATCTTGATTATTGTGCATATAGGTGGCACTTGAATAGAGAATATGTTGTTAGTATGAACTAAGAATAAATGTGATGACCCCAATTTTTTTTTTTTTTTTTTTACGGAAGCTACTAGTAGTATAAATGAACTAGCTACAGGTAGAAACTAGTACTATATTTTTAGAAATAGGGAAGATTTACTACATTTTAATTGTTGTAAACAATGAGTTTACCCTGTTAAACTTTTAGGATCATCATCTTTACTTTGACTTAGCATTTTAATGACAACGATTAAAAAAAAATTCAACACTTCATATGTAACGCCCCGAGTTCCGAGAAGCGCGGGAACGTCACTTTTCTAAATTCTTGAATAAACTTTGTTGCGGAAAAATGATTAAATATTAAATATCGCATTTATCGAATAAAAGTTTAGCGATAATTCAAATGGAATAAGTATTTTCGTACAAATTTGTAAAAATGACAATTCTTGATAAAATGAAATAATCATTTCAAAGTTCACGACTTCTAAAAAAAATATCAATTTGTAATTTGTCGTCATTGTCCATCACTCACCATCGTCTCCGAAATCTGTAAAAGTTGTTAAAATAACGGGTTGAGCATTTCAAAAATGAAATACTCAGTAGACTCATCGCCAATAATTAATCTACAAGATAATTGAACAAGAAATTATGCAAATAATGTAGTGACATTCTTTTCTTATTCATAAGCATCACATAGTGAACGCAAATGAACACATTCTTTTCTTTTCTTGGCTAGCAGATAAGTTATGCCCAGCATAACATAATTCTTTATCTCAAAAGAGACATTCTTTTCTCATGCAATTAAGCATAAAATCACACAAATCCACATAACACATGCAATTATAATATAAATCAATTAGTGGGGGCGAGTCTACCTTAAATCCGACGAGTGCAAAGTTGAGCGAGAAATGACTTCAATCTTTCAAATCTCCGTACGCTTCGTCTAGCCCATAAGTTGCATTAGTCTTTTGAAATTTATAGTTTAAGAATGATAAATTACAATTTGAGGACTGAAATTGATGATTTGAAAGTTGGGGGACCAAAATGAATACTTTGAAAGTTGAGTGACTAAAATGTAAATTTTCAAAACTTTGGGTTGAAACTTAAAAATGGATATTAAATTGTGGAGATTAAGATATGTGATCTTTAAAACTAAAAGGACTGTTTGAAACTATTTAAAAATTTAAGAGACTGAAATGATTAGGTTTAAAATCAAAAGGGCTGAATTAAATAACTTTAGAACTTTGGGGATTCATTTGCAAATTTCAAATATCATAATAGAATCAATTTATTCTCCTCTCAATTTCGTTTTCAGAGAAGGCCGAAGGGAGAGGGAGAAAGGGGCGACCGGCGGTCCACTTGCGAAGCCGGCCCTCAGTCGGCGATTTGCCGGCGAAACACCGTCGTAGAATGGCGGCGAGCGGCGGTCAAAGGGGTTTCAGATTTGTGAGGTTTAGGTGTGAGATAGGGTGCGAAAAATAGAGGTGAAACGAGGCATGGAGGTCGCGGTTTTGGGTGGCGGTGATGGTCGCGATTAGGAGTTTTGCCGGCAGAAATCCAACTAAATTCCGACAACGGAGGCCAGCAACAAGGGGCGGTGGTCGAAGGTAAGTGGTTGGGTAATTTATTACTTGGTTCGATTCTTGATTTCTCTTGGTGATTTTCTGGGCTTCTTTTGGGTTTCTTGGTTTATTGGTTGGAGACTGACATGGGATGGAGCAGTGTGGTGGTATTGTGGCGGTGTTGATGGTGGAGTTGGTGAACCAGGGACGGTTGGGGGTACGGTGACTTGGCAGTGGTGGTTTGGTGGTGAATGTTGGCCCGGCTATGAGTTGCAGGTGGCGGCTGCAGTAGAAGTGACGGTATTGGAGGGTTATGGGAGTGGCAGTGTTATGGCGGTTTGGAGTTGAGGTGGTGGTGAGCGGCTGGACTGTGGATGGGGCGTTGTGAGATTGTGGTTCGGTGAAGGGAGCGATGGGTTGTTTGGCCAATGGTTGCTCAAGATTTAAACGAGCAGTATGTGGTAGCTTGTTCGGCTGGTATGTAGGATGGGTGGTGCTGAGTACGTCAACTTGCTTGCAGATTGTGGAAGGATTGGTGATGAAGGTGGAGTTTCACAGAAGAGTAACCATGGTGGAGAAGAGGAGAAGTTCTTACCCCAGAATTTCTTTGGCTGCGTGAGCTGGGAGAGAATGGAGTGTTCTGAACAGTAATGTGTTAGGGCACAAATTTAGGTTCGTAAGTGGGCCAGCTTAGGCTACAGAATTTATAATTGGACTAAACATATTCAAAACTGGATTACATAATTTTTGACCCAAAATAATCAAATATTGGACTTAATAAATTGGACTCAAAATTATTACATATTTGGATTCTAAAAATAATAAGGAATTTGATACTTCAAATTATTTTCAGATTTGGGCTTGATTTGGAATAGATAATCTTTGGTTTGGTTTCGAATTGTAACTGCGGATAGATTTTCGTGATAGAAGTGGTTGATTGAAAGTTGGCTAGGATGGTGATCATGATTTGTAGAGATAAGTGATGAATTTAAAATTTGAATTGTAATTAGGTTGATAGACTCAAATTTGAAATAAGATTATCTGGAGATTTTATTTGAATAAATAAATAAATAATTAAATAGATAAATGAAATTTGGATTTTAGAAATAGATTTTGAATTTATTGGACGTAAAATCAAATTGGACTGAAATTTACATATTTCAGCTCCAAATTTATAATTTGGCTAAACGATCGCGTCACGACTTTACTTAAATAAAAATAAATGGGTGAGATAGTAGCGATACGATTTTCTAAATTTTAGAAATAATTATTAAATGCGTAAAAACTCTTGGTCGCTACAACCTTACCTTCTTAAAATAATTTCGTCCTTGAAATTTAAAATTTTCTTAATTTAAAATAATTGGATACTTGATCAAAATTTCTTCTTTCTTAAACCGGTAGTTTCATCACTACCAGGTCTTCCCCATTGAACTTTAAAAATGAAGGATGAAATTGGGACAAGTTTAAAGTCGAAATTTGGACTTAAAGATTTAAACGAATTTAAATTTCTTTTCTTAAAATCTTAAAATAACTAATATGACTAGACGAGAGCGCTGGTTTTGAATAATAATTGTTAAGGTTGGAGAGTCGTAGCGACAAGTTTGGTAAAACAAGTCTTTTAAGTTTGAAAATTTTTCGGTCGCTACATCATAAAAATGATATTTAAACATTAAGCCGAACTTTAAAATACAAGGACCATTTTTTCCATAGAAGTCTACCTATACATCTCAAAACTGAGCCTCAAATGGTATTTAACTTTTAAATACTAGAAGAGTAAGGTTTTTATCCCAAATTAAGTTCTAAGTGCAAAAGGGCTTAGTCATTCATCTCTTTTGATTACTAATAAGTACTCTTTATTCTCGACCAGCATTCTCCATAGGGAATCCACACAAAAAAGAACTAATGCTTTATTACCATAAAGAAAGTCATGAAATGACTGTGAACCATGAGGTCCAATAAATAAAACTTGATATATGTCATAAGAGGTTAATTTCACCATAAAGTGTATAAAGTTATATAAGCATTTATTATTCTCAATATTTTTTTTCAAACTTTAGCATGCTTATAAGTGAATATAAATCATACACTTTACCTCTTAACATTATCTCTAAATATAAGTGAATGAAATCAAAATCATTTTAACATATCATTTGATAATCAACTCATATCACATTCACAACATTTAGTTCCATATAACCACATTCAAATAATCAATGTAATTTATGGTATGAATGTAATGCATGAAATGATATGCATGAGTGATAATGTTTTTCACTTTTCTAATGCTTTCTTTTGTTCTCTCTTTCTTTTTTTGAAAAATGACATACATGAAAAATAAGATGCTTCACTTTTCTCATACATTCTTTATCATTTACTTTGGGCCATTCCCATATTAGGGTTGTACACAGCGCGCATAAATGGTGCTTTCAATAAGCATGAGGTCACTATAAAACGATATTTCAACGAGCACGCAGACTTGATTTTCATTAGAGCATTTTGTTCAAATGACATTGGCTTACATTTGATGATCTTCTCCCAAAGACATCTAATAGCCCGTGACCTCAATATAGGAACGACATTCTCCCTAGGTGTACAACCTAAATAGGGACTTCTTAATTATTCTTGCTCATTACTTTTAAACATACTTTGCCCTTTAATGTTTAATGATCATGAATGCTTGTGATGCTATGATGTACATGAAACATCAACAATCATGCTAATCTTTATTGAAAGGTCGTTTGTACATAATTATTCATTTAAGCATGGCATAACAATTTGCACATAATCTCTATTTAAGACATCAATATCGTACCATCATCTCAAGAAAATTCTTCACATAAAAATTTATTCAAACTTATGATAACGTGTTATATCATCCTTAATTTAACACATAAGGCAATAGGAATGAAATCCTTTATCATATCAACAAGTTCTTCATATGTCATACACATAACCATAACACTAAAGTGATATGTCTAAGTACACAATTTCAGCAATAAGGTTTATTTCATCTTATCATACTTTTTCCTCATATATGTCAGATAAAGAACATATCTTAAACTTATAACAAGATTAGTGATCAATTCCAATATCATTTAGTCTCAAATTCCCTTTTTAAAAACATACAAAAGGGACATTTTTAATTAAGGAATTTCAGCTGCTATTTAAACCACATTTGATTCTTATTAACATACTTCTAGTCATCTATGTTAAACTTAGAATATAACTAAGCTAATAACAAGTTTTAGACATAAAACCCAACATCACTTGACCGCAAAACTAGTTTTAAACACTTGCAAAGTGATAACTTTAAATGAGGATTTTCAGCTGATTTTTAAAGCATGTTTAGGACATTATAATACACTTTTAACCTTGTATATTGAACATAAAACATCACTTAAGCAAATGACAAGTTTTAGACGTAAAATTCAACATAACTTGACCTCAAAACCTAGTTTTAAACACTTACAAAGTGATAACTTTAAATGATGATTTCCAGCAGATTTCTAAAGTTTGTTTAGGACATCTTAACACACTTTTAATTAGGGATAAACAAATAAACAAATAAAATTTGAAACCAAACCAAACTGCAATAAATTGTTTGGTTTTGTTCGATGATGTGATCCTGTTCAGGGAACAGGGTGAAAATGCGGAAGAAACGCCGAAAAGTTACAAATTCAGGTTATGGATGGACGGTAGGATCTTGACAGATATTCATGACGTAGGAACTGACGATGCGGAAGCAAGAACTAAGGTTTGTGAACACTACAAGGGTTGTCCAGATCTTTGATAAGTTCGAGTTTTGAACACCACAAAGATTGTTAATCTTTAATAAGTTTGGGATGAATGCCACGAGATGATTAATCTTGATAAGTTCAAATTTGTAAAAGTGAATCCACACATTTACTATTGAAAAACATTCATATGTTTATCAAAAATCAAAGGCTAACTATTACAATGAAGAAAACTTGAATATAAAGCAGTAAAAAAAGATTAAGCTAACCCTAGCTGCTAATAGAGGCACAAAATAAAATCTAACATAATTAAAAACGGAAAATAACATAAAAAACACAGAAACCCTAATCCGTATAAATATGCAATTGCGCAGGGTAACTAGGCGCGATTGCATAGAAGGCACTCTAATCCACAGTCACTTTTTTGCTGCTTGCATTGGCACGACCACGCCTCAGTTATGCCACGCGGTCACGTTGTTTGTCTTTCAACCACTTTGTGATTTCTTGATTTCTAACTCTTCCCTTATCCCAAATGGCTTATAATAGCTTGGAACCTTCTTCAACATGCCATACTTGATATTTGAAGCCCCCGAACATGTACTTGAACCTTGTTTGGCATAAATTGTATATTTTTCATCAAGCCATCCATGATTCGTATCATTCAGTTTCAAATGTGAAATGTTTTGGTTTGATTTAGAAAAATTCCAAACCACCTAAAACGGTTTGATTTAGATTTCAATTGTCAAAACCACGGCTTCAAACCGCTATCCTGCCAAATTTTAAAAAATTAAAAAATTAAAATAAAAATAAAGGTGTTCAATTTAAAAAAAATGCAGAACACTTTTTATTCTCAACAAATCAAAATTAAGGAAAAGATTGGGACGTTCTCTTTGTGTTTTGAATTTTGTTTTGAGTTTTCTGTTTTCGATGTTTATTTTGAGATTTCTAAAAATGTATTCTTTTTGTGATTTTGAAAAACTGGAAAACTGTTTCTCAAAATAGAAAACTGAAAAATGCATTTACTTTGAAAATTTCAAGAATTATTATTTTGTGATATTTTATATGTAAAAATGATTAATTTGTTTAATTATAAGAATTTTTAATTTCAATTAATTAGTACTATATTCAATTCATATTTTATTACTTTGACAATTTTTCATCTTTTACCCCAAAAAAATAATAAAACCTGAAATTTAAAGTAATTATAATATATTAGTTCATGAGCTACTGGTCACGTCGCAACATTTAACCAATCTATGGTGGAGGGAAGTATTGGATCTTTTTATTTTGTTTCCTAAAATATAAGATCTAAATTTGGAATTTCAGACAACAACAACCTTCTGTCTTTTCTTGTTGTGCTTCTTGAATAGAAAGACAAAAGCACCAACTCCAAGTAACGAAAAATAAACACATTCTCCAACAAAAGGCCCATAAATGCATGTTCCTTCTTGAGAAGTCTTCAAATTTGGTCTTGGTGATCAAATCAGATTCTCATTTCCTAATTAAAAATAGTGGAGCATCTATTACATAACATATCTTGGCTGTTCTATGTGTAAATAAGAAAAAAACCTTCCTTGTCGAAAAACATGGTAACTATAGTATTTTTTTTTTTTTGTCTCAGTGCACAATTGAAATAAAATAAAATTTTTAATGTAAGAACTAACTACAATTTATTTAAGAAAATTTAAATGTTTACTTCTATATAATTAGTTTATTTATCAAGGTGAATTGATTCACAACAATGCACTCAATTAGAAACTGAATACTATTATTAAGTTAGTTTCAACTCAAAATTTTAGACAAATTTATGTCTTTGAGCTCGCTTTGAAATATACTAATTCATTCATAGGCAAATCACGGTTTCAAACCGTACCAAACTGCAAAAAATGGTTTTGTTTGAAAAGTTTCAAATCGTTTTAAATGGTTTGGTTTGAAATATTACTACAAATCGCCCAAACCAAACCTTGTTCACCCCTACTTTTTAATCTTGTATATTGGAAATAATATAGCACTTAAGTTAATGACAAGTTTTAGACATAAAATTCAATATCAACTAGTATCAAAATTCTAAGTTCAACACATACAAAGTGGTCTTTCAAGTGTGTAACTCCATTAGTTTTTTTTTTTTTTTTCTTTTTCTTTTTTTCTTTGTTTTTTTTTTTTTAGAACCCTTTTGAAACTTCTTATCCCATCTTAATCAATTGATTTGGCAAGAAGGCAATATTTAGTCCAACAATAAATTTCACTTATAAAATCAAAACATCATTAAGTTTCCAAACTTAAATTCAAATCTTTTTTCTTGCTATTATGAAACTTCAATTTTATGTCCAACTTAAAAAATTAAGGCTGCGTTTTGTTTGTATTTTATTTTCAGTTTTTTATTATTGAAAATGTTTTTTTTTTTATTTTCTATTTTAAATTTGCTGAAAACACGTTCTATTTGCCATTTCTAAAAATGTTTCTGAAGATGAAAAACTGAAATACACGTTCTTTTTGAAATTTTGCAAAATACTAGTTTGGCTCTTTGTAATTAATTTGTTTGTGGATTAAACTTATGTTCTTTGACGCAATCATTACAATTTATAAATCAATTTATAAATATCACAAGTTTTTAAACAAGTTTTTAACCACGTATATTTTCTCTTTCCACTTTTCAACCACACATTTTACCTCAAAAATATAAATAAATCAATATATAATTGCTACAGTGTTGTCGAACTAATATGCATACATGCATACAATTTCATTCAAAGTGAAACTATCCAAGAACAAGATATATATAAAGTTTCGTTCAAAGAGAAGCCAACCAAGAGTATCTGGCCTTTTGGTTTACTTGTTAAATTTCCAAGTGAAACTCTAGGGTTCGAATCTGCACTGTGGTAGTTTTATTTTAAAATGTTTTGACGTCTTCATGTTAAAAGGTAAAAAAATCCATTTGTACAAAATGCCTTTGGCAAGGATTCGAACTGCCGTCCTTTCTTTACAAATACTGAGACACAAGCATTAATTGCAATACATGTGTTTTCTGCATTTTTGATGTTTTATGTCAATATAACTAAAAACAATCAGAACGATTTTCTCCACATTTTGAGTTTCCTTTACAATTTTCCTTTATGTTTTTGAAAATGCGTTTTCAAAAATGGAGAAGGGAACACTTTTTCGCTGTTTCAAAAAATAAAAACAGAAAATGGCTTGAAAACGGTAAAGAGAACATGACCTAAGATTTTGATATAGGTATACCATAAACATGATTCAATCATGAAATAGAACATAATCTAGTATCCAAATTTCAACTAAATCAATATTTTCCACAAAAAATCAGATTTAAACACATAACAAATCCAATATGAAACAACCTTTTTTAGTCACTTTAAATCTCAATCATCAACATAGAACCTCATACAATTTCTCATCTTTACATATTCATACTCATTAAGCAAAACTTACAACTTATATGTAAGATTCCATAAGTACTTGTAAAGATATAATTCACTCACACATTTAATCCAACACCTAGAAAGCACTTGCAAAGTCAAACCTTAATCTTGGCATAATATTGATCCAATGAGTACCCATCAACAAGAACCAACTAAAATAGTATAAACTACATGAAAGAGTTCACCACTATATGAGAAAATTAACATCAACAACACATAATCAAATCTTACTCACATTTCTAACTTATAAATGATGATTTTGGAGCCTTTATATTCCTAGAAAATCTGCCATGTTTGTACCCTTGCATGTGCTGAAATTTCATAATAAAAATTAGCTTATTTTCCCTTAAAACAATCTTTTAAGTTCCTAAAATCAATTGTGTCAATAACTTTCAATTATTGCCAACTTTAATTTTGAGTAAATAATCCAAAAGTCCCAATTTAAATATTAAACATTAAGAGGAGATTTCTTGCTTACCTTATGGAATTGAAGAAGGTACTCAAAAGCCAATTCACACCCCTCTTTCAACAATTAATCAACCTCTTTTCTTTTTTTTTTAACTCTCTCTCTCTCTCTCTCTCTCTCTCTCTCTCTCTCTCTCTCTCTCTCTCTCTCTCTCTCTCTCTCTCTCTCTCCACCGAAATTGAAGAACGAATGGGGCCTAAAATTGTTTTTAATAGATACATATATGATATATTTCTAAATGAGTCCTTACACTTTCATATAGCCTTGATTTGGTCCTTATAAAATTGAAACTAAGTCCCCAAAACTATCTTTTCTATTATCTAAACCCTATAAATCTTGATAAATAATTGCTTCTAACTAATATAAGTTGAGGTGCCAAACATAACCTTAAGGTATGACAAGTGTCCCCTTCTTGTATATTGTTCTAATACTAAAACTTTCAGATTCTCTATTTCAAGATGCCATCTTCGGGTCAATATTTGAAGGTTAAGACGAAGTCTATTTAGGTCACTCTTTATACTGATGGAAAGTTAATATTTCAAGCTTTGCAACGAATACACATGCATCGAAAACTTACCATTCTATAGCCCGTACCATTTGTCCAAGAATGGCTACTCAACTGAATTTCCATAATTGGCAAATTTTCTGAATTTTTTCAGCACTTCTAAAATTTCAAATATGCAATTTCAAATTGATATTTGAAGCACATCCCGACCACAATTATGCTAAAATTTGATATCAACACTTAGAATTACAAATAATATCAATTTCTTTCATTTTCTTATAAATTCTATACTATCCCGTCATACAAAACGTGAAATTGGCTGTTTTCTAAAAAAATACTTGAATCCAACTTTCTAAATAAATCAACTCAAGTACCAGATTTTTCATGTTGTTACAATAAATACCTATAAAATATACTACTCAATCACTTGACCAATTAGATAGATAACTTTGGGGGTGTGGAACTGGTGGCACTGATTATTTGGAGATGTGTTGATTCCATGTGTACAAAAATTATGTATGGAGTGTTCTTGATTGACATGTGGAAGCTAGGTAATGATTGAATGTTGATAGTCTAATCTCCATTATTAAATTATTGCATGAAATAGGAACATGCATCCATACTTTACATCTCTTTGTAGGAACATGAGTGGAATATGTTTAATTGTTTACTTGATTATATGATCTCATTATAATTTCATATTTAATATGATATTGTTAATATTATCATGATCTCTTTATAAGTCCAATATTATTATCATCATGACGTTATCGTGATTTCGTTATAAGTTTTTGTGTAATCTTGTTATAAGCATTCCCCATTTAATATGTGATTATCATTATTAACATTATATTGACATTCATACGTTTAACATAAAGAAGATGATTAACTATGTTATCATCACTATCTTGATATCAATATTATACTTGTAAAAGTTGGTTTCATATAGAAATTTTAAGAAGTTCCTGTTCTCTTATGTATCAATACTTATAAATATGTATTGATACATGAGATACTAAATTAGTACTATTTGGATGTTTAAAGGAATCACTATTTTTGTTTACGTGATCTTAGACTTGTTAACGTGATAAAGATAATATATTGATAAATCATGTACTTGACACAATACATGATTATATCCATTTGACTTGACTTGAGAAGATGAACTTAAAGTAACTTGAATATTACCTCAATCTTAATTATATAAGAATTTACTTGTTTATGTGCAATCCATGAATATATGGACTTGTCTTGATTTGGATTGACTTGACTTGTATATGCTCTTAAATACTACTTCATGATACATTTAAAGTTATTACATTTCATTAAAATGATTTTCTTGCTTTTCCTTATGCATTGTATAGAAATGAACTTCTTGCATGGTATCACAGTCGTACTCTATCCCGCTTGTCTTGTTATATGTGCCCGGAGTCCAGTAATTGGATCACGATGTGCTCACGCTTGTTAATGAATTTCAGGAATTTCAACTCCCTGTTTGAAATCTGTGGTATAGAAACCATGCTTGTAAAAGAACTCATGGAATAAACTACACGTTTGAACTCCGGATTACATTCCCTGCCAATGTGTGCTCGGGATAATAGTTGATTTGTAATATGGGCTCCATTAAAAGTCATGTTCTCTTGAAAATAAATACATTTGCATAAGTCTTGAATATATGAAGTATGACTTGACTAGAATACGTTATTTTACTTTATTTGAATATATGAAATTGACTTGACTGGATTGGATATAACTTGAAATACCTATAATCTAAAATGACTTGACTTGGGACTGGGCTTGATTTGGATTTATGACTTGACATGAATATAGGACTCAACTTGAATATATGACTGGTCGTGAACACATGAACTCAAACTTGATGCTTGTTATTTATTGATTTCAATTCTAGAACTAGTAGTTTAGGGATTTCTTGTATTTTCTTGATTAATCTTGCATGCTTATTATATTGTTATTTGATTGCCACCAATTGAATATATTGTTGCTTATTGTAGTCTTGAAAAATTCACAATAAGTTAGAACATTGCAAGATTAACACATGAATAACACTATGGCATGTGCAATCTCATAGATAATTGTATGATTTAATGGGTTTTAAACATTCGTATTCAGACTTGAGATACATTCGGGTCATGTTTAGGATAAATTTAATTTGTCTTGGAAAAGATAATTAATTGCATGAGAATTATTGATTGTCGAGTAACGCGTGAATGAATTAAACTACAAATTGTTGAATTTTTGATAGATTATTATAGGTTTATTCAGATTCCAATACATGCCCTTCATTCATATTTACAACCCAACATTTTTATTTACTGCACAATTCTAGAATAGATCAACAAATCCTATTTTTATTGTTCACTAAATTGAATCAACAGTAAATTTATAATTAAGACTAGAACGTATTCTTTGTGAGAATGAGAACTCTAAACTCATCACATTTATTAATTATCAAGGATCTCGTACACTTATGAAATTTTGACATGTGATATGAACATCAAATCATTCTAGAAGCCCCTACCACTTTCGTCCATTGGTATCTTCTTCCCCATGCCTGCCTCCTCTCCCCTCCACCTGTCAACTAGCTGTATGGTATTCAACATCATAAGTTGCGACACATTTTAACGACTTAGCCATGGTTTCATGCTGCGAACTCGACAGTACAGCATCACTTGTGTGGAAGGCGACATGGTAGCGGTGGATCGATACCATGTCTAGAGAAGCCATCTTGAAGGAAGAGATGGGTTCACAAACAGTGGGCAATTGCTTGGTAATGGAGAGAATAATGAGGACGATGATGAAAAAAATGGGATGAGGATGATGACGATAATGCTTACATAACATTTAATATACTCTATGTGAACGGAAGACACTTGCATGTCATTTGCATAAAGCTTTCGGGAAGGGAAATCTGAGAAGTCATCAATCGATTCGAGTACTTTCTGTTGTGTAGTAGATGAATAAGTAGCTCCACATTCATTCCCATTCATAATCTCAGCATATTTTGGTAGCAGAGGGAGCATTGTGAGATTATGATTTAAGAGCTTATTAGTTGCAAAAAATGGATATTCATCGCAATTAACAATGTAATTATCTTCGTGTTGAAGAATTTTCGGTTGATGATTAATGAATTGAGGATGGTATCGCAATGGACATGCTGGTGTAAATGAACTTTAAGGCAACCTGTTGAATAAAAAAGCACCGAGGAGTTGTAAGCACAATGAATCTTAGCTAATTTGATCTCCTCGTAGACATTTATTTAGACTGTAACATCGCCAAGTGTATCATCAGAGGAAATCAAAAACTCTGATTGTCAAAATATGCATCTTTAGGTGTCTAAATGACACTAGAATTGTCAATAGTTCTATTTTTTTCCACCTCCTTATTTTTTCATGTTGGCAACATGTTCTCTCCTTCACACAAGGAAATTTGAATTGTCCCCGTGGACTGATTTTCTTTTTTATTGTAATAATCAGGGGTGGGCGTGGGTTGAGTCGGGTCGGGTCGATTTTTTGCCCAACCCGAACACAACCCACTATGGTCGGGTTGAAAAAAAATCAACCTAACCCAACACAAATATGAATTCAAACCCAACCCAATCAAGTTTCGATCGAGTTGGGTTGGGTGGTTTGGACTTTGGTCCAATTAAATAAAATTCTTAGAAAATTAAAAAATTATGCCCATAAATCAATTATTAACTCAAATAAATTATGTACAATACAATAAGTTCAAATATAATAAATTAAATACTTGCTAATAAAACTAAAATATGTTCAAATTATATTTGAGTTTCATCCAAATTAAAAATGGATTTAAGATTCTTGAAATTTAATTAGTCTTATATTTTTAAAATTTTGATTGAGTTGGGTTGGGTTGGGTCGGGTCGGGTTGGATTGGGTTTGTCATCCAACCCACAACCCAACCCAACCCAAACAATTTTTTTTTTTATAACCCAACCCAACCCAATTTTCATCAAAACCCAACTCAATCCGATCGAATTGGATTGAGTTGGACGGTTTTGACGGGTTGATACCCACCCCTAGTAATCCTAAATCTGCAAATGTAGCTATCTATTAATCCCTTTTGTCATTATATTAATTCTTCCCCATTTTTTGTCTTCCATATGAAAAATATCAATTTGTTGCGTACAATGAATAAATTGAATCTTTCTCCACGTTTTTAGAAATTTACATTCGCCAAATTCATTGATATTTTTCTTTCTCCACGTTTTTAGAAATTTACATTCATCAAATTCATTGATATTTTTCCGTGTTCAATTTTCTTCTTGGCTGCGTTTGATAGTAAGTGTGAAATTTAGGTGGAAAGAAAATGAATTTCAGGGAATTCAATTCCTGGGAATTTGAAGTTTAATGTGTTTGATTGGTTTAATTTTCTATGTGGAAAAAGTAGGGAATTTTTCAACTTTTGTTGTTTGATTGACATTATTTTTCATGAAAAGTAAAGTAAAATTTATCTATTTTAATAAAAAAAAAAATTCCTTACATTTGTACTTAATAATAATAATGTTAATTTTTAGAAAAAAAATAAATCAATTAACAATAACAAAAATGATCAAACGTAACGAAAATTGTATAAGATTTTTCATGGAAAATAAAACCTCCTCCCCCCGGGAAAACGAATTCATCCAAAACAAGGAAAATACCGAATTTCGAGGCAAGTGGAAAAATGAATTTCATGAAAAACTTAGACAATCAAACAGCGCAAAGTTAGAAAATCACGTAAAAAATCATATTTTCTCTGAAAAATCTCGCCTATCAAACACGCCCTTAATGTAAATATTTTTGCACATCAAATGGTGTTTCATTTTTCTTCTTGATTTACACATCTTTGCACATCACATGATGTTTCGTCATCAATAACAAAAGTCAATCAAATTTTATTTTATTTATGCCGTTGCAGTGGTTGCAGTGACATCGTCTATTGAAACCCAGTTTTGCATAATGATATTGAATTATAGGAGCTATTTAGTATACTATTAAAAGTGAAAAAAAAATTATTTACATCATATAAAAACGTAGTTGAACAAACCAAATCACAATTTAAATTCATTCAACATGGAAAAAGGAATAACGAGACATACTTTCTAGCATCAATATATTATTTAACACAGTTTCAGCTTTTATTATATACCACCGAAACCCAGAAAACACATTCATCTCTGAAGCATCTGTCACAGAAACTATACATAAATGAGATTTGAAGAAGATGAAAATTCATCCTTATGAACCTAAAGGACATTACGCAGGTCCAATTCATGGTGTATTGTCTAAATAGGCAATCAAATAGTTGACATCTTCGATTCCCACATATATATTGACAATATCCTCTGTTAAACCTCTGGTCTCGCACACTGCAGTCGATATGGCTGCATGAGACATGAAGCAAGGAAAGCTTATGAGGGACTTGACACTTCCTGTCAATTTAAGACAATAAATAAGTGAGTTGGACAAAGGCAGTGAAAATACTTTGGAACAACGTCAATAAAATGTTGTTGGGATATGATTGAACAGAAAAAGAATCAAAGAAATTAGAAATTCGACTTCACATTTTTGTGTAGAAGTACTATTTTGAATTGGAAATTTCCAAAATGGACGGTTATGGTAAAGTACTTGGCAACCTCGGCTACATGCTTAGAAAGTTCCAACGACCTCGCAAGGAAACTGAGCACAGATCATGTACCCTTAGCCTACAAGAAGTATAAGATCAAAGCACATAGACAAAGAAATAGTTTTAGGTTGTTCTATGTTTGATATAAAGAGAGTATTGTTTAAAAGTACCCTTTAATAAATGTACTTGAGAATAGTGTAAAGATTGTCCTCGATGGCTTGCAAGGCCAACATAATCAACATGTTTCACCTTTGGTGGGAGACGAGATACTCAACAATTTTTGCACATTCTCTTGCATAAGCATTCAGTAAAGACCATCCATTCAGTTTTAACAATCTATGAGGAAAATACTTGCTGCATTCTGTTAAAGGCTACTCCTTAAAATGATTGATCAGTGATTGAATGATTATTTGAATCGATCGTTGGACTTATTGATCAGACGGACCTCATCGTAGAAGTATATCAGGATCGAAACAAGCTTCCAAATCTAGCTCTAAATTGTATATCTTTAAAGAGTATATGAATAATTCTTTGAGCACCTATCTCGGTCTAACATGCACACAGAGGGAGCGGTTTCTTAGTTCAACCCTCTAGTGACTCTTTTTTAGCTATAATTTTCCTTCAGTTTGTTCTGTCACAATAGGAGGAATACATACCTTCTGAGAACCATTTGCCTTAAGTCAATTAACTGAGGCTTGAATATCCTTCAATGCACCTTGTAAATCAAGACCATCCATCAAATGCTATGCTTCACCAACATCTAAGCCAACCTTTTCTCGGTACAAAGTACAATTTACAAGAAAAAAGGGAAAATAGAAGCATCAATTCTCATATGCCAATCGATTATGACACAACGTGAGTCAATATTTGCAACAAATATAAAGTCAAATTTGCTTGCTCATTCACGTGCTACTCTAGGATCAGAGCTTTATATCCAGGTTCAAAGTGAGCTATTTTTTGTGTCTGGTTCTTTGTCTCAAAATCAACACCCACCATTCCTGGAGCACTACAATTCCAAGAGCAACTTCTTTCCCAATCACATAGGCATCAAATATCTGCTTATTATTTCCACCCAGAGAAAAAGAAAAAGAAAAAGATAATAGAAAAGAAAAAAAAATCAAAATCATAATTTCAAACGCATTATTACTAGTAATAATTGATACAATTCAAAAAACTAGTCAAAAAGCAAAACCTTTTCTTTCACTGTTCATTAATATCTACAACTTTATATTACTCTACACATACCAAAATTTCATCTCTATCCATCCGAGGAACCAAGAAAAAAGGGGAAAACAAGGATGAATCAATTAAATACATGCACGTGAGACACAGACAAGCAAATGAAAGTCCTAGTCTTACCGTGACATCTCTCTGAATTTGGATTTTCTTGAAAGTTTAAGTGGCAGATCCAAAAGCCATTGCAGAAACCTGATGAAGATGAATCAAGAAACCAAGAGATTTCGAGAGAGGGAGAAAGCTAGGTATGTGAGTAAATTGGGTTTGGAACCTTATTTTCGGTTGGAACTTCGAAATGAGATTTTGATTTTGTTTGAATATTCAAATTTGAATTTTCTTTTTTAAATTTGGGAGATATTTTTTTGAATTTTTTGCATAGAGGAGGCATATTTCAAACTATATTATTATAGTAGTCAAAATTCAAAATCATTTTAAGCTCTATTGGTTGAAAATTTTGGGTTTAAAAACATGTTTTTGTGTTTTTTTTTTTTTTTTTTTTTTGTAAAATGTGTGGTTGAAAAGTGGAAAGAGAAAATGTGTGTGGTTAAAAAGTGATTTGAATAATTGTGTTGTAAAAAAATATATTTTTAAACATGGGTGCATGACTAAACATGTTTAGTGGTATTTTTTAAATTTTTTTTCTTTTTTCTACACTACTCAATCTCAATTATCCATTAAAAGTGAAGCACACTATATTTGACTTTTCAACCAAATCTCAATCATCAATTCTCCTAAAAATCGTGTAAATTTAACAAATGCTCACTGAACTTTTGAAATATAACCACTTAATCACTGAACTTTTCAATGTCAATAATCACTCACCCAAGTTTCAAATTTGTCCACCATCCACCACTATAATTTCCACCGTTTCTCCTCTTGACGGAAAGACCCAACCTGACTAATGGCTTTGCATTCACAGAATTATCTTCCACTTCCAGCAAACAAGTTTAGCCCCAAAATTAGTCCAAAATCGCAATAAAACCTAAAAATTTGTCCATTGCTGGAAATGGTGACCCACAAGTGCTGGAAATGGTTCAATCTTCTTAGACAAAGGTGACCCATTTCCCTTTCAACCCTTAAATTTGTATCAACTTCATGGACAAAGGTGACCCACAGTGCTAAAAATGGACGACATAGGAGTAATAGATTGAGGTGGCAATGGGTTGAGTCGAGCCGACTTTGCCCATGGCTCGCTGTGCTCGACTCGTCAATTTGACGAGCTGAGCCATGACCTCGTTGAGAACGAGCCGAGGCTCGTTTGGGCAATGTCGAGCTAGGCTCATTCGGCTCTTTTTTTCCCCTCCCCCTCTTTTACGTTAATTAAGTTGGTATTCCGAATTCAGTAGTTAAAATACTTGAATATTAATACATAAATTTGTAATTAGTTATAACTTATAACTTATGTAATAAATAAATTATTAATAACTTAATACGTAAAAAAGTAAGAGTGCGTTTGATAGCGAGGGTGAAATTTGGGTGGAAAGAAAATGAATTCTGGAGAATTGAATTCCTGGGAATTAGAAGTTTAATGTGTTTGATTGGTTTAATTTTTTAGGTGGAAAAAGTAGGAAATTTTTCAACTTTTGTTGTTTGATTGACATTATTTTTCATGGATAATAAAGTAATTTTTTGCTATTTTAATCAAAAAAAAAATTTTTTTTTTACTTTTTAAATATATTTGTACTTGATGATGATGATAATGTTATTTTTTGGAAATAAAATAAGTCAATTAACAACAACAAAATTGATTAAACGTGTCGAAAATAATTTTCCATGTAATATGGAAAATCTTTTCTTAACAAAATCAAAAAAAAAATATTTTCCACAAAATCCTCCTTGAAAATGGGGGCGTGATGTAGGACCAAGGAAAATTTTTTCCATGCCAAATCTTTACAATCAAACACCAAAAAGTGAGAAAGTAGGAAAAAATTTTCTTTTTCCATGGAAAATTTTACCTAATCAAACAGACCCTAATGTTAATTGTTAGATTAGATAATAGATATTATAGATTGTTATTTGTTTGTTACTTGTTAGTTGTTAGAATTAGAAGTGAATTAAATTGAAAGTTGAAATGATGAATTATAATTTATAAGTTTATAAGTTACAACGTAAGTAAAAAAATGTTCAAAATTCAATTAATCAATTATCCAATTATAATATGAAAATACAAAAACTAAAATTGAGTAAATTAAAATTTAAAATTTTAAAAAATAAAACCCTCCTCCTTTTTCCGGGCTTGAGACCGGCTATTAAATTAAATAATTGAATTTTTAGTAGGCGGAGTTAAAATTGTACACGAACAATTTGTTACATGTACAATTTTTGTTTTGAAATCAAAATTGTATTTTATTTTATATAAAGAAATTAAAGTTTAAAATTAAATATCATTTACCTGACTGCATGCAATTTCGGCATACTTATGTTGTATGCGTAAATTACCGTCTTGCCAATCTTTGACACGCATTAATGCTTCGAAAATATCTTTTTTGAGTCGGCTCCTGACTTCTGACAAAATCCTTTTACCTGCACTAAAAGCAGACTTCAAAACTACCGTGCTAATTGGAGGTGTTAGTAGATATTTTGCTATGGCGGAAACAATCGGATATATTCGTTCGTTTGTTCGCCAATAATGAAGTACATCAAATTCTAAAGAATTAGCAGTCTCCACATTTCTAACTAGATCTTGTCCAAAATAAATTTTCAATTCTTCAGGTATTTGAAGTGAACCTGATTCGTTGCAACTAGTCAACGTACTGTAAGAAGAAGTTCCTTGTGTTTGACTCATTTCCTTCATTAAATTGTATAATTCTACATCATCGTCTTCAAGTGTAGTGTCACGTGATGGTGCAGATTGTGTATGCGTAAAATTAGTTCCTAATCGTGCTGCATATACGGTGTACATGTTTACTAACGTGCTTTCTAAATTATTATAAGTGATAGGTTTATCCAAAATCAAAGAGCTACTGATTTTTTAAACAAGAGTTTTTGTACCCTTTAAATTGAAACGTGGATCTATTATGCATGCTAAGGGAAATAACATAGGTAAATATTCCCAATATTTTCTAAATTTCATTTCCATAGTAATTATCATATCAACAAAAAATGAGTCATGTCTATATCTATAAAAAGTTCTTGCAATAATATAAAGACGTTCAAGAACTCTTGAACTAGATGAGTGATATACCCTAGATAATATGTCGGTTGAATCTAAAAACTTATCAAAAAAAATTTCACTTTAAAAGTAGCTTCCCAATCCGATTCTATTAAGGTCATTGTCATTCTTAAGTGGTCTACTGTTATAATACTCCATTATTATGTGTTCATATCCTTCACATGATTTAAGTAACAAGTATGTAGAGTTCCATCTATGACCTACGTTGGTGATAAATTTCTTAGGATCTAAACCGTATTGGGAACACATATCTTCAAAATATTGTTTTCTACTCGGGATATGGTTATGTGCACTAATGCATCCCTAATTTTATCCATTTGATCTTTAATATGTTTAAGTCCACCTTGAACAATTAAATTTAAAATATGACATACACATCTAACATGGAATAAAAAATCACCAAAATCCGGATTAATAATTCTACATAACTTATCTACTACAGATTTATTTACACTAGTATTATCGAAAATAAATGATCGAATTTTACTTTCAAACCCATATTCACTAACAATTTGTAGTATAGCATTAAATATGTTGGTTGCGTTATAAGGAAATTCTATAATTATAAAAGCGATAATTTTTTTGTGCATAACCCAAAGTGGATCAATATAGTGTGCAGTTGCAGCAATATCTGTTAATACATTCTCAAAGATCGGAAGTAAAAGAAATAACACCACCATATTTATTTAAATCGACTATTAATTGCTTCTTAGTTTTTAGAAAATATTTTATTGTATCAGAACGCAGAGTGTTTCGACTAATACCGGTGTACCTGGGTTGAAGATAACGCTTGATGTATGTAACAAAGTGTTCGTTGTCTACTATGCTTAGTGGTAACTCCGTCCCTGCAACGAATTGGACCATCCCAGTTCGATTCTCAACTTCAGAATATATCCAATTTGAAAGTGTTATAGATCTCGCTGCAGAAGCACTAGCGCCCGATGAAGCAAATTGTAGTTGACTTTGATTCGATTCAACGAACCCGTGCTTGGTCTGACACCCGCGATAGTGACTGTTGAGGTGTGTAGTATCAATGCCCTTTTCCCATGCCAATTGTTGTACACAATATTTGCACACAACTTTGAACTCTTGTGTTCCTTCAATTATTTTCCCCGTTGCGACCAATTTAAAGTGATCCAAACACTTTGAAGTTGACTTCTTATTGTTTCTAACTTTTCGTTTCCCTCTTGCGTTGGGAATATCGGGATTATTTTGTAAGATTTCAACATCCGCATCATCTTCAACATCCCCTAAGTCGATTGTTTGATGTAATGCATCTTCTTCAATATTATCGGGAATTGGTATGTTGTTGAGACCGGAAAATTCATTGTCGAACTGAGAGTCATGCCATCCAAGTCCAGGTGGTGGCCATCGAACAATTCATTAACAAATCTTCGAGCACTGGGATCCATATGTTGAAAATTTGAAATAGAAAATGAAATGTGTGTAATTGTATTTGCAGTGGTAGACTAGTAGAATTGTTTGAAAATTGTGTGTGTATAAGTATAATTGTATACTATAAATAAAACAACAATAAATTAATAATTGAATTAGAAATATAAATGTAATGACAAATTGAGAGAATGACTGAATGAGTATTACTATGTAGATGTAGTATTGTGTTGTGTAAAGACAAGTCGAGAGAGCTTGAGAGTTGAGACTAAAAAGTAAGAATTAAAAGAGTTGAGAGAGGATTGCGATTGGTTTGGTTGGGAGTGGGGGTTTGATTTATGAAGTGAGTGAGTATTTATAAGAGAAGAAGAATCAATTTTTTTTTTTTTTTTAATATAAAAAAGGTAACGGTCACAAATGTGACTGTCAGAATTTTCTTTTTTCTTTTTTCTTTTTTCTTTTTTTTTTTGACAATCCGAGCGACGCATTAGCTTGTGGTTAATGAGCCACGAGCCTAGCCATGCTCAGCTCGTGGTACTCTAGTTGCGATCGGCTCGTGGATTGGCTTGCCATTTTGACGAGCCGAGTGGCCCTCAGCTCATCTTTTCACGAGCCGAGCCGACGAGCCAGCTGGCAGCTCAGCCCATTTGCCACCTCTAGTAATAGAGGATACTCTTTTAGAGACAACAGATGGTGGAGGATATGAAGGTATGTTTTATTCCTCCTCCCCCCCCCCCCCCAATGTCTATTGTAGATAAACTTTCAGAGTGATTTTTTCTAGCTTTTAGGGTATTAATGTTGGAAGTCTCGCATATTAGTGTTGGTTAGTTTAAACATTAACCTTAGATATTACATTACAGAGGCAGAGAATGATGAAGATGAATTGGAGGACCTGGGTATACCATTTTGTAAAACCCTAAATTTTGTTAACTTGGGATGCCACGAAAGTCCAAAAATTCCGTAAATAAACATTTTCAATAATGCCAAAATGCGTAAATATTTTTTTTAACAAATATAGTAAAATAGAAACAAAAATGCGAAAACGTTCTTTAAATAATTTATTTACGACCAAGTATAATGAGCAAAGTGCCAAAATTTGTGAAAATACTAAATTCAAGATTTAATGGACAAAATGGAAAACAACTATTAAAATACTCGTTTTAAAATTTTATAAATTGAATGCTCTATCATTTGATCAGTATTACCCGGCTCTTTGCTTTGCCTTGCCTTGTGTTGCTGACTCCTTTACTTGAGAAGGTGTAAATAGTGGGGTGAGTATAACGAATTATACTCAGTAGAGATACAGCAATCAGTTCAAGTTAATTCCAAATATGAAATCAAATTATGAATATAATACCAATAAAACTTCATTTTAAAAATGTACTGTGGGACATCCCCAAGGACCCAATTTCGATCCCGGACCTATTTATGGTCCCCAACAACATGTATTAGTGCTAAATAAAATTTTGCACTGTGAGACAACCCCAATGACCCAATTTCGATCATAGACCTATTTAAGGTCCCTGGCAACCTTTTTAAAACATAGAAGCATCATTTCACAATTAAAATCATACATAGGGAAATAACATGGACAAAATAACTATAATTGCTTTAATGTAAACCCCATCTCAAAGTCTTGAAAAATTTCTTGAAATTGAACGGATGTGAGTTAACGTGCTTTAAACTTTTTCCGCGACGTCGTCTAGCAAGAACAAATTTTAAATAAGCAAAATTTTAAAATACTAAATTTGAATTAATACTTTAAAAATTTTAGAAACTTGATTGAACTTTTTGAAAATAAAGGGAATGGGTAATTTGATAAGTCTTTAAAAAATTTTTAGGGTGTCTAATGACTCATATTTGAAAGTTTATCGCCAAATTAAAGGAATTAGAAAATATTTTGAACCCAAATAATGGAATACCAAAACCTTAAGGCTATAAAGGGAGTTAAAGTAAAATTAAGGGCTAACTTAAATCATTGGCAAAACTCTAGGATTCAAAGGCAAACTTGACTTTTATAAGATAAGCCCTCATCCCTAATCAACTCAGTATCGGCAATGGCAGAGAGAGAGAGAGAGAAAAAAAAGTGTTGGGTGCGATTTCAAAATTGGGTTTTTACGTTTAAAGGCTTTTCTGGTCAGAACTGAGGTCGACGGTGGAAGGAGTATGGATATTGCTGTCCAAGTGCAGAGCTTCATGCGAGAGAGAATAAAAATTTGACAGTGACTTTTGGCATAAAATAATCCGGCGAAACAGAGGCTGCTCCGGCCAAAACTTACCTGGAAACATTGATTTTATTGAGTGTTAGAGTATTCGCATGGAAGGAAGGTATACAATTTGGTGATTAAGTTCTTAGGTTTGAATAAAATGGAGTTGCACTGCCTACAGAAAATTTTCGTTTTCTATTTTTTTTTTTTTGATTCATTTGAGAGGGGAACATAAGATCATCAAATTTTTGAAATCGAAAGTTGGAATGATTTACCTGTCGAAATTGTAAATGACAGAATGTTGGAGTTGGACTCAAAAACTTGAATTACAAAACTCAGCTGGAGAAAAATGTAGATGCTGTGTGATTATCGTGAATCAGTTGATGATGATGATTGATGATGAAATCAAGGAAAAATATTCGTTCAAAAGTTCAGAGATTTACCTAGTTGAAATGCTCAGAATCTTGTGAAATTTGTTGCAGCCGAGAGAGTGAAAATTTTGGAGAATGGTGATGAGTGATTCTTGGTTACTGTTGAACCCTATTATTTGGGTTAAAATTCAAAATTTTGATATACGTCCTATTACGCAATGATTATAATTTATAAACAAATTTATAAAAAACACAATTTTTCAAATTACTTTTTAATTAAACATATTTTCTCTCTCTAATTTTCAACCATTGATCAACATAGAAAATACCAAAAATTCAAAAAGATAAAATACGGCTGTAGACTTAAACTTGGGCTTGAGGAGTATTGGACTAAAGACAATTTAAAATAGATATTGAGTATAAAATTCGATCCGATAAAAATAATCGAATTTAAAGATTAAAAATCATTTTGAATTCTTATTTTAAATGTTTTGCTAGACAATTTGACGGACGTAAAATTAATTCTAAAATTCGACGGAAATGTCGTAGAGACACAACTTAAGTTATAAAATTTGCATTTTCAAATTCGGGTCGTCGCATATTTACTAACACTGAAGAAGATGACATAAATGATGGTGATATTTTGTATGATATCAGCTCTCAAGAACACATCTCAATTGGTCTGAACTCTGACCTCGTTGTGGAAGAGCAACATGTAGAAAAAATTAGAGATGAAATTGATTCTGATCATTCCTATGATCCAACAGAAGAAGAATTGAACACAGATTATTAATCTGGAGAGGAGAACCAAGCAAGATTTCCTGCTTTCAATGAAGATAAGGAGATGTGGGATCCTCAATTTGAAGTCAGGAAGACATTCAAAGATATACCACATTTTAGAAAATCCATTAGTAATCATGGAGTTGCGAAAACAAATGATGCAAAAAGAGAACAAGCAGTGTGCAAAGCTAGGTGTAAATAGAGGATTTGGGCTTCTAAGAACAAGGTGTTGAACAACATTCAAGTGAAATCATACAATCCAAATCGCACTTGTATACGAGATGGCACAAATAGGGATTGCACGACAAAGTATGTAGCTGAGAGGTATTTGGAAACATTTAGGGTGGATCCCGAATGTAAAGCTAGTGCAATTAGGCTGAGAGTTATGCAAGATTTGAAAGTAGATTTGCTAAGATGCTAATAGAGGGTAGTGATGACCATCAGTTTGGGCTGCTTTGGAGTTTTTCCGAGTAGCTTTGGAGGACAAATCCAGGTTCTACATGCAGGATTGCTGTCCATGAGTCAAAATTTCAGGGAATTTATGTTTGTTTAGATTCTTGCAAAAAAAGGTTTCATGGAAGGTTACAACAACTAGTGGAATTAGATGGTTGCTTTCTGAAGGGTACATTTGGGGGTCAAATGTTGGTTGTTGTATCTCTTGATGCCAACGATTGCATTTACCCACTCTTTTTTACCGTTGTGGAGAAGGAGAACACAATTACTTGGGGATGGTTTATGAGACGCTTTGGCGATGACTTGAGAATTGTGAATTGTAATGAGTGGTGTTTTATGAGTGATAGGTAGAAAGGATTGAAGAATGTCATAGGGGATATGCATCCGGAAGCTGAGCATAGATTTTGTGTGAGGCATATGTATACTTACTTCTTCCGAGCTGAGATCAAGGCATTAGCTTTCAAAGAAATCCTTTGGAGGGCTGCAAAGTCCACTACTATTGTGGATTATAAGTTTTGGATGCAGGAGATGGAAATGCGAAGTAAACCTACTTATGAATGGATTTTAAAGAGAGACCCTAAGGAGTGGAGCAAGTCTCACTTTATGACAAAAGTGAAGGGTGACATTCTCCTTAATAACTTGTGTGAGTGCTTCAACAAAATGATTTTGGAGGATAGGGATAAATCAATTGTGACTTTGTTAATAGATATGCACATTAGCTGTATGAAAAGGATCCAAACAAGAAGGGACAAGATGAGGAGAGAAGTAGGACCATTGTGTCCAAAAATTCATGCCAAAATAGTTAAAAATGTAGAAATGGCTGCGGGTAGCCAAGTAGATTGGTCAGGTGGGGGCACAATGGTACGTACATAGAAAAGATGGTGAATTTGTTGTTGATGTCGAGGCCCACACTTGCACTTGTAGAAGGTGGGAACTAACGGAAGTGTCTAGCTCTTCTCCCTCTCCTTCTTTTCCTCTATTTTCTCTGACCTGGTAAGGCTTCATCTCTATGGTTGTCAGCTTGGATATTTGTCTTTTGTAAGAGAACCTTTGAGCTTGTTTTTTAATTGGTAGGTTTTCATTTGGACTTGTCGGATATGAACAGTTTATCTTTTCTGTACAGTGGTTAAGTTTGTGTTCATGAATATCTTCGTCGAGTCACTATTATTTTTGGTTTACAAGTTAGTTCTTGATAGATCAATCGAAGGTTGGTTGCCTATCACTGCCACAACAAATAGCGAGTTTAAAGGTTTAACAAGAAAAACCTGCATACCAAATAGAAGTTTGTAATGCTATCTATCGGGTTTGGTTTCGGTGGCAATGAACATCTTGCTTTATGTCCAGTACATTAACGTGATGTCATTCTTTTGTACAATAGAAGTGTGTAACGCTATTCCATTCTTGTGTGCTGTCATTCTAGAGAAGAGGGACTTGCCTTTTCATTATGTTCATGATTGCTACAAGGTAAGCACTTATATGAGTTGCTTAGAAAATCTTGTGATGCCCCTTAACGGTGAGAAGTTGTGGCCTCTAGTTAATAGAGTCCCTCTCAAGCCACCTGGTTGGAAATTGACTGAAAGGGGTAAAAGACAACAAAAGAGGAGGTTGCAGTTTGAAGAAACAATGGTTAAACTAAAAGGTGGGACAACCAAGATGAAGAGACAAGGAATAGTTAGAATGACTTGTAGCCTTTGTGGGTTAACCGGACATAACAAGAAATATCACAACAAAGTTGATGCCCCCGCAAGAGGTTGTTTTATGATTGCCTAATTTTGAAATTTGGAACCTCTTTGATTTTAATTTTTTTTTCAACGTCCACTTGTTGATAAACATGATTTGTATGTCCATGAGGCAGATGAACACACCCCAAATGTGAAAACTCAAGATGTTATTTGTACATCACAGCCAAAGGTAATTCTACTTATATGATGAATATTAATGATGTTCGTGCAGTTCTCTCATGACATGTAGCCTGATCTATGCCTCTCTTAATCTGGTGTAGGAAAAACTTCATCTTAGAAGATTCAAGCAATCAACTCCAGCCTTAACTCCCGAGGCACAAGCATCTAAATTTCAATTATGCCAAATCCTGGCATATGCCTTTCGAATGAAGCTATATATAACAGAAGTGAACCTAAACCAGAGCTTTTGGGCACTAGCATTCCTGATGTTCAGACACAGATCCAATATATGGATAAGATGGTGGATGAGTTGCAGCAAATGGATTACGAAGAGCAAGATAGGATGAAGGCACAAAGAATTAAAAATAGAAGACATGTTGAGGGTTCCATTCCTTTCACAGCTCCAAGGAAGAGGAAGCCATTTTCAACCTCTCAGCCACTCAACTAACCAATTTCAGAAGCATCAGTTTAGATTTAGTTTTTTTGAAGTGCCTAAAGAACTTATGTAGTTATATCTTTTGTGAAGTTCCTACTAACTTATGGGCATTTTAATAATCTGATGTAGCTAGCTTTTGGTTTTGGGGAATTAATGTGAAATACTACTAATTCATTAATGCTTAGTTGATTTTCTGGAATTAACAACTCACTTATTTCATTCAATATTATGTGAGATGTTATTTTTCACCAGCTAGCATCAGATTAGTTTCAGTTGAAAAATGCAACAAAATTCTTCAAATTTTAGAGAAAATGACATGTTCTTAGTGAGTGGATTTTTTTGCTGCTGTTGCTTCTTCTCACTCTTCTCCTCTTCCTTCTTGATCTGATTTTGTAATCCTTACTTATCCCAAAACTTTCTACCATTCAGTCTTCCAAATTCCATCACTTTAAACACAGAGAGCACACCCTCACTTAGGGCTGGGCATAAACCGAACCAAACCGACCCAAACGAAACCGACCGGTTGGGGTTGGGTTGGTTTGTGGGTTGAAAAATATAAATTTGTCTCAGTTTGGTTTGGGTTGTGGGTTTTAATTAAAAACCCGAATTAACCCAATCAAAACCAAACCGTTACTTTTTAAAAAAAAGTTAAAAAATGCGCTAGATTAGATGTCACAGGAATATGTACAATTTGACATTAAAAAATGCATCTCATACTCTCTTTTTTGACGAATTTTTATGTAATTGAATTTGGTAAAGGGAACAAAGGAATAGCTGCTTAGGCAATCATTGAATGTGAATTTGTGGCCTATTTAGGCTATTTTTATGGAGTTTAATGAGTTGTACTATATTTAATATGAACTATGACTTTATGTTTAATTTGGACCAAATATATATTTGAGTTTTGACAAGTTCATATTTGTAATTGTAAGTTTGTGAATGTTTGAGTTAGGGTTCGGCCAATGTTAAATTTTTAATGTATGATTATGTGTACGGATTAATATTTATGAGGTCTAGCAAAAATTAAAAATTAAAAATTAAAAATGGAGGCCCAAATTAAAAGCTCAAACCGCAACCCAAACCGACCAACATTGGTTTGGGTTGGTTTGCTTTTTTAAATTCTCATTGAGTTGATTGTGTTCATTTTCATGCAAACCGATATTATTGGTTTGGGTTTGGGTTGGACTTCAACCCAATCCACGCCCACGCCTACCCTCACCAAAGACAAAGAATTAAGATGACAAGTGTTTTTTTTTCAATAAGCAGTGTTTGGTCAGAAAGGAGATTCAAGATCTCTATGATATCATTAATGACCCTCTTCACCTGCTGTGTTTTTTTGTACAGTCTATACAATACAAACCACTAATATTATAACACACCCCCAATTCTCCAATGCTGTAAAACCAAAACTCAATATATTTGCAATTTGAGAAATAAGATGTTTTCATTCCAAAATAGTTATTTAATACATTAACAACCATACTCAAACTTACACAAGACTCTTAAAAAGGTTATAATTCTATTCCAAAAGAAAAATGGGTGCAAGAACTCTTCCATATTCTAAATTTACACAAGATCAATACCAAATGTTTCAGAACTAATAATTTTAACCGTAAACCACCTAACAAAAAGTTGAATTTCAATTTCAATTTTCTAGCCAAAAATCTTCAGTTCATAGACAAAAACCATCAACCAAACATTTCCCATTTTGGACGGCAGTAGAAGCAGTACCCAACAACATCGAATTACACTTCCCATTTTGCTTCAGATTTGTGGACAAACTCGATTGCACAGTGTATTTCGTTCTTCGCGCTAGGATATCTGGATGCATTATCTCTCCACCTCCACTTCGATTCAACGCGTGTGAACTAAATTCTGTATTTAATCAACCACCACTTGGTCCAACTAGAGGTCAGTATAAATGGGGATTGAGATTATGGCTCAATTTTTGGAGATCTGATTTTGATTTAGGTTCTTATCGGTGAAGAAAATTGGGGCTGAGTAATGGATATTTCAATTTTCAATTATAAATAGATATAAAATGTTTTGGAGTCCTCTCTTTGGGTATAAAACTTGTTTAGAGTCTCCAATTCAGTATAAAATGTTTTCAGGTGATGAATTGGGAATTAGAGATTTTTTTATTAGGTTTAAAAATAGGATCATCTGATTGGGCCAAGTTATTTACAGTTAGTCACGTTAGTAACGAGTTACACTCATTAAATATCAGTAAGTGGTAATACTCCAAAGTTCAGTGAGTAGGTTGTTACATTTCGAAAATTCAATGAGTTTATATTAAATTAACCCTCTAAAAATTGTTATTTCATTTAAAAAAGCTCTTTTCAATTAAAATGCCAAAACACCCCCCGACAAATAAAAATCCCAAAAAACCCGCCTCTCAAATTAGTTCGAAGGGTCCGTGACGAAACGCTCCATTGGTGACTGCATCAGCAAACTAGGGTTTACATTTCTATTCTCGCGCCACCCCTTAAACCCTTGGGTTTCGATACCAAATTGCATAAACCCTAGTTCTTCATTCAAAGTCCATTCCATAATTAGGTGACTTAGATGCTAATTAAGTTAATTTAGTCTAACTAGAGGCACAAATGGCTGCTTCAAGGCTGTCTGCAATGGCAGCGGCTACGATGGTAGCTTCTTGTTCAACGCCCTACCCCAATCGCCTATACGCTGATTGGCCTTTCAGGTTTTCTCCTTTCTCGTCTTCTATACCTCCAGCTCCTAAAGCAGATTCTTCTAGACCGGATTCTCAACCTGCTGTAGAAGATTCCCGGGGGGGGGGGGGTTCGACCCAGATTCGTTGGAGAGAGGAGCCAAAGCTTTCAGAGAAATTAATAGCTCTCCTCATGCCAAACAGGTCATTATATTTTCGGAAGCAAGGGTTATCACAAATGAGTCGTGTGTATATTTTTGAAGGTCTTTGAGGTGATGAGAAAGCAGGAGCAGATGTGACTGGCGGAATTGACAGTAGAGAAGGCTAATTTTGAGGCCATTCAAGCCCATGGTGATATCGTGAGTTTTTAGTTTGATTGATTAAGTAAATTGTATATTATTGTTATTCTCTTTGGTACTTCATTTGCATTTGATCTTTTCTGCCCCTCTCTCTCTCTCTCTCTCTCTCTCTCTCTCTCTCTCTCTCTCTCTCTCTCTCTCTCTCACACACACACACACACACACACACACACACACACACACACACACACACACACACACACACACGAAGTTCATAATCTCGTGGTAGAAAGACAATGCAAACAAGTTGTCTTCTTTAAGATTGGTTGACTGGCATTTCATTTTACTTAAATGCTCACCAAATATTGAGTTTTCGACTCCTTTAGGCCTTAATTATTTACTTTTCTTGGATTGAAAGGAGAAAAGAAAATGCAAGTGGTTATACGTAACTCTGTCCTCGCAGAAAGAAAATCAAAATGCAAAATTGCATATATACATAGAGTTTATCCTGTGGGGGGCATTATTTTTTTTTTTGAAGATGGCAGGATTACATAGGTATATGCTTATTGTCAACTTATTTGCATTAGTTCTTTGATGGTAGAATTGACTACGTGCATTATGTTTTGGTGATAGAATTGACTTAATGTTCTTCTAATCAAGAGAATAAATGACTGAAGCGTGAAAAATTCTTTCGATAATATCACTAAAGCTTCATGTATTCATTGTCACCTACACGTGTACATGTATCTGCAGGAGAAGCAGCGAAAATGACCCGAAGACCAGAGGAATCTGTATGAACAACAAGCTCAGGCTAAAGCACAAATGCTGAGATATGAAGACGAGTTAGCACGAAAAAGAATGCAGGTTTGAACAGTCACTCTTCTTGTCCCTCATTCTGAAATCAAGTGTGTCTAATGTGATTTGGCAAGCTTAATTTGAGTTGAGTCTGAGCTCGAGTCTTTTAGTTTATTAACTCGCATGACCCATATGACTATATCCATGTTTCCATTGATGTTGCACTCCATGTATATTGATTATGATTTAGTAACATGAATTCAAGTTAAGTGGATAATATTTATAATTCTTGATTGATAAAATTTTTATTTTTTTTAATGAAGTTTACTTTATCATCTACCATGAATTCGGACAGAGCCTGAGGCTTATAGACCTCATAATGTTTATAATTCTTCTGTGCTATAAAAATCTTTTACAGAGTTTACTTTATCACCCATCATAATTCAGACAGACCACGAGGCTCAAAGACATCATAATGCTGAATTGGTGGAAATGCAAGAGGAGTCATCCATAAGAAAAGAACAAGCAAGACGAGCAATTGAGGAGCAGATGCAACTTCAGCAGCGACAGACTGAGAAAGAGAGAGCTGAGTTGGAACGTGAAACAATAAGAGTGAAGGCTATTGCTGAGGCGGATGGTCGGGCTCATGAAGCAAAATTGACAGAGGATCACAACAGGAAGATGCTTTTGGAGCGAATAATTGGTGAAAGAGACAAGTGGCTTGCTGCAATCAATACAACTTTCAGTCACATTGAAGGTTTGCAACTGACCAAATGTTCTGTATTCTTCATGTTAAAGACAAAGTGCAATCTATACTTGGTAATTGACGTTTGCTTGCAGAAATTCTCATTGACCCCCCTTGCTACAGTATTGTTCCTTCAATTTCACCCAAATTGACCTTAAAATCCTCTAAACCTATTCTTGTTGCTCTTTTAAGTGTTTCTGCAACTTGCTCAATCATGCCTTTTATGCCTTCACCTTTTCATCGTCTCATCTAATTTTTAAAATAAATATTTTTAGCTGAAGAATAATAAAATTTTTCATACTTGGCAACATTTAAATAAAAACCAAACAGTAAATAAAATTTAATAATTTGGAATTTCTTGAAATAACAATTCAAAAGAAATCATTCAACAAAAATATAAAATTTGCTAGCATTCTAAAATTTAACATGAATAAAATAAATTTTCTATTATTTAATCATTATTGCCACCAGGTCCATCACCAGCCTCCATATCCGATATCTTCGAATGTTGTTAAAAAAGGAATGAGCATTTCATAGAAATACTCAGTAAACTCATCGGCAATAATTAATTTACAGAATAATTGAACACGTAATTGTGCAATTTATACAGTGACATCATCGTCATCAACATCATAGGCTCTTTTATTTTTTAAAAATCAAAGGCTCTTTAAAAACATAGGGTGTGGGTAGTCTCGTTTCATACATTAAAGCACATAAGTTATGCATAACATCTCATAAGAGATAATCTCGTCTCGTCTCATGCATTTAAGCATATAAGTTATGACAAGCATAACATCATAATCTCGTCTCATACAATAAATGCATATAAATGACGTAAAATCACATAATACATGCAATCATAATTTAAACAAATTAGTGGAGGTGAGTCTACCTTGATTTCTCATGTTTGGCAACATTTAAATAAAAACCATACGGTAAATAAAATTTAATAATTTGGAATTTCTTGAAATAACAATTCAAAAGAAATCATTTAACAAAAATATAAAATTTGCTAGCATTCTAAAATTTAACATGAATAAAATAAACTTTCTATTATTTAATTATTATTATCCTGCTGAATTTTCTTTGCAGAAGCAGCTGCTGATACAATAGTACAGTGCAGGAGCATTAGCGGTAGGCTTGAAACACCTGCGAGGCTAGATTGAATTGCTTGGAGTTTACCGCATTGCTCAAGATAAAGAGACTTTAGTCTTGGGAAGTGATGAGAAGAAGGCTTCTAAGTAACTAAATCTGTCCTTCCAATATGCAATACTTTAAGAAAACCAAAACCTCAATCATTTGTCTCCCACCGATCTCCCTTGAACACATTTTCTTTCAACTTGAGGATCTCAAGGCTTTCCAACATTCTTAGTGTAGGCATGTGTCTACAATCAAGAAGGGTGCCTTCCAATGTTAGCTTCTTTAGATTTGGTGGAAATTTGTACCTTTGGGGAAAGCTCAGTAGTTTTCATTGAGAAGGTGTATGAGGATATAAAACATGCCATAACTTCAAATTTTCAAGTTATTCCAACTTTCCAACACTATCAAACAAACTGGATCCACCTTTGTCATCTAATACTTGAGGTAATCGGTCACGAATACCCAATTTCTTCAAGTTAGGAACCTGAGCAACGACACCTTCAGCACAACTTTCAGGTTATATTGTAGAAAGTGTCCTTTTTCTATTGGTAGAAGACACTTCTTTATTTTTATGTATTTTTGTAAGGGGTTGTGCCAAATATGTGGATGCATTTGTTTTTAGATGTCTCAGTCGAATCATCTTCCATATATCTGCTTTGATTTCAAGGGTGCGTAATTTTGTCTCAATTACAAAAGTTTGCATATTCCAAAGATTAGAGAAGTTTGGAGGAAAGATATTATTCTCGTGAAATCAAAGCACATATATGGAAGATGATTCAACTGAGATCTGAAAACAAATGCATCCACATATTTGCCACAACCTCTTATGAAAACATATAAAAATAGTCTTCGACCAATAGAGACTAAGGACACTTTCTACAATATCACCTTAAAGTTGTACTGATGGTGTCTTTACTCGGGTTCCTAAGTTGAAGAAATTGGGTATTCGTGGTTGATTAGCTCAGTATTGGATGACTAGGGTGTATACAGTTTGTTTGATAGTGTTGAAAAGTTGGAATACCTTGAAAATGTGAAGCTATGGCATGATGTATATCTTTAGACACCTTCTCAAGGAAAACTACTCAGCTTTCCCTGAAGTTACAAATTTCCACCAAATCTAAAGAAGTTAACATCGGAAGGCACCCTTCTTGATTGGAGAAAGCCTTGAGGTCCTCAAGTTGAAAGAAAATGCGTTCAAGGGAGAGTAGTGGGAGACAAAGGATAGAGGTTTTGGTTTTCTTAAAAGTATTGCATATTGGAAGGACATATTTAGTTACTTGGAAGACTTCTTCTCATCACTTCCCAAGACTAAAGTATCTTTATCTTGAGCACTGTAGTAAAATCTAAGCAATTCCATCTAGCCTCGCAGATGTTTCAAGCCTAGAGACGGATCCAGTAGCGCGGCTGCGCTATCTGGCTTCACCGGAAGAAGAAAATGGCTGGGAATCGTCGGAATTTGTAGGCAAGTCTCAACCCTCAAATCTGTGAAGAAGATGAAGTAAATGGGTTGTTGGCTTGTGAACTTCTAGGCTTTATTTCAATAATATTCGTTGGGCCTTTTTAACTAGCCTAGTTCCCCACAGCCTTTAGTGTTAAGACTGAAAGCTAGTATCTTTTTTCACATTTCATTCAGGCTGAAAAATTGGGAATTTGAGAATCTGCCGTCTGCGAGGCGTTCTCTCTCTCCATCGGAACACCTCCGTTCCTCCACCTTCACCAGTCCATCTACAAGTCTGGTATGTATTGTTCAGTTCTTTCCTTTTCTTTTCTTTTGAGTGTTTGTCCATAAGAAATCCAGCGTACTATGGTTCTTAGTAGAACGCTTGATACATGAGATCGATAGAGAAAAATGATTTACGATGTTAATTCTACAATTATCAAGTCCTTCCTTAGTCAGAAAGGCGGTTCTTCTGTAATATGATGCATTTAAATTTGTGAAAGGCGCTTTCAAGAGCTATGAGATAATTTCTACCAACAAGTCTACAACAATGCAGGTCCTATGAGGTTTTTCTTATTCTGTATAAATTGTTAGCTTATGTGGACTCCTTACAGATTTTATGTGCTTGTTAGAAGTGTTCCATTGAATTTTTGAAAAGGGCTTGAAAAGCTTTACATATTGATGTTATAAACATAGTCCCTCCTTGATTTAGCTGAATTGAATTGATATTCAAGCACACTTTTAGTCAAATTTTATAAAATTTCTCCTACTACTAAAAGTAAAGCTAGACACATGAGTTTAATGTTACAACTTTTCATTTAATTGTTTGTTTTTCTTCCTTTACCCTTTGTATTTGTTAAGGGGGGTATTGCTGCCTTTTGTCCATAATAAAGAAAATCTTCAGAAATTACATATTAGTGAACGATTTTCCTATTGCGGTCGTTGACTATCGACGGTCAACGGTCAACGATCGCTCTAGCTCAATAATATTCCTAGATCCATCCCTGTTCAAGCCTACTGCTAATGCCCCTGCACTGTAATACCGTATCAGTAGTTGCTTCTGCAAAGAAAATTCAGTAGGATAAAAGAAAGACTCACAAGAATAGTGAAATGAAGCTTCCTCCAGATCATGTGGTGTGTGCGAATTGTACTTAAATTTTTGTGTGAATTAAGTAATTGAAACTCATAGACAGAGAATCTCATCATGGAGTACGTGTAAAGTAAATTAAAAGTAAATGCAAACTTAAACTTTCTTGCTGTATGTAGATATTCAGTGCTCCTTCCTACGCTTTTGTCCTGTATGCTCCTCGTGCCTCGCTATGGTGAACCTATCAGACTCTTCCTTCATTTGGATTTCTTTACTTTTTGCTGTTCCCTCGTACCACTGGCATTCGTGATACTTTCCTAGGCTGGATTTTAGTGCTTGGCACAACTGTCCTTTGTAGTTTGTAGGAGTATTCGGCTGGTTATAAAAATTCTTCTCAAAATTACAGATTTTTATACCATCTATTGTAATTGTGGATCCTATTTTACTTGTAACCAAAATAAATTTTGAAAAATGATTTATTTTGATTTTTGAATCGTAACACTTGTAATACATTAATTAACATATTTGCTTTTGAATATGAAATTTATAAACATTATGAAGAAAGGTATAATTATCTTCTATTTTCAAATGGACATTTTAGTTCTCTAACTATGGTAAAACAAAACAAAATGAATGCTTTGCATGAGTATTATAGTATAGTTAAAGAATTTGTTTTACATTACGTACTTTATCATCATTAATTATGGACTTGGAACATAATAATGATAGGTCAAACGAAATTGATGAGATTTGTGAGCAGATTGAATCACAAGGCAATTACTGCAAAGAAATTTTAATTTCTGATAAGAAACTTGGCAAAATTTGTATAACAAAACTGAAAATAGAACCTAAAGAGATTTTTGCTCAACCAGGTTTTATAGACAGATTTGTTAACATAAACCAGCATGTGTAATGTTTTTGTAATTACTACAAGAAAGATGCCACCCTCACCCTATAGAGATAGGGCGCAACAAAAAAAGGCATTCAAAGAAGGTGTTTGAAGCCTCAAACTCATTTGGAGTTGGAGAATTAAAAATGGAAAATCTTTGTGGTCTATAGAAATAGAATATGACTGACTTTTTGACACGACCCCGTGTCAAATCACCCTAATGAACCTGAGACGTGGTGTGCACCTATAATGAATGCCAGCAAGATACTGGATCCACCTCCAAGGCTACTGAAACTTTCCTATTACCAAAAGACTTCTCGTAATACCCCTAGTTTATAAAAATTTTGATAGAGTTTTCTTTAAATATTGGATATAACCTCCTTGTAAAAAAATCAACAAATCCTCAAACAACCACATGTATAATACTGGGAATTCATATCCCTTCACATCATCATATAAAAAATCAAAAGAACTATCGCCTGCCTGTCCAGTTCCTACTACATAACATCCATTCCACTTACATTTGATACATCAACATATCATTCTAATCAACTAAGTACTAGACAAAACAACTCGAGAGTGGACTGAGTTAAATATATATACATGGATCCCAAAAGAAGATACTACATATGATGAAGACTTGATACATACAACTAAATGATCTTGTGGCTCTTTGGCAGGCTTCCCAACGTCCTCTCAAAACTCAAAAGTATCCTGGTAGGAAATCTTTCACTTATTCTGAAAAATACATCTAGTTGAAATGAGAATTTATAAATACTAAAACCATGACATAAATAGTGATAACTGTCTCATAATATTCAAAAATCCATTGAACTGTACTGAGAAACTGAAATATTGTTCTTTGAATAAATGTATTATAATACACTGAAAAAGAATCACATCGAAGTGTACATAATGAACAGCTATACTCAAGTACAGAGTACTCTCGATGTACAAGGCAAAGCCATTCAGTTCTGATAAACTGATAAATTGTGTCATATGTGCATAGACTGTCCTAAAGGCTAAAGCACCCTAGTACACGGCCCAAAGCCTATATGTGCACAAGAGTGGGTCCCAAAGACCTCTGATAATCTGGTCATACACTGTGGAAATGAATTCACATCACTGCAGAGCGGGTAATATCACCTGGGTACTTTCTGATGGTTTTTCACACTAATAATTTACATGTAACAAATTATTTTATAGAATAATGTACTAAATTTATAATTTGGTTAACTTGAAATTTTAAAAGAAGAAATCTAAACTCACGCTTCTAAACTGGAATTTGCTAAAAGTAGTAATTTCTAAAACTAGTCTACTTAATTGAAATCATGAAACATGTAGAAAATTTATGCTATTAAATATTGAAATTTAACATTAAGAAAAAATAAGTTTCTCCACTCACAGAGATTGTGACAGAAACTTAATTTGGTTGATAAGCCTGGTCAATCTTCGTGTCGCCTCTTAAAATTTAAATCAAAACCTTGGATCAACTCAAATAGTTACAATTATTGAACAAATGCCCAAAATAAAATAACATCTTATACAATTGCCACAAATTACATATACCTCCAACATTACATTCAACCAACCTTCTCTTATGTGAAATATAGTCTTATTATAACTAATACATTCTCCATTTAACCCATGCTTTAAAGTAATACTTATTGACACCAAAACCCCTTTCCAAATAAACTAGTAATGAACTAAATCTTCAACTTAATTGCATGTGTACTTTAAACTCCAAATAAACTCCAACAAAATAAGCATTTAAGCATAAAATAAGTTAACATAGGCTCCAATAACTTAATCATACCCAAATCTTGAATTTAATCCACCATTTATGCAAACTGTAGAATGTAACCACAATATCATCAACTAAACTTGAATATTTCGTTCAATACCTCCAAAACAACTATAAATCCATCTAAAAATCTAATATTTAACTCAAAAAATCAAAACTCTAAAATTAACACCATATCTCAAATAAATGGGGGTCTTGCCTTACCTCTTGAAGGCGAAAATGAAGTATTGAAGGTTGAGTGAAAATCCCCCTTTTCCTTTTTCTTCCTCCCTCTCTCTCTCTCTCGGTAGTCTTTGTTTGTGAATGTGTTTGATGGTTTTTGTTTGGTTTGTGTTATGTCCCCCAAAATCAAGACAAATAAATCTAATTGGAATTTGCATAGGTGGTCCTTCAATTCTTTTCCCAAAATAAATCTTTAACTATAAATGATAACAAGTATAATCCTCAACTAATAATAAAACGTAAATGATCCCCAAAAATTCTACTCATTTAACTTGGTCCCCACTTGGACTAAATTGGTCAAATAGATGTTGACTTGACTAAATAAATAGTTGACTTGCCAAATTAAAAGTGGGTTGTAACACTTTTAGTGGTGGACCAGACGTAGCTGGCCCTTGAAATTTTATGGTCATTACACAGAATTTTCATTATTGTTTGGAAGGACTTCATTTGAAAAGGGGAAAATAAAAATTTTAAAAAAAATATGATGCTCTCAGCCAGGGACGGAGCTAGGATTTTAATTGAGTGGGGGCCAAAATTTTCAAATGGTGGGAGGCGGAGGCCCCCTCCCGGGGGTTCGGGGGCAGAGCCCCGAAATTTTTTTGAACCAAAATGATTGACATTATGAAGCAACAAACCAAAAGCTAAACTAAGTTAACTAACAAGTAACAACTAACTAGTGTAAACTAGTAATTTACAAAAGAAAATACCTATAACTGAAAAGTAAATGTAAACTTTCAATGTGAGAGATATTAGTAATAAATATTGTATTTACTTCTTGCATAAACATAATGATTGTAGAGAGAGAATTAAAATCAAAGGAAATAAATTCAAGATGCCAATTCTTTCTTCTTTCTTTCTTTTTTTTTTTTGGACTCAAATTTTTTTTTCAGTGGGGGCCATGGCCCCCACTGGGCCTTATAGGCCTCCATCCCTGCTCTCAGCTGCACCTACTGTCCCATTCTACAGGGTTTGGATTATGCCATGATGACAGCAGGAGACGTAGGTGCAAGGCTGTTACCAAAATCCATGAGATAGTTGATTGGGCAAAAAAGTCCAGAAAAGGTTTACTGCTTTTCATCGATGAAGCTGATGCCTTTCCATGCGAGAAAGTCAATTCATTTACAACAATTTGATACAACCTATACGCTTCTATTTATATTTATACTAGTATACTGCTTTACCGCGATGAGATCCGACCGTAGGGCATAATTTGTATAGAAGAATTGAAGAAATATGATGAATTTTGGAGATTTTTTGGTGAGTTTTGAAGGAATTTTGGTGTGAGCCAGTTTTTGACATCAACTGTCTTTTTTGCTTCATAGTGGAGAATGACCTCCCTACGGTCGGTGATTATTTTATTGATAACATTTGACCAAAATTTATTAAAGAGTGATAAGTTAATTTGACACGTAGAATAGACCAGTCACAATTCAACATGATCTTTCATTCGAATAACATGCCTAATGCCCAGTTGCCCACACCTCTTAATTTACATAGTTTTACTGTGTACAGCTCGATAATTTCAAATGAAAAATCTATTAAAGCTTTTGTTTATCTTCAGGCCTTCTGGTTCTTATAATGATGATATTGTTGAAAGATCCCAGTGCTGAGCTTGCCATAAAAATGATAATAATTGTAGCCTCTTACATTACATGCTTCGCACTTGTATCAATTTTAGAGAGGTCTCTCTCCCTGGTGACAGGGTTACTAAAAATACGGACTTGATGTCTGGCTAAGCTTCAAAAGCTTACTTTTAAGTAAAAAAAAACTGAAGTAATAAAATTATTTAACTTCTAGATGTAAAAGATTGAAATCAGCTGCTTGTATGATGCTGTTTAGGTTTTTAGAAGTAACTTTTTTACTTTGAAGTAAGAAAATAATTATATGAAAGTGTGGGAACAAAAAGGTTTACTTTTCTTGTCTTATATATGCTTATCCAAGCATGCTCTTAAACTGGCTCGATGCTAAGAAGTTGGTTTGCATATTTAGAGCTTTATAATTCAAATCTTTACCCGGATCTTTAATGTCGAAGCCACTATTTTATTTTATTTTTATTTCATGTAGACGTAATAGCAAAACGCGTCGCCTTTGCTTTGACCTTTGTTAACAAAGCCAACATTTTATGTTCTTTGATTTTTGATTTTTTGTTCGATGTAGACGTAATAGCAAACACATGAGTGAAGCTCAACGAAGTGCTCTGAATGCTTGCTGTTTCCAACTGGAGACCAATCTCTAGATGTAGTTCTTGTTCTTACCACGAACGGACCAGGAGATCTTGACAGTGCTATCATTGACCGCATTGACGAAGTTATTGAATTTCCACTGCCACAGGAAGATGAGCGTTACAAACTGCTGAAGCTATACTTGAAGAAATACCTTTGCGGTGAAGAAGTAGTAGAAGAAGAAGAAGAAGGTTCCAAATGGGTACATTTGTTTAAGAAGAAAGGGCAGAAAATAACCATAGAAGATCTGCCGGATGAAGTCTTAAAAGAGTCTGCACGGAAAACAGAAGGGTTCTCGGGTCGTGAGATTGCAAAACTCATGGCTGGTGTTCAAGCAGCTGTATATGGACGCTCTGACTGTGTTCTATATTCCAAACTATTCATGGAGCTTGTGGATTCACCAACGAATAAAACTAGCATCCGAAGGTGGCGAGCCAGCTTAGGATTATTCCTATTGTGCTTTAGAGATGTGGGCTTTTCAAAATCATCCCAATAACATTGAGATTTTTCATTAATAAGACATAGAATCAATGCTAAAGAGGAACGGAGCCCATGATCTCCTTTTATGACTTGGAACATGGTTGAAGTATTGGAAGGAATATTAATCAAATTATAGTGACATTTCACAGTGGTCAAATTATCTTGTATTAATATTTTGATCGAGGTTGTAGAACTTGAAGGGATATTAATCAAATTTGAAACAAATATAGAAAAGTCACATATTAATCTCGACTAAACAAGTTTCGTTATTTGATGTCAAATAATACATATCTGCCATGGACAAAAGAAAATATTAAAATACAAAGTATGTACGTATTTGTTTGTCCATGAGCACATGGACATGTTTGAAATGATTTTCAAACTTTAAATTATCAGCTCATGTTTATTGGTGTTTACTGGTGAATAAAATTAGATTTTTAGTAGACTTTGATAAAATTGAAATTAAATATTGTGACGTGGTTCAAATTTCGATACTCACTCAAATTCATTTTATGCACAAAAAATACCGATTCCTTTAGCCAAAATTTTAGGTATAGGTGGCATGGTTTGCTGTTCTTTAAGGTGGCATGTCTACAAGTTTTCCTAAACATCCAATAATTCAGGGAGGGCTGCTTGAAATTTCAATGGCCACCCGCATTGCCTACTTGGCGTTGGCGAGGAGAAAAGCCTGCAAAACTGGAAGAACTCAAAACCGTCGCAGTAAAATACGCCAAAACATTGGTACACATAAATATATACATGGCAAAATGGCAGCAATACTCGTTTCATGCTCCCCTACACAGCTGCCACGTTGCACCCAATTCTCTATAACTTCCGGGAAACCAAATTTATTCCAGTAATTTGAATTTGGAAGATCGAGTTATTTAGTGATAATAATGGGTAAGAGGATAGCTTTGTTTGCGGTGTGGTTTGCGGTGGTGGTTTCAGTGGGATGGTGCAGGGTTGAAGTTTCGAATATGAAGGTTCGATTGGAAGAGGGCAAGCAAAGTACTGTTCAGCAGGATGTTAAAGAGAAGACTGATTCCTGGGCTGGTTGGACTATCAACAAATTGTCTGGGTCAGCATTTCTTATCTTTATTAATCATCCATTTGAGAATTATTTCCTTCCATGTGTGTTGCTGTAAAGTGGATTGGATTAACCGTACATGTGAATGTGATGTGGCCCTAAAATTAAGGATTTCATAGGGACACTTGTAGAGGATAAGCCACATTGATTGCTGATTTTTCTACTGCAAATGAGATCATAAGACAGGTGGTTTAAGCAAAAATGAAAATGGATTTCTTAGTGCATGAAAACTAAACTCAATTTCACATTCTTTTTTATTATTGACTAAAATGCTTATAACTTCAATTGCATTCTCAAACCACTTATTTCTTGTACAATATCATCCTCAAAGAGAAAAATATTGTTGTAACTTTTTTTTTTTTTTTTTTTTAAATGCATATGTCAACCAGAGTACACATATAATTACTATTTAATTTCATGGCCTTGCAATACATGAATTGGTTCGCTGGTGAAGGTTGTAGTAGGGATGGTGGGATCGGGGCGGGGATGTCAATCTCGGTTTCAACCCCGTCAGAGATAGAGGTGTCAAGCCGAGCGAACCGACCAGACCCATGAAAATAGGTCCAAATTTGTGACCTGAGCTGGCGGTTTATGGGTTAAGAAGTTGTGACCAGAGGGTTTCGTGAGTCACACTTTCATGGGCCATGGTTAACCCACTGACCAATGAAATAATTAAAAAAAATTAAAAAAACTAAAAATTTAAACAATTAAATTATAGTTAAGTAGGTGATACCTAGTTGGATGTATTTAAACTAAAAATTATAGTAAAATAGGTATCAACCTAGTGGAATGTACTTAAGTAATAAATATTCGATAGTAGTAATTAGAAATGCATTTAATTGTTATTTGTTTTTGTTGTATTTAACTTTGCAAAGTTACAAGTAATTAATGTAATATAAGATATAAATTTAAATTTTATATAAATATTTCTTTGTATAAATATGAATTTATCATTGTATTCATTTCGTATTTAGCAATTTAATAAAAAAAAAATATTTTTTGCCATAAATATGGAAAATTTTATGTTTTTATTTTTACGAGTCAAATCGGAACGAATCGCAACCTACATGTGCTCGATCCAGATGAGCCAGCAGGCTGGTTTGAGCTGTAGTTCGAAATTTGTTGGCCGACCAGGATTGGCTCGTAAACCTGCAGCGTATGATTTTTTTTTACCACCCGAATCGTTACCGGACTCATATGTCGACAGCTCGACCCGGCTTGGACCACCCCGGATTGACACATTTAGTCGGAGATTTAACATCCCCATTCCCGCTTAGACGGGACGGGGCGGGGATGTCCATAATCCTCGTTTATTTTATATATATATGTCTACTAATGTCTTTTTATAATGATTATATCTAATGAAATTTCTCTTAGCATATAATATTGCACATTACTCCATGATTTGATCAAAAAGTTTGTAAGTGCACCATAAAAGTATGACAAAAAAAATTAGTAAAGATATTTGTGATTATTAAATGATGACAATGCATAAGAGAACAACTAATTTTTAATTTGATATTTCTTCACGACTTAAAGACAATGATATAAAAGTGAGTATTTCATTTTCTATGATATTGATGTTTTCAAGCAATATTTAATTATACAAATTCTTTTCTTTAATTATAATTATTTTACAAAAATTCTCATTTAATAGTTCTATAGAATATTAACATTAATAAAAAAAAAAACTTATAATAACTTTTATAGATTAAGAAGTATGTTTTGAGAGAATGAGATGATATTTGAGAGTTAGGGATGAAGAGTAGTATATAGTTGAAATATAAGGTTTTGTTTTGAAATTATATATTTGGGTGTTGGGTGGTTTAGGACACTTTTAATTTGTTTGAATTTTTTTTAATTGAACTTATTAATTGGGATGTTGTCGGGACGGGGACGGGGATTTGACAACAATATCCATTCCCGCCCCATCCTCGGCTGGTGATACTTTTTCATCTTCATCCCCCTACTCCATTCCCGTTATTGTCGGGGATTTCACGCTCCGTTCCGGACGGGTCCCCGTGAAGTTCCGAGATCTCCTGTCCCATTGCCATCTCTAGGTCGTAGACTTGGGCATTAATTCATTTCATTGCCTTCTGGTCAGCATAACTTGAGCCATATTATTCACGATTTCAGGGGATTTGGATCAAGTCAAGATAGCGCAAAAGATACAGCTCAAACGATCAAAGAAAATGTCAAGTATGCTGCTTCAAAATCCACAGATACACTGAATTCAGCAGCAGATGGTGATTATTTCAATTTCCCTCGCACTTCTTTATTTTTGATATCGAAATTAAAGTAATAATTTAAGACAATGAATTCTTCTTTTCCAGAAACAACAAAGTATGCTTCGGAGAAGGCGAAAACAACTTCCGAGCAAATAGGTAAAGCCGAGAACTATGGTTCCGAAATTGGGAAGGACAGAGCAAACAATGCCTACAAAATGGCTTCGAATATGGCTAGTGAGGCAAAAGATGATGCCTACAACTTCGCCTCTAACAAGGTGGGTCCAGCAATGGGGCGGGCTTATGATATGGCTGATAATGCCAGAGACGCACTAAAAGATAAAGCACAGAATGCCTACGAATTTGCCTCCAAGAAGATGCAAACATCTTCGGATATGGGAAAGGATGGAATAAGGGCGACAAATGACAAAGCTCAAAATGTTTATGCCTCTGCTTCGGACATGGTCGGAAATGCAAAGGAGAAGGCTAAAGATAATGCATACTCTATTAAAACAAATGAAGCCATAAGAATGGTCTCTGATAAGGCTGATGATGTGAAAGAGATGACACAAAATGCAATGTCACGTGGAAAAGATAAAGGTTTTGAAACCTATGAGGATGCCAAATCAAAGGTTAGTGGGCCGACTGTAGATCAAGCCAAAGAGAAATATGAAGCTGCTAAGGAGACAGTTTCAAAAGGTGCAAGCAATATAGGAGCAAATATGAGAACCGGCAGCAGAGTTATGAATAATTACTAGCCACAGTTCACCGTGGCACATTGTTTCTCTGAATAATTCAGTTTAATCTTAAGGTTTAACACACACATGCTAATAAAAAGTAAGGCATGCATCGTGTTTTTAATAGGTCTCATCTAGTATTACACTACACTAGTTAATGTATAAACTATGGTGCCCTACCCTTCCCTCATCATTCAGGGTAAGAGGAAATTGTAAACAATTGCATAAATGATATACCTGTAGCAAAATAACATTGCAATATGTAAATAAACTTATTTTGATTTGCAAAAGAAAAAACAAGAACTGAACAAATAATTTCAACAGATAGAATCTGAAAAGCAAAACAGAAGCAGCGAATTGCAAAATAGAATTAGGAACCGAGGCCTGTGCGAGTACAGTTTCTTTCAAACAGATTCGCCCACTCACCAATTTGTGCTTGAGTTTTATAGACGTCTATCTCCCAGTATACAACGGGTATGAACATTTAACAAAGAATTATGATAGTGCTCCCTAACGAACTAAACAAATGGAAGAACAATCACCAAATAGAAACTGGACAGAAAGTTGTGCGACCAACATTTTGGATAAGAGTGCAAATTCGTGTGTGTCTTCAGACTAAGGAGAACTGCTAGTTAAATAGCCAAGTAATGGAGTGGGAGTTACAGTGTTAATTTCATATTAAAACAGCCAATTACTCCTTAATTAATCACATGAGTTACTGGAGTTTCAAAATTTAAATCACTAGTTAAAAAGACAAAACCTGGACCACGCGAGGAGCCAATTTTTGGTTCATTCGGTTCGACATTCGTGTACGCAGATTGCGCCCGCACATAAGTTCAAGGCTCGAAGGCCAATTTGAACCAAGATTTGCACCCCCCCTGCGCTCACGTGGAGAGAGCCTCTATGCTACACATTCTTACAACCTCTCAAAGTGTAAGCATTTATAAAGTGATTCCAAGTTTGGTTTCTATCCTATGTGGGACAAATGTTAACACATTTCCCACCAAAACCATCTTTCACATGGTCTTCTTTGAACTCCAATCTCTCATTCATCTGAACATCAATCTTGACAAATGAATATGCCATCTTGATGTTCTCACGGAGGAGAAAAAAATCAACTTTGATCCTACGTAAATATCAAACGGGCCCCACCTACAATTGAGCTCAAAGGCAGCCACTTCGCTGCTAATTCACTGCCATTTTCCAACAATCCCTCACATGAATAAAAATTGTGAGAGATAGGACAACACAAGACACAAAGACTTGGTGATATAGTTCAATGGTTGAAACTTGTCTAGGATAGGTATATATTACCCTTTGAACATTCCGCGAAAATATATTTACTTTACTAGCTGACCAGTAGACGTGATGTCCTTGAACTGTTCTGCCTTTTGTGTAAATGATAATATATCTCACACAGAATTCTTCCTAACATAGTTCAGTTGTCATTATGTTCATTTGTGGCCATGAACATACGCCTGGTTCTGTGAGAGTTTCTAAGATCTGAGCCTAACACAATTCCTGTAGAAGCGACCCCACTTCTGTCTCACATAGGTGATCTCTTAATTAAGAGTAGCCCACCCTACTTTGCTCGAATTCCCGACGCATAAGAATCATTAAAAGCCTAATGCTTATCCTTCATTCTTACTAGCATCACTGTTTCATCATTGGAATGGACAAGAGATGTTATCTCCCACAGTGAATCAATTAAGTTTTTACAGTTAGGTTGTCCCTTTGAACCTAGATCTTGGGATCTCCAGTCAACTAGGTTAAGTTCTTACTGTATTAACTCATTCGTCCAAGGGCTTAAGTCGCATTCTCTTCAACGATTTTGCAACCAACTCTCTATTTAACCCTTTGGTTAGCGGATCCGCAATGTTATCTTTTGACTTTACATAGTCAATAGAGATAACTCCAGTTGAGAGTAATTGTATTATGGTATTATGCCTACAACGTATATGTCTAGACTTACCATTTTACATGTCACTTTGTGCCCTACCAACTATCACAATGTATGGGGTTTTGACCAACTTGGAATATCAACTAAGAAATCGCGTAGCCATTCAGCCTCCTCACTACATTTATCTAGAGTTATAAACTTAGATTCCATGGTAGATCTTGCAATAACTGTTTATTTAGAGGATTTTCATGATATAGCTGCACCTCCCAATGTGAACATAAATCCACTAGTAGATTTTGAGTCTTTTATATCAGATATCCAATTAACATCATTATATCCTTTAATGACTACTGTATAGCTATTATAGTGCAGCCCATAGTTACGAGTAAATCTTACGTACCATAGTACTCTTACAATTCCTTTCCAGTGATAAGCTCTTGGATTACTCGTATATCTACTTAGTTTACTAACTATATAGACTATGTCTGGTTTACTCATCTAGTACATTAGACTGCCAATAATCCTAGAGTACTCTACTTGGGGGACACTCTCCCCTTTATTTTTTGATAGATGTTGACTTGTATCTATCGGTGTTCTAGCCACGCAAGTATCATCATTATTGAATTTTTCCAAAATTTTGTCCACATAATGTGATTGGCTTAGAACGAGTCCATCTGATGTTCTTGAAATTTTAACTCCAAGAATCACATCAGCTAAACCTGTAGCCTTCATGTCAAATCTTGAATTCAATATATTTTTAGTAGATTTAATCATCTTATCGTTACAACCAGCTATAAGCACGTCGTCAACATAAAGATATAAAATGACATAACCATTTTTTGTGTCTTTGATGTAAACACATTTGTGACATTAATTAATTTTAAATCCACTTTCCATCATGACATGATCAAACTTTTCATGCCATTGTTTGAGTGCTTGTTTCAAGCCATACAATGACTTCACCAACTTACAAACTTTTTTTTCTTGTCCTGGTGATGAAAACCCCCTGAGTTGTTCCACGTAGATTTCTTCCTCTAAATCTCCATTCAAGAAGGCAGTTTTAATATCCATTTGATGTACTTCAAGATTTCGCAAAGCTGCAATATCAAGTATCATCCTAATGGATGTTATTCTCGCCATTGGAGAATATGTATCAAAGTAATCAAGGCCTTCTCTTTGGCTATAACCTTTAATTACTAATCTAGCCTTATACTTATCAATAGTTCCATTTGCTTTCATTTTCCTTTTGAAAACCCATTTGTAGCCTAATGGTTTGCTTCTCGGAGGAAGATCCACCAGCTCCCAAGTATGATTTTGTATAATTCAATTTATTTCACTTTTAATGACCTCTTTCCATTGAGGTCCTTATGAAGAGTTTACAGCTTCTTTGAAGCTTTGAGGTTCAACTAGTATATACCCGTGCGATGCACAGATGACATTATCATTATATTTGCTTAAAGTAAATGTACTTAGCAAGTGAAAAATCTGGACATCAATATGTGAAAATTCATTAGGATAAACATAACCTTTGTTTGTTTTTCTTTAAAATTTTATCTTTTTCTATAGTATTCAATCTCAGTCATCTATTAAAAGTCAAGCCCACAATATTTTACTTTTCAACTAAATCTCAACTATCAATTCTCCAAAAAATCACTGTTCATTTCATAAATTCTTTTAAACAATACCAAACACACACATAATGTTAATGTTTTAAAAATAATAGTTCATTTTCAATCATTCAAACTGAAGCAAAAAAAGGGTCGATGAGCAAAAAATTTAGTATGGAAATACATTCTCGACTTTTTGAATTTTTCTCGAACTCTTTCCAATACTCTATCACATGATCCCAAAATACCAAAATCAAATTACCAAGGCCACAATCCTGTAATAAGCAAAAGATCAAAGTAAGTAAGATTTAAAATAAAAATAAAAATTGAATTCTTAATAATATACCTTAATTCAATGGTATACAATTGAGTGCCCCAGTAGTGACATTTTCAAGATTAGCAATCCTATTAACAATCAAAATACTATCCATACTAAAGAGGCCTTCTATGCATCTCCTGAATGCCCTTAGAAAATCCAGCAAGTCATAATTTCTGCACAATAAAGTTTCACATACTGTGAAGTTTAGAAGTTAAAATTTTTGGTATCTGTTAAATTGGTATCAGTCAATGTGGGAAGAAATTAACATAGCAAACGATTATCGCGCTCACGAAGAGGTTCCTGACTTCTAATAACTACAAATATTGACAAAATAAAACAACCATATCAATGAGAACCTTGATAGTTACCAAAATCATTACTCCTCTGACTACTTAAACAACATAAAACCAAAACCTTTTCTATCAAATTCATTTTCAACCTAGCATCCTCTCAAAAGTCTAATGTTCATTTTTTGCATAGAGAAAGTCATCATTCTGCAAACTGAAGAAGATGAAATATAATGAGAACAAATCTGTACCTGAAAAAGGAAAAGTGAGAACAAATCATCCTTCCTTTTTGAGGCAAGAAGGGAAAGTGATTTTTGCAGCATGTCGATTAATGGACGTCTTCTGGACCACATGAGTATTTACGTAAGTACCAAAGTCAGTATCATTCACCAAATAAAACTTTAATGATTTTTTAAGAACAACAGTATATCAGATAACGTAAAAAAATTACATAAATATGAAAACAAAATCCACCAAGTAGATTCGTAATCCAATTAATTGACAACTAATTGAGACCTCGTCACATAACACCAAAAATATCATATAAAATAATGGAACAATTTTCAACAAAATTTAAACAAAAACAATTTTTTTTTTTAATACCAAGTGGAGCATCAAACTTGTCGTAGTTGTGAAGAAGAAGAAGATTATTCCGTTCCTTTTCGAGCTTGTGTATTTCTTGAAACAATGCCAGTTCCTCGTCCTCGTTGTCCTTCAATATCAGACTGCCTGTTTGTTCCCTCTCTTGAGCCCTAAAACTCCTATCCATCCCAATAAATATATATATAAAATAACCAAAGCCATAAAAAGTAAAAAACAATCCGAAACTCCCCAACCACATTCTGAACCATTCAAGCACCATAAAACCCCGCATCTCTCAAAACTAATTTCTTGACAAATAAAATTGAAAACGCTAACTTCGCATATTGAGAATCAGGCTAAATAATTAAAAATGAAACTCAGCCGGAAAAGTGTAAATTAGAAGAGAAGCGTGGGGAATCTCAGGGGACATTTCAAGTTTTATGTCATTGGTTATGAATGATTTTGAATGTGAGAGAGAAAGAGAGAGAGATGGGCGATGGCATTAATACAACTTTTCTTTTCTCGAAGGCAATTGCAGCGTAGAATTGTTTTGACAGCTAAAAGTAATAAAGTGGCTGGTTTTGACTACGCATTTAATGGTTTTTTTTTCCTTTTCACTGCACTCTTCTACTTTTATATAGTAGATAGCATGTAAGTCAAAAAATCAGGACCATAAAATTTTTTTGTCCTTTCTCGTTTGGTACGTCTTGGTTCAACCTCAACTTCCTCTTCTAATTTTTGGTCTTGACTATTTTCAACCATAGTCTCATATGTTCGTTTAGAAGAGCTTGCTTCTTCTTTAGACTTTTATGCCATTATTGTGTTTTTGTGTATGTCTAAAATTTTTAATCAAACACAAGAAATCGATATGCAATACTGTTATGTGCTTATCCAATGAAGATGCAATCAACAACATTTGGTCCTATTTTCACCCTTTTGGTGTAGGCACAACTACTTTGGAAAGACACCCCCACACTCGTAAGTATTTGTTGGAAGACTTCCTTCCTTTCAATAACTCATAGGGGCTCTTTTCTTATTTCTTTCGGTACACCTTATTTATAAGGTAATTAGCTGATAACACAGTTTCTCCCCACATGTTCTGGGGTAACCCAGAACTTAAAAACATTGCATTTATCATTTCTTTCAGTGTTCAATTTTTCCATTCAACAACAACATTTTGTTGAGGTGAATAAGGTGTGGTTGTTTCGTGTTTCACCATCTCTATCACTTCTCAACACTTTGATCTTTTTGTTGAGTTGATTTTCAATTTCATTCTTATAGAGAACAAATTTATCTATAGCTTCCTCTTTATTTTTAAGCAAATATACAAAATAATATTTTGTACTATCCTCTATAAAAGTAATAAAAGATTTGTTGCCTCCCCTGGTTTGTACAGATTTTAAATCACATACATCAGTGTGAATTAAGTCAAGTGGTTCAGTTTTTTTTTTCAACAGATTGAAACGATGACTTTGTCAATTTTGCCTCAACACAAGTTTCATACTTATGTTTATTATTAATTTGGAATGAAGGTATGCAATTCAAGTTAATTAATGTAGGAAAATTATCATAATTAACATGTCCTATTCTAACATGCCAGAAATTGGAAGACTTCAGCAAGTAAACAAAAGAGTTATTCATTTTTGGCTTAATAGCCATTACATTGAGCTTAAAAAGCCCATCAGTTACATAAACCTTCCTATAAACATTACAGACTTAGACAAAATAACTTTTTCTGACTCCAACACCATATGGAAGTCATGCTTGTTCAACAGCGAGCTGGATACCAAATTCTTGCGAATCTCCAGCACATAAAGCACGTTGTTTAGAGTCAGCTCTTTCCTAGAAGTCATTTTTAGAACCACCTTTCCATGGACCTTGATTTTGGAGGTCGCTGAATTTCCCATATACAGCTTTTTCCCATCTGCTTCTTCAAAACCACTAAACATCCCCTTGCCGGAGTAAACATGTAAGGTGGCACCGGTGTCTATCCACCATTCTCTCGGATTTGAACCTACGAGGTTCACTTAAGAAATGACAGCCGCTAGTTTCATGTTAGATACATCTTCAACCACATTTGCTTCTTTCTTCTTCTTCTCCTTCGGAAAATGGCACTCCGTAGACTTGTGACCAATCTTGTCACAATTGAGGCATTTCCTTTGAAATTTCTTTTTAGAAATTCCACCTTTTGGCCCAAGCTTAGGCCCTTTTCCACAAGATGGCCCAGACTTATTCTTGTAAGTTTTGGGGCTTTGACCATGCTCCACAACATTGGATTTGGCCACAATAGGATTGAACCCTTTCTTCTCAGAACTTTTGTCTTCTTCTTCAATTCGAAATCTAACAATGAGTTCCTCGACGTTCATTTCCTTTCGCTTGTGCTTTAGATAATTTTTGAAATCTTTCTATGCAGGAGGTAGCTTTTCAATCATTGCTGCCACTTGGAATGATTCTCTCACGACCATTCCCTCAGAGTGAATCTCATGCAAGATCACTTGGAGCTTTTGTGCTTGACTAATCGCTGGTTTGGAGTCCACCATTTTATAGTCCAAAAAGTGCCCAATAAGAAATTTCTTGGCTCCAACATCCTCAGTTTTGTACTTTTTGTCCAAAGACTCCCATAATTCCTTAGCCGTTTTGATGCTGCAATACACGTTGTACAATGAATTAGCCAAGCTGTTCATAACATAATTCCGGCATAGGAAATCAGAATGATTCCAAGCATCAACTACATTGATTGCTTGAATATCCACTTCACCCTCTTGGAGTATTGGAGCATTCTCAAGTCAAGAATCTTGCAAGGTTCAAGGTCGTAAGGAAAAACAACATCTTTTGCTGCCACCTCGTAAAATTCAATCTGTGGAACTTCTCCAACTTTTCCCCATGATTAATCGGGACCGTCACAGTTGGAATAGTAGCTAGCCCTTGCATGGAAGCTACAATCTTAGTCATAGAAGAACTTGGCATAGCCACAGTCGAGCTTGGCATAGCTACAACTTGAGCTGTTGTTTGATTTTCAGCAGTAGCAACATCCATGTTAATTTGTTTGTTTGCCATTTCTGAAAAATCAAACAAATATAAGTCTCTGATTGAGATAGTTTATAATTTCCAAAACCAAAGTATGGTTTTTATAAAATCTGTAGAAAAAGAAATTTTTCCTTGTTTGTTCTTTCAAAGATGAAATACTGTTTTGAAATATTTAAAAAAATATGTTTTAAGTTTGTAGCAAAATAATATTGCAATATGTATATAAACTCGTTTTGATTTGAAAAAGAACAAACGAGAACTGAACAAACAATTTCAATAAATAGAATTTGAAAAGCAAAATAGAAACAGCGAATTGCAAAATGGAATCAGGATTTGAGGCATGTGTGAGTACAGTTTCCATAAAACAGATTTACCCCTCACCAATTTGTGCTTGAGTTTTATGGACGTTTGTCTCTCAGGATACAAAGGGTACGAATAGTAACAAAGCAGTATGATACTTCTCCAACGACCTAAACAAATGGAAGAACAATCACCAAACAGAAACTGGACAGAAAGCCGTGGGACGAAAATTCTGGATAGAAGTGCAAATTCGTGTGTGTCTTCAGACTGAGGAGAACTGCGGGTAAAATGGTCTAGTAATGGAGTGGGAGTTAATTTCATAGTAATACAGCCAATAACTCTTGAATTAATCACGTGAGTTACTGGAGTTTCGAAATTTAAATCACCAGTTAAAAAGACAAAATGTGGACCATGCAAGGAGTCAATTTTTGGTTCATTCGATTCAACATTCGTGTGCACCGGTCTCGCTGCACACAAGTTTAAGGATCGAAGGTCAATTCGAACCAAGATTTGCAGCTCAACCCTGAGTGCGGGCGCGCACGTGCATGTGGAGAGAGCCTCTATGCTACAATTCTTACAACCTCTCAAAGTGTAAGCATATATAAAGTGGTTCCAATTTTGGTTTCTATTCTATGTGGGACAAATGTTATCACACTTCCCACCAAAACCATCTTTCACATGGTCTTCTTTGAACTCCAATTTCTCATTCATCCGAGCATCAATCTTAATAAATGAATATACCATTTCGATACTCTCATGGAGGAGAATAAAAATCAACTTTGACCCTACGCAAAGATCAAACGGGTCCCACCCGAAATTAAGCTCAAAGGCAGCCACTTCGCTGCCTTCACTGCCATTTACCAATAATAAGAACACTTGGCAATCTTATAGTTTAAGTTTCTGTGTTCCTTTTTGTTTCTTTAGAACGAAAATTGACCTTCCTCAGTATAGAAGAAATTCCACCTTTTTGTTTGGATTTCTTCCTCTTCATCTTTTTGCTTACAAGTCTTTAGCATTTTCTCTTCACAGGTCCCTACTTTGAATAGAAGAAATTGTTATGTTTCCTGATGTGGGCAGCAATTATGTTGTCCACTTTCAATGAAAATGCATCCAGTTTTCGACTAGTTTAAAAATGGAACACTAGGTACTTTTTTAGTGAATGTGGGCAACTTAACAGGTGTGCTTGGAATATATAGGTATCTTTTACACTATAAAAGAATAAAAGTTGTCTGTTGTGCATTTCATTACTGTATTCTAAAGCACGAGCTATTGATTTAACTAGTACATGTTTATCCAGAGTTTTTTAGAATATTTAGGCAAACATTTACGCTGGGAAAGATCAATTTTTCAAATCAACCAAACGCAGCGGGACAAAAGATAAAATAAAGAATTTAACGTGACTCAGCTGACTGTTGATAACCTTAGGAAAAGAGTACTTTTATTGATAAAATAAATTATACACTTGTTTCAATATTTTTCTCATCCTCACAGCTTCTCCTAACATAAAGAACAACAAACTCATTTTCTTATCTTTTGACTCTTTCCAAATCTCTTCTCTCTCACGTACACATCCACTCTTCTCTCTCTCTTAGTCACCTCATGGCTGCTTCACTGTTTTTGTTTTTTGCTTTGCTAATATATATAATAAATCATGCCAAAAGCTTACCTAATTGTAATTGGTCTCTCTTAATTATTCTCCTAATATAATAATACCAATAGTATTATTTTCCTTTTCTATTTGGTATTATATATATAACGAAAATATTTATAATTTAATTTGACCACTTTTTCTTTTCTTGTCGAATAAGGATTCTTTATTCCATAATTTTTTTGTCAAACCAAACAATCTTCACCTTGACCCAAAATTTTATTAAGCATGAACCATATTCAAAGATTTATTAAACATCATCACCTTTCATTTTGACATCTTTGAAATATGTTTTTCAACCTTCTTGTCATTAGCCGCAGATCTCGTCTTTACCACTTCATAAACTTTAGCCGTAGTAGAAGACTCCCCTTGGTGTGGCTCCAATCTAGTAGCTCCACCTAAAATTGTCTTCACTAATAGCTTGTACAAATTATCAACTTTTTCACCTCTAATTATTGGTACATAATTTTTCTTCACAATCATATCACATCACCACTGGCAGAATATTCATAATCCAACGTGTCCAATGCTCCCAACGATATTAAAATTTGCTTCAATCTTGGGACATGTAAAACACCTGTTATTCTTCTAACCACTCCATTAAACGTTTTCACCTTCACAGTACCCGAACCCTTAACTTCTAGTTTTTTATTATCAGTCACAAAAACATGACGCTCATCACATGGCTTGTAATTCTCAAAACAATCTCTATTTGGACACATGTGATAAAAGAATCCAGAATTCAAAAATTAATGACTAACTGGACACTCATAATTAGTAACACACAAAACATCTTCATGATCATAATTTTCCTCCACCACATCTGTAGTATCTGAATTCTATAAAATTTCTTTACCTTTCCTTTTCTATTTAACATGCTTTTCAATTCTTCACAATCCCTTGTAATGTGACCCTTCTTGTGATAGTAATAGCACTCTACATCTCTCCTTCAATGAGATTGAGAACAGCCCCTCTAATCATAATTTCTTTCAAGGGATTCGCCTCTACCATACCTGTTATCAGACCGATCACCATTCACATGATCACTTGGCTTCTTCATGTTGGCTATCTCTAACAAAGTAGTTGAAACCTCGTTCACTATCAAAGTAGATTTACCAACTAACAACGTGGTCACCATCGTCTCATTTGATTTCGACAAGGAATACAATAAAATAGTTGTCTTATCTTCATCCTTAATTTTAACATCCACATTCAACAACTCTATCACACATTTATTAAACTTATTCAACTGGCCCTAACATCAATATCATGATTCATTTTTAACTCATATAATTGTTTCTTCAAATAAAGTCTATTTGTTAGGGACTTAGACATACATAAATCTTCTAGCGCTTTTCATAACTTAAAAGCAGATTTCTCATTCAAAACACTATATTTTGCCTCAGGTGTAAGAGTCAATCTGATTGTATTGACTGTCTTCGCTTCCCATTCTTCCCAATCTGCATCTTTCATCCCTTTTGGTCTCTTACCCTATAAAGCCTTGTAAAGTTCTTGTTTCACGAGAATATCTTCAATTGTACTTTTTCAAATATTGAAATTACACATCCCATGAAATTGCTCCACCTCAAATTTGGAACCTGTCTTCATCTTCACAATATTCCCAGAGTTTGAACCTTCAGCTTTGATACTACTATTGAGAAAAAAAATAAATTTTCCCACCTCAAATCAACCAATGCAACGGAAACACAAAATAACTAGACAAAATAGAAAACAAAAAATTTAACGAGGTTCAATTGTCCGCTAACAACTACAGGAGAAGAACACTTTTATTGATAAGAAAAATAAATCACTTGTTATAATATTTTTCTCACCTTCACAACTTCTTCCAAAACAAAAAAAGAACAACAAATGTGTTTTCTTTCTTTGTCACTCTTCTCAGATTCCTTCTCTCTCAGGCACACATCCACTCCTCTCTCTTAGTCACCTCACAGCTGCTTCCCTGTTTTCGTTTTTGGCAGACTTCTATTTTCTTCAATTGACTTTGCTAGTATATATAATAAATCATGTCAAAACCTTATCTAATTATAATTGGACTCTCTTAATTATTTTCCTAATATAATAATACCAATAATATTCTTTTCCTTTTCTATTTAGTATTATATATATAAAGAAAATATTCCTAATTTAACTTGACAACTTTTCTTTTTGTTGTCAAATAAGAATTCGTTGTTCCATAAAATTTTTGATCAAACCCAACACTTTATTCTTCGCAAAGTTTGTTGAGACTTGAAAAATTTATGATTCCAATATCTTACATAAAGTGTTTATTCACGCCTATGCTTTTCTCACTCTAGAGCACTTAAATCTACCACTCTAAAGCACTGTAATAAGCATTAACGAATATTGCCTTTTTGAGTGTTTCGAAAAACCATTGGATTTGTGGTTCTCGTAGTGCTCCTAAAATCAATTTTTCCCCTGTTCTAATACCCGCCGAAGGGTAGGTACCCCTCCAGCTCAATTTTCAAGAGATTGCAGCATTTGTCCTTTTTTTTTTTTTTTTTTTTAATTATTTGGCAGCAGCACTTGCTACAGCCTTTGACCAAGGTTTTAATTTTTTTTTTTTTAAATATAAGAAGTTGTAACCGTTTTTTGCAATTGTACCGTTTGAATTATAACGGTACAATTGCAAAAAAAAAAAGGTCAGATTTAAACGTTCCACGATTTTTATTATATATAAACCAATAAAACCAATACTATTTTCATAACATCATTCAAAATTCAACATAAAAATTGTTAGAAATAAAAAAGAGTAGAGTGTGCATACTAACAAGCAATTTCGACAAGTGTCAATTACATAATTTTTTGAAGATTACTATATATTTGAGTTGGGTTAGTTGTTTAATCTTTTTCATTTCATTTGAATTTAATTTTGTCAAATGCTTTTATTTCAAATATGATTTTTTTTCTAATTTTTTTTTCATATATTAATACAGCAATTTCGGCAAGTGTCAATTACATAATTTTATGAAGATTACTACATATTTGAGTTGGGTAAGTTGTTTAATTTTTTTTTTATATTTTTTAAATTTAATTTTGTCAAATATTTTTATTTCGAATATGATTTTTTTCTAATTTGTTTTCATATATTAATACAGTGATGAAAATGAATGATAATATATTTGTGCCTCAAGTATTCGAGATTTTTATTCCAGTCGTTGGCCAAGAATTCGAATCAGCAGAAGATGCTAAATTTTTTTACAACGCTTATGCGAAGGAGGCAGGTTTCAGCACTCGCATTCATAATTCGAAGTGAAGAAAAGTCACCAATGAGCTTTACTGGAAGGTTTTCACATGTTCGAAGGAGGGAAAAACAGAAGAAAAGTACCAGAACAAAATAAAGTACTCCAAACAGAGGTCCGGAGAATGCAGTCGAGACCACACACGGTGTGGGTGCGAGGCTAAGATGTCAGTCGTAAATCGTTTGGCTGATACGTGGCAAGTTAGCCATTTCGTTGAACATCACAATCCTCCTCTCACTACACCGAGCAAAGTTCACTTGCTACGCTCCCATCGTAGTGTCTCTATTTCAAAAAAATCATTGTTCGAACAGTTTGCTCAAGCAAATATTTCGACTTGGCAGCATATGCGTTTATTTGAGATCGAGTTTGGTGGTCCATTATCTCTTGGTCACACCGACAGAGATTTAAGAAATCATCAAAGAGATCAGCTCATGAAACTTATTGGATGTGATGCGGAGTCTTTCGTACAACATATGGTGCATGAAAAATGAAGGGATGACTATTTTTATTTTTCCCATGAGCTTGAGAATGGTGTTTTCACACGTTGTTTTTGGGCAGATTCTATTTCGAGAAACAACTATGCATTTTTCGGTGATTCTGTTGTGTTTGATACTACCTACAACACGAACAAGTACTCAATGATTTTTGCTCCTGTTGTTGGAGTCAATCATCACCGTCAAACAATATTATTTGGATACTGTTTTCTAAGCGACGAAAGGATTGAGTCGTTCAAGTGGTTGTTTTCAGAGTTCATGAAGGCGATGCCAACACATGTAGCCCCGAGAGTAATTATCACTGATCAGGATCACGCTAGGTCAGAAATATCTTCCCAACGTTATTCCAACGACTCTGTTTGTGGCACATCACGTACAAGTTTCCGGAAAATCTAGGACCGATTATTTACAATGCACATGGTGGGGACTTGAAGCACATCATTTGGCATTCCGAGACGGCATAAGAGTTTGAGCAACGTTGGGAAGTTCTTATGCATAACACCAGTTCGGGATCCAATGAGTGGTTACCAACTATTTATGAAATTAGACATAAATGGGTGCCGGCTTACGTGAAACACATATTTGCAGCGGGAATGTATAGTAGTCAACGTATCGAGAGTAACCAAACTTTCTTTAAGCATTATGTGGATAGGCGAAATGGGTTGATGGATTTTATTTCTAGATTTTCGGGAGTGGTTGATCACCAAAGGCATGAGGAACTAATGGCAACTCATACAGATTTGTATCAACGGCCACGAATGATCACAGGGGTTGATATGGAAGTGCAAATGTCCCAAGTTTATACGAAAGCAGTTTTTCGACTCTTCCAGGAAGAACTCGTTGAAAGTACGCACTACGCTACAATGAGGAGATCAAGCAACGAACATATGATTGTTTATGCAGTGCAACGTAAAACGTCAGGTGGGGATTACGATCGTCAAAGGGATGTTGTTTACCATCCTCAAATGGAATTCATGACTTGTAGTTGCATGTTGTTCGAGTTTGAGGGCTACCCATGTCGTCACATTCTTCGCATGTTGAGCAAAAAAGATATAATGCTTCTGCCTCAAATGTATGTTATGCCCAGGTGGACCAAGAATGTGAAAGCGAATCCAATGTTTGACCTCGTGGAGACATTCACTGAGGAAGTCTCAGTTGCTTCACGACTTCGCACTTTGAGACATGAGTCTAATGACCTAATCTAGGAGGCGTCATTAACGCAAATTTCAAGCAATTACGTACTCAAATGAATGAGAGAAATGAAAATCACGGTCATGGAGAATAACGAGGCTAAGGGGAACATCCCACCACGCTTTGAGGCTAGGGGGGGGGATCTCAAGATACCACTAGTACAATAATGGATCCACAACCCATAAGGGCTAAAGGATGTGGAAAACGCTTGAAATCTGCCAAGGAGAAGGGTATGACCCAATCACAACGACAGTGCGGTCACTGCTCCAGAACAAGTCACGATAGAAGAATATGTCCACAATTTATTTCAAAGCATCCTTTCTTTCCAATTAAATTCGTATTTTTTCTTCACTCGTTAATATTCATATAACGATATTGACACATGTTAATTGTACAACAGCAATACGATAAACGTCGAACAAAACACATACTACTCGCAACTCTACTCTAGTTACACTGAGGCACCTGGAATGAAAGTTGAAGAAAATACGTACTACCCACAATTTCACCACAGTCACACAGAAATGACGGGATTTCAAAACTATGGGTTCGCGGGTAACGATGAGGACGGTGAAGATAACTACGATTAATTTAATGTTATTCGATGGTAGTGTTTTATTATTGTCAATTTGACGATATATTTTACGTTATAACGTGATGATTTTTTTTTTTAAATAAGATGAAGTGATATTATAATACAAGTTTTCTATCTTTATATTAGATTTGATTTTTGAAATTGGGTAAATTGTTTTTTTAAGAAAAAAAATTGTGAAGACGACGTAACAAAATCGGAAAGGAAAAAAAAATTGCTGGCAAGTAACGTCAAAAAAAAAAAAAAGAAAAGAGCAAAAAAAAAAAAAAAAAAAAAAAAAGAAAAAAAATTGCTGGCAAGTAACGTCAGAAAAACAAGGAAAAAAATAAAAATTTTGGCAAGTAACGTTACAAAAACAAGAAAAAAAAAGTCAAAAGGCTACAGAAAGTGTTGTATCCAAAGATTAAAAATAAAGCTGCAGCCAAAGATTAAAAATAAAAAAAATAAATAAAAAGAGGACAAGAGACTGCAACCTCTTGAAAATTGGGCTAGAGGGTAGGATAACCTATCCTAAAGGGACATAAGAACAAAATGGTCTAAATCAACTTGGTGAGTAGCTTTTATCTGTCAGGTTTGGTGTACTAACAATTAACAAAATATAAATTTCAGTATTACATATCAAATATTCATGAGTACTGAAGGGCAATAGAGTCTCTTTGCAGACGCTAGGGTTGGGAGCCCGAGTCTCAATGGAAAGACACCATACACTGCAGAGTAGGTTTTAGATCATTACTTTTTGTCCTCCAATCTTATCTTATTATCTTATTATTATTATTATTATAAAGAAAGATAGTGCCTTTAACTTTGCCTCCAAAAAATTCCTCCAAAAGTTCCCCCAAGTAGCTTCTCCTAGAAGTAAAACTGTCTATTTTCTATCTATGGCTCCATTTGGCAGTTTATGTGGGAGAATTAAAATTATTTTGTTGATTTATTTGTGTTTTCTATGTAAGATGTGTGGTTAAAGATTAATTTGGGAAATTATGTAATTGGAGAGAGAAAATATGAATGGTTAAAAAGTGATTTGAGAAATTGTGTAAATTAAATTTATTGTCTTTTTTATCTTTTAGTGTATTAATTTGACAAATTAAATTCCAACCGAACGGTGCCTATATTAAAAAAGGAGATAAGTTCTGTCCAAATCATATTACCTTTACGCTTTCGAGACTACCGCCCAAATTCAAATCAGCTTGCTTCGTCAAATCAGCATTTAAACTATCCAGATTATCATTAAAAAAATAATAAAAAAATGTATACAACTCACATTCCAATACCGCCCTGGTTTTGCTGCAAAATCAATTCTTTTCAAACACCATGAAATGCCACAAAGATCAGAGTTGCTCAGCTGGGAGAGAGGAATTGACACTGAGTTGTAAAAAAATTAAAGTCGACTGGTAAAGATGAAAACGGATGGGGCAGCTTTGGAGAAGAGAAGTGCAGTAGGAAGAAAAAAATTTCAGATACCATTAAATGCCACAGAGATCATAGTTGCGCGGCTGCTTGTTGGAAGATAGGGCATAATTCCTATAAATCCGTCTCGCCTTTGTGAACTAAGGTCAATAAACTAGGGCTTTTTATTCTTTCATTTCCCCCAAATCTCAGTTTCCAGTATTTTGTTAATTACTTTCAACTCTTTTGTCAATACTCATCGACTGCACGCGAAATTACATAAAAGTATATGTTGTTTGCTGTTTGAAGAATTTGAAGAGTTATTTCGGCTGTTTTGTTAGCACCCTACAAGAGTAGACATCACTTTTCGAAGGAAATTCGACCGAGAAGAGTATTTACAACAAGCCCACGAGCGAGAGGAAAAGGTTTTCTAGCTATTGCCTAAATTTCACATTTTTTCTCCCTTTCATTTTTCCAGCTAAATTAAGTTTCCCGTTTTCTAAATTGTAGGAGGGAGAGGCCCGGTCGAACTCAAAACGTGAATCCATGCAGTTGTAAATTACAGTAGTTGAAAATTAAATTGAATTGGTGTATAGTGCAATGGAACATAGATTTTTGGTCTTCAACTTTGAATTACTAAATTTAAATTATAAGTTTTGGTACAACTAGGGGTCCTCCGGTTCAAAGGAAGCACATGGATTATTAAGTGGTCCTTGAATCTCGATTGGGGAAGACTCAGGTTAGCTACATTTTCCTATTCCTATACAAGATGCTTCACTTTTCATATTATTATTGTTTCAGTGAATTTTCTGCTAGACTTACAGTCAATTCCCAGCATTCTTTTTCAATATACAATTTTTTCTCTGAGTGCATGACTGAAATTTTTAGAAGCCTAAAATGTTTCTCACTTTCTTCAATGCAACACTACGGAAGAAGACATGAAACATCATTTTTTTTGATATTATTATTCTAATGTAGCCCCTATTTGATGGCCATTGTAAAGAGAAATTGGGGTATAATGATTTCTTGAATTGTGATTTTTAGAGAATGCATGGTTAAAAAAGTAGAAAAAATTGTAGTTTTACGCGTAGAATATTTTATTGTGGATGTGGGTTGAAAATGAGTATGAAAAATAAATTTTTTATTTTTAAAGGGAGTCACACATGGTCTTAACGTACACTTTAATATATTTATATGAAACTCTTACTTTAACAGCACCTCCAAGTGCTCTTTCAAAGTTTGATGCACTTTATTTTAAAGAGCCAAACTTAAAAATTTAAAATTAGGCCCCAAGAAACTCTTTATTATAACTTTTTAAATAAAGAATGGTTTTGACCCTCTATACTTGGAGAGCCAAACTTGCTTTAGTTGTATTTTATTATGATTGCATTTAATAAAATTACAATTTTAATGCTCCACTACTTAAAAATCTATATCTATCTTTATAAAAACAAGTTAAATAACATGGAAGGCAAATGATGTAAAGGGAATTATAAATATTTTTTGGTTGTATATTATCTATACTAAGCTCTATCAGGTTGCAGCCCACTCAACATGTACAAATAATATGTATTTTTGAAGTCCAGTCTCAGTTAATGTACATGATCCAGCAATAATTTCTATTCTTTGGTGGAAATTATTCTAGCAAATATTTGTTTCAATCTCTTAAATTGATTTTTACCTTGATTTTCGCCACTATGTGTAGACTATGAACAACTTGAAGGGTACAAAGAAGTGAAGAATTTTTATTTCTGTTTGAAGAAATAATAAAATTTGTAATGGAAATTGGAAGAGATGTGGAAGCTGCTTGGTAGTGCTGGAAAAAGGTTGCAAAACAAATAACATAAGTAAAAGGCTACTAGAGGTGATAAATTGGGTACAAAAGGCTAGTACATTCAGCCAATTATTTACCAATTGTTTACTTACAAGCGAACTTTTTAAGCTTAGTAGACGTGTTTACTAATTTTTACTAAATAAAAATATTGTGGTTAGTAGATGACGTTCCCGTTTTTTTTTTTTTTTTTTTTTTTTTTTTTTTTTTTTTTTTTTTTTCAGAATTCATTAAACCAAAGCTAATTGCAATAGGATTTCAATGGGGGCTACTGTAGTTCAAATTCTAGATTCCGAAATGAGCTATTGCAAAGGTATGTTTAATTGCATATGATTCATTTTTTTTTAAACATTCCGTTTTGAGTTTTTTTTTGAATGATATTGTGATAAGTAGCAACAGGCAACAACTCTAATAAAATATTTAGAATGATGTTGTGTTTAGTAGCAACTTTGGTATTGATAAATTTTCGAAATGATATTATGTTTAGTAGATAATGTTCATTTTTTATAAACATATACTGTTTTCACATATAGGTTTTCATTTTTTAACTAACAATGTTTAGTAGAAATCCTTCATTTTTTGAATGATGATGTGTTTAGTAGCTACTTTGGTGTTGATAAAATAATAAAAGTCCGTTCGGTATCTTTTTTTTTTTTTTCAAAATAAATGGAATGTTTGTTGTCAAATCAAAGAATTTAAATTATTTGTTGATTTATTTATGTAGGTAAGATGTGGGGTTAAAAATTAGAGAGAGAAAATGTGAATGGTTAAAAAGTGGTATGGAAAATTGTGTAAATTAAATCAAAATAATCATTTCAAATATAATGGTTGCCGAACGGACCCTAAATAAAAATACTATGTTTAGAAAATAATGTTCAATTTTTTTTTCTTCTTCTTCAGAATTCATTAAACCAAAGCTAATTACAACAGGATTTCAATGGGGCTACTGCCGTACAAATTCTACATTCCAAAATGAGGCACTACAGAGGTATGCTTAATTGCATATGATTCATTTTTTTTTTTAAAACATACTGTTTTGAAATTTTTTTGGAATGATATTGTGATAAGTTAAACAATTTATTAGAATGATATTGTGATAAATAGCAATAAATATGCAAGTATGCTATTTATCAACTGTGGTATTAATAAATTTTCTGAATGATATTGTGTTTAGTAAATAATGTTCATTTTTTTTTACGTACACTGTTTTAGAAAAGCAATTTGGAAAGTATGCTGTGTTTAGTATATATATTGTTCATGTTTTAGAAAAACATAACCTTTTTTTAAATAGCAATAAATATGCAAGTATGCCATGGTTTTCTCCATGTATTTAAGTTTCGGTGAATGATTTTTTGGTGCAAACATGTCGAAGCAATTTGCTTCAATGCTCATTTGTCATTGAAATCTTCTTCGAATTGAGAAGAACCTGCCCCAACAATTTCAGAGTCGATTGAACAATTTGTACAATTAAGTATGTTGTTTACATGATCGGGTTCAAAGTTTAATACATTTGTTAAATATCCAAAATGCTTATTTTTTTAGAGGATAATGAAAGGAAATGCAAGGGTAATTTTGAAACTAATAGATTTTTTGTGATACCAAAATCTTATTTTTAATACTTCTTTCCAAAAGTCATATTTAGTGATTGACAAATCACATTTATGCGCATGACTTTTAATTTGTTCAAGCTGCGTCATTAGCAATGGATTGTTTTTGTTAAATACAAGTGCTATATTATATTTTTGAACATTTCCAAACATCGTCTGAAGTAGTTTTGGAATGAAAAGAAGGCGAGTATTTGATTTTTTATTGAAAATTTGTGGACTTGGTTGTTGGGTGTGTGAAGTGGACTGTACCATTATTTACATCTGACTTTGATAATTCCACCATTTGAAACTTTCAGCAGTGTTAGCCATTTATTTAATTTGCTGAAATTTACATCTGGTTTCCAGAGTGAGCATTAATGTAAAGAACATTTCTCTATTTTGATAACTATTGGAAATTCCAAGTGGTTTTCTTTACAATCTATGGTAATCTAGGATTACTATCATGTTATCACAACACTACCACTGTTCTTAATTGAAAACAACTTTTACTAAGAATCATTTTACTATCTTAGATAATCAAATGAAACAAGTATTTGATGTGAGTCATAACAACATAAATGCTTTGCCATCTGTATATTGTTTCAAAAATTCAAGAATAATTCATTGCATTGAATTGATTTCCATGAGGATTTTAGTTCAGTCACAACGACTTTTACCATATAGAAATTCATGAATTGATTTCCATGAGATTTTTCAAACGAGAAAGTTATGAATCTATGATTCTCTCTCATTGATTGCAGTCCCTCAGGTTAATCGTGAACATTTTGTAAGTAATAACTGTGCCATTGAGATAGAGTCTCCATCAACTTAGGTATGGTACATCTTATCTTTTCACCTCAAGCTGCTCTTAGAGCATGGTTTATTATGTGTTTTTGTGGTTTCTAAGACTAAATTATTTTCTTGGGAGATTTATCTGTTGATGTTTTAAAGCTAAATTTGGTATTGCAAAATTTAATATCAAAGAAAGAAATAACAATGTAGATGATTTTATTTTACAGGCAAGTGATGTGCTGTTCTAATTTTTTTGAGGAATAAGATTTAACGCTTTTATCTTTCATTCATATTGTTATTAACTTGATATTCTTAAATTGTACTAGATACTGACTTATTGAATTTCAACCTTAGCTTTTATACAATAAAGACCTTTATGGGATGTGCTTTGAATTATGTGCATGTTTTTTGTAATTTTGGTTTTATAGTCTATCCATAAGAGAGCCATCTTTATAGATTGTTATTTCAAACCAAAGAATTATCCCTGTTGGCAAGTCTATAATGTCTCTGAATGGTGCCTTGATCAATATTGAAGATATTGACCTTTATCTTTATTCACAATTGGAAAAGTATAATTTTTTCCCCCACAATCTTATTTCCTCTCAGATTATCATTTGAAAGCATGATTTTTGAATATTGGTTTATACATGTTGGCTATACACGTTACATTTAATATTTATGTTTGGTGTAGAAATTGTCTTTGGATTTATTCTTGCTTTGGAATTATATTAAGTGTTTGATTGAGCTCTATTTTTTGGGAAAATAGAATTTATAAATGTGATTTTCATGGAGAACGTGATTAAAAAGTAAGAATTTTTTTGATTTACATGTGAAATTATTTTATTCGGACAATGCTTGGTTGAAAATAAGTTAGAAAGATGAGATTTGTAAGAATGTGTTTTAAGCTTGAGCTAAATTGTCTCTTTTCATTTTTCATTGCTAATAGGTCATGGATGAAGAGCATACTGATTTCTATTCAAATCTTACTCCATATCATTCAAACTTATATTACTTAAGACATTTGGAAACTAAGGAAGAACTCAAGGAATTTAGAAGAACATAATGTTTATAAAACACACATAATATTATTAGCTGAACTCTAGATATCTTACAATGAGAAAGAGCTTCCCCTTATATAGGGAGAGAAGAGCATAAAAGACAAAAACACGATAACTTAGACATGAATCACCTTTATCTTTATTTATAAAAGAAAGATTCTTCTCGCAAAATAGTACAATAATACAACCAATAATTATTACAAACGGACAAATAACTTTTAAAAAGAGAAGATTCTTACTTTAATAAAGTAATACCTTAATAAAGTAAACGTAAGTATTGTCATGTCACGGTTCATCTAGATTCATGGAGTCTTCTGGTTCTTTTGAATCTTCAGAGTTTTGTGGAATTAGGGATAATCCGTACTGATTCAACCATCCAGTGTTATTACTGTGACGATTTTTGTTTTCTTTGTCTATGTCCATGAAACATTCTATCATTTTAAGCATGCATATACCAACAACCGATTTAAGATTTTTTAAGCATGCATGTACCAACAACCGATTTAAGATCCATTTGGATCCATGGATTTTGTGAGTCTTGGAAAAAGATGTCCTCATAGTCTATTTGGTCGGGTTTTTGGCTTGATTTGCTTGATTATGCTTTTCTTTTTCCTTTTTCTTTTTATTTTGCAAGAGATTTTTTTATGAGGGCAAAAAATCACTATAACCAAATTTTCCTTCAAAAAACGCCTTTTCCTTTTGTATACTGCGTTACGAACTGTTAAACAGTTTATCTATGATTTCCATTTGTTTTCATTCTAGCTGGCATCCTTCTGGAGTTTTTCTGAATATCTCAATGTTTCACCAAGGCTTTGTGTAGGCCTACCCTGGTATATTTGTCCATATTGCCAATCAAATGCATAGATATAATCTGGAGCATATATGTTAGGATATTGATGAGAACCGAGAAAGTCAAACCTCGATGTGCAAGCCTGTGGGACCCATGACGAGATCCGATGCCAAGGAGGTTCAAGATTCGAGGCTAAACAAGTAATTAAAGTCAAGAAAAGCTAGAATCAAGTTGGAGCCAAAAAGTAGAAGAAATTGGACTGAGCCAATTTCGGTCGACCGAAAGTCATTCCGGTCGACCGAAACTCTGCAGAGGATTTTTGAAGGCAGCCTCAGTCGCGTTCGGCTGAGGGTTGGTCGATCGAAAGTCCCATTTCGGTCGACCATGTGATTGACCGAAAATGGATCGGTCGACCGTGTCGATCGACCGAAACACTCCGTTTCACAAAAACGGGATTTTTCTTGCAAATTTCGAATTTGCACCTTTTGCCCATTTTGTACATTATATACACATTCTTTTTCATTTGTAAGAAAACTTGGATGTTCATGGTAATGCTCTTGAGAGCTTAGTCTAGAGAGACTCTTTTTGAGGTAAGGTTAAACCTCCTTTGTTATTGTATCTTCTTGGAAATTAATCAACTATATTTTGAGTATTATTATTCTTGTATTGTTGTTTATTTTCCGCCACCTTGGAATTTGTTTGGTTGATACCCATTGGGTTAGAGTTTGTTAATCCTTGAATTTTGGGTTAGATTTAAACTTGGGTTAAGGTGTTTATCGCTTTATTTACCTCTTTAGCTTTCTTGGGTCGGTATTAAAATTGTTGTGAGAATTTTCGGTCAATATACCAAAGGGGTTCGCATCATTTGGTATCAGAGCTTGACTCTAATTTGGTAAACCTATCATTTACATTTTTGTTGTTATTAAAAAAAAAAAAATCCGAAAATTTAAAAAAATTGGGGGAAATTTATATGCCCATGTGTATTTGTTGATTCCATGTATTGGGTATATTGATTGTGAGTTTGTTGGGGGAATTCCATTATTCATTCACTACAAAACCTACACTTTCCAAATTGTGCACTCAAAGTGTTTGATAAATTGTCACAAAGAAACATACTCCATTAGTGATTTATTGTTCAATGCCCATTTATTGCTAACTACTTGGGGCTATCCAATTCTTATTATTGAGATTGTGTTATTAACATTTTATTCCATATATCGCTTGCTTCATCCATTGGATAATTGTTGATCATTCACTTCTTGCCACAATTGTGTTGTTGAGGGTTTTCATATATCCACATTCAAGGCCACTTCAATATTGAGTACAAAGTGTTTGCTAAATTGCTTAATTGAAATTTACACTCTTGTTCTTATTTGCTCTACATATATGCATTGTCTAATACTTGTGGTTATTCATTCCCATTGTTGAAATTGTGATTCTAGCATCTTATCCCACATAAATATTGTTCCTTTTGAGTATAGCAAGCACATAAATTCTACTTGCTATTTGTGTCTACTTGTTCTAAATTCTTTCTTCCTTATTGGTGATTTCTTTAACTCCACAAGAATTATACTCTGTGGTTTAATTGATTACCTTCCTTGGGGAACTTGAGAAAAGAGATTTTGAGTGGAAAAATGTAAGAGTGGTGAGCTCAATAGAGGGTAAAAGCCAAATTTGAGTGAAATACGAGAGAAATATTTTCTTGTGAGAACACTTTCACACTTGCACACCATGTCCATTTTCAATTCTCAAACTTAAGATTTGAAGTACTTGTTGGAAAATCTTTCGACCACCACGGCTAGACAAATGGAGAAAAGTGGGGGTGAGTTGGAAAATTTAGGAACAAGAGGGGAGAGTACATCAAATAGGGGAGGTGAAGAAATGATGTGTAGTAGAAGAAGGGTGAGGGATAAATTTGGCAACATTGTGTATAGGGATGGAAGTAGAAAACAAAATGGGAGTTTGAATAGGAAAATTAGAAGGGATGCTTGTGATAATGAAAAGGAGAGTGAACAAAATGGGAGCATGCATAGGAAAAGAGGAGAATGGGTAGATAGGAGTGGAGATGAAATTGATGAAAATATTGATAGTGTGCAAATGAAGACTTCATCATTCCATAGGAGGGACGGTAGTGGAAGTAGAGAAGTAGTGAAGGAGATGAATGCTAGGCTACCAAAATTTTTGGCCCATGATAATGAGAGGGAGAAGCATGGAGGAAATACTTTCTACACTAGATGCCTTGTGGGGGATAGGGCATGTAGTCTCATTATAGATGGGGAGAGTTGTTCGCTCAAAATAGTGTACCGCAAGCGCACGGGTCGCGTACAAGTAATAAAGTGGAATTTTTGAGTCCGGGTTGTCGATCCCACGAGGAATGTATACTCTATTATACTCTAGTTAATTTAATCTTAACAAATAAAACACACAATTAAAAGATGGAGTTGAAAAATTCTAAATTAAAGAAACTAATTTTAAACCAAATTAAAATAAGGAAAATGAAAGATAAAATAGTTGGAATTCATGATTTCACTTAACTCTCGCTTAAGTAATTTCTCAACACATGCAAATTAATAAATTACTCATTTACAATGTTAGACCTGATTTTCCAAGCTTATCTAATTACCTCTCTCGAGTGAAATTAACCATAATCAATTGGTTTAACCTACTATATCTCTATGTCGATTAAAGTCCAATCAATTGCATTAACTCTTTGTGAAAATAGCTTAATGGATCATTTAGGGTATAAGGTATATCTCTATCCTTAACAAGAACCTAGAGCATTTGTTATTTGGTCTAAAATGCATAATATCTCTCGATTATCATACACTTCACAAAACATATATTTGGTGATCAATCAAACACATGGAATAATCTCAATAACAAATACACATGAAATAAGCTCAACATTAATAAACAAACATTAAAAGTACTTAAACTAAGTTAAGCTACATCAATCATCCCAACATAAAATAACTAGCACATTATATAAATATTTCACAAAAGATAAGGTTTATGAAAATACATCACAAAATATAGAAATTAAGGATAAAAATACAAGAAAAATGAAATACAACACTTCCCTTGATTTTTGCTCCAAGAATCTTTCAACAATGCTTTGTATTTCCACTTACTTCTTGCTTCTTTGCTCCAATGGTTGCTAGTAACTTAGAAACAAAACTAAACTACAAACTAAATTACAAACTAAATCAAAAACAAAGAAAAGAAAAGGAAAGAAAAGGAAGAAAAGAGAGAAAAGAGGGAAGGAGGCTAGAATGGAGAGACAAGTTCTAAGCAAACCCTAGCAAAAATACCCTAAAAACACCCATTTTCGTGTGGATCCGCGAACAACAGCATTTGGGCCGAACCGGTCGCACCGGGTCGGCCCAGATTAATGCTCAATTTCTTGACCATGCGATCGCGTGGTTTAATGCCTCGCGATCGCATGGTAGACTTGAAAACTCTCGGGTTGGATTATAGGCTTGATTCGCTAGCGCCACCTAATAGATCCACGCGATCGCGTGGTTCACCTGCAGCTCCGTCTTCCCATGATTTGCAATTGGGTCCTCTAAATTCTGGTCTTCTTCAATTTACTCCTCGAATTTTAACTTTTATTACAAATATGCCCCTGAAATATTTACAAAGTAGGTCCTCCATCTTTATGAGATGTTGCAATTGAGTCCCCAAACTTTTGATTTCTTTCAATTAGGTCCTTGGACATCGAAATTACTCTTCTTTTCGTTCAATTGCTCTCCAATATTGTCTATTTTCTTTCCAATTGAGGTTGTACCTAATTGTACAAGATAAACACAATTTATAAGTAGATATTTGCCTAATTTGTCAATTAAATTGCTAATTTAGGAACTAAATAAGTGTGTAAAGCACACTTATCAAGAGTAACAAGAATTTGGTGAGTGCTAGTAGGATGGAGAAATTGGGGTTACCGGCTATGAAGCATCCTACTCCCTGTGTATTGCAAAGGTTGGGTGACGATGGGGGAGTGAGAGTGAGTGAACAAGTTCTTCTTGCCTTCAACATTGAATCCTATTGTGACCAAGTGATATGTGATGTAGTTCCCTTGCACACTACACACATAATTTTGGGGAGACCTTGGCAAAGTGATAGGAGTGTGACAAATGACAAGAGGAAGAACCGGTGTAGCTTCCAAATGGATGGAAAAATGGTTGTGATCCTATCTTTGAGCCCGGAAGAAGTATGCAAAGACCAAATGAAGCTCAAGAAGGAATTTGAGGAAGAAAGAAAAGAAAGGAAAATAGGAAATCAAAAGAAAAATCGCTTTAGGAAATTGATGTCAACACAAAAGTGGCCAAATGAAAAAGAGAGAGTTGGGGCCACGACCCTAGAAAAAGGTAAGGAATTGAGAGTTGGAGCCACGACTCCAGAAAAAGGAGAGGCAAGAGAAGAACTGAGAGTTGAGGTTCCTACCTCAGAAAAAGATGAGGGAGTGATGAGTGCCACCAAGAAAATTGAGAGAAAAGATCATCCCAAAATGTTCTTTACTCTTGAATATTCTAACACTTCCTTTCCTAGCTTGGTTACTTCTTTGTTGCAGGGGATCGTTAAGCATACTTATCAAAGCAACAAGGAGCTCCAAAGGCATGCCGTGTGGAAGAAATTCATGGAAACATTTTCCTGCAACAACGAGTACAACCGAGGTAAAGAAAATGGGATAACCAATACAACATCTAGGAGGTATGCTCCTAATATTTCTTTAAATGCAAGGTTATTGTGTTTTGAATACATTAGAGGGTTGTATGATCTTGATGTAGATTTGACAAGCGTGTTGTTGACTTGTGAAAATGTAACATGTGGTAAGGATCATTGTCATGATGAGTGCTTAATTTGTAAATGCAACTTTTTGCTTGTTTCCAAATTGCATAAGTACCAAATCCTTTTGTGAAAATGTTGCATATAGTAAATTTCATGAGCATGATGAATTCCTATTTTGTGAGAATATGCTTGATTTGCCTATTTGTCCTATAAAGGAATTGCTAGTTGGGGAAGTCCATGGGAGAAATTTATTGGAATATCTTGATGATAAAAGGACTTCGCTTCTAACATTTCTAAATGTCCACTCATTTTATTTTGAACATGTTAAGGGCATGCATGTCAATAATCCAAATTTGTTAAACATTTATGAATCATGTTGTGAGCGATATCTTGATGAATTCTATGGGCATGATAATTATTTATTTTGGAAAATTGGATTGTTTCTTTTTAAATGTGCTATGTGCAAATTGTTAATGGGAGAGGCACATGATAGTTGTTTGATGGGGCGATTTAAAATCAACGGGGTCTTAGGGGTATTATGTGATCAATTTTATTGGCCTAATTTGAAAATTGGTGTTGAACATGTTTGCACTTATAGTAAATGCCGAATTTGCAAAATGGCTAAACTCAAGTTTTTGCCCCAAGAATTCCATACATATTTACCTATCATAAGTAAACCTTGGATTACTAATTCTATAAATTTGACAGTGGGTTTACTTAGAACAAAGAAAGAAAATGATGCTATTTTTTTGATTGTTGGTAGGAGTATTAAAATGTCACATTTGATTGCATGTCATGAAACCAACAAGGTCGTCAACATAGCTAATCTTTTCTTTAGGGAAGTCGTGCATTTGCACGAAGTGGATGCTAATTTTGTGGTTTCTAAATTGATGCACTTGTTTATTTATGGAGATGTTAGTTTAGGTGGGCATAAAAAGGAAAATTTGGTTGAGCCCCTAATAGAGCAGGGCGAGCGTCAATTTAGGGTGCATATTAAAAAATGTACTTCCAATCCGAACCAAGATCGAATGCGAGTTGTATTTGACCCGGGTGGTTGGATGTTGTTCATTTGTAGGAAAGAACGGGTTCCCGATTTAATAAAATCAGAATTGCTACTCTGCGGTGTTGGCACATCTCAAACTCTTGGTAACGCCTAAAAATTGATTTTTCACGGTGAGTATGAAATTTTGGTTACATTTATTGTGTCTGAATTTTCTATTTTTATTATAGGTATCGATTCGTGGTCGAATCTCTTTCGAGATGGAGGAGATGATGAGAATCGCGAAGGTCCAACTTCATCGCATGAACCTATGATCCACAATGTTGCAAGATCAAAGTTCAAGGAGTCTCACGACAGTACACTCAAGCAAGATTCGAGATCGAATCCTTTTCAAGAGGGAGGGGATGATGAGAACCGAGAAAGTCAAACCTCGACGCACAAGCCTGTGGGACCCATGACGAGATCCGATGCCAAGGAGGTTCAAGATTCGAGGCTAAACAAGTAATTAAAGTCAAGAAAACCTGGTCAAGAATCAAGTTGGAGCCAAAAAGTAGAAGAAATTGGACTGAGCCAATTTCGGTCGACCGAAAGTCATTCCGGTCGATCGAAACTCTGCATAGGATTTTTGAAGGCAGCCTCAGTCGCGTTCGGCTGAGGGTTGGTCGATCGAAAGTCCTATTTCGGTCGACCATGTGATCGACCGAAAATGGTTCGGTCGACCCTGTCGATCGACCGAAACACTCCGTTTCACAAAAACGGGATTTTTCTTGCAAATCTCGAATTTGCACCTTTTGCCCATTTTGTACATTATATACACATTCTTTTTCATTTGTAAGAAAACTTGGATGTTCATGGTAATGCTCTTAAGAGTTTAGTCTAGAGAGACTCCTTTTGAGGTAAGGTTAAACCTCCTTTGTTATTGTATCTTCTTAGAAATTAATCAACTATATCTTTAATATTATTATTCTTGTGTTGTTGTTTATTTTCCGCCACCTTGGAATTTGTTTGGTTGATACCCATTGGGTTAGGGTTTGTTAATCCTTGAATTTTGGGTTAGATTTAAACTTGAGTTAAAGTATTTATCGCTTTATTTACCACTTTAGCTTTCTTGGGTAGGTATTAAAATTGTTGTGGGAATTTTCGGTCAATATACCGAAGGGGTTCGCATCAGATATCTTTGTAGATGAGTTTCTCGGTACACTTGGATGTCTTGCTGAGTCTTCTGAGTGTATTATATTCAGAAAGCTTCCCATGGAGAATCATCTGAATAGTCTAGTCAAATTTGAGGAGGAATTGTTTGATTGATTTCTGCCACCTTTTAAATTCAGGAAACTCCATTGGATAATGTTCCCAATTTTGATGCATGTTGAACGGTTGAACTGCATATTCCTTGATACTATTAGAATGAGTATAGACCTATGCTTCAGTAAAATAACCTTGTCTTTGGAAAATTAAGATCACTTAAACATTCTGTGCAGAAGTTTTGAGATCTTTAAATTTCAAATTGAAAGCCTGAAACATTTTTATCCCATGTGAAATTGGATGGAACCATTCAAAAAAACCTTTTTATGTACTGATCCACTGTTCTAAAAGGAAAGTCTAATTACATTTGACAAAAAGACACAAGTGCACTTTGAACATTGAATGAGATTCCAATTTGTCAGATTTCCAAAAGATTCCATAAAATGCAACGAATTTCTTTTGAAAATTTTAGTGTTAAGTGCATTGGATCAAAATGAAATAGTGTGAGAAACGGGTAATTTGGATGAAATCCAAGACCACCAAGTTTTTGAATTCCAGTTTGTCGTATCACAATAGATTGGTATTTAAGCATGAGTTCTTTGGATCTGGATTTGAGAGTTTTGGAGCTTATGGGTTCATAAAGTTTAGGAGGGAAAGGCAGTGAATCATAGAGAGGGATACTGGTTTGAATCCATTTTTGTGTTCATCATATATACGATTGTAATGGTTGGAAGTTGAAGTATGAGAGAAACTTTCGCCCTGGAGAGAATGTCTGGTAACAAATTGTGTTTTCCTTTGAGATGCTTGACCTCAAACTCAAAGTTTGAGAACAATTCTACCCATTTGAGTAATTGAAATTTTGGATTTGCTTCCTTCTAAAAGAGAGCATTTTTTGGAAAAGCTGACATGTCTATTTTCACTAGAAATTTATGACCAATGAGATGAAATTGGAATCTTTCAATTCATCTTTTGACAGCAAGAATTTCTTTGAAAGTAGAATGGTAGTGGTTTTCTTGTTCAGTGAACGATCCAAGTATCCACTAATTTGTCTCTTTCTTTATTTTTCTTCAAGCAAGACAGATGCCCAAAAATATCATTTGCATTTGTTTGAAGGACCAGTTTTCCATCTGTAGGGATTTTAGGGCTAGAAGATCCTTGACCTTTTGTTTGATAGCTTTTATTGGCTGAGCTTGAGTTGATGACCAAGGAGGATGATCTTTTTTAAGCATAACATGTAATGGTCTTATAATGGATGAAAGACAATCAATGAGATCCACCACGTAATTAACAACTCGAAGAAATTGTTGAACTTCCTTTTTTGACAAATTTCATCTGGAAATTTAAGAAGTTCTTGGCCATCATGAGGTTGGAGTGAATACTATTCATCTTTAATATGCATCCCAAAGAAATATGCTTAATTGACACCAATTACCATTTTCTTCTAGGAAAGCATAATTCCATAATACTTGACAAGATCAGTGAACTTAGAGAATAAACTGCCATGAGACTCTTCATCTTTAGAAAATAATAAGATATCATCAATGTAAACCAAGAATGTGTCCAGTAATGGATCAAAGATTCTTGCCATGACTTCCTGAAAGTGTGAATGAGCATTTTTTAATCCAAAAGGCATCACCGTTCACTGATAATGATGATTTGGGATACAAATTTCCGTTTTATGTCTTTCTTTTGTTTTGATTCTCAATTTCCGGAATCATGCTTTAAGATCAAATTTTGAGAAGATCTTTGCTCGAGATAGATTTGTAAACATTGTCTTTTTGACTGGGAGTGGAAATTTATCATCTGCAAGAAAAGCATTGTCATGTATGTTGACATCTCCACTCGATTCGAACTTCAATATTTAGACTTCAATCATTTCTTTATTTCCAATGATGAAATCAATTTTTGCCCAATTATTGAAGTTAGAGGGTTGTTTGTAATGTCAGCTCCCTTAAGTGTCTGCTTTTCTATTATCAACTCCTCTTTCTCCAGTTGATCTTCCTCTTTAATTGAGTCTCCTCGAGCTTGATGTCAGGATTTTGTACTGTTGACAATGGGACTATGGCACTTTCATGGCAGCTATTTTCTTTTGGTTGATCCACTATTTCAAGTTCTTCATTTTCTTCAGTTGTGTCAATCAATTTTTATGAGTCTTCTAATCCTTGCACTAGGATTTCTGGCAACTGTTTTGGTGGTCTCTCTATCTTTCTAATCGCCGACTGCATCATATGATCTCTCATTTCTTTCAATTCATCTAGTTGATCTTGTAGTCACTTTTGTAGAAAATCTATGTTGGATATAGTATCTTCGACCTGTTGTTTCTCAATTTGCTGATATTGAAAATTCGCCTGTTGCTGTTGTTGAGAAACTTATAGGCGTTGGATTCACTGATTATTTGACCATGAGAAATTTGGATGCTTGTTTCAGTAATGTTTATAAGCTTGAGAATATGAACTCCTATGTTGAATTTGATTCGTTCCCCAATAATCAATCTGATTCATAGCTGGCTGAGCTTGATATGCAAAAGGACAATCATGTGTGGAGTGATTTTCAAAGTAGAAATCACACACCAGTCGAGTATGAAATGTATGCACAGGCTGTTCACCCCTATTGTCTAATCTTTCGGACAAAACATCTAACTTTGTAGAGAGTCTTTCATACAGTGATGTTGTCTCATCCACCTTAGGTGTTGTTCAATTAGAGTACCACTGGTAATTGTTTACTGCCATCTTGTTTTGATGCTTCCAACTGTCTCAAAATCCGTTCAAGCCTGAAAAGGAAATAATTCATAGCTTTTAAGAGTTCTCAAAAACAAAAAATGAAAAACAAAAAATAAAAACAAGAACCAAAAGAAAAAAATCCAAACTAAACAAAAAACTAATTAGTATTGATATTAATTAACAATCCCCGAAAACGGTGCCAAAAACTTGATGTGCTAAATCGCAAGTGTACTTTATTGCATCCAAGTAATAAAATAGACTTTTAGAGTCCGAATATCAATCCCACAGAGATTGTAATTAAATATCGAAATTGTTAGTTCTCGCATTATTTGAACGGTAGAATATGAGTTTTTGAATTTAACTAAACGAAAAGAAAAACAAAAGAAAAGACATTTAAATAATATTCTAAATTGACGTTTTTAAGTGTTGGGACATTCGATTTCATATAGTCAATATATTCTTAATTCCAATTGTCCAATTTTCTTCCTATTATAGTGCTCGATGGAATTCACTTATACACATGAAATTCTCCTCTTAGGTTTAAATCAACCCTACCTAGTTAGTCGATCGTGTTAACGAATAGTAGGTCGTAATGACTAAGTGAATGGAATAGAAGAATTCATGTAGCGATCTCAATAACAATAAACGTATATCTATATTTTTTGTCCAATTACCGTATTTTATTCCTAGATCTAAGTGTTAGCTCACCTCTCGGATTATGAAAACACTCATTAAGTCATGAATTAGTCGCGAAGTAACTCATGCATTAAAGACAAAATAAAATCAATATTTGCAATCAAAAGCACAAAACTAGATTTATAGAATCAACTACTTAACGTTCATCAGCAGCATGTTCATTTGATTGACTTGTTCCTTGTGTCTGGTCAGCCATATAAAAAGGAGGATTTTCAATGATAGACTCATTAGATATTTCTTTAAGAGTTTCAATAGACCCAGATTCAGAATTTTTAGAATTGGTGGTGTTATTTGTTACAGTATGGATAGGTAGAGAATGAGTTTGGCTGTGAGTTTGTTGAAGGAATGTAGAAATGGGGGGTTTTTTTTATCATCATTTGAGGTGTTTTTAATGATTTGGTGTTGGAAGTTCTTGTGAGGATGTATATTTTATTTGACGGGTAGGTTTGGCCCCTTTTTGGAGGCATGGATGCTTTCTTCTTTTGTTCCCATTCTTCAAGATTGAAGAGGGTAGAGGTAGATCCTTGGTAAGTAGAGGAATATAAAGGTTCTGTTTGGGAGATTTTTATATTAGAAGAGGACGAAAGGTAATATGGTGAATTATTGGATTTGACTAAACAGAGGCAAGTTGAATCTTTAGGTTTTTTATCTCATTTTCTTGAGCATCAAATGATAATTAGTTTTGTAAACGGGGCCATTATGTCGACATGTAAGATTTCAATTCTTTGTTTAGAGGCATGGAGTGGGGTGAGAAGGATTTGATTCTGCCGTTGTAGAGTCTTTTCAATCCTTTTCTGACTTTGATCAATATTTTTCAACAAGGCATTTTGTTGTACTTTGTTTTCTGATTGCCAATTTAATGTTGTTTCTGCTGATAAAAGTGGTTGTACTGATCCATCTGATCTCCTACTGCTTGAGTTTTTGATTTTCAATGAGTGAGTAGACTGATCCTTATCAAAGGTTTCTAAAGGAGAAAACTCTTTTGAGTAGGATGATACTTAGATATTGGAAAAGGAGATGGGGGTGGGCTATTGTCATCATCATCCTATCCTGTAGGAACTATATGACCATCATTTTTGGGTGGTTGAGTATATTTTACATAGTAATCAAATTTCCCTGATTGTTCTCCAAGCAATCCAACTCCTGGATCATTGTTGTAGAAAGATTTATACAACTTTCTTCAACAGTTTCGCTTGGGTTTTCTTCTTTGGCGAGGAAAGTCTTAATCAAGATCTGTTGTAAGACAACTAGAGCAGTCGTATATATCCCAGAAAATAAGTCCAGTATCATCTGTCCTGTTGTATATTGGCCTTCCTTTGCATCAAAATCATAGATAGGAATTTATTCCTTTGTATATACGAACTATATAGGAAAACATGAAGGTTTCTTTAGCACGACATCTCTCTTAAATGTGATTTCAACATCTCTATTGGACCTTTTCTGAAAAAAGGTTACGTGGATTGTGTTGGGAAAGTGAATTTGCTTCCCTTGTGAGCTTGTTCATAACTCGTAATCCATGTTTCATGAATGAGTTTTAGCGATTCTGAACGAGGATCTGTCTAGGTACATAAGTGCAGCTGGGAACATGATCTGATTTTGCATGAAGAAGTAATGCATCATCTGTTCCTTGATGTGCAAAATCAAGGTAATGATTTTGAATTCTGTATACCATCTGGTAGTGAAGAGTGCTTGCATTTGTAATAGAAGATGGTATAGCTCCAAAAACTTAGATTTGGACCTTTATGGCTTAGAGGAACTGTGGGTCAGATATAGGCATATTGAAATTTGGGAACATAGTGACCAAGACAGTTCTAGTGTTAAGATTTGTTTTAATAGTTCCTATACAAGCATGCTGATACTCAGAGAAACAAGTATCTAACAAGGTAATTCTTGAAACTGTAGGAAGACCATTTTTTCCATGAAGTGTTAAGGAAAATCCGACAGCTCCAAAATGGAGATGTGTGTAACCTTCTAATAGCTACACTCGTGGAAGATGAGAAGGTAATTCAAGCGTAAAAAACTGTTCTCTTTCAGTAGTGGGCAGAATATGTTTGTCTAACTTTGAGGCTTGAACAAATTCTTTAACCTAGGATTTTTTAGGAGAGATAAAACTACAAAAAATTTTAGATATGGATTGGCGAGGCTTAGTATATGGAAGATATGGATTTACAAGACAGAGATAATCCATCTTTGAAGTATCGGACTTTCTAAATGAAGTAGAGGAAGATACAAAAGATGATTTAGACAATGGGGAAGGATTAGAGCTTTATGGAGAAGACATAATTAAAATACCTTCTTCCTTAATTTCTTCCAATTCTATGTAACATAAGTTTGAATGATATGGAGTAAGATTTGAGTAGAAATCAGTATGCTCTATAGTTGCACCTTCAGGGTGATCCTCTACATCATCAAAAATTCTCTACTGATTATTGAGCCGTTCGGAGTTATGGTTATCTACTACAAGTCCAAAATTCAAGCCCTTTGTTGAGCCTATTGATGCGTTTTCTATATATTTGGGCTAGAATACCACAATTTACTGTAGATTGTTATCACTTCACTCATTTGGTATCATAGCCAGGTTGTACTCTTACTCATATCAGAATAATTGATGTTACATAGATTTGGAAGAAATAAGGGAATAACGTCTTTTTGTCATGTCTTCTCCAGAAAGCTTTAATCCTTTCCCAATATCTAAATGGTCATCTGTGTCTTCCCATTCCTCTACTTCATTTAGAAAGTCCGATGCTTCAAAGATGGATTATCTCTATGAAATATCCTACCTTTTTGAGTTGGATAAAGTACCACTTACATATCTACCTCCTATAAATCGATATCTTCCATATACTAAACCTTTCCGGTCCAGATCTAAAACTGTCTGTAGTCTTATGTGTCCTAAAAATCTCAAGTTAAAGAATTTGTTCAAGTCTCAAAGTTTGACCAACATCTTCTGCCCGCTACTGAAAAAGAACAGTTAGTTATGCTTGAATTACCTTCTCATCTTCAATGAGTGTAGCTATCAGAAGGTTACACACATCTCCATTTTGGAGCTGTTAGATTTTCCTTAACCATTCAGGGAAGAAAAAGTCTTCCTATAGTTTCAAGAATTGCCATGTTAGATGCTTGTTTCTCTGAGTATCAGCAAACTTGTATAAGAACTATTGAAACAACTCTTAACGCTGGAACTATCTTGGTCACTATGTTCCCAAATTTCAACATGCCTATATCTGATACACAGATGCTCTCTGCCTTAAAGGTCCAAATCCAAATTGTTGGAGCTGTACCATCTTCTATTACATATGCAGTCACTCTTCACTACCAGATGGTACACATAATTCAAAGTCATTCCCTTGATTTTGCATAGTCTCAAGAAATAGATGATGCTTTACTCCTTCATGTAGAATCATATCATGTTCTCAGTTGCACTTATGTACCTAGACAGATCTCTAGTTCAGAATTGCTTAAACTCATTCCAAAAACACGGATCACAAGTTATGAACAAGCTCACAAGGGAAACAGATGTTCTATCCCAATAAAATCCACATAACCTTTTTTCAGAAAAAGGTCCAACGGAGATGTTGAAATCGCTTTCAAAAGAGATGTCGTACCAAAGAAACCTTCATGTTTTGCTACAGATTTTGTATAAACAAAGGAAGAAATTCCTATCTATGCTTTTGATGCAAACAGAAGGCTAGTTTACAGCAGGATAGATAATACTATAGATATTTTCTTGGAGGTACGCAACTGCTCTTATTGTCTTGCAACAGATCTTCATGAAGATTTTTCCCGCCAAAGAAGAAAACCCAAGTGAAGAAGTCGAAGAAAGTTGTTTAAAGCTTTCTATGACAATGATCCAGGAGTTGGATTGCTTTGCGAACCATCAAGGAAATTTGATTACTATGTCATATATATTCCATCACTAAAAAATGATGGTCCTATAGTTCCTACTAGATGGGATTATGGTAACGATTGCAAGAGATATCACAAAAAGTGGGATTGGAACGGTATCCCACCACTATCTTCTCTTTAGATATCTATGTATCATTCTACTCAAGAAGATTTTCCTCCTTTAGAAACCTTTGATAAGGATCAGTCTACTCACTCATGGAAAATCAAAAACTCATGCAGTAGGGGATCAAAGGGATCAGTACAACTACTTTCAGCACCAAAAACAACTTTAAATTGGAAATAAAAAAAACGCAGTACAACAAAATGCCTCGTTTCTAAAGATTGATCAAAGTCGGCAAAGGATTGAAAAGACTCTACAATAGCAGACTCAAATCCTTCTCACCCACTCCCATAAAAGTGCAATCGTTCCATGAAAGATTGTGATTGCTCAGGAAAGAAAAAATTCTTTAAAAGAAAAATAAAGTTTTCGCTCAAAAATCATGGAAATACTCCTTCCAATCCTTTTAGAAGGAAGAAAAGATTCTTCAGGTGAAAATTCATAAAGGACAAACGAAATATATGTTTTATCTGTGAAAAGAAAGGACACTTTGCTAAAGCTTGTCCTAACAAAAAGGAGAAAATTCTGTACCAAACTTTTACAGCTACAAAAATTGATTATGGTATGATGATATTGAATCCTTGTTCTCTGAAGAAGATGTACAAATACAAGAGACTATTTTTGTTCTTGAATATGATTCTGACAAAAATCTTTCTGACGAATCTGATCATTCAAAAGAATGTTATGGCATACAACTTATCAATCCAGCCTATTCATCAACTCCAATGCCTATGATTGAGATAAAACTCGTTACAGGAAAATATGATAGGCCCATAACATTTGCAGGATTATTTGCTATTGACGCAACATGCTCAATCCTAAATCTTGCCATTCTTCCTGATTATATGCGGAAAAACCATCGGAAAATTTGAAAAGCAAAAAAATGATATAGTTTCTCGATTGAACCAATCAGCAAACCTATCACAATCCAGTTCTTTCTTGAACTTTGTATTTATCGCAAATTGTTAAGTTCTTCTTTACCGGGTAAAGATATTATCATTTGATAAGTGCTTTATTAGCACTTATTTTAGTTCACTTATTGTCATATTTTGTTATTGGTTTAATTCCATTTGAGTATTGTTTAATGCATTTTTGTGTGTTGTGTTGTGTAGGATCACAAAGGACGAGAAAACAGGAAAAAGGACCAAAAAGTGCTTGAAAATGAAGGTTAGGGGATCAAAGCTGCAAAATTGGTTACGTCTGTAAACTCCATTTTCATGGACGTAACTGTCTAACCAGCTCAAACAAAGAAAATGTAGAAGCTCGATTATGGCCGTAAGTTTCAAAAATTAAAATTCTACAACAACTGATTTACGGTCGTAACTAGGAAAGTTACTGATGTTTCCTGCAGAATCTTTCCTTGCTTTTTTTTTTTAAGTCTATCTTTGTCAACTATGAATGGGATCGCTAGGGCACGATTTTAGGAGATACAAAAAGGGAAAATCACCACAGAACAAGAGTTGGAAAAACTAGGTTTTGAGCGGCTATTCTTGGATCTTGGAAGCAAGAACAAATTCAATAAGAAGGTGAAACAAGAGAAAAAAATTTCTGGATTCCTTCATGACTATACTCGACTAAGCTTCTCCACCTAGTTTGAAAGGGACGTTGTATCTCATAATGCCATATTATCATTTTCACCCAAACTAGTAATGTAGTTTTTATTCTATATTTTTGATTGTTGGATTTTTATGAGTTTTCAATTTCATCAATACAATGATTTATTTGATTAAAGCCTTGTCTTATACTTTATTGTGTTGATGTATGCTAATTTGAATGATTGTATCCGTAATTATCTTGTTGTTCAAATCGTAGTAGCTATTGGGAATTTTGTATTTCTATTGAAAATCCAACTTAGGTAACCAATATGAGCTTGTGTGCTTGGTGATCTAGTTTACCCTATTTCTTCTATAGTTCATCTAGTTATTGCATTAAACCTAAAGAGCTTATTTTAGGTTATCTAATAGCTAAGGTTTGGTTAGAAAACATTTTCAAGCTAAACACTATTAAGGAAGAATCGGGGTAGTTAGAGCTAGTTAACTACTTACGGTGATAAATCAAGAGGTAGGATAGATACACGTTACCTAGGAAGTAATAACATCGCGCTAGAATACAACCGAACCTGAGAAATAGGATTCCTTAACATTTGATTTTATTCCAACAAACTTTAATTGCTTTATTTTATTATTCAAAATCATTTACAAATGACTCAAACTCAAAACCCCCTTATTGGTTCTAATTGTCATTAACAGTACTTTAGTTTCCTTTCTTCGTGGGATCGTCCCGTGCTTCCATTACTACAATCTTAGTAATAGTAACGAGGAATTTGAATATTATTTTGGTGCATTGCGACATGCATCATCATTGCATGGGATATTATCAAACAACGGTGGGAAAAGAATGTTATTCTTCGCCCAAATGGTCTCAAATATAATTTCATCCATACATACAGATGACCACATATTTTACCATGGCAATTCCAAATCTCACCGATATATTAATCCAAGATTGTTGTGCAAAATCTCACTCTGATTTCCTCACTAAATGCACAAATCTACTTCGGAAAAACCCAGACTTCTTTATTTCTCCCCTCTTCAAGAAAAATGATGTTGTCAACCCTAACAAATTCAATCATCTTGGAATGAACCCAGAACACCTTCAACTAGCCACAAAAGAACTTGCTCAGTTACAAGCTGAAGGACTGATTGAACCAACAAATTCACAACGGGCGTGTCATGCATTCCATGTCAATAAATAGAGTGAACAATTTTAAGGAAGATTACGATTGGTCATTGATTACAAATCATTGAATGCATTTCATGCAGATGATGAATTTCTTCTCCCTAAACAGAAAGGCAATGTTTGCAAATCTGTCTCAAGTAAAGATCTTCTCAAAATTTGATCTTAAAGCAGGATTCTGACAATTGAGAATCAAAACAAAAGAAAGATATAAAATGGCATTTTGTATCCCAAATCATGATTATCAATGAACGGTAATGCCTTTGGGATTAAAAACTGCTCCTTCACTCTTTCAGAAAGTAATGGCAAGAATCTTTGATCCATTACTGGATACAATTTTGGTTTACATTTATGATATCTTATTATTTTCTAAAGATGAAGAGTCTCATGCCAGTTTACTCTCAAAGTTCACTAATTTTGTCTAAAATTATGGAATTATGCTTTCCCAGAAGAAAATGGTAATTGGTGTCAATGAAGCATATTTCTTAGGGATGCATATTAAAGATGAATAGTATTCACTCCAATTTCATGGAGGATTTCATTGATCGTCTTTTATCCATTATAAGACCATTACATGTTATACTTAAAAAAGATGGAAAACTTGTCCTTCAAACTGATGCAAATAATTGTTTTTGGGTAACTGTCTTGCTTGAAGAAAAAGAAAGAAAGAAAGAGACAAATTTGTGGATACAAAAGTGGATCGTTCACTGAACAAGAAAAGCACTGCCATTCTACTTTCAAAGAAATTCTTGCATTCAAAAGAGGAATTGAAAGACTTCAACTTCATCTCATTGGTCATAAATTTTTAGTGGAAATGGACATGTAAGCTTTTCCAAAAATGCTCGCCTTTAAAAGGAAGCAAATCTCAAACTCTCAATTACTTAGATGAGCAGAATGGTTCTCAAATTTTGAGTTTGAGGTCAATCTTATCAAAGGAAAACACAACTTGTTACTAAACCTTCTCTCCAGGCCAAAATTTTTCTTCATACTTCTTCTTCCAACCATTCCAATCATATATATGATGAAGACAAAAATGGATTTATGCCAGTATCCTCTCAGTGATTTACTCCCTTTCCCTCCTAAACTTTATGATGTCATAAGATCCAAAACTCTCAAATACAGATCCAACAAACTCATGCTCAAGTACCAATCTATTGTGATACGACAAACTGGAATTGAAACCTCTGGTGGTCGTGGATTTCACCCAGATTACCCTTTTATACACTATTTCATTTTGATCTAAAGCACTTAACACTAAAATTCTCAAAAGAAACTCTTTGCTTTTTATGGTATCTTTTGAAAATTTGACAAATTGGAACCTCATTCAATGTTCAAAGCGCACTTAAGTCTTTTTGTCAAATGCAATTAGACTTTCATTTTAGAATAGTGGATCATTACACAGAAAGGATGGTTCCATCCAATTTCACATTTGATTAAAAATGTTTCAAGAATTCAATTTGAAACTTAAAGATCTCAGAACTTTTGCACAAAATGTTTATGTGATCTTAATTTTCTGAAGACAAGGTTATTTTACTAAAGCACAGGTCTATATTCATTTTAGTAGTGTCAAGGAATATGTATTTCAACCATTCATCATGCATCAAAATTGGGAAACTTATCCATAGGAGTTTCATGAATTTCAAAGGCGTATGGCAGAAATCAATCAAACAATTCCTCCTCAAATATGACCATACTATTCAGATGATGCTCTATGGGAAGCTTAGCTAATAGAATAAACTTAGAAGATTCAGAAAGATATCCAAGTGTACCAAGAAACTCATCTACAAAGATATCCCCACACATATGTTCCAGATTATGACTATGCATTTGATTGGCAATATGGACAACTATACAAGGGTAGGCCTACACAAAGCCTCGGTCAAACATCGAGATATTCAGAAAAAACTCCAGAAGGACACCAAATAAAAAGAAAACAAATGGAAATCATAGACAAACTGCTTAACATCTCGCAATACAGTATACAAAAGGAAAATGTATTTTTCGAAGGAAAAATTGGTGACAGTGATTTTTCGCTCTCATATAAAAATCTCTTGCAAAAAGAAAAAGGAAAAAGAAAAGTAGAATCAAGCAAATTAAGTCAAGATCCCAGCCAAATAAACTATCAGGATAGTCTTTTCCAAGACGCACAAAATCCATGGACCCAATGAATCCTAAATTGGTTGTTGGTACAGACATGCTTAAAATGATAGAACATTTCAAGAACATAGACCAAGAAAACAAAAATCGTCACAACAATAACACTGGTTGGTTGAATAAGAATGGATTACCCCTAATCCCACAAAATTCTGCTGATTCAAAAGAACAAGAAGACTCCATAACACTCACATCTACTTTATTAATGTAGGAATCTTTTCTTTTTAAAAGTTGTTTGTCCTTTTGTATAATTATTGGTTGTATTATTGTATTATTTTCAAGAAGAATCTTTCTTTTGTGAAGAAAGATAAAGGTGAGTCATGTCTAAGTCATCTTGTATGTATTATATTCATAAAATAATGACACGTGTCCATTGTGTCGAAACGGCATGAGTATTGTGTTTGTCTTTAATACTCTTCTCCTTCTATATAAGGAGAAGATCTTTCTTATTGTAAGATATCCGGAAATCAGCTAATAATATTCAGTTTGTTTTATAAACATCACGTTCTTCTAAATTCCTGTTCTTCCTTAGTTTCCAAAGGTCTTAAGTAACATGAGTTTGAATGATATGGAGTAAGATTTGAGTAGAAATCAGTATACTCTGCAGCTGCACCTTCAGGGTGATCATTTGCATTAGAAAAATTCTCTACTATTTATTGATCTGTCTGAAGTTATGGCTATCTACAACAAATCGCGGTATTATAGCCCAAATATGTAGAAAACGCCTCAGTAGGCTCAACAAAGGGCCTGGCAGTATGAGCGGAGTGACAACAGTCTATAGCAAATTGCGGTATTCTAGCCCAAATATGTAGAAAACACCTCAATAGGCTCAACAAAATGCCTGACTTTTGGACTTCTTGTAGATAACCATAACTCTGGACGGATCAATAATCAGTAGAGATTTTTTTTTTAATGCAAAGGATCACCCTGAAGGTGCAACTATAGAGTATAATGATTTCTACCCAAATCTTACTCCTTATCATTCAAACTTGTGTCAAGGAAAAATATATATATATATACAAAAATGAAGAATTGAACTAGTGACCTAGCATAAGCCATGTCACTCAATTGTGCTAATAGTGCTAAGCTCAAAATGTTATATATTGATTTTTCAATTTTTTGGATAAGTTTTGGTCGAGGGGACTAAGTGATAGACTTGGCTGCCTATGCTCAGGGTCGGCCTTGGCAGTTGATGTGGAGGTTAGATGTAATGTGCAAGACAATAAGATTGTGTGAATTATGAATACTATCAAACTTTTTGTCTACTTACAAGTTTTTAGTAAAACCGACGCCTATAAAAGGACGGTGGCATTTTTGTAAATATAATCGAAAAATGCGCGTCGGTTGTAATTTTACAACCGACTCGTAAAGTTTAATACTAAAGAATACGCGTCGGTTCTTTACAACCGACGCGTAAAGTTTAAGGCTAAAGAATACGCGTCGGTTCTTCAGTTTAAGTTCTGAAGAATCGACGCGTATTCTTTAGCCTTAAACTTTACGCGTCGGTTGTAATATTACAACCAACGCGTATTCTCCGGTTTTACGCGTCCATTCTTCAAGTAAAACCGGGTTTAGGCATCGGTAAGAACCGACGCCTATTCCTTTATATACTTATCAGCAAAACGCGCTGATCATCTCGTACCTCCACGGCCGCCACACGCCTCCACCACCTCCGCTGCCCCCCGGCCTCCTCCCTCCCACCTCGTAAGAGACTCACCTCCCTCTTTATATACATGTGTTTGTATCTATATGTGTATATATATATATATATATATATATATATATATATATATATATATATAATGTATGTAAATAATATGTAAATATATGTATTATATATAATGTATATAAATGTATATATGTTTATATATTTTCTTTGTGTGTGTGTATATATATATATATATGTATGGGTATTTCAACTAGTTATTGATTTAATTTTGTATTGTTGATTTTTAGTTAGTAGATGGATAAATTGCAATATTTGAATTATTGAATTTCTATTACAGCGGGATTGATGAAAGAAATGTGGTACTTCCCTCGCAAAAAAAATAAAATAAAAAAATAATAAATAAATAAATAAATAAATTAAAAAAAAGACTTTAGACGTCGGTTAAAGTCAAAAAAAAAAAAAAAAAGAGCCTTTAGGCGTCGGTTGCAATCGGTTGTAATATTACAACCGACGCCTAAAGAGTCGATTTTTACAACCTACGCATCTGCGTCATATACATCGCCTCTACAATCGACGCGAATGAGTCATTTTGTATTAGTGTGTAATAATATTATGCCATCTGTTTGGTATTGATTAAAATTAGATTTTTAATAGATTTAGTTTAAAATTGATGGATGATTTAATTGAAAAGTTGTGTATTTCATAAAATATGTGGTTAAAATTAATTGTTGAATTTCGAATTTTAAACAAAATCAAACATTGAAGAATGCGTGGTTAAAAATTGAAAATAAAAAAATGTATTTTGATTTCAATGCATGCCAAATAGGGGCTAAATATCAGTTAATTCATCAGATCAGGATTTGGCAGGAGTGGAAAATGGAAATCATCAAGGAGATTAGTCCCTCTATAATCATCTTTTTTCTGCATTAATTATGATGTTTATCTATCTAAAAATGTCAATATTCTACACCCTTATCTCAAAAAATCAAATGGGGTTTGATTCTTGCCTTACATTTGTCTCTTCTTCATGGCTTGTTTATTGTTGTGCATCCACACCTTAAAAACCTGCCTCTTCACTCCCATTTCATTGCAGAACTGCAGCAGCTGTTCTTCATCTTGTTTCTGAATTTTCCACCCCAGCCTAGTAGCAAATTCATGCATCCTATCTTTCTGAGCTTGACTAAATTTCGTCCGAAATCTCTTCTTGGACCCCGAAATTGGTGGCTGCAAAACTTCATTTTCCCGAGCTCCACCGCTGTTTCTGCCGAAAGCCACCATGGTAGGTAGCGTAGGGCCACTCGGAGGTGTGGTGGTAAAATGCTGCTGTTGGCTTTGAGTTATTGGGTTTCGGTGGCTATTGTTATTGCTGGAGTTGGGATTGTATGTGTAGTAGTGAGATTTACCTGTTCGTGGCTCTCCACCGGGTTCTCTTCGGTGGAAACTCCGGTGGCAATCACAAGCTGCACATCTTAAGGCTTCCGGGGTGCCCTCATCTCCACTAGGCTGGAATTCTCCACATCCATCTAAAACATGACCTCCTACATTTGCAGCATGATTCTTTAGGCATTCTCTATATTTAATACTATCAGAAGTGGCGGTTGATGTTTCCGGTGGAGCTGTCTTCGAATTTGAAGAACCACCGGTTGCTGCACCGGCCACGGTGGCTAGATCTGGATCTGGGGTCGAATCTTTCAGTACAAGTGACGGCTGTGGTGCTGGCGGTGGTGAATTGAGCTGATGCTGATCTAGGGTTTGTGTAGGGCTGAAAATAGCACTTCCGCGGCGGGTTGAAACTGTTGCATTTCCCCTCCTATCTGGTGGAGTGGAAATTATAGGGGCAAGAGGCAACTTGACTAGTGATTCTTGGTCGAGCTGTGGTGGATTATAAAAAACAGAATTTGGCATCCCTATGGCTCTTTCTTGACCACTACGTTCCATAAGAAACTATTTACTGAATACAATCAATTCACCTCTTATTCATTCCTTTCTAGGAACCATTATCATCAAATTCTGATGTTCCACCTATTCTAAGATTTGGCCTTCCATTTCTTTCTATTTCCCAAATCCACCACCCCATTATTTCCTTAGCTCTAAAAACTTGGCCGCTCAAATTGTTTAATTTCAAGAAATCTTGAAGAAGTTAAGAAAATAATCATAGAATCTTACTAAAATTGATTAAGATGGGACTCGCAGCTGCAAACTTATTGTCATCAGAAGAGAGAAAATTAGGTTAACGGAAACTTCTAAACGGATGTAGAAGTGTGAAAGAAATTTAGGAGAAGTTTGTCTCCCAACAGCCCTCAGTTTAAAATTTGAAGGCATAAACCAAAGGGGTTGGTTTGGTTACCGTGTGCACACTTGAGTGATAGTGATATACAGTACAGTACAATAGTAAACAACCGACAAGCTCATTTGGGTTCTAGTCCATAGCCTGCACAAAGGTCCACTGTCCCATTATTGCCTCACCTTTGCGTATTCTTACCATATATGAAGCCACTCGAACCTAAACCTTGTGTGTGTGTGAGAGAGAGAGAGAGAGAGAGGTGATGGGATGTAGGTTTAGTGGGATGCAGGGATCCTCCTCCAAATCTGTAGGTACTTGTGTGAAATTGTGTGTTTTTTGATGTTAAGGGTCCAAATTAAGATGCTATTACATTCTGTGGTAAATATCCATTTGGTTAATGGTTAATGAAATTAATTAATTTATAAAACAATTTATAAATTATACAAATTTTCAAACAATATTTTAGTCGCACACATTTTCTTCATTCAATTTTCAACTATTACTTTTACTTCAAAATCATAAATAAATTAATTTATAAATCAAATAATGCTATGAAACAAAGACAAGTGTTTGGTAAATGAAATAAATTGGTTTATAAACCAATTTATAAATAAATTACATACTTTCTCAAATAACTTTTTAACAAAACATATTCCCTCTCTAATTTTCAATCACTATTTTTTACCTCAAAATCATAAATAAATCAGTTTATAAACCAAAAAAAGTTACCAAACTTAATTTATAAATTAGTTTATAAACTGCATAATTTCTAAAATAAGTTTATATCACACACGTTTTCTCTCCAATACCTAAAATCATAAATTAAACAAGGATGTAAACTAACATTGATATTAACAATGACAATAATAGAAATGTCAAAAAGTTCACAAGTGGGCATAATAACATACACATTTACCGCACCTAACAAAACACCATCCAATCCGGGACTAACATCCACCCGCCATGTGAGGTTGGGTGTGTTATTATAACATTTCTCAAATAAATAATAATAATAATAATTCTCTAAAATATTTTCAATCATATATTTTATTTTAAAAATATTACATTCTTTTTTTATTTACACAATTTTTTTACCGAACAGTTGTGGGGAAGAATATAAAGTAAACAATGTGGTCAACAGCACATAGTATTTGGTCCCTTGTGGTGTGTGTCAGATTCTTCCCTTTCATCTTTATTTGGCCCCCATCTTTCACACTCACCGTCTCTCTCTCTCTCTCAACAATTCGGATTAATAAAAAAAAGGTGAAAACCACGTTTGAGTCCGAACCGACCTTGTCGTGAGCTATTAATTCGAGTGATAAATCACAGATTATGTCTCTCAGAGTCAAGGTAGAGAAAATTGATAACTCTCACGAATGGTGGTGACACTCGCTTGCAATAAGGCAAAAATCTATCATTTCAGGATTCTAACCCTGCACCCAACTGCGTTGAGTAAGTTTCCTGCCCTCCATTTTGCCTCTGGGAGATATGTCCAGTAAGTTTACTGCCTTCCCTTTTACCCCTGAGAGATATGCCCAACAATTCGGATGAATAGATGGTAGGTGAAACTAAGACACCTTCCAAACTCTTGTGCAAGAACGACATTGAGCAATTTTCAAAATGGACGAAAGATTGATGGAGCAATGTAGTGTGGAAGTAATGGTGTGTTTGATTGGAAAGATAGAAAGTGGGAGTAAATAAAATGATTCCCAGGGAATTGATTTGACTAGAAATTAATTTTTTTGAAAAATGTCAATTGAAAGTGTTTAATTTGATTAATTTTTCAAAAGAAAAAAAGTAAGAAATTTTTCGTAATTTTGTTATTTGATTGACATTATTTTTCATAGCAAATAAAACAAAATTTAACTATTCTAATCAAAATATTTTTTTAATTAAGTTTTCACCACTATTTGTACCTTGCAATAGTACTGTTAATTTTTGAAAAAAAAAATAATTAATAATAAAAAAGATCGAACGCAAAAAATGAATTTGCTACCTAGCATGGAAAATGTTTTCTCTACAAATGTAGAGAAAAGGGTACATAGCGAAAAACGTCCCTATTGTTTGGGTGTATTGTGGAAATCATCCCTATCTTTTCTTTTTTGCAATTACACCTCCAAAATCACCTTTCATTGCGGAATTCATCATTACCATCCAAAACCGTTAACATTTCTGTTAAATGCTGAGCTGGCAACAATTTTTTGTTTAAAAGTCGAGGGAAAAATCGTCAATGCACAAGAGTAAATGTAATATGTATACATGTTTAGTACAAAACTTCCTTGGGATGTAAACGTTTTGTACAAAAATATCCCTGCCTCTCAAAAATTAATTAAGTAAATGATAAATTATTAATGATTTCGTTTATATAATGATCTTGTGTGTTCGATTAGATCATTTAAATAAACAAATTAAATTACTTAATTTCTCAAATCAATTTTTAATCACACACAATTTCTCTCTCAACTTTTCAATCACTTAGCCTATGTTCGATAAAAAGTTTTTTTTTTGTTTGTTTATAATCACTACAATTTTCAATACAACTTATTTAATCCAAATTATTAAACAATTTATTAATCCAAATTATCAAACAAACTATTATAAATATTTAGAGATCACAAAAGAATTATTTTTTGTTCGTCGTCTTACTAAAGAGGAGAGAGAAATTTGTTGTTGTTTTCGAGGTAAAATATGTGGTTAAAATTGGAAAGCAAATGTGTGTGGTTAAATGTGGTTTGAAAAATTGTGTAGTTTAAATTTTAGTTTAAACACCCCATTAATGGGTTAGGCGAACGAGTATTTATCAAATTATTTATACGAGGATTATATTCTCCGAAATGTATAATTTGTGATTAAGCCTATGCTTGTTAAATTTGTTTATAAATAACACATTTTAAAACTATTTTTAGCAACACACATTTCTCAAAAATGTGTAATATGATACTTTCGATGTAAAATACGTAGTTAAAAAATAATTTTATAAAATGTGAGTGGCTAAAAATAGTTTAAAATGTATTATTTATAAACAAAATTAACAAACAGAGGCTTAATCACAAATTACACATTTCTGTGAATATAATCCTCGTATAAATAATTTGATAAATACTCGTTCGCCTAGCCCATTAATGGGGTGTTTAAACTAAAATTTAAACTACACAATTTTTAAACCGCTTTTAACCACACAAATTTTCTCTCAAATTTTTAATCACACATTTTACCTTGAAAACAATCTTCTCTCTACTCTTTAGTAAGTCACTGAACAAAAAATAATTTTTTTGTGATCTCTAAATATTTATAATAGTTTGTTTGATAATCTGAATTAATAAGTTGTATTGAAAATTGTAGTGATTAAAAAAAAAAAAAAAAAACCCTTTTATCAAACAAAAGTTAAGTAGTTGAAAAGTTGAGAGAGAAAATGTATATGATTGAAATGTGGTTTGAGAAATTAAGTAATTTAATTTGTTGATTTAAATGATCTAGCCAAACATACAAGATCATTATATAAACGAAATTATTAATAATTTATCATTTACTTAATTAGTTTTTGAGAGGCAGGGATGTTTTGCGCAAAACGTTTACATGCGGGGGGAGGTTTTGTGCAAAATGTTTACATCCCAAGGACGTTTTGTGCTGAACATGTATACATACTACCTTTACTCTTGTGCATTGACGATTTTACCCCTGACTTTTAAACAAAAAATTGTTGCCAGCTCTGCATTTAACAGAAATATTAACGGTTTTGGACAGTAAGGATGAATTCCGCAATGAAAAGTGATTTTGAAGGTATAATTGCAAAAAATGAAACGATAGGGATGATTTTCACAATACACCCAAAAGATAGGGACGTTTTTCGCTATTTACCTTAAAGAAAATGTGTAGCGAAAACATTTTCCTTCAAAGCATTGAAAATCAACTCACGTGACCATAGGCTGGAAATTATTTACCTTGAAAATGTTTGCCAATCAAACAGGAAATAAAGTTGAAACCAAGAAAATGATTTTTCTTCCCTGAAAAATTACGGCTATCAAACAGAGCCTAAATTTATGAATCTTGAATTTTTTTTTCCTGAAAAAAGAATCAAAGCAACAATTGTATTGTTTCTCTGGCAATGGAGCAAATTCTCTTGAAACTTTGAATTTCTACCTACATGTATATTTGGTAAAATTGATTGTACGTGCATATTTGGTAAAATTGATGAAACATCATTTCTATTATTCTATATATACATGTAGGACTCATAATTTTTATTTTTTACATTTCGTAACATTCACGACTTGTAATTATTTAAAAAAAATAAAAAATAAAAAAAGTATACTAAACAAGAATGGTAATCAATTGACATATCTTTATATTCTTTGCTTAGCTTTGCTTTACTTTGCATTGTAGTAAAGTTTGTACCGGTAGTAGTGTCACGTTTGCTAGTTTAAATTTGGGAAAATTTTAAATGAACAATTTAGTGGACAACCACTCACATGAGGTAGTGGGACGCACACACTAAATTGTTTTAAAATGATTGTTCATGTAACATCTCTTAAATTCGTGACTTACATGTCAAAATATTTCTCATTTTCTTTCTTTACACAACACATATTGTTTATCTTTGGTCCACACGTAAATTTTCTCTTCTAGTGCAGAAATTCGAGTTCAATAACGTGTTTTTAGTGATCTCAAGATTTATTGTAGGACCATTAAACTATTTCTGGCCAACCCACATGAATATTCTACGAGTGTTCACGCTTGGTTTCCGTGCAAAACAATGTGAAAACTCTTATGATTATATGGAAAAAACAAACCTCTTGAAAAGTCTAAAAAATTTGCAATTGAGAAATAGTCACGGTATCTAAGAGGATCAAGTCCACAATGACAAGAAAGTAGAAAGCTATTGTTAAAAAAGTAAATAAAGGAAATTACATTCTCTTATTTGAGAGTTGATTTGTTTGTTTTTCTAAAAACCTTGATTTCTTACTTTTTATACCTTACGTAACCGCATTTCTAAAACTGCTACTTGATCTTATAATTGTCACGTCCTTGCTTGCATGTTCTCATTACTTGCACTTTCCCAATAACTGTTTTCCATGATCTAACTAGTAACTTCATTTGTCAATAACTACTAGATCATGAGGAAATTATAATGAGTAATAATTGCTCCAAAACGTTGTTAATTTGCTACACATTCTCTTTTTCTCCTAGGAAAAAGATGTCTGTTCTTTTTTGCCTTTCCTCCCTCTGTTTGGGCGAGTTTTGCCTTACCTTGTTAGCCCTAATTGGGCATGCTCATCCTCTATGCCGGTGGAATATCACCAAATGTTGGTTACTTTGATGTCCAAGTGTTCTCGTTACCTTAGCCTTTATTTTTGGGCGATTTTGTGTGTGAACAATTATTTCCAATACGGCTCCGTTTGGTAAACATATTTTTAAATATTTTTTTCTACACAATTCCTCAAATCACATTTTTATCAAATACATTTTCTCTCTTCATTTTTCAACTACACATTTTACCTAAAAAACATAAAAAAATATGTTTTTAAACAAAAAACTTTTAACAAACAGAGGCTTAATTAATTTTTAAATTATTTAGCCGCATTTTGTGTGTCAACAATTATTCCCAATACGGAAAAATCTCCTTTAAGCACTTTATTTGATGACTTTGCTAGACAGTTAGATTAGGTGTAATAGGGTGTTGAATTACCAACGAAATTCCAAACTCGTCCAAGAATTGCTTAAACATTTCACCATTTAATGATATTCTATTATCCATCATCAAGGTCTAAAAAATTTCAAACATGTATATAATGTGATTTCTAATGAAGCTGACAAAACTTTCTTACAAAATCTCTCTAAGAGGGATGACTTCCACTCAGTAAATAAATATGTGATTAATATGATAAAAGTATGTTATTTGGATGAGAGTTGATAATTTTTTCTTATCAGATCCAACGTCCAACCTCTAAATGGTCAATGTTTAATAATAAGAGCCATGTTCCTTAGAAGGGCTCGTTATATTTTTTCGATTTTTTAACATGCTAAACAAAATTTTACATACTGAGGACATGCCTCCCCATCTTCGACCAAAGCTAATCATTTCTAATTATCAGCTATCTTATTTTATTTCCAGTTTGATGAGTTCTACATTTACCTTCGTATACTTTAGTCTTGATGACTTTAGCTTAAGAAAAATAACACACTTTAAGAGCACGTCATCTGGACGACTTTTATATAATTCGTAGTCTAATAATACAAAATTCAGAATGCAAAACTTAGCTTTCCTTCTGCCTTGCCATTGAATTTTTTAGAAAAACTCTAATCTCTTCTCTCTAATCTGTTAGTTTTGTATCCTCTATACATGATACGACCTACCCCAAGTAATACTAGTTTTTCTTCCTCCACTTCATCCAAAAAATTCGAGATAATAACGGGAAGAGTAGAAGAATCACCCAAATATGCATACCTCAAATGTGATGGAAGAGGTTTGAGCTCAAGAGTTGGGGCTTGTTGAATGGAGGGTAGTGAAAGAGAAGAGCTCTCTCCCAACTCTTCAAAATATGGCCTCTTATTGAAGGGATAAAATTTGGAAGCATCCAAGTATTGTGACATCCTTCCGATGTCCAAATCATCCTCTCCCTCAGTGATTATGGAGTGAGCAATGCAAGTCTCAAGGGGATCCTTAGATGACTCATAGATGAATGATGTAGCCACCTCTTGATCAATGATGTCTACTCGGGAGCATAAATTTACCTCGGCGAGGTACTTAATGGATTTCATGATGTCAAATGTGATTTGCTTATCTTGAACCCTCAATATCAATTTGCCTCCTTGCACATCTATTAGAGCTCGAATGGTTGCTAGGAAAGGTCTTCCCAAGATGATTGGGATATCAAGGTCTTCCTCCATATCAAGAATGATGAAATCGGCAGGGAAAATGAATTTGTCCACCTTGATTAGCACACCCTCAACAATACCACGCGGATGCTTAATAGAGCAATCGGCCAATTGCAATGCAAATGTGGTTGGCTTCACCTCTCCCATGCCCAATCTCTTGAAAATAGACAAAGGCATTAAATTAATACTAGCACCAAGATCACATAATGCTTTTCCAAAAGTTAAATCACCAATAGTACAAGGAATAGTAAAAATCCCTGGATCTTTGATTTTTGGAGGCAATTTGTTTTGTAGTATGGCACTACATCCTTCAGTGAGCATCACAGTTTCATGATCTTCTAGCCTCCTTTTGTTTGAAAGGATGTCTTTCATAAACTTTGCATAGCTAGGCATTTGTACTAATGCGTCGGAAAATGGTATGTTGATGTGAAGTTTCTTGAAAACTTCAAGAAATTTACCAAATTGTGCATCTACCTTGTGCTTTTGAAGTCTTTGAGGAAAATGAATGGGAGGCACATAAGCTTTCACTGGAGTAAGAACCTTTGTTGAGGTCTCCCTACTTTCCTTCAATGTGCATCATTTTCTTTCGCCTCCTCAACATGCTCATTACCTTTTTCTTTCACCTCGGGTTGTGCTACATGTTGCTTTACCGTAATTTCCGGTAATTGAATTCCACTTCTTGTAGTGATGGCTTGCACATTTTCCCTTGGATTGATCTCGGTATTGCTTGGCAAGGCTCCTTGTTGTCTCTCCGTCATCATTTTTGCCAATTGCCCAACTTGAGTCTCAAGATTTTTGATAGAAGCCGCTTGATTTTGGAGAATAGTATTGGTCTTGTTCATGAATTGCATGAGTATCTCCTCAATGGAAGGCTTCTTCTCTTGGAGTGGTGGAGGTTGAACAAAACCGGGAGGCTTTACTTGATTTTGATTATTGGACCAAGAAAATTTTGGATGATTCCTCCAACCCGGATTGTATGTGTTGGAGTAAGGATTTCCTTGTGGTCGGTTGAAATTTTGAGCATAATTCACTTGCTCATTTGAAGTAGAAGCCATTTTGACCATGAGACATTCCTCAACCTTGTGTGTTGGTCCACATATATCACAAATAGAAATAGGAGGGTAGATTGCTTTTACCGTATGTTGAGAAGACAAATCATCACACTTCTTGAATAGAAGGTCCATCTTTTCCGATAAAGTCGCATATGCATCAACTTGATGAATTCCCGCGGCTCTCTTTGGTACCATGCGGTCGGTTGGCCAAGTAGAATTGTGACTAGCCATCCTCTCAAAGAGCTCAATTGCCTCATTAGGTTATTTTGTAGTGATAGCTCCATTGGAGGCCGAATCAACCGTCACTCGACTATCTGGATTCATCCCAAGATAGAAATATCGAACTTGCATTTGCTTGGTGAACCCATGATTTGGACATTTCCTCAACATCTCCTTGAATATTTCCCATGCCTCATAGAAACATTCGGTGTCAAGTTGTCGAAATGTGGATATATCACTCTTCAATTTAGCCACTTTTGATGGAGGAAAGTATTTTTTAGTGAACTTTTGAGCAAGATCATTCCATGTTGTAATACTTCCAACCGGGTTGGCATCTAACCATTCACGAGCTCCATCTCTAAGGGTATGTGGAAATAACCGCATGTTGATAGCCTCCTTGCTAATTCCCAGATAATCAAAGTTACTATACATCTCCAAAAACCACGAGATGTGAATAAATGGATTCTCCTCGGTCATTCCATAGAATTGTAGATGCCCCTTGAAGAGATTTATCACATCCGGCTTTATATGAAAGTCCGGACGTCGAAATGGGGGATATGTGATGCTTCCTCAATTTTGAGTGATGAGAGGGACCATGAATTGTCCCATTGGTCTATCATCTTCATCAATAGCGGGATTGGCACCACCTTGATTGTTGTCCCCTGTAACGACCCGGGTCCCACTTAACGGGCTGTCCCGGCCGTTAGATGACGGCGTACTGTCCCCACCGTACCAACACGAGTCTTTTCAGCATGCTTTGTCCTCACTCGCATGCTCCCCGAGAAAACTTCCCAGGAGGTCACCCATCCCAGAATTTCTCCAAGCCAAGCACGCTTAACTTTGGAGTTTCTAATGATGGACTTCCGAAAAAGAAGGTGCACCTTGTTGGTATGAGTAGTACCTATCAATTCTCTTAAGCTTTCTTGTCCTGGGGTGTTACAATCACCCCCCGTTAGACTCGCGACGTCCTCGTCGCGCTTAATCCATCCGAGGATCTGTTGCCAGGCGTTGGGATTCTAGAGGTGGCTCCCGCCCTATGGCGTAGCACTTAGTTCCCGATTTCCGGCTGGCGATCGCTCTGATACCATTTGTAACGACCCGGGTCCCACTTAACGGGCTGTCCCGGCCGTTAGATGACGGCGTACTGTCCCCACCGTACCAACACGAGTCTTTTCAGCATGCTTTGTCCTCACTCGCACGCTCCCCGAGAAAACTTCCCAGGAGGTCACCCATCCCAGAATTTCTCCAAGTCAAGCACGCTTAACTTTGGAGTTTCTAACGATGGACTTCCGAAAAAGAAGGTGCACCTTGTTGGTATGAGTAGTACATATCAATTCTCTTAAGCTTTCTTGTCCTGGGGTGTTACATCCCCCATATTGCCTTGTATTCTTTGTTGTTCAACTTGTTCTCTTTTTTCCCTAATCCTCCTCCTAAAAGTTCGTTCGGGTTCAGAATCAATTGGAAGAACGTCTCAAGTCAGACGTTGTTGCATAAACAAGGCAAGAGTACCTAGAAAATGAAAATAAAAAGAAGAAATAGATGATAATGAGAAGACAATTCAATTAACAAAAATCAATGCATTTAGTACAAATAAAATCAATTCCCGGCAACGGCGCCAAAAACTTGTTTGCTAAAATCGTATACCGCAAGTGCACGGTTCGCTTTCAAGTAGTAAAGTGGACTAGAAAAGTCCGGATTATCGTACCCACCAGGATTGAGTGATTTGTAACTAAAGTTTTTGATTTCATTTTAAAAGAAAAGTCAAGTAACATAAAAATTATGGTTTGGTGGTGAATTACTAACTAAGTGACATAAATAAGAAACATGGCAATATGTAAACTAGTTAACTAAAGCAAATAGATAACAACATGAAACTTAGAATAAAACTAATTAATCTAAATACTTTGATGACAATATAAACTTGATAATTAAAATAAGTTACATAACATAAAACAAAGTGAATTTAGTTTTCATAACTATACTAATTTCTTCTTTTCAAAAATCAATTAGTGATAGTTAATTAATCAACCAAATTACATGGGAAATTTTTAACATTACCTAACTTGTGTAATAAATTCCAATTACAAATTAAAATAATAACACACATTTAAAAATTACAAAAACCTAAAACAACATTCATAATCACAAAAACATAAACATAACTGCTCAACATCCATAAACAACTTAAAATACTTAATAAGAGATAAACTAGTCAACAATTCCAACACAATAATATTAACCCATAATAAACTAACAACAACATTTAACAAACAACATAAACATATGAATAATACTCAACATAAAGATTAAAAATAAGAGAATAAAGAAAAATCCCCTTTTTGTAAAGTTCTTGAAGTGAAAACTCAAGAATCCTTCACTTTGAATCAAGTTTCTTCATCAACCATTAATATCTTCAACAACTCAAACACAAAGTATTAAATGCATAAGAAATAAATGACCTTCTTGATGGAAATATAAAAAAAAATAACAATAATCAAAAGCCCAACAATAATAAGCAACTTAAATGCACAATAACTTTACTAAACATAAAAATATTAACTTAACATTGCATTAAAAGTATGAAAATCAAGATGAAAATTACAAAAGAAAGTTAAAGAGGCAAGAACTTACATGGGTCAACCTAAAAATCTGATTTTATCTATTTATATTACCCCAAAATCATCCAAAACCCTAAAAAAAAGGCAAAGATCCGTGAAATTCAGCTTCTGGGCCTAACCGGGTTGACCCGGTCCGGCCCGAAAATTTTCTTTTTTTTTTTTTTTAATTTTTTAAAGGCGCGCGATCGCGCGCTTGATTTTTCGGCGATAAGTTAGTCCCGGGTCCGTTTTGAGGTCCAAGTCGCGTTCGCGACTTCGTTCGAGCCACGCGATCGCGCGACTCAGCTAAAGGATGGTTTTGCAGCTAAGTCCATTCCGTAATTGCCATCGATTCCTCCATCTTTTAATCTCGAGCAATTTAGTCCCCAAATTTTCAGATTTCTTTCAAATATATCCTTCTAAAACTTCACTTTAGGGCCTTCAACTTTTGAAATCTTGCAATTTGGTCCCTCGATTAATTGCGCGACTTGTCCAAAACTTCTCGAAAGTGACAAAATGGTCCCCAAACTTCCAATTTCAGCGTAATCCGCACTTCTTTTGTGGTTTTTGGCCTCAAACTTGGATATTAACCTATTTAAACATAAAATATGCATAAATTAGTAGATATTTGCTCAAGATGTTCCAAAATATGCTAATTTAAAAGTATGAAAAGTGTATAAAAATATACTTAACAAATACCCCCAAACTTAAACTCTAGCTCGTCTCGAGCAAGAATATCTACTAACACAAAAAACAAATGAATGAACGATCAACAATGCTAGATAACTTGTAAATTCTTACTTGAGTGTAAAATTGCATGATTAATTCACAATTGTGTTTTCAAAATAATACTACAAAAAGAAGTTGAGCTTATCTCATGTTTGATCGGTGTGTGTGTGTGCATAGTCACTTCCAATTATCACTAAGGTTCAAAGAAACATTGTAGGAAGGATAAATTTCAAAATAATACTATCCACCCTTAGTGGTCAATTTCATTCCTTACCCTCTCGTAACATTTATCCCCCCATATTATTTATTTTCTCTCTCGAAATGCATCCTAGGGGTGACCTCAATTCACACATTTCTTTTTCCACTAAAGCTTGGTTATGACTTACCAGCAATCTCAACAATCTAGATATGCAGTGACTCTACACTAGATGAGTGTTTCAACATTAAAGTTTATACCAAACAATTCAAACCCACTATTTGTAGCGACCGAGAATTTTCCGTGACTTATATAAATATTATTTAAAACGTGTCGTTACGACTTTGGCCTATTTAATTTTAAACACATTTTCGTCTAACTATTTTAAGTGAAATTAAATTAGTTTGAAATAAATATTAGTCAAATTACAATTTTTATTAAATAATATCCCAAGTCTATTTTATATTTTTAAAGTCCAATTTTTAATCTATGTGGATTCAATCTATTATTATTATTATAATCCCCAATTCACGTTCATTCAAATTTAAACCCTAAATTTCCTCCCCAACTTCCAATTTTACACATACAGCACATTTTCCCTTCCCCCATCATCACTCCTTAATCCCACTCAAATAGCCTTCCACTTTGAATTAATCCCAAATCCCTCCTAAATCCAAATTTAGAACAACTTCAATTGGTAAAATCATTTTCCCCACGTTTTCTTTCAATCAATTCTCACTTCCACGGACAGCATCATCTTCCCCTCAATCAAAGGGCCCATCTTTGCTTTCCAGTTTTTAAACCACTGTCAATCGACTCAATGCCAATTCAACAACAAGCAACCAAACCTCAATCCCAAAATTTCAGTCATCAATCAGCCAAACTCCTCCCCCCTCATACGCCACCTGCACCAAATTAACCTCTCCTTCAGCCCCCTCAATCACAAATCAAGCAATTGCCAATTTTGGAATCCAACTCTATGCATATCTTTCCATCTCCACTTCATCGTTCAAACCACCACCAGCTCCATAGACGACCCACACCACAGATGCCATCTCCATCAACCATAACCTCGAGCCCCAACCTCACCAATTGAACCATCATCTGAACCTGCAATGCATCCTCAGCCGCCTGCAACCCATAGCCCAACCACCCACAATCGAATCAACACGAATCACCACTGCCAATATTCGAAACCACCCCAACCATCGTCTGCAACCCCACCAATATCATCATCATCACAGACCACCACCAAACCGGACACCACCAGTCCACTGCCAAGCTTCCACCTTCAACGCCAAATCCCATTACACCACTCACAGTCTCTGCCTTCAACCCACAACACCATGAGTCAAACCCAATTTTCACAGCCTGCACCCAAACCTCCCTCATCACCAAAATCGCCCCCTGCCCATTTCACCTCCAACCAATCGAATCATCAAACTCCAAACCAAGAAAAAACCCAAGAATAAACTCAACAAATACCTACTAACCTTCGACCACCACTTCGCCGGAGCTATTGCCGGAATCTCGACACCAACAGCCCAATCTCCAAGCCTCGGTTCCAGCCCCAAATCGCTCCAAAATCGCCCAACCGAGCCTTGATTTTCTGCCCAAAAACCCAAGAATCCTTATCATATACTCGCTCCGCCGCTCGCCGCCACCTTGAGCTGGTGTTTTGCCGGCAAATCGCCGTTGATGGACGGGTCCGCGAGTGCGACCTGCACCGTCTCTCTCTCTCGTACTCTCTGATCTGAAAATGGGGTAAGAAAGATGAAATATTGTTTATATTTTTATTTTCGAAAATTTGCCTATTAGTCCCCCAAGTTTCAAAATAATTTATTTCAGCCCTTTTAACTTTAAACTCTTTAATTCAGTCCCTAGTCTTATTATGTTTTAAAGATCAGTCCCTATAGTTTTAAATATTTTAAATCTTACTTTAAGTTTCAAAAGTTATTAGTTAGTCCCCAAGATATTTAAAATCATGTTTCAGCCCAATAACTTTCAAAATAATTTATTTTAGTCCCAACTAATTTTAAATTCCAACAATGTTTGATTTTCAATTTAAAACCTAAACTTTCAAAGTATTCATTTTAGTCCTCCAAGTTTTAAAATAATCATTTCAGTCCCTAAAGTTCAAAGTCATTTAAATCAATTTTAAAGTATTAAATTTGACTTATCATTTTAAGTTATGCTAGACGAGGCGCTTGGACATTTAGAAGAACAATGTGAACTTTCTTGCTCAACTTTCAGACTCATGATTTGAGGTAGACTCGCCCCCACTAATTAGTTTTAAATTATAATTGCATGTCTTATGTGAAATTACGTGATTTACGTGCTTTGATGCATGAGACGAGAAAGAATATCTCTTATGAGATAAGATGAGAAATGATGATGTTATGCATAACTTATGTGCCTTAAGTGCACAAGACGAGACTACCCACACCCTATGATTTTACGAGCCTTGATTTTGAAAATAAAATAGCCCAAGAATATGATGATGATGTCACTGTATGATTGCATAATTACGTGTTCAATTATTCTGTAAATTAATTATTGGCGATGAGTCTACTGAGTATTTCTTTCGAAATGCTCATTCCAATTTTAACAGTTTTTGCAGATCTTGGAGAAGGCGGCGAATGAAATGGGAGCGGTGGCAAATTAAATAAATAATGATGTTATTAGACAATTTTACGAATGTTACTCATTAAATTATTTATCGTTAAAATTCATTTAAATAATTGAGACACAAGTTTTATGAATTGTTCTATATTTAAATTAATCAAATTTCCGCTGAAGTTTTCAAATGATGAATGTGATGCTTTGAATTAAATTTATTTTCCGCAATAAAGTCAAATTTTAAAGGACGAAGTGGCGTCCCGGGCTCCGCACGGAATCCGGGGCGTTACACTATTAATCTAAGCCCTTATGCAAATACAAATGCATGATTTCTACATACTAATGAGATGATTGCTCGCGACTTTCTTACTCCCTTAAGCTTTCTAATTGACCCATGTAGCGAGCTTTAGGTCGGAAACTCCCCGATTGTTTTAAGATCAAAGGGTACCAGGTTTCAAAATACCCCTACGGACTTACTAACTCGAGTAAAAAAGGCTACGAAGTGAGGTAGACTTATTAAGCAAATGCAATGATGATGATGTGCTTTTTTTTTTTTACAAGTGTGTGTGTGTACCCTACTCATTAAGCTTTCTAATTGACTCATGTAGCGAGCTTTAGGCCGATGACTCCCATGTTTCAAACTTAAGGCACCAAGTTTCAAGATACTCTTACGGGCTTAATTACTCGAGTCAAAAAGGTTACGAGCTAGGGCAATGCAATAATTAAAATGGGCTTAGATCTCTAGCATTTGGTCATCATTTAGCTTATACTAACATCAACAACACTCCACACAAATTTAGATCAAGCATGCATGTAATCACTACACATCTAGACCGTCTCCTTTACCGGATCGACCACCCCCAAACTTGTCTCACAAAGGATTAAGAGATTAATAGCATTGAGAGGGAATTGGATAGGTTGATAAAAATTGAAGATACAAGTTCACAACCTAATTTTTTCTACTTCACAAATTTTTTCAACCTTCAATGGATTCCAAATCTCAACAACAATTAGTTATGACCATTGTGCTCAAGAAAACTCAGGATCACTCATAGATAAACAATTTATAAAAATAGGCACAAGTAGCATATTCGATCATGATTCATGAATTAATCAGCAATTTCAAACATCAAATTATTTGAGCGATAAGGCTATCTAGCATGTCAATATCCACAACAAAATGAACAAAATCAAACGTCACAATATCTTAAGCTGGCAAGACTATCTAACATGATAAAATGCAAAATGAAGTCAACACCCCAAAGTTGAATTACACATTGTCCTCAATGTGAAAATAGAAACAATATGTAAAGAAGATAAGAGGTAGTGAAACTTCCCTGATTGAATGCTTGGTTGTGACGTTGAAATTGACCTAAGCTTTCGTCGAACGTAGTTCACCCCAAACTTGTTGAGGACAATGGCACTTAGGATTTTCAAAAAATTGTTACCTACGAAAGTTTGACAATTAATTAAAAAGGAAGTAAAGAAGTGTAGTAAATAAATACAAGTAACTCAAAAGAGAAGAAACTTGGGTTGCCTCCTAAAAAGCGCTTGGTTAAAATCATGAGCTCGACTTTTGGATTGTTCATTCGGGAGCATTGAGGAGAAATGATGAATTTTCCTCCGGGGGTTCTCCTTCCAAGAATGGTTTCAACCTTTGCCCGTTGACCTTGAAATGTCCCTTGTCGGGATGATATACCTCAATAGCTCCATGGGGAAAGATTTGAGAAATTGTGAATGGCCCCCACCAACGGGATGGAAGCTTTCCGGGGAATAATTGAAGTCGGGAGTTGAATAGAAGAACTTGTTTCCCAACTTTGAAATCTCTCTTCACAATGTGGTTATCATGCCATTTCTTGGTCCTCTCCTTATAGATGCGAGCATTTTCATATGAGTTGAGGAGAAATTTGTCAAGTTCATTAAGTTGAAGCAACCTCTTCTCACCAATTAATTTTGCATCAAAGTTTAATGCTCGTGTAGCCCAAAATGCTCGATACTCAAGTTCAACGGGGAGATGACATGATTTTCCAAAAACAAGAAAAAATGGAGACATACCAATAGGAGTTTTGAGTGCGGTGCAGTAAAACCATAATGCATCATCTAGCTTCCTCGACCAATCTTTTCTTGATGTATTCACCGTCATCTCAAGAATTCTTTTCAATTCTCGGTTTGAGATCTCCACTTGGCCACTTGTTTGGAGATGGTAAGGTGTGGCTACTCGGTGCTTCACTCCATATTTTGACAAAAGTGAGTCAAGGAGGCGATTGCAAAAGTGTTTGCCTCCATCACTAATGATGAGTCGTGGGGTTCCAAAACGTGTAAAAATGTTCTTTTTGAGAAAATTGACAACCACCCGAGCATCATTAGTGGGCAATGCCACGGCCCCTACCCATTTAGAAACATAGTCCACCGCCACCAAGATATATTGATTTGAGAACGAGGATGGAAATGGCCCCATGAAATCAATTCGCCAAACATCAAAAATTTCCACTTCCAAGATTGAAGTCAATGGCATTTCATTATGCCGAGAGATATTCCCACTCCTTTGGCATCTATCACATTTGGATACTAAGGTATAAGCATCCTTGAACAAATTTGGTCAATAGAACCCCGATTGAAGAACCTTTGAGGCGGTTTTGGAAGCTCCAAAATGACCCCCATAAGGTGATGAATGACACCTATCAAGAATAGCTTCCATTTCTTCCTCGGGAACACATCTTCTAATAATTTGGTCCGACCCCCTCTTGAATAAATATGGCTCATCCCAAAAATAATGTTTCACATCGGCAAAGAGTTTCTTCTTTTTTGATAAGAGAAATCCGGGGGAAGAATACCACTTACAAGGAAATTCACGAAGTCCGCATACCATGGTGCTTCGAACACTTGGGGAAGATGTTTGGCATGCAATAGTTGTTCATCCGGAAAGGCTTCATTGATTTCCTCTACTCCCACTTCTTCAGGTTGATCCATCCTAGATAGACGATCGGCCACAAGATTATCCGCACCCTTTTTATCACGGATTTCCAAATCAAATTCTTGCAAGAGAAGGACCCATCTAATCAATCTTGGCTTCGCATCCTTCTTAGAAAGCAAGTATTTTAGAGCGGAGTGATCGGTATAGACAATTACCTTTGAGCCGATGAGATAAGATCGAAAGTTGTCAAAGGCAAAGACTACGGAAAGCATCTCTTTTTCGGTGGTGGCATAATTCAATTGAGCATCACTCAATGTTCGGCTTGCATAGTAGATCACATGCAACAATTTACCTCTCCTTTGCCCCAAAACTGCTCCCACGGCATAATCACTAGCATCGCACATGAGCTCAAATGGTAAGCTCCAATCCGGGGCCACAATAATAGGAGCCGAGATAAGCCTCTCCTTAAGAGTGTTGAAAGCCAATAGACACTCTTGAGAGAAATGGAAAGTGTTGTTCTTCTCAAGTAGAGAACAAAGAGGCTTAGTGATTTTAGAGAAATCCTTGATGAATCTCCTATAGAAGCCCGCATGCCCCAAGAAACTCCTTATGCCTTTCATCGAAGTAGGAGGAGGCAATTTCTCAATAACTTGTATTTTGGCTTTATCAACCTCAATTCCCCCTTGTGAAATCCGGTGGCCAAGTACAATGCCCTCTCTCACCATAAAATGACATTTCTCCCAATTAAGCACTAAATTGGTTTCTTCACATCTTTTCAACACTACATCAAGATTATCCAAGCATTCATTGAAAAAAGAACCAAAAACTGAAAAATCATTCATAAATACCTCGATGAATTTTTCCACCATGTCGGAGAAAATGACCATCATACAATGTTGAAAAGTAGCTGGTGCATTGCAAAGACCAAACGACATCCTCCTATAAGCAAAAGTCCCATATGGACATGTAAAGGTGGTCTTCTCTTGATCTTCGGGAGCTATTAAAATTTGATTGTAGCCCGAGTATCCATCTAAGAAACAATAATGAGAATGCCCCGCCAACCTCTCAAGCATTTGGTCAATAAAGGGGAGAGGAAAGTGATCTTTTCGAGTGGCAGTGTTCAATTTTCGGTAGTCAATGCACACTCTCCATCCCGTCACGGGCCTTGTAGGAATAAGCTCGTTGTTCTCATTTTCAACCACCGTGACACCTCCTTTCTCTGGAACACATTGGACGGGACTCACCCATGCACTATCCGAGATTGGATAGATAATTCCCGCATCCAACCACTTCAATACCTCGGCTTTCACTACTTCTTTCATGTTTGGATTTAGACGGCGTTGGTGCTCCATTGTTGGTTTGAAGTCATCCTCCATGAGGATTTTACGCATGCACAAGGTAGGGCTAATACCATTGATATCCGCCATAGTCCACCTAATAGCCATTTTATGCATTTTCAACACCTCAAGTAGTTTTTCTTCCTTCACTTCATCCAACAAATTCAAGATAATAACGGGAAGAGTATAAGAATCACCCAAGTATGCATACCTCAAATGTGATGGAAGAGGTTTGAGCTCAAGAATTGGGGCTTGTTGAATGGAGGGTAGTGAAGGAGAAGAGCTCTCTCCCAACTCTTCAAAATATGGCCTCTTCTTAAAGGGATAAAATTTGGAAGCATCCAAGTGTTGTGACATCCTTCCGATGTCCAAATCATCCTCTCCCTCAGTGATTATGGAGTGAGCAATGCAAGTCTCAAGGGGATCCTTAGATGACCCATAGATGAATGATGTAGCCACCACTTGATCAATGATGTCTACTCGGGAGAATAAATTTACCTCGGCGGGGTACTTAATGGATTTCATGATGTCAAATGTGATTTGCTCATCTTGAACCCTCAATATCAATTTGCCTCATTGCACATCTATTAGAGCTCGACTGGTTGCTAGGAAGGGCCCGAAAATTTTCTTTTTTTATTTTTTAAAGGCGCGCGATCGCGCGCTTGATTTTTCGACGATAAGTTACTCTCAGGTCCGTTTTGAGGTCCAAGTTGCGTTCGCGATTTGGTTCGAGCCACGCGATCGCGTGGCTCAGCTAAAGGATGGTTTTGCAACTAAGTCCATTCCGTAATTGCCATCAATTCCTCCATATTTTAATCTCGAGCAATTTAGTCCCCAAATTTTCAGATTTCTTTCAAATATGTCCTTCTAAAATTGCACTTTAAGCCGTTCAACTTTTGAAATCTTGCAATTTGGTCCCTCGATTAATTGCGTGGCTTGTCCAAAACTTCTCGAAAGTGACAAAATGGTCCCAAAACTTCCAATTTCAGCGTAATCTGCACTTCTTTTGTGGTTTTTGGCCCCAAACTTGGATATTAACCTATTTAAACACAAAATATGCATAAATTAGTAGATATTTGCTCAAGATGTTCCAAAATATGCTAATTTAAAGGTATGAAAAGTGTATAAAAATGCACTTAACAGTCATCAGTGAACTATATCATACACGGTCAATACCGCATCAGGGTATTATCATACCCGGTCAAAGATCTCTCAGTGTAGTATAGAACATGGTCAAAGCCTCTCAATGAACTAGAAAAAGTATATAATCAGGGATACTTTTTGGTGGATTTCAATATCTCATATATGTCTCACATTTTTTTTTAACATATAATCATTTATAAATCTTTCTAACTCCACAAATCTCATATTCTCATAGTATTTCACACTAATCGCGTAATTGGACAAATAAATCACATAATCACGTTTAACGTAATTATATAAGCAATAATCAATATTTGAAAATAATTAAGTTTTTCCACTCAGTCTATGTATGTGACAACTAATTCCGCTGCATGAAAAAGGAGCAAAAAAGACGAAAAATTAGAGATGACACAAAAAATCGTCTCTATTGATCGACCAATAGAGACGACATTTTTGTCGTCTCTATTAGTCGATCAATAAAGACGACTTTTTAAGTTGTCTCTATTAGTTGACAACTAATAGAGACGACATTAAAAGCCATCTCTATTGGTCCATCCAATAGAGAAAACATTATGAAGTCATCTCTATTAATCGACCAATAGAGATGAGTTTTTACGTCGTCTCTATTCTGTTTTTTATTTTTTTATTCTTATTTTTTTAAATTTCTCTATTTTTTTATTGACCGTTTTATTATTTACATTTATATAATTAATATTAAAGTTAATTTTTTGAGAGAATATTATTAAGTTAACTAATATATATTATTTAAAATAAAATTTAACACAAGAATTCAATTGTCTTAGTGGTTGGGACATCACCACCCAACACTTAGGTCCCGAGTTCGAATCCAAGGCATGCACAATTATCATATGAATTAAAGAAAATTCGCGGGTCAGCGATTCAGATCGAGATTTGGATCGGGTTAAAAGTGTTGGAATCGGGTCAAAATAAATAAACTAAAAATTAATTAAATATTTTCACAAATAGAGACGACATTGTCATCTCTAAAGGTCGTCGCAATTACCTCGGAGAAAACAGAGACGACAGAGTTGTCTCTATTTATCTTCAGCTACGAGCCTACAGAGACGACTTTGTCATCTCTAATAAGCAATAGAGAAGACTTTAGACCCCTTTAGAGACGCCTGATTCTCGTAGTGTTCGGCTGATAAGTTGTCCCAATCGATTCGTTACCACCTGAAATTGATATAATATCTAAGTGAACAACTAATCACATCAATTAGCTCAATAATTGAAAATGCGATATTAAAAAAATAATATTTTCATTTTTTAGGCAATTTCCCTTTCGATAAAAAATGAATTTAAACAAATAATCTAATAACCCTAAATTTAACAAAATTTTGAAATAAGTAACTTATCACATACATTTTAAAATCGACGAACAAAATCCTAATAGTAGAACCCACTTATTTCTAAACCACATTGTTGAAAATACTTTTTTTTTTCTTTTTCCTCTTCCTCTCTTCCCTTTTTTTTTTTTTTTTCTTTTCTTTCCTTTCCTTTCCTTTCCTCTCTCTCTCTCTCTCTCTCTCTCTCTCTCTGTGTGTGTAATATGTCTAAAAATATGTGTGTGAAACTGTGTTTAAAAGTAAGGTTAATGGGTTTGTATGTGAGGAAGCCATCGCCTGACTTCTTCTTCTTCTGTTTTTTTTTTTTTTTTTTTTTTTAACTTGATATCTTTGACCAAAGAATAAGTTTGAATGACCAAACTATTACAATACATATATTATGTTTGATTCAATTTTCCTTCATTGTATAGCATACTTGATTATTCAATTTTTATATCAATTCTACTACATGTACTTATAATTTAACATACATATTGACATGCTGCAAGGTTGACACAATCATAATAATTCACACATCACATCAATTTTTAAATCAACGTTCACAAACTTATCAACTCATTTTTTGTCATCCTCTTTGTCATACTCTAAGTACAACTAGCATTTTTGTTTTTATATATTGGATAGGATTACCCCATGGGAATTTGTGAATACTGAAGTCATATATTTTAGGGATGTACTGAATGGCCACTTAATTAAATTCATCAAGTAATTCCTGAACGATTTTACATAAGGTCATCACTGAATCTCTCTAACATTTAAAAGATCCTATGAGTTGATATATCACTAATTAATAATCATCCTTAATTATGATTTTTTGTACATCCATATAAGTCCATTATCAGGGCTTCATATTTGACCTTATTATTGGTGCAGAAATTCCTTAGGTTATGCTTCACTGAAAAGTTCGAAAATGAGGGAAAAAAAATAATTTTCGAGAATTGAATTACCTGGAAATTATTTTTTGTGAAAAATGTCAATTGAAAGTGTTTGATTGGATCAATTTTTTAGGTGAAAAAATAAGGAATTTTTTTAAAATTTTGTTCTTTGATTGACATTATTTTCAATGGTATTTAATAAAGAAAATATTATTTTTATTTTTCACACATTTGTACTTAATAATAATAACATAATTTTTGAAAGAAAATAAGTCAATTAACAACAACAAAAATGATCAAACGTGACGAAAAAGTAATTTTCCTTTTAAGTTGGAAAATATTTTCCGTTTAAATACCGAAGAATTTATTTACCTCAATTGGTGGAAAATGTGATCGTATTCATCAAAGTTGGAAAACAATTTCCAAGCATAATTTTTGCAATCAAACAAAGAAAAGACTGGAAAATGTTAAAAAAATTGCATTCTTCCGTGAAAAATGCCAATTGAAAGTATTTGGTTGGATCAATTTTTTAGGTGAAAAAATGAGGAAATTTTTTAAAGTTTTTTTATTTGATTGACATTATTCTCGATGACAATTAATAAAAAAATATTATTTTTATTTCCCACACATTTGTATTCGATAATAATAATATAATTTTTGAAAGAAAATAAGTCAATTAACAACAATAAAAATGATCAAATAATTTGCCTTGTAAGTTATAAAATATTTTCCTTTTAAATACCTAAGAATTTATTTACCTCAAATTGGTGGAACATGTGGTCGTATTCATAAAAATTGGAAAATAATTTCCAAGCAAAATCTTTGCAATCAAAAAAAGAAAAGACGGAAAATGTTAAAAAACTTGCATTCTTCCATGAAGAATTTAGTGTAACAAACATAGCCTGCGTCAATTCCTGCTTCTTTGGCCGTTTTTGAGCCTTTGGCCGTTTTTGAGCCATCAGAATACATGGTCCATGACATTATCCTGTAAGTGTTTACTTCTTGCTTGACTTCTCTAGGAACATCTATGTGTGGATAATCGACCAAGAAATCGGTCAAAACTTGATTCTTTATAGCCTTTTGAGATACGAGAAGAAAATCGAATTTAATTTCATACATGTAAAATAGAGTCAAATATTGTTTATCCATAAGAGAATAATTATCTACTGAGATAATAAATGGCCCTTTACTCGCCCATGTAATCTTTTTAGTGTGTTTGGTATTGTTTGATAAACCTTTCGTGTAGCCTGGACATCTACAAAGAGCATTTCATACGCAGTGGTATTAAACCCTTCGCAAACAAATTACAGGCTTTATCAAGAGCGACCCCTTCCTGAATGATCTTCTTACCTCGCCCCCTTTTCCTAAATCTTAAGAGGGTACTGAACTTCATTTTCTTCGACCCGGATAACATTAATAGGGGTTGCGTTCAAAGAATTCTTCGTTAAAGACTCCAGAAAGGTCGTTTGGCAGGTAGGAGACAGTTGAGAATCTAGAGTTATTTTTATAAGTAATTCCAAAGAAACATTTTTTGGGAACATTTTTAAGTTATATTGGGGGGTGAAAATAATTTTCCCATTACTTATTATTTCATCACCCAATAAATGTGTTTCATTTCACAATGTCACTTGAAAATGTCTCTCTAGAATTATTGTATTTTTATTGTGTTCTTCCTTGATTTCTCCCGCTGATGCTTCACTTTTCCTTTCTCCATTTTCTCCGTAGGAGGGAGCGAAGGAGGCTTATTGGCTTGGGAGATGCAATTCAATTCATCACACTGATGTTGTATGTGAAAGTACCAACCCATCTGGCCAAGCTTCAAAAGAACATTTCTGTCTTTACATATTTTCTTCGAGATCCAATAACGTTTTTGAAGTGACGGGGACTGGAGAGAGCTCGTAAATGGCTTGTATCACTTCCTATTCCACAAGTTCTAACTCGAACCATTCAACTGCAGCTGCAAAAATAACTAATAAGAAAAAACTTCCAAGTATTGCAAGATAAGGCATGAGCTTCACTGCAAATTCGTAATACTTGTTGGGAAGGTGACTTCAGGACCAAATCTCACTCCACTGTTTGCAACCAGAGTCCCAACAATGAAGAGCTAGTACGTGCGGACCTAATGATTTTATACATTACGAACCCTTAAAGGCCTCCCCCATGTTCAAAATACAATAACAATATTAGAAAGTTCAAACTAATAGTACCATGTTCTTGCATAATTGACCTTTTAAGATAGAATTTAAAAATTAATATGATATTAGATATAAGAAAAGTTCAAACGTGTAATTTGACTAGTCAGAAACACCAATTCTAAAATGTTTGATCTCAGTTGATTTTCTTGATTCTTGAATGAGCATGTGAAAAATAAAACCTCATCGATAATAATTATTATTATAATATAAAAGACTTCTCTTAAAAGGATTTTGAGGAGCTATGCTCTTTGGCAAGGTCCTATTATCATCTTGAAGTGATTTGAGGGTAAAATTTATATCTCTTGTAATATGAAGCCAACAATAATCAAGAAGTTGGAGGGTTTCTCTTTTAAAAATATTGATCTCTTGAAATTAAGCCCCCTTTTTGGTTCAAGAGTTTTTACATAACCTTCTTTCAAAATTTATTTTCAATCACACATTTTGTAGGAATTACCACTTTTACACTTTTTAATCTCTTTTTAACCGCACATTCTCCCAAAAATTTAATTTTTCTCCAATTTCTCCTTCACTAAACCGGCTCTAAATCTCAAAATTTAGTATATTGTAATATCACATGACAAAGGGTATTTCTGAAAATATAATATTTCAAATATTTGAAATGGTGTCTATATTGGCACCAAATGATTTTTTAGTTGCACCACTTTTTAATTGCATGTATACTAAAAATTCTTAATCTTTTATTATTTTTGCACTTATATCCTCACTTATATTTTTTATTGAATTCTTATTTTCAATCTTCCACTAATTATCACATTTGGTCTCTAATTATAGTTCTGTAAAAATATTCTATTAGGATGCTTCTAAACGAGGGACAAGTATTGTACTGTGTTTTTCTATTTTTTGTTTTATTATTAATTTAATAATATGAATATGATGTGTCAATAAGTTTTTTTATGACCTAAAACTTTTGGAGGAATTTTTTTTTTAATTAATGAAGTTGAGAATCAAAATATTATGATAAAATGTTGATAGTTTAATTGTTATAATGAGTAAAGAATAAAGATTGCTTGTGCAATTTAAAGTTGTTGTAACTATAATAAAGTGTGGTAGGAATATAATTATCCTACTTGAAATCCATTTAACACGTCAGATTAAATAACATTGAGAGGTATTGACAATTTTGTACAGAAAAAGAAGTTCCGTTCTCTTTGCTATTTTTAGTTCGTTTTGAGTTTTCGATTTTCAGAAATATCGAAAACGCGTTCACTTTATCTATTTTCAGAAATGCATTTTTCAAAAAAAAAAAAAAAAAACTCAAAAAAGTGTTTATTGCGTTTTTGATATTTTGTGTTAAAAAATCCAAAACGCAAAAACGCGCGTTTTGGACTTTTTTTTTTTTTTTTTTTAATGTGAGACACTACTTTCACTTGAAATTCTTATATTATTTTGCCATTATATATAGATCCATGTTAAAATTTTTTTTTTGTGGTAAATATGAGACACTTCATTTACTTGAAATTCTTATGTTATTTTGCCATTATATATAGATTCATGTTAAGATATTTTTTTTTTTGGTAAATGTGAGACACTTCATTCACTTGAAGTTCTTATATTATTTTGCCATTATATATAGATTCATGTTTTTTTTAAATTATTTTTTTTGTAATTTCTTTTTTATTGTAAATGCGAGACACTTCTTTCACTTGAAGTTTTTATGTTATTTTGCGATTATATATAGATCCATGTTAAGATTTTGTTGGTATGTGTTGGATTTTTGTTTAGCTGAAACAATAATAATGATGAATTTATTGACATAGAGAACTAACTGATTTATTAACATTAAAATTAATGTAATTCAACAAATCAACCGATTTTTACATATAAAATATTACAAAATAAATATATCAGAAAATTACAAAGTAAACGCATTTTTCAGTTTTTTTACTTTTGAAAACAGTTTTCCAAAATCATAAAGAGAACATGTTTTCAGCAATCCAAAAACAAAAAACCAAAATCCAAAATTTAAAACAAATCCAAAACTTAAAATTCAAAATTGAAACACAAAGAGAACGGCCCCGAATGGATTGTAAATAATTTCATTTTGGAGCTCTAATCTCAATTGGTTCTCCAATGGAAACTCGACAATTATCTGATAAAGAGGCAAATAAACTTGTGATTTATTAAGAATTAGAGTCCAACATATATATATATATATATATATATATATATATATATATATATATAGGGGAAAAAATGGATATACAAAATAATTATAACTAGGGTTACAGGGATATGATTGTCATTCACTATACATTATAATATTTTATAATGCTCCCCCTTAAATGACATATTACAATAAATGTTGGTTCATTAAAACCTTGCCAGGAAAGCTGAATAGGACAAAACCTAGGAGAAAGAAAAGAGTGCAACTACTCCCCTAGATGCTGATTACTATAAATCTTTGAGTCGATACATTCCAATCTTATGAACCAATTTTTTGGGATGTTGGCAATGCCTTTGTGAATAAATCAGCTGCATTGTCACTTGAGTGATTTGTTGAACATCGATATCCCCAGTTTTCTGAAGCTCATGCTTGTAGAAAGAACTTTGGAGAGATATACTTTGTTCTATCTCCTTTGATAAAGCCTCATTTGAGTTGGGTAATACAAACTGCATTGTCTTCATACAAAATTGTTGGAATGTCTCTAGTTGAAGTTAATCCGTATGATGCTTGAATATGATGGGTCATGTTCCTCAACCATACACATTCTCGACTTGCCTCGTGGATCGCAATAATTTCTGAATGATTTGAGGATGTTGCTATCAAGGTTTTCTTAACTGATCTCCATGATATAGCTGTTCATCTACGTGTAAACACATATCCTGATTTCGATTTAGCTTTATATGGATCAGAGAGACAATCTACATATGTATATCTCACTAAAGAAGATCCCAAATTTTGAGAATAAAATAATCCCATATTAATAGTACTCTTTAGGTATCAAAAAATGTGTTTAACACCATTCCAATGTCTTTGAGTTGGTGTAGGGCTATATCTTGCAAGGAGATTTACAGAAAAAGGTATGTCGGGTCGAGTACAATTTGCAGATATGTTAGTGCTCCAATTGCACTAAGATATGGTACTTCAGGACCAAGAGATTTTTCTCCATCTTCAGGTGGACGAAATTGATCTGTTTTCACATCAAGTGTCGAACAACCATAGGGGATGCCAATGGATGTGCTTTATCCATATAAAAACGATTTAAGACTTTTTTCTGTATAAGAAGATTGATGAACAAATAATCCTTCTGAGAAATGTTTAATTTACAACCCAAGACAAAATTTAGTTTTCCCAAATCTTTCATCTCAAATTCATTCTTTAAATAATCTGTAATTTTATTGAGCTCTTCAGGAGTTCTAATCAAATTTAAATCATCCACATATATTGCAATAATCGCGAATCCACTATTTGTTTTCTTTATGAAAACACATGGACAAATGTCATCATTTTTATAACATTCCTTCAACAAATATTCGCTAAGACGATTATACCACATGCGTTCGGATTGTTTCAATCCATATAATGACTTTTGCAATTTAATAGAGAACATATTTCTCGGGTATGTATCATTTGCTCTTGGCATTTTTAGTCATTCAGGGACTTTCATACATATGTCACTATCAAGTGAACCATATAGATATGCAGTTACTACATCCATAAGGCGTATATCAAGACTTTGTGACACGGTCAAACTAATTAAGAATCTAAAAGTGATAGTATCCATTACGGGAGAATACGTTTCCTCATAATCAATTCCTAGTCTTGGAGAGAAACCTTGAGCTACAAGTGGAGCTTTGTATCTTGTAATTCATTCCTCTTTCTTACAAAAACCCATTTGTATCCTACGGGGATTACATTTTCAGGTATTCGAACTACAGGTCCGAATACTTTTCGTTTCTCTAAGGAATTTAACTCCGCCTGTATGGCTTCTTTCCATTTTGGCCAATCATTTCTATGCTGACATGCTTTCACAGAAAGTGGTTCAAGATCCCCATCTTTCATTATTTCAAGAGCCACATTAAAGACGAAAATGTCATCTATGACAATAGTATTTCTTTCCCATAATTTATGAGATACTAAATAATTTATTTAAATCTCATTATTTTCGAATACTTGTGGTTCTACAGGAACCATATTCTCAATATTTGATTGATCTATCTTTTCCAATACTACTTCTTCTGAAGTTTTTGATTGGTTTTTCTCTTATACTTTTATTTTTTTCGAGGTATAGAGTCTTTAGTACCAACTAGTTGACCACGCTTCTGACGTATTTGAGATTCATTTGCTGCAGCAGATTGTCCTACAGGGACATCAATTTGTGCAGGAATATTTTATGCTGGTATATGTGATTTTGTCACTTTTCTTGTGTCAACAAATACATTAGGTAATTGATTTACAAGTCTTTGCAAGTGAATGATTTTTCCAACCTCTTGCTCACATTGATTGCTGCGGGGATCAAAGTGAAACATTGTTGTTTCATTCCACGAAATTTTACCTTGTTTTTCAGGATGTAATTTTGTTCCTCCCAAGGTCGGGAAAGTCATTTCGTCAAAATGACAATATGCAAAACGTGCAGTAAATAGGTCACATGTTAAAGGTTCAAGATACCTTATTGTTGATGGTGAATCAAAACCAACATAAATTCAAAGTCTTCATTGGGGACCCATTTTGGTACGTTGTGGTGGTGAAATTGGGACTTGGAAGACCCAACCAAAAACTCGTAAATGAGAAATATTAGGCTCATGACCAATTGGAAGTTGCAAAGGAGAATATTGATAATACGTAGTTGGGCTTAAACGAAATCAATGATGCAGCATGTAATATGGCATGACCCCAAACACCCCAAACAGAAGTCGGAAGCTTTGCTTTCATGAGTAATGGTCTAGCAATTAATTGTAGACGTTTGATAAACGACTCAGCTAATCCATTTTGTGTATGGAAGTGAGCAACTGAATGTTCAACTTCAATTCCAATTGACATACAATAATCATTGAATGTTTGTGATCTAAACTCACTAGCATTAAGACTGAGATCATTCAAGTCCCATATGAAAGTTTTCGTCCTTTTATGATCATCAGCTTTAGATTCAATTTTGACAAGGCAAGGCATGAAATCTTCCTTAAACAACATTCTTGCTTATTATTATTTTTAAACCCTGATCTTCTTTTACCCACATGTAACCTCTTACACCTTCTCCATAACCTAAGAAAACACATTTTCTAGACCTGGGGTCAAGTTTTCCTTGGTTTTGGTGTGCATATGCATTACATCCAAAAACCTTTAAGAAGGAATAGTTGGAGTGTTTACCAGACCAAAGAAATCCAAGAGTTTTAAAACCTGTAGCCCTTGAAGGACTCAAGTTAACCAAATAAGTGGCAGTTTTTACTGCCTCTCCCCAAAACATTTTGAGAGACCAGTGCTTAACAACATACACCTTACTTAGTTTAGTAATGTCCATTCATTTTCCCAACTGTCCCATTTTGTTGTGGTGTATAGGTGACAGTCTTATGCCTTAAAATTTTATTTTGTTTAAAAAATCTCATCAAATATGGTATTACAAAACTCCAACCTATTATCAGTTTTCAAAACCTTAGGCTCCGTTCTCTTTGCTGTTTTCAGCCCGTTTTGAGTTTTCGATTTTCGAAAATATCGAAAACGCGTTCACTTAGCCCATTTTTAAAAATGCGTTTTCCAAAACACCAAAAAAATACAAAGGAAACTCAAAACGAGTTTATTGCGTTTTGGATATTTTCTCTTAAAAAGTCCAAAACGACCAAAATACGAGTTTTGATTTTTTTTCTTTTTTTGGTAAATGTGAGACACTTCCTTCACTTGAAGTTCTTGTATTATTTTGTCATTATATATAGATCCATGTCAAGAATTTTTTTTTTTTTTGTAATTTATTATTATTATTATTATTATTATTATTATTATTATTATTATTATTATTATTATTATTATTATTATTATTATTATTATTATTATTATTAAATGTGAGACACTTCCTTCACTTGAAGTTCTTATATTATTTTGTCATTATATATAGATCCATGTTAAAACAAAAATTTTTGTAAATTATTTTTATTTTTTGTAAAAGTGATAAACTTCCTTCACTTGAAGTTCTTATGTTATTTTGTCATTATATATATCCATGTTAAGATTTTTTTTAATTTTTTTTTTTTTTTTTTTTGTAAAAGTGAGATACTTCGCTCACTTAAAGTTCTTATATTATTTTGCCATTATATATAGATCCATTTTAAGATTATTTTTTTTTTTTGTAAATATTTATTTATTTATTTATTATTGTTTTTTTGTAAAAGTGAGACACTTCCTTCACTTGAAGTTCTTATGTTATTTTTCCATTATATAGATCCATGTTAAGATTTATTTTTTATTTTTTTACTTTTTTTGTAAATGTGAGACACTTCATTCACTTGAAATTCTTATGTTATTTTACTATTATATATAGATCCATGTTAAGATTTTGTTGGTATAAGGTTAAATTTTTGTTTAGCTGAAACAATATTAATGATGAATTTATTGATATAGAGAACTAACTGATTTATTAACATTAAAATTAATGTAATTCAACAAATCAACCATTTTTTACATATAAAATATCACAAAATAAATATATCAAAAAATTACAAAGTAAACGCATTTTTCAATTTTCTATTTTTGAAAACAATTTTCCAAAATCACAAAGAGAACATGTTTTTAGCAATTCCAAAACAAACAACAAAAATTCAAAATTCAAAACAAAATCCAAAACTCAAAATCCAAAATCGAAACACAAAGAGAACGACCCCTTATTTTCTTGTCGGTTTGGTTTTCAATTAAGATTTTCCAATTCTTAAAGTTTTGAAAAGTTTCATATTTTGGTTTTAATAAAAATGTCCAAACCTTTCTTGAAAACTCATCAATAATCAACGAGTAATATTTGGAACAAGACACTGTTTGAGTGGATGCTGGACCACATAGGTCAGCATGAAGATATTCAAGAATGGAGGTGGATTTATGAATAAAAGATTTGAAAGGTAGTTTTGTTTGTTTTCCCAAAACATATTTTTCATAGAAATCTTCCTTGTCTAAATTGACATTTCCTATAACCCCATCATTGCTTAGTAACTTAAGAGATTTATCTCCTATATGGCCAACTCTTAGATGCTATATTGAAGAATTTCTATTTTTTGAGAATGTAAGACAGATAGGCATTCTTCTTTCTGAGGAATAACATGAATTTTGTAAAGACCACTTGTCTTTAAAACATTTATAATTTCAGAAGAATCCTTTTGAATTTTGCAAACCCCATTCTTAAAGCAAATATCGAAATTATCGAAATCCAAGATGCCTAAAGAAATGAGGTTCTTATCAATCTCAGGAACAAATCTAGTTTCTTCCAATTTAAGAAATTTATCATTTTCAAGTTTTAAGACACTACGTATCTTACAAGGGAAATTGTTTCCTATGTAAACATTCCCTTTGTCTGTAGGTTCGAAATTATTGAACCATTCTCTTTTAGGACACAGATGACATGTGCACCCATAATCCAATACCTAAGACTGATGAGTGTCTTGAGTATTCACCGTGTAAAAGGCAGCATCATTATCATCACACTCATTATTGTGTCTTTTTTTGTTCTTAGGATCATTTAAGCTCTTGGGACAATCTTTGATGTATTATCCTGGTTTTTCAAAATAATAGCATTTCTTGATAGATTTATTCTGAAATTTGGAGAAATTAGGTTTCTTATTTGTAGGAAGTTTTGCTTTCCATTGACTATTATTGTTATAGGTATTTTGATGTGGTTTTAATGGTATTTTATATCTAGCCATTAAAACTTCTCCTTGGTGACTTCCTTTAATTTCATATTTCAATTCTAAGTCTCTAATTCTTAACGCAGAAGTGATAATATCAAGGCTAAGCATATCTCTACCATACTCGAGATATTTCACATCCTTATCCCTATCACTTACAACATTTAATAAAGCAATACACAATTGATCTTCAGATATATTTTCAGACAATTCTTGTTTAGTTTATTAAATATCTCAAGATTAGACTCAAGATCTTGAGATGGTTCAAACCTAAAAGCAAAAAACGTTTCAGCAGAAAACACTTATCGGGAATGGATTTAGACAGATACAAATCTTCTAGCTTTTTCCATAATTCAACAGTCGTTTTTGTTTCACCTACTTTCCTAAGGACAACATCAGAGAGATGAAGAAAAATATTGCTCCATGCTTGTTCATTTAGTTCTTGCATTCTAAAAGCACTAAATTTAGTTGGTTAATTTTCAGTAATAACATAGGCACATTTTTGTTGAAGTAAAAGAGCCCTAATTTTTTGTCTCCATAGATTAAAATCATCTTTTTCGGTCCATACGTCTATATCAAATTTAGTAGGGGGCAATTTCAAAGATAGAAACACCAAGTTTTACAAAAACTGGTCACCTATTTGAAATTACAAATTCTAACCTATATATCAAGAATTTAAGCAACATGATCAAATATATAACAATATTAAAAAAAAAAATGCAGATTATTATAACGTGCAATATTTCAACAAAATTATATAGATGAATCAATTATGCAAGAATTCAAGAATACCAGATTAGTGTAATTTCCCTAAAACTAACTTCACGCAATCACTTCCATGGAAGCTACCAAAAATTCGAAATTGTTAAACACAAGGATGCCCCAAAGCTGCCAAGAAAAATCGATAAACAGACAGGAAGGTAAAGAGCCACACAAAATTAAGAACCTGCAGAGTCAGGAAAGTAAATTTTTATCCAGTACACAAGCTCTGATACCACTTGTTGGATCAATAATGAAAAATAATGAAAATAATGAAAGTTAAATGCCAACAACACAAGACTTTTCGACCTAAAGGTCCCGGAGGTTCAGTAATTCAAAGAATCACCTACTCCCCTGTTGAGAAATTCATTAAATTGGAATTATGCTCAATTCCACTTGGCAGAAACATGTTCATGGCATTACAATCATAAACAAAGAATTTTCCCAAAACATCACCCCCAAAATCAAGACAAAACCCACAACAGATTACAACCAAATTTCACCAAGAAATAATTCCTTCACTAATGGAATATAACTATTGCAAACCACACTCTAATCACCAAGAAGAGAATAAAATCACCCCAAACCAAAGCTACAATCTGTCAAAGATCAATCGAGATATCACCAAGATAATACTCTCCTTTATAATTGATTTCATCTGTTGCAATCTATCTAATCACCAACAAAAGATTAAAGGAAGAGAGAGAACCAATTTTCTTCTTCACCAGTTGAAGTATTCGAGCCCTAAATCGCCTCGTTTGAGAGAGTCAAGGAAACTGAGTTCTGTTGTTTCTAATATGTTCGTGTTCTGTGTTTTGAAACTAAAGGCTGGAGTCCTTTACGTAGAGGCCAAGTAATATATGGACCAACAACTATTTTAGGCCCAATTGGTATATAAAAAATATGTTTGCCTTTTGTAAGTGAGTAGCACTTCTCCTGATGCGATCCCACCTGGGAAACGCGATGAAAACGCAGAATAAAAGAGACAAACAATGAGAAAGATCTATATCAAATTAAACAAGAAATTAAATAATGAAAAGATAGATTTGACGATAAAATATTGACCCAATATTCACTACGCGAGTACGATGCAGAATATGAACCAAGATTGGTGAACATCACAAGAGATGTCAATTCCTCGATAAGTTTGTTGGGTGAACATCACAAAGATTGGATCTTTGATAAGTTCTAAGAATTAAAGGGACTCCTCAACCTTTAAAAAGAGAAACTCTCTCACAAAATATCAATAATCATAAAATAACTAATGTTCAATAATGAAAAACAAGATAATATAATATAAAACGTGCCTAAAACTAATCTAGCCACACTAGGGTTTGCAACAAAATTATTAATTAAAAAAACAAAATTAAATAAAGAGATTCATGAAATCTGGCATGCTTTACAGTTACGGCCGTAAGTTACCCTCTGTCAAAGAGTTATGGTCGTGGCAATATGACTTACGACCGTAAGGGTAAAATCTTGGAATTCTTCGCCTTGACCCAAGAGAGAGTTACGGGCAAGAAAAACATGGCTTATGGCCATGACTTTGGTTCTGGCCCTCGAAATTCCCCCTTTTGAATTGGCTTGGTCCATTCGTCTTCTCGTCTTGGCTCCAACATGAAACTTGCTCCATTTTCCATATAGATCATTGATGTATTGTCGATAGCCCGATTTTTCCTTTGATCTCCTACTTTGGATCACATCATCCCCCCTCTCTTGAAAAAGATTTGACATCGAATCAACTTCTGGCCTACTTTTCAAACATCTCTTGCTCTTGTGGGTTTGACGATCATGCTTATGCCTCGTGCTTTTCTTCAACCTTTTCGGCTTTTTTGGCTGCTCATTTGTGCCATCGAATTTCTTCCATGCTTTAAGTTCATTGTCTGAATTAGGTACATGCAAAATAGAATTAATAGAACTGGGGAAGGACTTGTTAGGGTGGTTAAGTGTAAGAAATAGTTCCTTATACCTCAACCGTTGTGCAATTAAGCTCATTTTATGGGTAGACCATCTTTTCTTTTTCTCTTTACACTCATGCTCACCTTTTTCTGAGGTCGTGGCCTAACCCTCATATTTTTCCCCTCAAACTCACCCTTCAATTTCAATTGATCATTTTTATTTAGGTCGGGGACAATGGCATAAGTGTGAATTTCTTTCCAACCTTCACAAAACTATACTGATTTTTAAATCCATCATGCACTACCCTCCTATCATGTTACCATGGCCTTTCCAACAAGATATTCCCAACATACATAGACTGCATTACAAACCACTTCGTCAGTATTCCCACCAATTGAAAAACTCACCAAAACTTACTCGTGCACCTTAATTTCACCCGACTCAGTCAGTCATTGTAATTTGTAAGGTTTAGGATGTTTAAGCTTAGTCAATCCCAATTTTTCAACCAACATTGTACTAACTACATTAGTACAACTTCCCCATCAATCACCATTCCACAAACCCTTTCACTCACTAAGCATCTAGTATGAAACTTACTAAGCACCTAGTATGAAATAAGTTATCCGTTTGTTCATCAACATCATCTACCTTAGTTCTAGAAGTTAGGACACACCTATTTACAAGTGATCCATTCTGAGCATAAGTTAGCCCTTTATCATCACTACTACTAGCCCCAATAACTTGTAATTTATGCATCTCTTTAAACTCATCCTCCGAGCTAATCTCTCCATTGTCAAGCAAAATCATAACCCGCTTATTAGGACAATTTGAAACAATGTGACCCGAACCCTAGCATTTAAAAAAATTTATATTCCTATCCATAGTATCAGCGATATTTTTATCTTTAGTTGTTGGCTCCTCCATCCCTTTCGGGACATGATTATCATTGACTTCCTGTTTTGGTTGAGAAGTAGGATTAGAACCTGAAGATTGTCTTGCTGCTCCCTTTCGCCTCAACTATCTTTCCACCTTCATGGCCACGTGTACCATTTCCTCTAGTTCCACATAATGTTGCAGCTCAATGATATTGGAAATATCCCTGTTCAACCGGCTTAAAAACCTCACCATTGTAGCCTTCCGTTCCTCTACCACATAAACCTTAATCATTCATGCCTCCATGTCTTTATGATAATCCTCCACACTCCTCGACCTCTGATTCAGGCCATGCAACCTTTGATAGATATCCCTATAATAATGAGTTAGCACAAACCGCTTCCTCATTATTGCCTTTAATTCACCCAAAGTCTCCACTAGTCTCTCATGATTCCTCCTCCTACCCGTCACCAATTGATCCCACCCGATGATTGAATAGTCCGTAAATTCAGTCACTGTTAATTTCACTTTCTTCTCCTTAGCTAATGATAACAATCGAAGAGAAGTTCAAACTTAGTTTCTCAATCCAAATATGCCTCTGAATCACTCTTACCTTGGAACGAAGGTATTTTCATTTTAATGTTCCCAAAGTCTCCATCCACAACATTCCTACCTCCACAATGCCCCCTAACATCACGATGTTCCCTATCATACCTCCTTCCATACCTATCTCCTCTATCCCTCCTTTGCAAACTTGCCACCGAAGACACACTACCACTCTCACTACCCATGCCCTCGTCATCCATACCAACCTCATGCCTATTACCTCTCCTAGCCCAAGAACCATTACGAGATTGATCTCGGTGGTGTTGATCATGTTCTGCATCCCGTTTCTCTATTTGAGCCATCAACCTCTCAAATTGTACCCGCATCGGTGCAATCTCATCATTACCCCGCTCAAATTTCCTATCCACACCTTTGAATTGCTTGTTGTCACCCACAGAAGATGCTGATGTAGATTCCCCTCTGTAAGAAATTTTAATAACAATAAAAAAGTATTCCTCACGTGTATTTTTGCTTGTGTATCACTCTTTATCCCTTTCAAATATCACCCAAGAACTTACCAAGGATCACGAAACAAGAATTTTACGAAAGATACGAAGAAAAATAGAAATTGAGAAATTCTTGGATTTTCGAATTTTTTTATTAATTCGAAATTCGACCATGAATGTGGAAAAACAAACAGAACTGAATTTAGATAAGAACCGAATAAAATCAACACTTTTTAAATTTTGTTGAAATTTTTCATGGATCAAAAACTGAAAAAACTTTACTGGCACGAAGAACAAGAAAATCAAGAAAAAGCAAGAATTTGAAATAGATCGAAGTTCTGATACCACATGATGCAATCCCATCTGGGGAGCGCGATGAAAAATGCAAAATAAAAGACACAGAAACTAGAAAAGATCTAAATCAGATTAAACAAGAAATTAAATAATGAAAAAACAGATTTGACGATAAAACTTTGACCCAATATTCATGACGCAAGTATGATGTGGAATGTGAACCAAGATTGGTGAACACCACAAGGGATGTCAATTCTTTGATAAGTTCGTTGGGTGAATGCACAAAGATCAGATCTTTCATAAGTTCTAAGAATTAAAGAGACTCCTCATCCTTTAACAAGAGAAACCCTCTCTCAAAATATCAATAATAATCAAAAAACTAATGTTCAATAATGAAAAACAAGATAATATAATGTAAAATGCGCCTAAAAATAACATAGCCGCAGTAGTTGCAACATAATTATTAATTAAAAAAAAATTAAATAAAGATACTCACAAAATCTGGCCCACTAGACGATTACGGTTGTAAGTTTATCTTTATTTTAATAATAAACATTTGGTTTTGAATAATTGTTATTATGTCCCGGATATTACCCGAAATTTGATTTCGGTTGCATTACTTTTTAAACATGGTTATTCTGTTTATTTCACTTGTTTGATGGTGAAGATTGTTATGTACAAAGTTTTAATTTGTGAGGGACATATGCTTAACAATTTGTATACTTTGAAACCTACTGATAGCTCTCTATATCACATTGCATCTAACAAACGCATTAAGTTATCTCCTACTAATGAGACTTATTTATGGCACCTAAGACTTGGTCATGTTAACCTAAATAGGATTAAAAGACTTGTAAGGGATGGTCCTTTGAGTGACTTAAAGGTGGAATCCCTACCAATTTGCGAATCCTGTCTGGAAGGAAAAATGACCAAGAGACCTTTTACTTCAAAGGGGTATAGGGCCAAAGAAGTCTTGGAATCAGTACACTCTGATGTATGTCGACCCATTAATGTCCAAGCTAGAGGTGGGTATGAGTACTTCGTCACCTTCACTGATGATTACTCTACATATGGTTATGTTTACCTAATGGCACGCAAGTCTGAAGTTTTTGAAAAGTTCAAAGAATTCAGGACTGAAGTGGAGAAGCAATTAGGTAAGAACATTAAAACACTTCATTCAGATCGAGGTGGAGAGTATCTATTCTATGACTTTAGGTCATATCTATCAGAAAATGGGATTGTATCCCAATTAAGTGCACCAGGTACTCCCCAACAGAATGGTGTATCTGAAAGGAGAAACAGGACCTTGTTGGACATGGTCAGATCAATGCTAGGCTTCTCAACTCTCACAACATCCTTTTGGGGATATGCTCTACAAACTGCAATATACTTGCTTAACATGATTCCATCTAAATATGTCCCTAAGACACCCCTGGAATTGTGGAATGGGCGAAAGCCTAATCTGGCACATATACGGATATGGGGATGTCCTGCACACGTGCTTAAGGGAAAGGTGGAAAAGATGGAATCAAGATCACAAGTATGCATTTTTGTAGGATATCCAAAGGGAATAAGAGGATATTACTTCTATAGTCCTCAAGATAAGAAAGTTTTTGTGAGTACAAATGCAACTTTCTTAGAGGACAAGTATATAGAAGAACGTGAATCAAAGAGCAAGGTTTTTTTGGAAGAGATGAAGGGAAAGGTTCCCAGTTCATCAACCCCAGTAATCCGCATTGAACCTACTCAGGATGAATTCACGTCCCCACCAGTTACGGTACTAGAATTCAGTGGGAGACAAGTCAAGGTTATACCTTCCATGTCTGCTGGATCACTAACACGTAACTTGGAGGAGGAACAAGTCCCCATTGCATCACCACTTGGTGTTGAAGTTGGAGACGAGGGACTTGATACCAGAGAGTCGGTGGTAGAACAAATACAAATTCCAATCAACCAGGAGCCTCCTCAGCATAGACGAAGTGAGAGAGTCATTAGACCACCCTCCAGATACTTGCTCTATGGAGAGTCTTTCGAGGCAGTCTCCACTGAACAAGAGGAGGATCCTACTTTGTATAAAGAAGCTGTGGAGGATGTAGACGCTGACCATTAGAGGAGTGCCATGGACTCAGAAATGAAATCCATGTACACTAACTCTGTCTGGGATCTTGTAGATACACCTAATGGGGTAAAACCAATAGGATACAAATGGGTCTACAAGAGAAAAAGAGGGGTAGACGGAAAGGTAGAGACCTTTAAAGCTAGACTGGTCGCTAAGGGTTTCACCCAAAGAGAAGGTATCGATTATGAGGAAACCTTCTCACCTGTGGCCATGCTTAAGTCTATTCGGATCCTCTTATCCATTGAAGCTCATTTTGATTATGAGGTGTGGCAAATGGACGTCAAGACAGCATTCCTTAATGGAAATCTTGACGAAAGCATCTATATGATGCAACCAGACGGTTATACCCAAAAGGGTCAAGAGCATAAAGTATGCAAACTGCGTAGGTCTATTTATGGACTTAAGCAGGCGTCTAGGTCCTAGAATATCAGATTTGATCAAGCTGTAAAAGGTTATGGTTTTGATCAGAATCTTGATGAGCCTTGTGTTTATAAGAAAATTAAAGACAACAAGGTAATTTTTCTCATACTGTATGTAGATGACATCCTGCTCATTGGGAATGATGTAGGAGCATTAACATAAGTTAAAAACTGGTTGGCGCAACAGTTTGATATGAAGGACTTGGGAGAAGCCAATTATGTTCTAGGAATCTAGATCCTTCGGGATAGGAAGAGCAGGAGAATTGCGCTATCTCAAGCTTCATATATAGACAAGATTGTGGTGAGGTTCGCTATGCAAAATTCCAAGAAAGGTCAAACGCCTTTCAGACATGGAATTCACTTGTCACGGGAGCATTGTCCTAAGACTCCTAGTGAAGTGGAACACATGAAACAGGTTCCTTATGCTTCGGCTCTAGGAAGTCTCATGTATGCTATGCTATGTACTCGCCCAGATATCTGTTATGCTGTTGGGATTGTCAGTAGATATCAGTCAAATCCTGGACCAGAGCATTGGACCGCTGTAAAGCATATACTCAAGTATCTTCACAGAACTCGAGATTATATGCTGGTTTATTCAGCTCCAGATTTGGTGCCAACAGGTTACACTGATTCTGATTTTCAAGCTGATAAGGACTCCTGAAAATCCACATCTGGATCAGTGTTCACACTGGGTGGTGGTGTTGTTGTTTGGAGGAGTATCAAGCAATCATGTATTGCAGATTCCACCATGGAGGTAGAATATGTGGCAGCTTGTGAAGCAGCCAAAGAGGCAGTATGGTTGAAGAAATTCTTACTGGACCTTGAGGTGGTTCCATCTGCATCTCAGGCCATTACTCTATACTGTGATAACAGTGGAGCAGTGGCGAATGCAAAAGAGCCCCGCAGCCATCAGCGTGGAAAACACATTGAGCGTAATTACCACTTGGTTAGAGAAATCGTTCAACGAGGAGATGTGACAGTGTGCAATATAGCATCAGCAGAAAATCTTGCAGACCCTTTTACCAAAAGCTTACCAGCTAAAATTTTTGAGGGTCATATTCAAAATATGGGTGTACTTAACATGTCTCATTTACTCTAGGGCAAGTGGGAGAATTGTTGGATAGTGTATGCCCGTCGAGTTAATTTATTTGTACTCGTGACATTTTTTTTGGAATAAAATAAAATTTTGATTAAATATTTAATTATATTATTTTGAGCTTGCATTAGTCCATAGATCGATTCGATATTACTAATTGAGTGTTTAAGTTGTTAAACACAGAAAGATTCAATTTGTAATTCGATCTAAAATTATTGTTCACGATTAGTAAAATAAATATGGATAATTTATTTTGATCGTCTCGATTTCATTAAATTCTATCTTTGATTTTGAAAATGAAATTGAGAGTACATTTGATATGTATTGAACGGGACCACGTGAAATTAATTTGTGACATTGACCGTGCAAATTTAATTTCGCTTGATTATCATACATGGAACCTTAATCCTAATCGGATAATGAACTTCGATTACTAACTTGAAGTTCTTTGAGGTATCAATGGGTGCGATCAAATTGTTGGTCAATATCTCGGTACTTTGGGAATTAAAGTAAAATAACGAGGAATATATATTTGTATTATGGAATTCGTCACCATTAGGTATGATCATGATCTCACTAGTTCTTCTAGTGGACAGTTAAATCAGAGCTCAGTAATTCGACAGTGATTGTTGAATTCTATGATGTGATGTGATCACATAGAACTGTCAGATAGAAGATGGGAGTCAAGAATTTATGAATATTCAGATAAGGGTATTTTGGTCATTTAACCTTACTTCGAATATTCCAGTTGATCGACGGGGGTAACATGTAAGAGCGGTAAGTCAGAGGATATAATTATTGGTTATTGCTTCAGTAATTACAATTTTACTAAGAGTGCAATCTCGTTCTTTTAGTGGAATAGAACGTGATTAATAAATTATTTTGATTGGTCAAGAGTTGACTGTATTAGAATTAATTTATTGAAGCTTAGTTTAATTGGGTCCGATCAGGTTCCCTTGGTGGCTTCAATATAACAGGCATATACAGGCTTATAACTTGTATTGAGTCATGCAGAAATGGGTATGGGTTATAGTATTAGGGTTGGTAGGATTTTAGAGGGTAAATAAGTTAAAAATAGTCTTCTAAGACTATTTTTCTTAACCTAATACACTTGTGGCGGGACACACACTAAAGTGTGAAGTGTATATTTTCTTCTCTTGATTAAAACCCTAACCCCAGTGTAACCAAAACCTAGAGAAAAGTAGAGGTGTCAATTCGGGTGGTCTGGGCCGGGTCGACCCGCCATAAAAAGCCCACCCGCTGCGGGTTACGGGCCGGTTACGGGTCAGTCCGCAAATTTTGAACTAAAACCCAGGCCCGCCCGCTGGCCCATGCGGGTCGCGATTTGTTCTGATTTGGCCCGTATGAATAAAAACATAGATTTTTTCATATTTATAGCAAATTTTTTGTCAAGTTTCTAAATACAAAATGATTAAAATGATAAATTCATATTTATACCATAAAATATTTACATAGAATTTAAAATTATAGTTTATGTTATATGAATTTCTTCTAAATTTGCAAATCTAAATAAAATATAAACAAATAAAAATTAAATGATAAATGTATTTCTAATTACTATTGTAAAAAAAACATTATTTTTTTAGCTATTAGGGAGAAAAAATAAGATTTTATTTTAAAAGTTGTATTAGAGTTTCTAGAAGAAAAGAGATTTTCAATGTTACCATATTTAATAAAAACAGTTTTTTTTTTTTTTTTTTTTTTTAGCGGGTTAACCGCGGCCCGCGAAGGTTTGACCCGCAAAATCCGCGGTTCACAACTTCTTGACCCATGAACCGCCAGCACGGGTCCTGGGTCGGACCGCGGTCCCGGGTCAATCCGGGCCGGTTTTCACGGGTCTGGTCGGCCCGTCCGTCTTGACACCTCTAGAGAAAATTGACCACACAATTTCATAGCCTCTATTGGAGAACACCAAGAAAAACTTGAAGGTTTGGAGATTGGTGGAATCAAGAACAATACAGATAATTGTCAAAGCACGCTACAAGGGTAACGATTACTAAATTATTATCTGTTCAAAAATTATTTAATCTAGTCAAATACATAAAACAGGGAATTCCTATTATGGGATGATCCAAATCACAGGAAATCAATTTTTGTGATTATATATCCCGTTGTTTTTATTTTTTATTTTCCAACAAGAAGAATATAATTGAATATTCTAGAACCTAATTATATGAAGAAGTATGTCCTTTTAGATAAAATTATATGACTTTTGAAATTATTAATTTTCAATAGGTGTGTCTCTTCATTTAGAGACAAGTTTCTAGGGTTGTGTCTTTCGAGACACACTTTTCAACATCTATAAATAGACCCTATATGCTTGGATTTATCATTCAATTCATTTTACATTTGCATTATCTTGTTGATCATATTCACTTAGAAATAAATTTCGCATTTTAGTTGTTGTCGAGTTTCATATGAAGAGAGTTCAAAACATTAAGAAGGTTCGTTGATCTACGTAATTTGGAGTGCTTCTATTATGGGACATGCTTGTTGTATTTTGGGAGACAAATGCCTGATAATCGTTAGCACCCGTGCGGAGCATTATCATCTTAAAAAAAAAAAGAGTCTAACTCTTGCCTCCACCCATCATTTTCACGCATTTCATGTTTCTACATTTCTTATTCAATAAGTCGGAATTCGTTTGATTATGCACGTAAAAGGTATGTTATTAGAATATAATCATGCACATTAATTTTTTACCAACAATCTTAAGCGATAAAGTTTGTACATTTTATATATTACATAATTACGCATGCATGTAATAATCACGTATTAGAACTTGGGTATTCTGGAAGACGGCACAACTTGGTTTTATGAGTACACCATGTCCATCTATTTAGATTACATTCCTACTTTTGCTTTCTATTCAGACCATGACCAAATTTTGCATTTAAAATATTTTATGTGCACAACATATTGCATAATGCTAAAATGCTTGCTTGAAAGTTATTATGGCGATATTGATCAATTTGTTTTATATCATGTCTGTACATAATTGATTTACTAGTCTATTCCTTTTGATATTGATACATCGAATGGTTTAAATTTGGGCTTTCAATACATCATTTATGTTTTGAAACCATTTCGACAGGAAATCTCTTTTTAATCTATAGTGATTTTTTGTCTGCATATTCACATTTTGCTTGTTTGAATATCCTTTGTCGAGATTTTTTAATTTATGAGAATATGCATATTATAAATATGGTTAACTAAATGGATGTGTCTATTCATTTCAAAAGTTTAACATTGTGGTGTCTCGGAGGAAAGAGATCCTATAACATGACATGCCTATTTAATGGGGTTCATAAATATTGTGGATTACAATCTTATTCGTGGAGTGTCATCAATTATCTTGACATCGCCTCAAAGTCGCAAGAAGTGCATTATGTAAGAAGAATGAGAAGAATCTCCATTTATATGCATGCAACTATTTAAGAAAACAGGGAAGTGGTTTTCTAAATAAAGATTGATCACTTTCTAGAATTCTTGTGATGCCAATACGTATATATCTTCAAGTTTGAGGAAATTAATATTCTGCCGAATCACTTTCATGATGTTTGGTGGCTAGTTTTGAAAGTGCACCACCCTGCAAACAATGGATTCACCACTACTACGTGGTGTGTTGACTGGATTTGGAATTAATCTAGTATGTACACGTAAGAGATGAAAATTTGTTTTCTCATATGAATCATGAGAACCGAAAGTGTGAGGGAAAATATTGTGTGAGTTCTATTATCTTGATTTACACCAACGACTAAATAGTTCAAGACATCATGTTTACTGATTAGCTAAGTAAATTCGATAGTATTTCACTAAGGTAGGTTCAAAGTCAAAAACTACCTCTCCTAATGCAATAGCTTTCTGCTTGTACTCTTTTAAGTGACTGCATAGTCTTTGTATTAATTTTCATTCATCTGGGGAATTGTTGGAACTTCATAGAGAAAATTGGTTTTGACCAATTTATGTGATTATTAAGTGGAACCACTAGTCAGTGAATGGAAAATTAAGTCACTTAAAAATGTGACATTGTTGGAAAATTAGAAGAATATTATTCAATATTTTAGAACCTAATTAGATGAAGAGGTATGTCCTTTTAGATAAAAAGATATGATTTTTAAATAACTAATTTCCAATAGGTGTGTTTCTTCATTTAGAGACAAGTTTTTAGGGTTGTGTCTTCTGGGATACAACTTTTCAACATCTATAAATAGACCCTATATGCTTGGATTTATCATTCAATTCATTTTCCATAATTGCATTATCATGTTGATGCATATTCCCTTAGAAATAAATTTTGCATTTAGTTGGAGTCGAGTTTCATATGAAGAGAGTTCAAAACATTAAGGTTCGTTGTCCTACGTATAGGGGTGTCAAACGGACTGGACAGTTCGAGAGTTCGTGAGTTCGGTTCGGCTCGATTCGTTAAAAGTTCGGCTCGGCCCGTTAAAAAAACGGACTTGGACTTGGACCGGACTAAAAATTTGAGTGTTGGACAGTTCGGGTTCGGCTCGTGAAGTTCGCGGACTAGTCCAACGGACTATCAAAATGGACCGAATATGGGCCGAACACGGACCGGCCCGTGTTCGGCCCGTTCGGCCCGTCAGGCCCGTGCTCAAGGGCCGAAAAGGGCCGGCTCGTGGGCCGGTCCGTTCAGGCCCGTGAGGCCCTCAATACAATATTGTCTCAAATTCCATTCCACATCTCATTTTCATCTCCAATTTTTCAATTCTATTATTTCTAATGACACACTCACAATCTCATTGTTATTCTATTATTTCTGTATTTTCAATTGTTTCTTTCAAATAAAAAAATTGTACACGTAACATTTTGTTCGTGTATAATTTTAACTCCGCCTACAATAATTTAAATGTAGTCGGTCCCAAGTCCGGATTAAAGGAGGAGGGTTTTTTAATGTTCAATTATTTAGCCGTTAAAAAAAAAAAAAAAAAGGGCCGACGAGTCGGCCCACGATCCAGCCCGTCTGGCCCGCGATCCGGCCCGTGGTCAGACGGACCCACGGGCCGGACTTGGGCCGCCTCTGTGGGGGGACGAGCCGGCTCGGCCCGGCTCGTCTCCCCACGGGCCGGCCCGTTTTCGGTCCATGGACCCATATTGGACCACGATCAAACGGGCCGAGCCGGTCCGGCTCGGCCCGTTTGACACCCCTACCTACGTAATTTGGAGTATTCCAATTGCAAGACGTGGTCCTTGTATCTTGGGTGATGAATGCTAGATAACCATTAGCACCCGTGTGAGGTATTATTTTCTTAAGGACAAAGAGCCTAACTCTTGCCTCGACCAATCAATTTCATGTATTCAAAATTAGATAAGTCTGCATAAAAGATTACTGGTAATTAGTTCCCGATTTCACACCCGCAGTCTCTAAAGCTCTAGTCTCAAAGTTTATATCAAGCACTTTATTTTTTTTCTATTTTTCTTTCTTTTTCTCATCTTTTGTACAATACTTTTCTTTTTTGTAACGACCCAATCCCCACTTAAGTGCTGGTCCGCTGCATCGTACTCATGGTCTTTCCACTCCCCCAAGTTCTCACTCAAGGGCTAGTCCTGAAGTGGACTTTTGCCTTCCGTGGGTTTCGAACCATGTACCTAGGGGATAAGTACAATGATTCTTGGAAACTCACGGAAGGCTTCCACTTCAGGATTAGCCTTTGAGTGGGAACCTGAGGGAGTGAAAAGACCATGAATACGACGCAGCGGACCAGCCCTTAAGTGGGGACCGGGTCATTACAACTTTAGGGCACCAGGTTCTGAGAACCCTTAAAGACTTAATTACCCAAGTCACCAAGGCTATAAGAATAGTAAAAGATGTTTTTGTATCTTATGTATAAGTCCTCTCTCCCTTAAGCTTTCTAAATGACCCATGTTACAAGCTTTTGGCTGATAACTTCCAATTTAGATGAATTTAGGTTACCAAGTTTCAAAACCTTTAAAAACTTAAATTTTTTTTAGTAAAAAAGGCTACAAAGAGAAGAATAAGACTATTTCTATGTTGCTAGTGCCGGCTTATACTCGTTAACTAAAATCACTTCAGCCAAAGGCATATTTCCGGAACTTCAAACCCTTAAATATTTATGCATCCATATATTAATCTTTCTATTCCCAAACTGCTCTTGAGCAAGTTTGGTTTCTATGTAAAAGTCAGTATTCCTATAGATTTAAGATTAGGGATTATAGAGTCAATCCTAGGTCAAAATAGATACAAATGGGCCAAATATTAAGTATGTTCCTACACAAGTAATAATTTGACATTGGCTATGGACTCAATTTTATAGAGTAACATGGATAAAAAAATTAATGAAAAATCAAATTCAAATGTTGTTTATTATTGTAACTGAAGCAAAAATTTAATCTGAATAATCTCATATGTAGTAAACAAATATATATATACGACAATGGTTATGTGCCCAATTTCATAAATCCTAACACGGATAGACAGTTAATGAAAAATTAAGTTCAAATGTTGTTCATTATTCTAACTAAAGCAAAAATTTAATCTCATTCATTCGCATGTAAAAATAGCGAATGAATGAGAAACCCACCTCCAAACTTAGAAAATTACATTGCCCTCAATGTATAAAAAATAGATATAACAAATAAAGAAATACAAAGGAGAGGGGTCAATTAATTCCCATGTTTGAAGGCTTATTGTTGTGACATTGCTTTTCTCCTTTAGGCGTCTTTTGGATGATCTGGCTCTTTTCCTTGTTTTTTCATGTACTGTTGGTGATGTCTTTAGGTGGCATATTCCTTACATATGATAGATAATCAATATTAGTAGCATACACACATTATAGATATTGAAACAATGCAACAAAAATAACCTCAAACTATGATATAGCAAAATAATTGAATTTAGAACATGTACAACTAGTGATTTTCTGCCCCAGACATCATCTCGAAAAAATGATATTTTCTCGACACATCTTCGGACATATGAAAACATATGATCCAATCTACAATATATTCAAAATCCAGGTTAAATAGAGATCGTTTGGGGTAAGGAAATGATGCCAAATTCAAGTTTGATGCATTAAAAAACTATTAATCATGAACTTATGATGATCATATGATGTGCAACATAACCTAAAGTGAATCGCGTAAAAAGATATGGAAAAACTCAAAGAAGAACTCGTTGAAGCATTTAATCAGACACCTAACATGCAATGAAAGTTCATAAGGAAGATCATAACCTTGGACACTTGAATTAACCAAAAATCTTTCCACCTAAAATCACAATCAATCCAAACCAATTTCTAACCTAAACCCATCCTCCAACATTCAGCAATTTCAAATTTCACAAGAATAGGGCAAAACCAAATTTTTGATGAGAAATTCAAAATAATGTTGAATTTCTTTCCTTTCATTAGGTTTTGAGGTGATGATATCTTTGATTTTGATTGAATGCAATGTGAAGTTGTGAATTTTGGTGAAAATCTGAATTTGGGAAGATTTGGGGGTGAGGGATTTTGATTTATGTAATGCTTTTTCGAAAGATAATTTTTTTTTTTTTTTTGAAACTGTTAAACCCGCCCAGAGTTTTCCTACAAAATTGCCTACCTATAAGAGACGCGATCGCGTGGGGAAAATATAGTTTCTGGAATTTTATTTTTCGTCCGTGTGATCGTACGATGGTTTGGGAAGCAATCGGTGGTTCACTGTAAAATCCTACAAAAATTCTCGTTGTTTCATGCAAAATTCATTTTCAACCACTTTGTGCATCGTGATGCTTGCCACTTATCTCCTAACAGTGTTTTCATGCTCTAGACTCAAAAATATGCTAGTGATCATGATGATGTGTAATGAACTTTAAATGCAATAATAATGTCAAAGATGCTAAGTAAACATGTATGTATTCCTAAAACTATGTGCAAAGCAAATATCAAACAAAGAAAAATAATAATTCATAGGGTTTGAAAATGGGGTTGACTCCCAATAAGAACTCAATTTATAGTCTTAAGCTCCATTTTTTGGCAGAAATCCTCAAGGTGACATGAAACAATATGTTCAAGCATTGTCACTTGCTTTGACCTTGTACTCAAAGATTTCCTCATGGCCATGTTATGATTCAACCTCTATTTTAGAGCAATTTTAAAGAAGTGGATTTCAATTTTCTATTTGAGTCATGTTGAATGTCACCTATTCATTTTCATTCTAAATGTTGCCTCTCCTTTTTTCACATTGACTATGGCTCTTCCTGTTGCAAGGATAGATCGACCCAATATTAATGGCATCTTACTATCTTCCTTCATGTCTAAAATCACAAAGTCAGTTTTAAAAATAAATTTAACTACTTTTACAAACATCCTCAATGATCCTATATGTATTTCTAATTGAGCAATTGGCCAGCTTCAAAATGAGCGACGTGGGTTTGGGATTTCTAAACCCTATCTTCCTGTAGACAGATAAGGGCATTAAATTAATACTTGCACCAAGATCCCATAAAGTTTTATTAAATTTTAAATCACGAATAATGCAAAGTATGGAAAACCTCTATGGATCCTTAAGTTTGGGTGGCAATTTCTTTTGTAATATTGGGCTGCACTCCTCAATTACGGACATTTTCTCGAACTCCTCAATCTTCCTCTTTTTGGAGATCATTTCTTCCAAGAACTTTGAGCAGCTTGAGATCTACCTTATTACATCGATGAATAGTATATTGATGTGTAGTTTTTTGAGCATTTCTAAGAATTTGTTGAACTGTTGATCTTCATTATTTTTCTTCAACCTTTGTGGAAAAGAAGTAGGAGGAAGGCATAATTGTTGATTTCACCTTGTCCATTTCTCCATTTATCTCAGGTTTGCCTTCAATCAACTCAACCTGTTTTTCTGCTTTTTCAACTATTGTTTCTCAATTTACAGTAGGTCTTTTGATATGAATTTCAGGAAAATGAACACCACTTCACATTGTAATTGCATTAACCTACTCCCTAGGAATAGTTTCTGTATTATTGGGAGTGTGTCTGGTGCTCTGTTTTCCAAAACCAGTGCTATCTGTCCCACATGTATCTCCAAGTTTTTAATTGGAGCTTGTTGATTCTGCAAAGTAGTTTTGTCATTCTCATAAACTAATCTGTCTTGCCCATGTACTGCTCTGCCTTTTCATCTGCACAAGTACATACTTCTTTTCTTCATGTTGGAATTGAGGTACCTGTGGTCTAGTGTTGTGCTGATTATCTCTCTAAGAAAAATTTGGGTGATTTCGCCAACCCAGATTAGAAGTATTTGAATATGGATTCTGTTGACGTTGTCCCCTCTATGTAAAATCAACCTGCTCAACTAGACTTGCTAAAATGGGACAATCAGCGGTTATGATTTGCTCCACATTCCTTACAGCTCAGTCATGTATTCTTCATAGAGTGGCTAGGCTGTGATATACTTTCTACTTTTGCAAGACAACGTAGGTAATAGTCTACCACATAGACCCCTGCTAGCTTCTTTTGAACTGATCTGTCAGATGCCCACATTACATTAGTATTTCCTATCCTCTTAAACAATTCAACATCTCATCAACAATTTTAGTAGTCAATGAACCATTTGATGAAGAGTCCACCAAATTCTTGAATTGAGGAAGAAGACCTATATAGAACAATTGTATGTGATTGCCTCGTGTGATGCCATGGTTAGGACATTTTCCAGAGCATATTTTTGACCATGTTCCAAGCTTCAATTTTTTTTTTTTTTTTTTTGAGTCTTGCTGCTGAAATACAATTATATCATGTCTAAGTAAAGCAATCTTGACTAGTGGAAAGAATTTGGTGCAGAATCTTTAGACGAAATCATTCCAAGTAGTGATGCTTGTAGAGGGATAAGAGTCCACCTAGTCCAATGCTCGATCTTGTAAATTCTGTAGAAATAACTGGAGTTTGATGGCACATCTGATCCTTAAATTCTGTAGAAATAACTAGAGTTTGATGGCATCATCTGATCCTTGATACTTGAAGTGTTGACACATTAGTATGTATCTAGAGACATGTGTATGTGGATTTTCTTCAGGTCTGCCATAGAACTGATGCCGTTCTTGTAACGACCACAGACTTTCTCACATCTTGCCCTCTGTAGCCCAAGGGCTATTTCTTGTATCATTAACTTACGTACTGTCCACTTTGGGAGAGTCTAAGCCCATCTTACCTCTCACGGCTTTTTGGATGCGTCCCAAGATCTAACCTAAGACCGCTACATTATAAGAGATTTAGGTTTAATCCTGGCAAGAATTGGGCCATATGTCTAATTGGTACCATGATTGAACTTAAGGAGCTGTTTGTTAAAATTTTGGTGTTTTAAAACATGTTTTTTTTATATTTTCTAGGTAAGATGTGTGGTTGAAAAATGGAAAGAGAAAATATGTGTGGCTAAAAAATGATTTGGGGAATTGTGTTGTTTAAAAACTTGTTTTTTTTTTTTAATTTTGCCAAACAGAGGCTAAATCTCTCATAAAGCAGATATTTTGGGTTTGAATCATGGGGACACGTCCAATTCGAAAAGCCACGTGATTGCGTGGAGTAATTTGGCACGATCGTGTGCTTATACCAAAAATTGTTCTACTTAATTTAAGTTTAACCACGAGATCGTGTGCATTTTCAAAGCTCCATCGTGCGATTTATTGTATATGCTACGATTTTCATCTTTTATTCCAATATGGTGGTCCCCTTTTGTTAATTGCGCGGCAAGTCATTCGTCTTTTGATTTGATCAATTTATTCCTTGAACTTTTGATTTTCTTAAATTAACTCATTTTTATCCTTGAACTCCTTCACTCTAGCTTTGCTTTGACTCTCGATTGGCTTCATCAACTTTCAATGTGTATGATTTAGCTCCAATTATCATCCAATTAATATTTATTCATTCCAAATCTTTCATTCTCTCGACTTTCAAATATTTTCTGAAATAATAACAAATAAAAAGGAAATCAATAGCATTTATTGTTAAACAACAATATAATATCCTAGTTTTAGCGTGTAAATAATTATATAAAATACACTTATCAAGAACAAAGACTCTGCTCATCAAATTGGTCTTCACGAGTTGTGGATTCATGAATATCCTTAAATTATATCTACTTTGTTTTAGAATGAACTCTTTTTTCTAGGATAGTGGCATGCCTTGAGACAAAACGTTTTACTCAATGGAATTATATAAAAGTAATACACAATTGTTTTTGTTGAGTATCCCACAAACATGCATTTGTTAGATTAGCCTCAAGCTTATTTGACTCAACATGCTTCACATAAACATTGCTTCCCTAAATTCTAGTGTGAGAAAGATTGGGTATATCTCTCTCTACATATCTCATATAGAATTGTGTTAACCAAATGGAACTCGAATCAGTTTACAAGATGTAACATCAAGTGCGTATCGTGAAAATGATATTGGAAGGCCTATATCACTTATCATTGGTCGCACCATATCCAACGGCGTGTCTTTATTCCTCTCTGATATATACCATTATATTGTGACGTGGTGAAGTCATTACAGAGGAATCTTAATATCACGTGAATGACTATAGATTCATGAAAACGAATTGAAAATAAAAATTATTTAATAGCTTACAAAATCATTAATTTACATTAATTTGATAAGATATGATATGAAAATTCATTTTCTAATAATTCAACATTTATTTTACTAACAATAATTTGTATTCGAGATGAATAATTATTTTTAATAATTCATCAATTCTTTTATCATCATATCATTGTGCAATTTCAAAATCATCTTCACTCTTCTCTAAAGTAATGCTAAAAATTAGTAAATTTGTTGACTTGGTTTAATTTTTTACGATTATTTAAAAAAAAATTTTTTTTTTTTTTTGTTAATTTTATACTTCTTTGTTTAGATCTATATTTCATACTTGACTCATGATTTTGTAATTTTAGTAATTATTGTTTTTTTTTTTTTTCAATGGGTTTATTATTTATGGGAGATCTAAGAATATGTGGTTAAAGTTTTTGTCTATCAGTGAAAAAAAAAAAAAATTACTTTTTGTTTCGTATTTATGTTGTGAGTTTGATCCATGATTTCGTTTTGGCTAATTATTGTTATTGTTTTGCGTTTTTTCGTTAATGTGAAGGAAGATAATTATGATTGAGCTTCTATTTGATAAACTGTTTATAAATGATTGCTCATAAATATTGTAATAGAAACGTGTCAATATTTCATTGGTCCATTTTTTTTAATGGTGAATAAGAATCTTTAATCAATCAAAATTGTTGACTTTTCAAAAAATTATTCAATGAGATGTTGTCACGTACCTATTTATAAACAACTTTTCAAAAAAAAAAAAAAAAAAAAAAAATTGTCCAATATGTATTGTTGCATGTTTGATAAGATATTTTTTATATTTGTTTCTTGCTATTTATTGTGGGTTGGATTCGTAATTTCATTTTGGTATGCTCTTTAGGATTTTGGATTAATCCATCGTTCTTTGCGATGGAACAAATATGATTTGTAGTGATTTTAAGATATATATTATTCATATAGAAATAATCGTTAGACAACTTGTTGAAAAATAAGTTTTCTTTCCGCTTATCCTATTAACAAAATGATGAAGATATTCATTCAACTTCAAAAAGGAGAAATTTTCAATGTGTTTATATTTTGCAATAACCATTAGCAAGAATCAAAGACAAACAATGCCTATCGTTGAAATATATCTGCCAGAATATTTATTCTCTAATGGACAACTATTATATGTCACAATTTTCTTGGAATTTCAATACAAACAAAAAAAGCCTTTGTAAAGTACAAAGTAAAAAGAAGAACAACTTAAAATCGTTGACAAAAATTATTATGCATAAAGAAGGGTTATAATAAATAAAACATTAAATTTCAGTATATTAAACATTTTCATATTATATACAAAATTTCATAAAAAAAAATTATTAATATATATCCTTTTTAATAATTTTAATTCTTCTTTAATAATAACAATTACCTTGATTACTAGTATATATTAAAATATTTAGAACGGTCGTGGGGGAAAATGAAAAAAAAAAAAAAGGGTTTTTTGACTGATACTCGTGTATTAAACCTTCATTTGATATTTGCCACCTCAAGAATTTGATCTTTAGAAATGTGATGTACAAATAAACAATTTGTATAATTATCATGTTTAATTACAATGAATAATTTTGGAAAAAATCAATTTAAGTTTAATTGATCAGTTACATAAAATAACAACATAACTGAATATATATATATATATATCCAATAAAGCGACGTGGCATCAGAGTATCAATTGATGATTTTATACTTCTCATTTTCCCTGTTTCAACTCCAGAGACGCGTTTTCCAAAAAAAAAAAAAAAAACTCTAGACTCCAAAGGCGCGTATCTTCTAGAGAGAGAAAATCCCAAAATGTGATTGCATCTCAGATATGTTATTTCTTTGTACCACCTCGGATATATTATTTCTTTGATGAGATTAACTTGTAAAATCAAATGTGTAGCGACAGAGAACTTTACGCAATTTAAATAATTATTTTAAAATCATGAAAACGAGCCGCTACGATCTCACCCATTTTTAAGCTAACGTCACGACGCGTTCATCTAGCCAAATCAAGAAATATCGAGTTAATTCAATTTTAAATTAAATTCCAAATTTTCGAAATTTTATTATTTTAATTACTTATTTAAATTATTATTTTCAAAATCATATTAAATTTCAAATTTCATCAATCTCATTTTTATCAGTTTAATTCTTTCGACACAGTTGATTTCGTGTGCGAATTTTCCTCGAACTACGTGCATTGCTTGTCTAGAGTTTCACACCACCAACCCCCATCCATCACATCATACCTATCAAACTCTCTTATACACTACACAATTCAACCCATTTTAGCATCATCTCACCAACCCAACCTCCCAACTCCATCCATTGCAACCTCCATTTAGCAGAGGTAATGTTCTCTTTCCCCCTTCATCACCACCTCCATCTCCAGCAATCAACCTCCAGTCACGACCACCATTCACCACCGGTCCACTACCAAGCAGCCACCAATCACCACCTAAGCCGCTACCTCCACACCATTCACGACCAACAACACCACCACACAATCACAGGAAACCAACTCAACCAAAACCCATCACCACCTACATCAATCTCCATCACCACTGCCTTCCACCATCATGTATCTAGGCTAGGCTTTTAATTGTTATAATTGTGATAAAACGTTAATTTCTTGATTCCATGTTTTGATTTAACATTTACATTATGCAATTTATGAAGTTGATGCAATTAATTATATTTTATTTTCATCTATGATTATGGACACATAATTGTTGATGTTTGTGATAATTTTCTATGTTTGAGAGAGTAGGAATTTATTAGACCTTGATTAATTGTTACAAAGTCCGATAGAGGATATAAATATACCCCTATGCTTTGTGTTATCCTAAAAAAGTGGTTAATTATTTTCTACATGTTTGGATTGGTAATAGAAATATAGTCTCATCTCTTGTAGAAAAAAGTGTTTATGCATTGCTTGAAAGGGGATATAAACAACTATAAGAACACGGATTTTCAATTCTCCATAAATTGTTGTTAATTATTTAAGTCAAACACATGGATATGACAGGTTAACATGGATTCATGATTCTAACATATTTCATTCATCGTTTTTCACAAATCAACTTTTTTTCGTTCTTTTTAGTTAGTTTTTAATTCAAAATTCTCAACTTAATCAAATTTCTCGTTCCGGTTAAGGTTCTTAGTCTAAAATAAAATTTATAACAATCCTCGTGGGATCGATACTTGGACTCACGTCCACTTTTTTACTTGCGCGACACGTGCATTTGCGGTTTGTGAACATGATTTTGGCGTCGTTGCTGAGGATCGTAGTTTAAATTTATTTTTAGATTACATTCACTAATTCGAACTTTTTACCCTTTTTTTCTTTTTCTTTTTATTTTATTCTAGGCTTTTAAATTCTAATTTTAGTCTAGTCACTAGTTTCGTTGTTTTTCTTTTAGTTGTGTATGTATGTTTGAAGAACGGGAATCTTTTTTAAGTTGACCCAGAAATAGAACTTACTTTACACTGTAGGTTAAGAGAAACTAGGGAACAAGATAAACAGTTTGAGAGAATAGCCAATATCAATGCAATATGGGCATCTAAGAGAACAATCCAAACGAAACCAATAGGAGTTTATGCAGTGGATGATGTTTCGACATTGTCTGCTAAAATAGACTCTTTTGATGAATTTCATACAAACCAACCATTTAGTGAAAATTGTAGTAACTGGATGAGAGGAATGTGGGGCTAATCACAATACATCAGATTGTCCAATTCTGGCGAGTCAGGCTGAACAATTAGACTTTGTACAAGGGAGATACTGCAAAAATAATCCATACTCAAGCACTTATAATCCCGGTTGGTGAAATCACCCTAAATTCTCTTGGAGGGATAATCAAAATGGAATAAGCCAACAAGCCCCTCCACAGTAAGTAGTTGAGAAGAAACCTCAACTAGAGGAGATGGTCAAGAAATTGATGGAGTGGACTGAGCAATAGATGAGACAAACCAATCAGTTTATGGCTAAAATTGATCATTTCATTACCAAAACTGACCAATACATGAGGATGACTGAAACTACATTGCGAAATCATCAGGCTTCAATAAAAAACATTGAAACCCAAGTTGGTCAGATATATCAGGCTTTAGCAAATAGAGCCCTAGGTACACTGTCTAGTGACAATGAGGTTAATTCTAGGGAGCAAGTGATGGAAATCAAAATTGTTGAAAGAGAGGTAGATTTTGTGCCAGGGAGGATCACTTTTGCTCCATGTAACATAGTGTATGAACCACCTACTCCTTTTCCCCGATGATTGAAGGGTTGGAATGAGAAACAAGGAGTAAATGCAATAACTACACGTAGTAGAGTTAAATTTCCTGAGGTTCATGTTCAAAAGCCAGGTGAAGAGTAGGGAAAATAGGTTTAGGTACTTGAGAAGTATCTAATGAAAAGAAAGAGGGTCATGAGGTGAAATTGACAATTAAGCCTCATGAGTCCCCCATTCCATTCTCGTAAAGATTACAAAAGCCTAAGGAGGATCAGCAGTTCAATAAATTTCCCAACATGCTCAGAAATTAGCACATTAACATTCCTTTCCTAGAAGTCATTGCCCAAATCCCTAGCTATACCAAGTTCCTGAAAGATGATGTCAAGTAAGAGAAAACTTGAGGAATTTGAAAAGGTGTCCCTGGTTGAAGAGTGCAGCGCCATCTTGCAACTAAAGCTACCACCCAAGCTGCGAGATCCAGTGGGTTATCAATTCCTTGCATGACCTATTCAAAAATGGTCAGAATGATTTTCCAAAAGCCTGTACGATTGCATAGATTTGTACCATGAGATCACATGGTAATTTTTTGGGCCGACTGTTGGGCATTTTACACGATTTTCAACTGAATTCTCATTCTTTTGACCTAGGTAATGACCATATGCTAGAGATCTAAGACATTTTAATTCTTGCATTACACTATCTCGGAGCCTTTTTGACTCGAGTGATTAAGTCCGTAGGAGTATCTTGAAACTTGGGAGTCACCGGCCTAAAGCTCGCTACATGGGTCAGTTAGAAAGCTTAATAAGTAGGTCAACACGCACACTTAAAAAAATCATCATCATCATCATCATTGCATTTGCTCAATAAGTCTACCTCACTTCGTAACCTTTTTTACTTGAGTTATTAAGTCCGTACGGGTATTTCAAAACTTGGTACCCTTTGATCTCAAAACAATCGGGGAGTTACTGATCTAAAGCTCGCTACATGGGTCAATTAAAAAGCTTAAGGGAGTGGGGAAGTCAAAAGCAATCATCATGTTAGTTTTTAGAAATCATGCATTGCATAAGGGCTTAGATTAATGGGGGTTTGAATTTTTTAGTATAAGCTTGAATGTCAAAACACTCATTTAGTGGAGAATCAGTGCATTTCTAGATTGTCGAAATTGCCAGTAAAACACAACCAAACTAGAGTGGGAAAAGAAAAGAATGATTTGAGAGTACCCTCTAGAACTGCATCTCGGGAGAGGAAATAAATATCTATTGGGGGATAAATTTCGTGAGTGGGAAAGGAAAGAATTGACCACTAATGGTGGGTTAGTTGAAACTTGAAACCTTTTTACTCATCAATATTCTCAAATCTAATTGATGATTGAAAGTGACTATTCACACACACACTGATCGAACATCGGATAAGCCAAACTCATTTGTGGTAGCATTATTTGGAAACATAGTTTTGAATTAATTGTGCAATTTCACACTCATGGAAGATTGCAAGTTATATAGCATTGTTAATCATTTTGTCATTCTACTTGTTGATGCATGTAGATATTCTTGCTCGAGACGTGCAAGAATTCAAGTTTGAGGGTATTTGTTGAGTGCATTTTATATGTATATTTTGTAACGCCCCGGATTCCGCGGAGCCCGGGACGCCACGTCATCCTTTAAATCTGATTTTATTGCGGAAAATCAATTTAATTCAAAACCTCACATTCATTATTTGAAATATCAGCGAAAACTTAATTAATTGAAATATAGAACAATACATAAAACTTAGGTCTCAATTGTTTAAATAAAATTAACGATAAATAATCCAATCAGTAATATTCGTAAAATTGACTAAAAATGAATTTATAAAACATCACATCCATTGTTTAAAAGCTAAAGCGAAAACTAAATTTTAATCAATTTAATTAAAACAATTCATAAAAAATTAAATCTTAAGTTTTAAAGTAAAGTAACGATAAATAATTAAATTGACGACATTTATGAAACTTGACTTAAAAGAAAAATTAACATTATTTTTTATTTGCCACCGCTGTCATTTCATTCGCCTCCTTCTTCGAGATCTGCAAAAACTATTAAAATAATGGAATGAGTATTTCGAAAAATACTCAGTAGACTCATCGCCAATAATTAATTTACAGAATAATTGAACACGTAATTATGCAATCATACAATGACATCATCATCATATTCTTGGGCTCTTGTATTTTCAAAATCAAGGCTGTTAAAATCATAGGGTATGGGTAGTCTCGTCTCGTGCACTTAAGGCACATAAGTTATGCATAACATCATCATTTCTCATCTTATCTCATAAGAGATATTCTTTTCTCGTTGCATGCATCAAATCATGTAAATCACGTAATTTCACATAAGAAATGCAATTATAATTTAAACTAATTAGTGGGGGCGAGTCTACCTCAAATCACGAGTTTGAAAGTTGAGCAAGAAAGTTCACGTTGTTCTTCTAAATGTCCCAGCGCCTCGTCTAGCCATTAATAAATAAACCTTAAAGTGGTATTTGGAAATCAAACGTTTCAATTGAAAGAGTTTTAAAAGAAGAAATAAAAGTTTAGGGATTAAAATTAAAATCAAACATAGTTGAGGTTGAGATAAATTATTTGCAAAGTTTAAGAGCTGAATAAAATATTAAAAAAAATTAAAGGATCGAAATAATACTTTTAAAAACTAAAGGGGCTGAATTAAAATATTTTAAAACTTGAGACTGAATTAAAAGGCTTTGAAAAAAAAATATGAGGACTAATTAATAACAACTCTCTTTTAAAATAAGGGCTAAAAATAACATATTTTAAAACTAGCGGAACTACAATAAATACTTTTAAAACTTGGGCACTGAAATAAATGATCTTAAAAGTGAAAGGACTGAAATTGACACATTTATAAAACTTGGGGGCTTAAACATTTAAATTTCAAAATACTAAAATATAATATATAGATACAAATTATCTCTCTCTCTCTCTCTCTTTCTCATTTTCGACAGATAAAAAACGAGAGAGAGAGAGAGAGAGAGACGCGACTGGGGGCTCAGGGGTGATGGTTTCGCCCCGCCAAATTCGACCGTCGGCCGGGCCGTGGTTATGGGAAATGGTGGTTTGAATTGTGCAGGTCGATGAAGAAGGTTCAGTTCTTGGCCGGATGAGGTGCAGATTGGTTTCAGATTGATGTAGATGATGGTGGTTTCGTTTGAGACATGGTTATTGCAGAGAAATTGAGGATTGGTGATGGCGGTGGAAGGGTTGATGAAATAGGCCGCTGGTTATGGAGTTGTGAATTGGTCAGTTGCAAAGGTTCGATTGATTTTGGTGTATCAATTAGAATTGGGCAATATGTATATATATATATAGATATATATGTGAGGTGTTATGGAGTTGGAAAAGAATATTGAAATATGGAAATTTTACAAGATTGGGGAAGAATGTTGATTGAGGGGAAATGGATGAAGGAAGTTGGCAATTGGAAATGTACAAAATTGAGGGAGACGTGTGAAGATTTCTGGGAGACGATTGTGGGATTGGAGAAGATGAATTGACTCTGATTAAATTCTGTAATTTAGGTTGAATGGCTAATTGAGAGGGATCAGGTGGAGATAATGGGGAAAATATGCTTTATATGAAAATGGAAGTTGGTGAGGAAATCTTGGGAAAAATTATAGGAAACATGCAAGAATGGAAATTTGATTGAGGGAGTTGAGGTAGAGAGTTAAGGAGTGTAGAAATGGTACGGGCGTATGGGGAGGATCAAATTTTGGAAAATAAGAATTTGTTGTAAAGAGGAAAAAGAAATATGGGGGAATAGATGGCTAGGTGAATGGTAGTTTCTAAATTGGGATTAAAGAGAAATTAATTAGTTTAAATTGGACAAGATGTTAGAATTTGAAAATTTTGAACTAGGAAATAATTTGAGATTTTTAAAATAATTTAAAATTTGAGATTTAGCTAGAATTGGAAGTTTGAACATAAAATAGATAATGACATTGGGACATTTTTAAATTGACATCGGAATTGGACTAACATTTTTAAATGATTTTAATTTGACTTAAAATGGCTAGACACACACGAGTTTTAAAAATAAATGGGCAAAGTCGTAGCAACAAGTTTTTAAAGATAAATAATATTTATTCAAAATCAATCACGAAAATTCTCGGTCGCTACATATTTCATTTTTTTTTGTATTTAAATTTGGAGTTATTTGGACAAATATCTACTTAATTGTGCATATTTTGTGATTATTTAGTCTTAACATTCAACTTCATGGGAAAAAGTACAAGAAAGAAGCTAAATGAAAGTTTAACTGAAGAAATTGAAAAGAAAAAAGTCAAAATTTTCAAAGATAAGAAGTTTGGGGACCAATTTGTCACTTTTGGAAAGCTGTGGACCTACTATGCAATTGACCGAGGGACTAAATTACAAGTTTCCAAAAGTTGAAGGACCACAAATGCAATTTTTGAAGGAATTCAATGCAATTAACAAAAGGACCAAGCTGCAAGACATCCACCCAGCTGAACCACGCGAACACCTGGTTCGAACCAGGTAGCGTTTGCAACTCATGCCCAAAAAGGGACCCCAAGAGTTTCCAAGTTCACTGCGCGATCACGCGGCCTTAAGGCACGTGATAGCGCAGCTTTCATAAACAACAAAAAAAAAATGTTGGGTCAATTCGGGTTGACCCGATTCGGCCAAAAACACTGATATTTTGAAGCTAAAGTTATTATTGAATGGAAGTTTCTATTGTTTAATCTTCATATTTCTTCATACATTTTAATCCATTGCTAAAATGATGTACTTCATTCTTGAGTTTTGTTGTTATTTTATCATGGGATAATTCACTTTGTGTTGGGATGATTGAGGAAATTTGACCTAGTTTAGTTGAAATTAATGCTTGCATTGAGATTTTAAGTTATTTATTTTTTATCTTGCGCATTTATTGTTTTATTTATTGTCTTGCATTTATTTTTGCCAATTTAATGCTTGAATTTTGTGGAATGTGCAATTATTGAGAAATTGTTGTATATTCTAGATCAATACAATATATGCTTTAGGTTCTTGTTAAGGATAAAGATATACCTTGAATCCTAGATGATCCATTGAGTTATTTTCATAAAGGTTTAATGCAATTGTTGTGTTTTTAATCGACACGGAGATATAGTAGGTTAATTCCACTAATTAGGGTGGGTTTTACTCGAGAGAGGTAATTGACTAAACTTAGAAAATCAGATCTAACATGATTAGTAAATCACATTTCAATTTACATGTTGAGAAATCAGTTAGGTGAAGGTCAAGTGGAATCAAGAATCCCAACACTCTTTTATCATCAAGTTATCACCATTTTCTAATTAGTTAGTTACTATATTGTGGATTTAATTTAAGTACTAGAACATTTCCAAGATCAACCTTTATTGTGTATTTATTGTTGAAATTGATTAAATTCAAGTGTAATTGGGGTAAACAATCCTTGCGGGATCGCTAAACCGGTCTCATTAGTCCACTATTACTTGTCTGTAACATGTGCACTTACGGTGTATTTATAGCGAACAATGAACAAATGCACAATTATGACACCCTTGCTCGGGGATTAGTACGTGTCAAATTATATTACCCTTGTTCGGGGTAAACACATGTTCAATTACATTACCTTTGCTCGAGGATTAGCACGTGGTAAATTATATTACCCATGTTTGTGTTCAAATGCACTAACCTAGTTCGGGGTTAGTACTCAATTATAAAACCTTTGTCCGGGGTTGATATTATGTTAAATTATAACTTCCATACACGAGATTAGCACTTATAATCCATGTTCGGGGTTAATATAGTTCAAACACTTCCTTGGTTGGGGATTACACGTGTTTAAATAATAATATCTACATTCGAGGTTTATTTCCATGCTCAGTCCTATTTCCCATGTTCGGTCTAGACACTTGCATAAATATCATCAAATATATATAAACTCGAGCAATACATCGGGTCATGTACTTTTCATTCATGTAAAACATGAAATCTCTCATTACAAAGAGGATCAGAGTCAGGGATACATAGAATCTAAGTTTGATCCCCATCCTTAACTTCAACTTCTTGCTCTCTATCCAAGTCCTCCTCGTCATCCCTATCATTAGGGGAATTTTCTTATTCCGGCAACACAAGTCCCTCGGTAAGCTCAGGATCGGCTCTCAAATCTTCGGGCTTGACTTTAGAACCTTTGGCTTGCAACAAGGCATGAGCTTGCTTGAATGCATAATTATACGAGCCCGAGGCATACTCGCCTTGGAGGAGCCCGAACTCTGCAGAGTTTTTGAAATTAACAACCGCCCCTTCTCGGACGATAGCTAATTTCTCCTCGAACTCTTTTTGGACATGCTCGAGCTCGAGCTTAAGATTTTTAGCCTCGTCCTTGGCCTCCCCGAGCTTTCCCCTAAATGCCTCTTTCTCTTTAGTTTTTCTTTTCAGCCTCTAGCTCCTCGATCATTATTTCATGGCAAGCAATGCTTCTCCCTTGGCCTCTGACCTTATCTTCGTTGTCAATTGTACAAGGATGATGCCCTATGCAATATTTAGAGCCTGTACGTAAAATTGGGTAAGCTCGAGGATGACAAATCGAGTTTTTCTTGAAGGAAAGCCTCTTACCTTAGTCATCACAGCCTCAAGATGCTTGATGCCAATGATCTAGCTGACCTTTGAGCGATACTTGGCAGCAACGTTCTGGGAGTGGGAGGTTGTCTTGGAAGAATCCTCATAGAGATCCACAAAGTCAAGCATCATCTTGATCGGTGATTCACGAGGGGAGGCACATCTTGAGTTCCTCAGATATGAGTAGTGTATTCGATGTTTCCACGGGACCTCTGAGCTGTGCCCCCGACCTCTTCTTCCCTTCTTTATCACTGAAGGACGACCACTCACTCCGGATTTCCCTTCATGAAACTGTTCAGCTTGGAAGGATCAAAAGTCATATTACCTGAGAAAAATACAAGGATTTGGGACGAGCAATACACCAGGAAAAATAAAAAATGGATTAACTAGAGTGACTAGACTCCTACCCTCGGAGTTTTTTACTCCAGCAAGGTCGAGGACCTCATCCCCAAGTAGATTGTCCAGATTATGTACTTAATGCTCGAGGTCGTCAAGCATTTGCCTATCACGCTCTAACACCTCAAATTATGTTTGCTCCTCAATAAACTTAATAGTACTAGGGACAACCCACCTCAACCAGAAGGGGTGCCCGGGCTCCTGTGGGGTCACATAGAAATACCTTTCCTTCCAACCCCGAACAGAGCTGGGTGTCCTCGATAACTTAAACCTACCCCGACTAGACAAATAGACGAAGCATGAAAAATCGGGCAGTTGTGTTAACTCGAACACCATCCTACATAGATCAAGTCAGGGTTCTATGGATAGAAACACACGGGAAATAAAAAAAATACACGAGCATCCTCCAACCATTAGGCACTAGCTGCCCTAGACACATAGAATGTTCCACCAAAAATTGATGTTTGAAGGTGTTGGGAATCTGATTTCACATTAGTCAATACTGTTAATTCCAATTGATGATGCTAAGAAATGTACACTTGAAATATTCTGAGCTTAAACAGCAAACAAACACGATCTAGATCTCCAAATACCTGAAAAAGGCAGTGAGGTGTAACCTCATTGCCCCTCCGATGCTTAAGTCAGTAAAGAGAGAAAATATTTATGCAAGAGGCTATGAACTTGAAGACTAATAATTATGTACCTTTATTGTGAATAAAAGTTAAGTACTTATAGAGGTATTTAGGAGGGTCTGGGTAGGACTATGATGCTTGAATTTAGGTCACAAGTATGTCGAACATATATCAAGTGAGACTTGATCCTCGAGGTGCAATATGTTTGTGGGTAAAGTTGTCTTTGGGGATAGATTATCATGGTCGGGCCTAATTAGATGGTCATGCTTGATGTGAGTTTATTTTTATGCTCATCATTGACCCCCGCACATCCTTGTACGAGGTCGGGGAGGAAATGATGCACTTAACTACTGGCTTAAAATGAAATAGTTGCCCCATTTTTCATGATTCGTCTATTTGTCTAGTCGGGGTAGGTTTAACTTATCGAGGATGCCCAGCTCTCTTCGAGGTTTGAAAGAAAGGTATTTATACGTCACCCCACAAGAGCCCAAGCACCCCTTCTGGTCGGGGTTGGTTATCCCTGATACTATTAAGTTTAATGAGCAGGCCTACTTTGAGGTGTTAGAGCATAATAGGAAAATGCTTGAGGACCTTGAGCCTTTAGTACATAATCTGGACGATCTACTCAGGGATGTGGTCCTCGACCTAGCTGGTGTCAGAAACTCTGGGGGTAGGAGTCTGGTCACTACCTTTCACCCTTTTTTTCCTGATGTATTGCTCCTTCTAAATACTTGTGTTTTTGGTGCGCGTCGCGCACCAAGAATTAATTGAATTTCCTTACTTGCCAAAACTCAAATTTAAATGTGATAGCGGAAGCAAGGGTCGATCCCACGAGGAACGGGAACTAATTTAATGCCATGTCAATTAGAATTATAAGGGGGGTTTTGAGTTGAAAATTACAATTAATCTAAATAATGAAATAAAGATGTAAAATAGCTGGAATAAAAATCAAATAATAAAGAATCCTAGTTCTCAGGTTCGGTTGTGCCCTATCATAATATTGTCATTCCTCAAGCAACGCATGTACTATTTCCTTTGTTTTATTTATCACCCGGAATAATCAAAAAGCTCTAATTAATCCAATTCTTCCTTAATAATAATCTATTAGAATTAGTTCTCCAATCAATTTAGAGTGAATGAACAACCTATAATAAGCTCCCTAGATTTAATTCATTAACTATGTGAAAACAAGAAGAATTAGGTGAACTAAATTATCAATTACATATGCTCGAATTGATTAATCTAGATTGGATTTTCATATGGAAATATAAAATTACCAATTGCTACTATGATTTGGATAACAAGACAAATACGAATCCAATTACCCAAATTAGCGAACATCAACACAATAATTAAAAGACAAGGCCTTAATCAATTAATACATTGTCTTGACGAAAGTAATGTTCATGAGAAATCCAATAAATAAAACATAAAAACAAGAACTACGTTACGAGTTTGAGGAATGAATAATAAAATAATATGAACACAACGTCCCCCTTGAACTAGGTTGAGAAGACTAGCCGCGCATTGCCATGAAGAATTCCCCAAAAATATTGTCTTGATCCACCTTGATTTTGCCCAGAATTTCTTCTCTTCAAACCTTGATATTGGTGGCTCTCAAAAATAATTCTCCTCTCTCTCTTTGGTACTGAATTGCTCCTTTTATAGAGCCCAAATTCGTGCCCTAGCTTTGGGAGCAAGAAATCCAAAATTATGGAAAGAATTGAAATAAGGAAATTTTTGACTTGAAGATTTACGGCCGTAACTATTCCTTTACGGCCGTAATTAAGTTACTGCATATTTCATCATATTGGAGTTACGGCCGTAAATATTTCTTTTACGGCCGTAATCGGGTTTCTGCGTATTTTTATCTTTTGAGGGTTACGGCCGTAAAGATGTTTCTTACGGCCGTAACATCTTTTCTGCTGAATTTTGCCCGTTTCACTCATGCACTTACGGCCGTGATGATATTTGCTTGCGGCCGTGAGTTATTTACATGCCAGGTCCTCGAACTTCCTTTTTGCGTACTTTTTGGTCCTTTTTCCTTCTTTTCTTGTCATTTGCGATCCTACACAATATAAAACATAAAATGCATTAAGCAATACTTAATTAGGATCAAACTAACAGTAATTCGAGGCAACAAGTAAAGAAATAAAGTGCTAGTAAAGCACTTATCAAATCCCCCCACACTTGAACCATTGTTCGTCCTCGAATAATGATAGAAAAGAACTAAAGCACGACTCGAATGAACATGTTAGACTTTTAAATCTGGAAAGTCAAGGTCACAACCCACTTCTTTTTAGCACGAAAATCAAATTGCATAATCGGAGTGTGTTAGTGTGTGTAAGAGATGCATCACCCAATATTCTCCGAACAAAAATGAAAATTGATACCCCAATGTGGATTATATCCTTTCACCTCTCGTGAATTCTCTTTGAATTTATCAATTCCCCATAAAAATGTAAGTTTTGACTAATTCAAGTAAATGCCAACAGATTAGTGCGGTTTATCACATGGTAAAAATTTAGTCAATACACAGTTTCAGATCAAAAGGGCACAAAATACAGACCAAGCAATTCAAACCACTCATAAGTACATGTAATGGGAGCCAACACTCTCACCGGATATCTCTCTTCGCACAAAGTGTATATAAAGGTGAAAATTTTACACTCAACTCACTGCATGAAAAACTTGTTACCACAGATTGCTCAAATGTCAAAACCGGAGCCAACAATAACACAAGTGCAAAGCAAAGGTCTTTGTTGGGTTGTAACGGGGCTTCGGGTCAGGTGGGATAAAAGGGAAACATTTATGCTGAATCAAGAAGGAGTTTCACAAGCCGAATCGGTTCAATTATAACATTCCTTCTTTCTTCTTCAACATGAATTTAATAATCTCCCTGATATCCAACTGGTTTAACACTAGACTTCTATTTTGTGCAGCTTGAGTGTTTATTTTCACTACTAGCAAATGTTCATGACCTCGTAATTTGAGAACTGGCCTGAACTTCTCTTTTTCTTTTGTTTCTCTCTCTTTTTTTTTTTCAAACATATACTGCAATTTATCTCTTTTGGTCAAATCACCCCACAATCCCCAATGACACAAGATTGAATTTCCACTTTGAAACTTAATCCACCTCAAACTTCTCAACCAACACAAGCTTGTGAATCCGTCCTCTATAGGTTCAAGAAAAAGGATAACATGAAAGAATGGGTGTTCGTGGCTTGTAGTGTGGTATTAATATTCCAAAGAAAGGCTAAGGCTCAAAGGGTCTTCTATTGGTAAATGTACAATGGTAGGCTTATTTAGAAGGCCAAATTTGGTTCATCCTAGTGCCTTTACTATATTTTGCACTCGAGCCTAGAAGCTACTACGGCATGTACACAAAAGCATATCCAAGAACAAATCAACCATGCAGGACACACATTAAAAAAAATAAGAGCTTTATATAAAGAGTAAAAGTAGCTCATAGGCTCAAAAGCTCACAAATTATGGTTCATATGTGTGTCTCCCATCCAATTATGAGTTTTGGTCATTGCTCGGTCTTAGGGTCGAATTGAAAAAATGCAAAAAATCTAGTGGCCAAGGGGTGGAATCTCTTTACTCGGGGTAGTTATCAGTCATATCAATTTTGGGTTTGAATCTACTAGGTTGCAGAGATATGGCATTTTGTCCCCATTTTCAAACCTATTCGGAAAGTATTGGAAAATTCATCTCTACATGCTCAATTCATGTCCAATTATGCAATTTAGGAGTTGGTAGTTCAAAAATTATGATAAGTGGGTTGCTTCCTATCCAACCAGTGTAAATAAAAGAGGACCAAAATAGAAAAATGACAAGCAAGACTAAATGATTGACAGAAGTTAGATACAAAATTAAACATAAAAGGAAGATAATGCGACAACAATTGACAGAAGACACCCCCCCCCCCACACTTAAAACCCACATTGTCCTCAAAGTGGAACTAGAAAGTACAAAATGAAAGAGGGGGTTAGAAGACTCCCTTGGGTTTTACTGAGGAGGGGGCCCGCCATGGAGCCTTTGCAAACGCTGGAGTTCCTTTCGAATGAACCTCTGTGAATATTTGGATGAATTGAAGTGAAGGGGAAGGAAGTAACAAGCCACAATGCTGCTTTGAAATAGAAGTAATGCGAGTTTGAAGAGGGGTCGGGAGAGAATTGTGAGGATGCAACCGTGAATGTGAAGTGGAATTTGTAATATGTAAAATTTGAATTCACCAGACTTACGGCCGTAACTCATGTCTTTACGGATGTAACGGAGGCTCGGGAGAATTACACATAAATGGAGTTACGGCCGTAACATTTTAAATACTGTCGTAACTGAGTTACTGCCTGTTTTGAAAAAATTGGGTTTACGGCCGTAACTTAATTCATTACGGCCGTAACTGAGTTACTGGCCAAATTTTTTTTTTTTTTGAATGAAATTAAATAATAAGGAAAATGACAAAAATGAAAATAAAAAAATAATAAAAAAATAAATAAAAAAAAAAAATTTGAGGGAGTAAAGAAACTCCCCTCTCGGGTTGCCTCCCGAGCAACGCCTTTGTTTACTGTCTTTGGCTAGACTTGTTGTTTCCTCCTTCAACCAGGATTAGGTGGATTTCCAAAGCTCAACTTCTTTTTCATATTTTTCATCAGGGCCTGCAAGACAGGGGGCAAAAGCATGTCATCAGAAGTTGGCAATGTAATACACGAGATTTTACCTGGCTTTCCACCATTTCCACCAAATTTGAAAGTTTCCTGTACTGAAGAATCAATAACATTAAAAGAATGAACAGGATTATCATCATCAAGGTAGTTCACAGAATCATAAATATTAAACTGAATAATCTCATTATCAAATTCCATGGTAAGTGAACCACTACTAACATCTATCTTGGTCTTAGATGTTTTTAGAAATGGTCTACCTAGCAAAATAGGAGTAGAGTTGGGGGAATGGTCATCATTCATGTCTAATACATAAAAATCTGCAGGAAATACTAACCCGCCCACTTGCACTAGAATGTCTTCAACTACCCCATCAGGATAAGCATTAGAACGATCGGCTAGTTGAATTATAACATTAGTTTCAGTCAGTTTGGAAAGTTTTAATGCATTGTATGTAGACCTAGGCATTACATTTATAGATGCACCTAAATCTATTAATGCACGATCCAGTTTAGTGTTACCTATTTTACATGGTATAGTGAACATACCTGGATCCTTGCATTTTGGGGGCAGTTTCCTTTGGAAGAGTGCTGACACATTTTCCCCCATTCTTACCATTTCATTTCCCATCAACTTCCGTTTGTTGGTGTACAGCTCCTTTAAGAACTTCGCGTATCGGGGCACTTGCTTGATTGCATCCAACAGTGGAATGTTGATTTCCACTTTCCTGAACATTTCCAGAATTTCCTTCTCCTTGCTTTCCTTAGTCGCCTTCGCTAACCTGCTCGGAAAAGGCGGTGGAGTTAGTTTCGCATTCACAATAGGTTCGGTTTTTACCTGAGAGTTTTGTGGAATGCTGTTTTTCTTTTCGACTTTTTCTTCAACCTCCTCCTCTTCACTCACGGTTGGCTTTGATTGTGGCGCCTCAATTTCTTTTTCAATTCGAAGAGTAATTGCACTTACATTCCTCGGATTCACCTCGGGTTGAGATGGCAACTTTCCTCCTGTTTGTACTTCCAGTCTGTTGATAGCTGTGGCCATTTGACTCATTTGATTTTCCAGGTTTTGAATGCTGGATCTGGTATCCTGTTGAAATTGTAGAGTGTTAGTGGCCAAAGTTTTCATCATTTCTTCGAGAGACATACCTGATGATTGTGGCTTTTGCTGATATTGTCCCTGTGGATGGAAATTTCCTTGTTGTTGAAAATTCCCTTGAGGCTTGTTGGAGACGAAACCAGGAGGTTTGTTACTTCCATAGCTCAAGTTCGGGTGGTCCCTCCAGCCAGGATTGTAAGTGTTTGAGTACGGATTGTATTGTTGTTTTTGAAATGGGAACCCTTCTGCGGCCTTTACCTGTTCATTGTTTTCTTCTTGCAATACCGGACATGTATCCATTGGATGTCCAAAGTTCGAACAGATTTTGCATGCTTTGACCTGATTCGAGTTCCCTACAGCACGCTGCTTAACGAGATTGGTTAGTTCATATAATTGACCTTCGATATTGGAACTACTTACCTCGTTCACTCGGCGGACTTGGGAGTCTCGGGTTGAATTAAATTGCTTAGTGTTTTCAGCCATGTTGGAAATCAAAGCCTGAGCCTGTTCCGGTGTTTTGTCCATTAAGGCACCTCCACTTGCGGCATCAATCATACTTCTGTCTATTGGTAGCAGTCCTTCGTAGAAATATTGCACCAGTAGTTGTTCACTGATTTGATGATGGGGGCAGCTCGAGATGAGCTTCTTGAAGCGCTCCCAATATTCATACAGCGACTCACCATTGTTTTGACGAACCCCTCAAATTTCCTTCCGGATTGTTCCAGCCCGAGATGCAGGAAAATATTTTTCCAAAAATAGCCTCTTCATGTCATTCCAGGTGGTGACTGATCCGGATGGTAAACAGTATAGCCAATCAGTAGCAGCATCCTTTAACGAGAATGGAAAGGCCCTCATTTTAATTTGTTCCTCGGTAATACCAGTGGGTCTCATACTGTCACAAACCACGTGGAATTCCTTGAGATGCCTGTAAGGGTCTTCACCAGCATGTCCTCGAAAAGTTGGCAACAAGTGAATGAGTCCAGATTTGAGTTCAAAAGTTTTTCCCTCCTCCACTGTCGGAAAAGTGATACAGAGTGGCTGTTGAGCGACATCTGGAGTGGCCAATTGTTTAAGCGTCCTGTTGTTGAGGTTATGAGCTGCCATTTGTTCTAGTGCTTCCCTTCTTCGCTGTCGAAAAGTTCGCTCGATTTCTGGATCAAATAAAAAATATTCAGGATTAGTGGATCGAGTTTTATGCATATAAATAAATAAATAAATAAATAAATAAAACTTTCGGAATTTCAAATTTTTTTTTTTAATTAAACCGAAAATAAAAATAAAAAAATAAAAATGCAGAAAATAAAATTCTAATTGATTAAACAGAAAATTAGTTAACCGCTCCCCGGCAACGGCGCCAAAAACTTGGTGCGCGTCGCGATGCACCAAGAATTAATTGAATTTCCTTACTTGCCAAAACTCAAATTTAAATATGATAGCGGAAGCAAGGGTCGATCCCACGAGGAACGAGAACTAATTTAATGCCATGTCAATTAGAATTATAAGGGGGGTTTTGAGTTGAAAATTGCAATTAATCTAAATAATCAAATAAAGATGTAAAATAGCTAGAATAAAAATCAAATAATAAAGAATCCTAGTTCTCAGGTTCGGTTATGCCCTATCATAATATTGTCATTCCCCAAGTAACGCATGTACTATTTCCTTTGTTTTATTTATCACCCGGAATAATCAAAAAGCTCTAATTAATCCAATTCTTCCTTAATAATAATCAATTAGAATTAGTTCTCCAATCAATTTAGAGTGAATGAACAACCTAGAATAAGCTCCCTAGATTTAATTCATTAACTATGTGAAAACAAGAAGAATTAGGTGAACTAAATTATCAATTACATATGCTCGAATTGATTAATCTAGATTGGATTTTCATATGGAAATATAAAATTACCAATTGCTACTATGATTTGGATAACAAGACAAATACGAATCCAATTACCCAAATTAGCAAACATCAACACAATAATTAAAAGACAATACCTTAATCAATTAATACATTGTCTTGACGAAATTAATGTTCATGAGAAATCCAATAAATAAAACATAAAAACAAGAACTACGTTACGAGTTTGAGGAATGAATAATAAAATAATATGAACACAACGTCCCCCTTGAACTAGGTTGAGAAGACTAGCCGCGCATTGCCATGAAGAATTCCCCAAAAATATTGTCTTGATCCACCTTGATTTTGCCCAGAATTTCTTCTCTTCAAACCTTGATATTGGTGGCTCTCAAAAATAATTCTCCTCTCTCTCTTTGGTACTGAATTGCTCCTTTTATAGAGCCCAAATTCGTGCCCTAGCTTTGGGAGCAAGAAATCCAAAATTATGGAAAGAATTGAAATAAGGAAATTTTTGACTTGAAGATTTACGGCCGTAACTATTCCTTTACGGCCGTAATTGAGTTACTGCATATTTCATCATATTGGAGTTACGGCCGTAAATATTTCTTTTACGGCCGTAATCGGGTTTCTGCATATTTTTATCTTTTGAGGGTTACGGCCGTAAAGATGTTTCTTACGGCCGTAACATCTTTTCTGCTGAATTTTGCCCGTTTCACTCATGCACTTACGGCCGTGATGATATTTGCTTGCGGCCGTGAGTTATTTACATGCCAGGTCCTCGAACTTCCTTTTTGCGTGCTTTTTGGTCCTTTTTCCTTCTTTTCTTGTCATTTGCGATCCTACACAATATAAAACATAAAATGCATTAAGCAATACTTAATTAGGATCAAACTAACAGTAATTCGAGGCAACAAGTAAAGAAATAATGTGCTAGTAAAGCACTTATCAGTTTTTCACAAGTAACATGACTTTTGATCCTTCCAAGCTGAACAGTTTCATAGAGGGGAAAGCTGGAGCGAGTGGTTGGCCCACAGTGACAAAGAAGGGGAAGAAGAGGTCATGGGCACAACTCAGAGGTTCCTGGGAAACATCGAATACACTGCTCATGGATGAGGAACCTCAGGATGTTCCTTCACCTCGTGTATCCCCGATCAAGATGATGCCAGACTTTGTGGATCTTGATGAGGATTCTTCCTAGAAAACCTCCCACTCCCCAGATGTTGTTGCCAAATATCACTCAAAGGTCAACCAGAGCGTTAGAATCAAGCATCTTGAGGCCATGATGACTAAGATAACAGGCTTTCCTTCATCAAAAACTCGATTTGTCATCCTCTAGCTTACCCAGATTCACGTGTAGGCTCTAAACATTGCACAGGGCATCGGCCTTCATGCAATTTATGACGAAGATAAGGTTGAAGGTTGGGGTGAAGCATTTCTGCTATGAAACAAAATTGAGGAGCTAGAAGCTGAAAAAAAAACTAAAGAAATAGGAAGAGGCTCTTAGGGAAGAGCTCGGGGAGGTAAAGGACGAGGCTGAAGAGCTTAAGCTCGAGCTCGAGCGTGTCCAAAAAGAGTTCGAGGAGAAGTTAGCTGTCACTCAGGTAAGGGCGGTTGATGATTTCAAAAACTCTTTAGAGTTCAAGCTCTTCCAAGGAGAGTATGTCTCAAGCTCATATAATTATGCATTCAAGCACGCTCGGGCCTTGTTACGAGCCAAAAGGTTCTGAAGTCAAGCACGGACATTTGAGAGTCGATCCTGAACTTACCAAGGGACTTGTGTTGTTGGAATTATACAATGCCTTGATGATGGGGATGACGAGGAGGACTAGGATTCGAGCAAGAAGTTGAAGTTAGGGATGGGGATCAAACATAGATTCTATGTATCCCCGACCGTATCCTCTTTGTAATCCGAGATTTCATGTTTTGAATGAATAAAAAGTACTTGACCCGACATATTGTTTGAGTTCATATATATTTGATGAAATTTATGCAAGTGTCTAGACCGAATACGGGCAATAAAACTGAGCATGGAAATAAACTCGAACGTAGATATTATGATTTAAACATGTGTAATCCCTGAACAAGGAAGTGTTTGAACCTATATTAACCCGGAATAAAGGTTTTATAATTGAGTACTAACCCCGAACTAGGTTAATGCATTTGAACGCGAACATGGGTAATATAATTTACCACCTGCTAATCCTTGAGAAAGGGTAATGTAATTGAACACGTGTTTACCCCGAACAAGGGTAATATAATTTGACACGTGCTAGTGCCCGAGCAAGGGTGTCATAATTCTGCATGTGTTCATCCCTAAACAAGGGTAATGATATTGAACATGTGTTTACCATGATCAAGGGTGATAGTAACAAAGGTTGATGCATCATTTTTATTGCTCGGGAAAGATTTTGATGTGCTTGCTCGGGGGTAAGGATTTAAGGTGCTTACTAGAGGGGAAGAATTCAAGTGTTTTCTAGTGGACAAGGCTTTGATGAGCTTGCTCGTGGGCAAGGTTTTCAGGTGCTTGATTGTGGGCAAGGCTTTGAGGTGCCTGCTCATGGGCAAGGCCTGAGTGCTTGCTTGTCGATAAGGCTTTGAGGTACTTGCTCGTGGGAAAAGCTTTGAGGTGCTTGCTCATGGGTAAGGCTTTAAGTGCTTGATTGTGGGAAAGGCTTTGAGGTGTTAGGTCGTGGGCAAGGCTTTGAGTGCTTACTCGTGGGAAAGGCTTTGAGTGCTTGCTCATGGACAAGACTTTGGAATAGTCACAAACAATGGAGAAATTTTTCTTTTTCTTTTAGGGGATAGTATCCCTAACTACTTTTATTTATAGACACAACTTTGTAGAGAAATAAAAGTTGGCACATAGGCCAAAATAGAAATGAAATTATGAAAACTGAAAATAAAGTAAAAAGAAACTAAGTGGACGAGTTACAGAGCTTGGTCTTTTTACTTATAGTAAGTTTTTAAGTTGTCTACATTCCATGGTCTTGTAAGTGGTGTTCTTACAAGATCCCATAGGCTATCTGATCCTCCTCGAGTCTTGTGTATGATCTCATAAGGTCCTTCCCAAGTTGGTCCAAGTTTTCCTAGGGGAAGACCAGTAGCTTTTGCTCTCCTCAATACTAGGTCCCTTGCTCTAAATCTACTCAGGTTAACTATGTTGTTAAAGTACTTGGTTGTTTTGCTTTGGTAGGATGCTATCTTTGCACTAGCCTGTTCGTGAACTTCTTCTAGTAGCTCAAGGCGTTCATTTGTACCTTCATTCTCAATATTAGAGAAAAGATGACTGTAACTTGGCATGCCAACTTCAACTGGGATTGTTGCCTCTGGCCCAAATGCAAGCCTGAAGGGAGTTTCCTTAGTAGCTATACGGTGAGAGTTTCTGTAGGCCCAAAGTGGTAGGTTGTCGAGCCAAGATCCATGTGCATCTCCAATCCTCGTGCAAAGGTCTTGGAGTATATCCCGTTCGTCACTTCTGCAAACCCATTACTTTGGGGGTGAGTGACTAACGTCAAATGATGGTAAATTTGTAGGTTAGCGCAGAAATTTTTGAACTGTATGTTGTCGAACTATCTGGTATTTTCCATTATTAGAACCTTCGGAAAATCAAACCTGCATATGATGGAATTCCTACAAAAAGACTTGAGTTTAGGCTTTAAAATAGTTGCTAGAGGTTCTGCTTCCACCCACTTGGTGAAGTACTGTAGTGACCGAAAATTTTTAAATAAAATAAAACCGTTTTTCTCGAAAAACGTATCGCTAAGTTAACTCCAAAATTTATTTTTAAAGTAAAAGCATGTTCGTCTGGCCATTTAAAAAAAAAAAAAAAAAATTAAACCTATTCCAAGTATAGTCCAATCTCGAATATTTTAAATTATCAAAATTTCCTTATCACTTTTAAATCCAAATTTTATAATTATTTTGAGTCCAATTTATTTAAGTCCGATTTTATTATTTTAGATCCAAATTTATATTGTCCAAATTTTGATTATTTTTTTTTTTAGCCCAATTAAGAAATTCTTCTAGCCCGAACCCACTTAAAATCCTAGGTATTTGTGCCCTAAACCTTTACTGTTCAATCACTCTTCCATCCTCATAAAAAACCAAGAACGCAGTCAAGCAATATTCTGTAACATTTTTCTTCCAACTCCATTGTGACGACCCGAATTCTCTTCCATTCGAGTGCCACTAAAAGTGACTCATATCATATTATCGAGACTTAAATAGTAATGTAAAATTATTCAAAAGAATAATTAGAATCCCATAATTTTATTTGTGAATAAAAATAGAACATAATTTTCTTACATAAAGTTCAACATAATTATCTCATCAATCTTAACCAGTTTTGCCACTTCCATGTTGACCGCCTCGAACCTTCAATTATCTAAAAATGGTAAATATCGTGGAGTGAGATTTATAAAATCCCAGTAAGTATACCAAGCATAATTTTCTTTTGAAAGCATATGGATCATTTTCATCATAACATAGGATATGATCGAAATCCTCATAAACATAGAGAGACACAAGAATTTTACCGAACTTAGATGGCAAGAATTCTTATGTGTAGCGCTACTAAACTCCGGTCCCCTTAGCATAATCATAAACATATCATATGGGACCAATAGCAATCTTGTGAGATTGATTTCATAGCAATGATCCAAACATTTTCGTAAAAACATAAGGTATATCTAATTTTCATAAAAACATACTTACTTTTCTTAAAAATATAAGGTATTTTACTTTTCATAAAAACATACTTACTTTTCTTAAAAATATAAGGTATTTTACTTTTCATAAAAACATACTTACTTTTCTTAAAAACATAAGGTGTATTTACCTTTCATAAAAACATACTTACTTTTCATAAAAACATAAGGTAATACCTTTCATAAAAACATACTTACTTTTCATAAAAACTTAAAGTATATTTACATTTCATAACAACATACTTAATTTTCATAAAAACATAAGATATACTTATTTGTCATAAAAACATACTTACTTTTCATAAAAACATAAGATATACTTACTTGTCATAAAAACATACTTACTTTTCATAAAAACATAAGGTCTATTTACCTTTCATAAAAACATACTTACTTTTCATAAAAACATAAGATATACTTACTTGTCATAAAAACATACTTACTTTTCATAAAAACATAAGGTGTATTTACCTTTCATAAAAACATACTTACTTTTCATAAAAACATAAGATATACTTACTTGTCATAAAAACATACTTACTTTTCATAAAAACATAAGGTGTATTTACCTTTCATAAAAACATACTTACTTTTCATAAAAACATAAGATATACTTACCTTTTAAAAGATTAAAATGAAGTGTAGTAGTAAATGGACCAAAACTTTCTTGACCACCTTGAATTTCTCTTACTTGTGGATTTTGTCAAGAGATTGGAAATAAGTGTATATGTGTAGAGTTGTGTGTAAAAGAGATGGGTTTAAATAGATGTATAAAGTTGGCATATTGTAAACATAATCATTCAATTCTATTAATTTTAACACATCATTTTCTTAAAGTAAAGCACCATTCATATACTTTTCCATATTTATACAAATAATATGCTCTTCATGATTATATATAATAGAGTCTTATCAATCATTCATATACTTTTCCATATTTATACAAATATTATGCTCTTCATGATTATATATAATGGAGTCTTATCAATCATTCATATACTTTTCCATATTTATACAAATATTATGCTCTTCATGATTATATATAATGGAGTATATAAATCATTCATATACTTTTCCATATTTATACAAATATTATGCTCTTCATGATTACATATAATGGAGTCTTATCAATCATTCATATACTTTTCCATATTTATACAAATATTATGCTCTTCATGATTATATATAATGGAGTATATAAATCATTCATATACTTTTCCATATTTATACAAATATTATGCTCTTCATGATTACATATAATGGAACCTCCCATGCTTGCATATATTTTCTTAATTTCAATAATAAAAGTAATTTTTGTATAAATAAATATTGGGATAACATTGAATTAAGTACTTGGACTTAATATACTTTAAATCAAGAGAATGGAGATATTTTTTTTTAGAAATTCGGAATTTAATTTAAAATCGAACGATCTCGATTATTTCTTGACTTGGCTATACGAATACGTCGCGGCGTTAACTTAATAGTAGCGACACGATTTTCTATTAAAATAATTATTAATCGCGTAAAAATTCTGGGTCGCTACATCCATAATCCACTGTAGCTTGCAAATCTGAAGTTTCAAATCCCAACTCAATTCATCACAAACCACCGTTCATCATCACCACCATCATCACCACGCCCAAACCTCAACCAACCCAATACACAACCACAACACAAATGAACCAACCACCAAATCGAATCATCATCACCACCAGCCCACTGCCAAGACCCCAAATCATCGCCACCACCACCTCCACAATCGAGTGCCACCACAACCTGCCACCCTAGTCATCGACCTGAAACAACCGTACATCCATAACCACCGCCACTCACACACCAAATCCGCCACCTCCATCAATTTGCCCACCTCACAAAATCAACCCAAAATGCCACAAAATCAAAGAAATAAGTTATCCAACCACATACCTTCGACCACCGCCCCGTGTTACCGGATCTTTTTTCGCCGAAATTCGCAACCTCCAGTCTCGGTTTCTTTCGGTTCTTCACGCCACATTTCGCCCAAGCCACTTCACCCCACACTGGCGCCACCATGCGACGGTGGTGCTGATGCCCGCCTTTCGCCGGCGATCTGGCCTAAAACCTAGGAAGGGGCGGAGCCCCTTCATTCCGTCGCCCATCTCGCCTCCCTCTCTCTGTCTCCTTCTGATCCGTTTTTAGAGAGAGAGAGAGAGAGAGAGTGAGGGAGATATAATATGTTATATTTTGAAAGTATTTTCAAAAATTACTTTTAGGTCCCCAAGTTTTAAATTCATTTAAATCAGTCCTTTTAGTTTTAAAACTTATCATTTCAGTTCCTTAAGTTTTTAAATGATTTTAATCAGCCCCTTCGTTTTTTTTTTAAATCTATTATTTCAGCCCTATAGTTTAATATTCGTTTGAGTTTCAACTCAACTTTTGAAAATTTACATATTAGTCCCTCAAGTTTGAAAAGTATTCATTTTAGCCCCTCAACTCTCAAATTACTCATTTTAGTCCCCCAACCTTCAAATCATCAATTTCAGTCCCCAAACTGTAAATTATCATTTTTTAAACTATAAATTTCAAAAGACTAATTTAATTTAATTTTCTAATTGGCTAGACGAGGCGTACGGAGATTTAAATGATTTAAGTCGTTTCCCGCTCAACTTTGCACTCGTCGGATTTAAGGTAGACTCGCCCCTGCTAATTGATTTATATTATAATTGCATGCGTTATGTGGATTTGTGTGATTTTATGCTTAATTGCATGAGAAAAGAATATCTCTTTTGAGATAAAGAATTTATGTTATGCTGGGCATAACTTATCTGCTAGCCAAGAAAAGAAAAGAATGTGTTCATTTGCGTTCACCATGTAATGCCTATGAATAAGAAAAGAATGTCACTACATTATTTGCATGATTGCGTGTTCAATTATCTTGTAGATTAATTACTGGCGATGAGTCTACTGAGTATTTCATTTTTGAAATGCTCAACCCGTTATTTTAACACTTTTGCAGATTTCGGAGACGATGGCGAGTGATGGGAAATGACGGCAAATTACAAATTGATATTTTTTTTAAAGTCGTGAACTTTGAAATGATTATTTCATTTTATCAAGAATTGTTATTTTTTACAAATTTGTACGAAAATACTTATTCCATTTGAATTATTGCTAAACTTTTATTCGATAAATGCGATATTTAATATTTAATCATTTTTCCGCAACAAAGTTTATTCAAGAATTTAGAAAAGTGACGTTCCCGCGCTCATCGGAACTCGGGGCGTTACAGCATGGTATCAGAGCCCGGTTTACGTTTCTGTAGACTTACAAATTTTTTTTTTTTTACAAAATAAGAAAATAAATTTTTCTAAAAATAATAGAAATAATGTTTTGACGACTTTTTGCCATTGCCATCATTTTCCGCCGACTCCGAAGGTAACGAAGTTTAGTATGGTTACTTTATTGATTTATTTCGGATACTTGAGAATAAATGTTTTGAGAATTTGACGAGAAAAGAAAAGAAAAGAAAAGACGAGAAAGAATAAGAAAACTAGTATCCGAAATAATGAGAAAGAAATAAAGAAAGAAATGAATTTTGGAGTATAACGAGAAATTTTTCAGAAAGAAAGAAAAAAAAAGAGAACGAATGTTGAACATAATGGGAATAATATGATTTAAGAATGATTTTATAATAATTTTTGTCCTCGAATTTAGAAATGATGAACCCTACCTGGACTTTGCATAATTGATTTTAGACATGTCACCAATTACGAGAAGTCAACAGAAAGGATTAGACAATATTTCGGAATATCTATCGTTAGACTAACACCTCATGTAAAGATATATGACCACACTATCGACTATTGTGCCGCGCATTATGAGGCCATGGCTAGTGATTTTAGAGTAACTATTGCGAAAATTCATTAGTCACTTGTTGTCAACATTTTCAGTAAATCAACGAGAAATAGCAAGCCAGTTTTATTAAGTTGTGATGAGAGGTTGAGATTATAAGTGATGTGATTTTATTGAGACTTTTATGAGAAGAATTATGAAATTAGAGATTTAAAGTTTTGATTCTTAATTATTGGGAATTAAGGACTTGATATTGTGTTTGAGTAAGTGGATTATTCCTCTATTTTGAGAGAAATTTATAATGTTGTTTAGTCTTATAATTAAGAAATTTTGGAACTATGATTTGTGGCATATATTTTATAAGTATGACAAATGAGTGGTCATTTGAGTCAATTTATGTATTGAAGGAAGTGAGATATTGATATTGGAAACTAGGATTTGAAATTGTTATGTTGAGGAATTATAAATTGATTTTTTGGGATATTTTTGGTGGTACTGAAGTTTGTTGGAAATGTTGTCAATATTTAAATCGTTGTGGTCAAATGTAGAGCTATTTATTATTGTTGGTTATAAATTATACCTACGGGTTGGATAAGTCCAAATTATAAGGGAGACTTTGCCTAGAATTTTATCATTTGGAATTAAGAGCATAATATGGTATGCAACCACTAAGGGAATTGAGGTTATAATTGCAAATTCATGTATACCATAAGCGAGATTTAGTAAATGATAAGTTATATTTTGAAAGATGAGTGAAGATAAGTATTATGGCGTTATTGGGAAGAATCTAAATTATTCTTGAGAACGAATTGATCGCTAGTAAGGAATGATCACTTGAATTGGAGAAATATTATAAATTATGAGGATAGGAGATAATACTGTTGATTTATTTTGGAATTTGATCGGGTAGATATGTTAAAGATAAGCTGATAATATTATGTTGATTTGTGAATAATATGTTATTGGGTATACTACATAGAGAGAATATTCAGGTAATCTCTATCGTTTTGATTATTTTGGTGATAAGAAGTTTTAGAGATGACAAATTATTATGGTTTGATATATTTTTAAAGAAATAGTACAAATTTATTGAGATTGGAGAAAATTTTTGTAAGGGGCTTACAGAGATTAGTGAAGAGACGTGATGTCATTTGGGTTATTGAATAATGACTTAAGTAGTTAGCAAATACTTCTTTATACAGAGTTTAGAGGCTATGTTAAGAGCTTGCATTTTAGACCTTTGTGATGATTAGGAAAACCATTTACCGTTTGTGGAATTTACATGTAATATGATTAATGGGAATAGTCAGTTATCATGAAAGGGAGATATTGAAAATATTTTATGATGAGATGCCTTAAAGGAGTAGAGATTTATTATAGTGAGAAATTGGGAACAAGTGATTGAACGTTTGGGATTATATGAGATAATGATGATGGTCATAAGGTCATTTGAATACAAAAGGTATAATAGATGATGGTAAGGAATAATGTGATAATGAAAACTGAAGGTGATAATGTATTGAGATTATGAAATAAGTCGACCATCCATGAATAAGTTATGCTGTATTTGGTTCTAAGTGAAAATTCAAAGAATAATGAATCTCAGTCATGGAAAATAAGTCAGGATCTCCTCGTAATGTGAATGATTCACTGATGTACGTTAAGTTTTCATTTATGATACTAGAGAATCATGAGAGAAAATTTTCTTTTTTTTTTTTTTTGGATGAAATTGATGAAAGAAATTTTATCAGGTCCTAAAGTTTGTACAAGTATTGATGAAGTAATGCATTTGATCAGATAAAGGCTTATGATTGATCATATCTGGAAACTTTGGAGATTTATATTGATGGTATTTTGTTTAGAAAATAAGAAATGAAATTTTATGTAATTGTTCTTGTGGAAAGAATTTGTGGAAAATAGAGATAAGACTTCACAGTGATGACTTATTTTGGGAATGGTGTGCAAAGAAGTGACAACGGTAGAATCCAAGATTTATTAGTCTGAGAGATTGATATATAATCTTAGTGAGCAGATTGACGTATAAGGTCCACGTGATAGGTATGATGGTTATTATATTGAAATCTTATAGAGATTGATATGAATATTTGAGGTCATATGATATGATGATAAGTGACAGGTTACATGATGACTCCAAGATATGATGATTAGACGGTTAAGGGATGTTATGGTTATCTCGTGAAGAATCGTGTGAATATTGAGTGAATTGATCTTATCTTGATGGTTTATTGAATTATAGTGACATATTACCTATGATTGAGAATCTTCATTTTGAGTCATAAGATATATGGATTTATTTAAGATTTTGATGATGCATTTTCGATTACTTATTACCGGTTGTACTTTAGATGCGAGTAAATATTTTGGCTACAATAATGGAAAACCTGAGATAATCAGTTGTGTGACTTTTACTTATAATGGAATTGTATCTTTGGGTTAAGTAAACTTGATGAGGAATCCTGTATGATTCATATAAGTCTTATTTATTGGGGATAGATTTAATCATAGTATTGTTCAGAGCGTGACACAAATTGAAGTTGGAGAATAGAAGAGATTATATCTTGAACTTCAGATTGGGAAGTTAGTGAAGTTTCTTAAGTTTGAGAATATCATATCTGATCCTTATGATGCTGCTTTAAGTTAGTACATTAGTCCTCAGTTAGAATGCGTATGTGATATCAAGTACTTGATGCATGATTTAAAAGTATGGACTAAAGGATTCAAGTTTGAATTTCTCCAATTTTGAAAAGGAAATTTCAGCCGAGTTTAGAAATGATTACGTTTGTAAATCTTTTCAGAAAGATTCTGCCAAGTTTGGGTTTTGTACTCAATGTTTTGGAATTGATACCGCGTTTCTATGTTGTGGATCATAAGGTTTTATTCTTGATCAATCTTCTTGAATTATAGTTTAAGCATTGAAATAATTGATATTTATATCGTGAATTCGATATCAGTATAGATCCTTGAAATGTTGGAAATAGAAGGTCAATGAATGAGTTTATAAGTTGGATAATGTCAGATGATTGATTGAGTTCTACACAATAGCTATCAAGCGCCTTTTCGATAGCTTTGTATGAGGTACAGATATATATTAGAGAAGTTGTTCGATTTCATGGATTACTAGTGTCCCTTTTCCGGATAGAGATCCGAGAATTTCTTCGAGATTTTGGAAGAGTATACATGTGGCAATGGGTACTAAATTAAATTTTAGTACTGCCTACCATCTCCAAATTCAGACATTGAAAGATATGCTTAGGGCATGTGTTCTAGACCCAAATGGTAATTGAGAGACACATTTTCCATTAGTAGAGTTTGCCTACCACAAACGGTTTCCGGGCCAACATTGATATGTCATTATATGAAGCACAATATGGGTGAAGATGTCGATCGCCAATCTATTGGGATGAAGTTGGCGAGAGGAAATTATTGAGTTTAGAATTAATTGAGAAAACAATGTAGGCTATCGAGAAGATCAGATTACGGATTAAAGCTGCCTAAGACAAACAGAAAAGCTATGCCGATCAAAGAAGATGCTTAATGTTTGAGATTAGAGAAAAAGTGTTCTTGAAAGTAGCTCCTATGAATGGTTCTTTTCGTTTCGGCAAGAAAGGGAAATTAAGGTCTTGTTTCATCGGACCATTTGAAATACTAGAGAAGTGGATAATGAGGCTTATCGTTTGACTTTGCCACAAAACTTACAGCCTTTCACAATGTTTTCATGTTTCCCTATTGAGAAAGTATGTTCATAATCCATATCATGTGGTGAATTATCAGCCTCTTGCAGTTCAGAAAGATCGATCATATGAAGAGGCACTTATGTGCATAGTAGAGAGAAAAGTTCATGTCTTAAGAAATAAAGAGTTTCCTTTAGTCAAAGTCCAGTAGGGTAAACACAATAGTGATGAAGCTACTTGGGAAAAAAAAGAAGAGAATGAGATGCTGGCTAAGTATCCAGATATTATAGATTAAGTAAGTTTATATTTCGAGGACGAAATTATTTTAAGGGGGTAAGGTTGTAGTGACCGAAAATTTTTAAATAAAATAAAACCGTTTTTCTCGAAAAACGTATCGCTAAGTTAACTCCAAAATTTATTTTTAAAGTAAAAGCATGTTCGTCTGGCCATTTTTTAAAAAAAAAAAAAAAAAAAAATTTAAACCTATTTCAAGTCTAGTCCAATCTCGAATATTTTAAATTATCAAAATTTCCTTATCACTTTTAAATCCAAATTTTATAATTATTTTGAGTCCAATTTATTTAAGTCCGATTTTATTATTTTAGATCCAAATTTATATTGTCCAAATTTTGATTATTTTTTTTTTAGCCCAATTAAGAAATTCTTCTAGCCCGAACCCACTTAAAATCCTAGGTATTTGTGCCCTAAACCTTTACTGTTCAATCACTCTTCCATCCTCATAAAAAACCAAGAACGCAGTCAAGCAATATTCTGTAACATTTTTCTTCCAACTCCATAATCCACTGTAGCTTGCAAATATGAAGTTTCAAATCCCAGCTCAATTCATCACAAACCACCGTTCATCATCACCACCATCATCACCACGCCCAAACCTCAACCAACCCAATACACAACCACAACACAAATGAACCAACCACCAAATCAAATCATCATCACCACCAGCCCACTGCCAAGACCCCAAATCATCGCCACCACCACCTCCACAATCGAGTGCCACCACAACCTGCCACCCTAGTCATCGACCTGAAACCACCGTACATCCATAACCACCGCCACTCACACACCAAATCCGACACCTCCATCAATTTGCCCACCTCACAAAATCAACCCAAAATGCCACAAAATCAAAGAAATAAGTTATCCAACCACATACCTTCGACCACCGCCCCGTGTTACCGGATCTTTTTTCGCCGAAATTCGCAACCTCCAGTCTCGGTTTCTTTCGGTTCTTCACGCCACATTTTGCCCAAGCCACTTCACCCCACACTGGCGCCACCATGCGACGGTGGTGCTGATGCCCGCCTTTCGCCGGCGATCTGGCCTAAAACCTAGGAAGGGGCGGAGCCCCTTCATTCCGTCGCCCATCTCGCCTCCCTCTCTCTGTCTCCTTCTGATCCGTTTTTAGAGAGAGAGAGAGTGAGGGAGATATAATATGTTATATTTTGAAAGTATTTTCAAAAATTACTTTTAGGTCCCCAAGTTTTAAATTCATTTAAATCAGTCCTTTTAGTTTTAAAACTTATCATTTCAGTTCCTTAAGTTTTTAAATGATTTTAATCAGCCCCTTCGTTTTTTTTAAATCTATTATTTCAGCCCTATAGTTTAATATTCGTTTGAGTTTCAACTCAACTTTTGAAAATTTACATATTAGTCCCTCAAGTTTGAAAAGTATTCATTTTAGCCCCTCAACTCTCAAATTACTCATTTTAGTCCCCCAACCTTCAAATCATCAATTTCAGTCCCCAAACTGTAAATTATCATTTTTAAACTATAAATTTCAAAAGACTAATTTAATTTAATTTTCTAATTGGCTAGACGAGGCGTACGGAGATTTAAATGATTTAAGTCGTTTCCCGCTCAACTTTGCACTCGTCGAATTTAAGGTAGACTCGCCCCTGCTAATTGATTTATATTATAATTGCATGCGTTATGTGGATTTGTGTGATTTTATGCTTAATTGCATGAGAAAAGAATATCTCTTTTGAGATAAAGAATTTATGTTATGCTGGGCATAACTTATCTGCTAGCCAAGAAAAGAAAAGAATGTGTTCATTTGCGTTCACCATGTAATGCCTATGAATAAGAAAAGAATGTCACTACATTATTTGCATGATTGCGTGTTCAATTATCTTATAGATTAATTACTGGCGATGAGTCTACTGAGTATTTCATTTTTGAAATGCTCAACCCGTTATTTTAACACTTTTGCAGATTTCAGAGACGATGGCGAGTGATGGGCAATGACGGCAAATTACAAATTGAAATTTTTTTAAAAGTCGTGAACTTTGAAATGATTATTTCATTTTATCAAGAATTGTTATTATTTACAAATTTGTACGAAAATACTTATTCCATTTGAATTATTGCTAAACTTTTATTCGATAAATGCGATATTTAATATTTAATCATTTTTCCGCAACAAAGTTTATTCAAGAATTTAGAAAAGTGACGTTCCCGCGCTCATCGGAACTCGGGGCGTTACAAGTACTCTACTGCTACTGCTATGAACTTAAGTTGTCCCCTTGTTAAGGAAAAAGGTCCTAGGATGCCGATTCCCCCACTATTCGAAAGGTCCTAGGCACTACATAGGAGTTAGGTCTTTAGCTAGTGTGTGGATGATATTTCCATGCCTCTGAGACTTATCACACTTCTTCACACAATCCATTGCATTGGCTCTCATGGTAAGCCAATAGTACCCATATCTGAGGAGTATGTAAGCTAAGGTCTGAGCACCTTGAAGGTTCCCACATATGCCCTCATGAACTTCTGCAAGAGCTTGAGAAGCTTCTAAAGTTCTCAGGCATCTAAAGTTCTCAGGCATCTGAAGTTCTAAGGCATCTGAGGTAGGGGAATGTGAAGCTTCTTCGAAAGAAGACTCTTCTTATCATGTAGGACGGTGGCGGGAAACAAAACAAATAAAGAAAAAGAAAAGAAGAATCTAGCTGATCTTTTTTTGATGCTCCTAGTCTCCCTCATATTTTCAAGAAGGCTTCCATCTGATATATACTTGGCTATGGGGTACATCAATGAGGGTTCATTGTCAATGTCCATGATTGTAGGCTTCGGGGTTATGCTTGACTGTGATACAAATTTCATGTGGACAATTCTTTTAAGGTTGTCTATGCTCATGAATACTAACCTTGAAAGAGCATCGGCCTTGATATTTTTTGTTCGGGGTATTTTTAAGATCTCGCAACTTCTTAACATCCTTTGTAGGTCATGAACACATAGGTAGTATAAACTCATTTTTTTCCTCTTTCCTTTTGAATGTGCCATAAATCTGCCCCACAAAAAGTTGGGAGTCACTGAAAATATTTATATGTTTGAGTTCAAAGCAAATGGCAATCTCAACCTTGATGATAACAACTTCATACTCAATTTCATTGTTCGTTGTTTAAATTCAAACCTCAAGGCACATTGTATTTCGACATGTCTACCCAGGCTCATGATTATGACTCTTGCAGCCAAGCCCGAATGAAGTCTTCCAAGGCCTGTAATTTTATCGAAGGTCAGGGTTTGAATTCAATATCAAATTCTCCAAATTCAATTGCCCATTTGAGAAGTCTTCCTGATATGTCGAACTTCTGAAGTATATGTTTGAGGGGCTGATTAGTGAGCACTATAATCGTATGTGACTAGAAGTACTATGTTTGAGGGGCCGATTAGTGAGCATTGTAATCGTATGCGATTGGAAGTACTGTCTCAATTTTTTGGCTGCTACAACTAGTGCTAACGCCAACTGCTCTACTATTATGTAACATGTTTTGGTGTTAAGCAAAACCTTGCTGACATAATATATTGGATGTTGGGCCCGGTCTACATGTCTCCGACAAGAACTGCACTTACTGCATTTTGGGAGACTGCTAGGTACAATGATAGAACATCCCCTGGGCTAGGTTTTATAAAAACAAGAGGCGTCGCTAGGGATACCTTGAGTTCTTGTAGAGCATTTTCACATTCGTCATTCCACTCAAATGTCTGATTTCTCCTAACGATCTTGAAAAAGGGAAAACACTTATCAGCTAATCTTTACATGAATCTGTTAAGTGCTACTACTCGACCTGTTAACTTCTGAACCTCTTTCCTGCTCTTGGGGGATTCCATGGAAGTTAGGACCTGTATCTTATCAGGGTTTGCCTCAATACCCTGATGAGAGATCATGAACTCAAAAATCTCCCTGATGATACCCCGAACGCACACTTAGTTGGGTTCAACTTCATCTTGTATTTTTTGAGTGTAAAAAACACCTCCTCGAGGTCGTTGATATGTATGTTGGTCTCTGTGCTCTTCATTACTATATCATAGAAATATGACACAATGCTCTTCCCAATTAAACCTACGAACACTTTATTAATTAGCTTTTGTTATGTTTCCCCTGCATTCTTCAAACCAAAAAGCATAACCTTATAACAATATATTGCTAAGCCTTCCATGAATGATGTCTTTTCCTGGTCATCCTCTGCCATTGGGATCTGATGATAGCCTGAGAAAGTATCAAGGAAGCTGTATAGTTTATGACCTGATGTGTTGTCCACGAGGTTGTCAATTCGTGGTAAAGGGTAGCTGTCCTTGGGGCATGCCTTGTTCAAATCTGTATAGTCCACGCAAATGCACCTCCTACAATTGCATTGTGAGCTTGCCTATATCTTCTTAGATTATTGTTCACTGATCAGGAGCAAACTATCTTTCCTCTGTTTGACTGTCACGCATCTAGATTCACATTCAGCCTATGCACTACGACCTCAGAGTCAATCCCCGACATGTCCTATACCTTGTAAGCGAACACATCAATATTGTACCTCAGACACCGTGTGAGTGTCGATTTGAAATCTTCATCGAGATCCCAACCAATCGTGATTTTCCTCCCAGACTTGAGCTCGACCTCCAAAAGTTCCTCAACTAATGAGAGCCTATCACGGTGCTCGAGGTTGGGCCCGAGCGTTGAAATCTATGCACTTCCGTTGGGAGATTCTTAACATTGGTAACATGACACTGCCTTGCTACTTTTTGATTTCCTCAACTCTTATGCCTTTTGATGTCGGGAATTTCATGGCTGGATAGAATGTCGATACAATTTCTCTAATCTTATTTATCAGTGGCCATCCTAGAATCACCTTGTACGTCATTGGGGTGTGTACAACATGGAACATGGTTACTTCTATCACTTGCTTGGGGTTTGTTCCCAATGTCAATGGAAGCTCGGTGGTACCTTCGGTCATGATAACACTCCCTAAGAAGCCTTGCAAGGGAGTTCTGATAGACCTCAAGTTGTTTGTTAATATCCCCATTTTGGTGAAAACCTCATGCAATAACACATTGGCTGCGCTCTCGTTGTCAACTAAATTTTTTTTTCACTTTGTAATTAGTTATATTGTGGTGACTACCATAGCATCATCATGAGGAGTAATCACACCTTTCATATCATCCAACCCAAACGTGATATCTTGATGAGTAACAGGCTCGACTCATGAGGAAGTCACCTAGCATACACTCAATCCCCATTTTGAGAGTCTCCACCATCAGCTATTCCACCAATGATGACATTGATTGTACTGCTATAGGTTTGTTGTTCTTCAATGATTGATCCAGCTCATGATCCTACTTCTATTATTTGTCATGACCAACGTAAGTTTACAGAAACCCCTCTTTATCAAAGCCTCGATTTCTCGCTGTAACGTATAGCAAGTCTCTGCAGCGTGCTCATGATCACGGTGAAAATCACAATACTTGCTCTTGTTACACGAGTCTGGAGAGGAGACCTAATCCTAGCTGACCATTTGAGCTCTTTCATATCTTTGATCTCCATAAGGATGTTGGCCCGAGGTGTGTTTAGAGGAGTGACAAATGGTTGTTCTGGCCTTGTTTTATCCTAATCAAGTTCCTGTCTAGAGTTATCATCACGTTATCTCTTGCGATCGTTCCTACAGTCTTTATGCTTAGATTTTCCATAGGTTATATCGCTCTTCCTTATATACATAGCTTCTTCTCATATTTATATACTTCTCACCCCGAGTAAGAAGTTTTGTGATAGATTTAGGCGGTGTTTTTGTTAGGGACATCTTGAAAGACTCGCACTTCACTGCATGAGTAAGAGTAGATACAGTAGTAGAAATATGAATATCATGGATATGTAGTCTTTCAGCATTGAACCTGGTCATGAACTCACATAGTGTCTCATTCTATCCTTGGCAAAGTCTCATTAGCGAAGTAGCTATCTTCCTTATGCGTTAACTACTTGCAAAGAAGGCTAAAAATTTGTTTGCAAGATCTTCGAATGATGGAATTGGATTTGGTTCAAGAGTTGAGAAACAATCCCTAGCAGCATTGGTCAAGGTTTGGGGGAATGCCTTGCACATAACCTGATCTGGGACAACTTTCAAGTTCATGAAGTCAATGTACATATTGAGAAGATTCACACGTCAGTTGTACCATCGTATTCCGTTATCCGTGGATACTTGAACTTACTTGGTAGGGGAAAGACTAAAACCTTTGGCGTGAATGGAGTGTTTGGGGGTGAAACCAACTGGGGCCTAAATGTTTTGCCATATGGCGGCTGCTATTCCCTCTTGAATAATTCTCACAAGCTCAGCAAGAGGTATGACGACGGTTCTTGAACTCATGAAATTCGGTGGTGATGGGTGTCTCAATGCACCAAAATAATAAATAATTCCTTACTCACTAAATATTAATTAATAATGTAGTAGCGAGAGTAAGGGTCGATCCCATGAGGAACGAAAACTAATTTTTGTTATCCGATCAATTAGAATGGAATGGGGGGTTTGTTGTTTAAAATTGTTTGAATAAAAAATATGCATAAAATAAATAATTAAATATAACTAGAGAAATAATATGAGAAGAAATCTTGTTCTCGGGTTCGGTTGTGCCCTCAATTAATGTTATACCTTTTCTTGTAACGTGATCTGTCCCTAATTCAATTATCAATCATAAATAATCAACAAGCTCTGATTATCTAAATTCTTCCTTATGTGTATTGATTCAAAACAAGCTCTTCGAACCAATTCTAGCCACGGACAATCCTAAACAAGCTCTTAGGATTTAATGCACAATTAGTATGAAAATTTAGAAGAATAGATTGAATTGGATCGTTAATTTCACAAGCTCGAATAAATCAATTCAAGTTGAATTATTACTAAACCTGCACGATATTTATTTGCTACCAAAGTAATGAGTCAATGACAATTACGGATCAAAAATCTAAACATAGCATATTCATGAGTCCAAAGAACAATAATTCAATTGGACAAATTAAAATATTAATAAAATAAACTCAATTAAACATTCAAAACATAATAATCCAACAATTGAAATAAAGGAATAAATACAACATTACTTGTTCGTAAGAAAAGAAGATAACACAATTAAGTTAACACAACTTCCCCTTTGAACAAGATATGGAATTTATCCTAGCATGGTTGTGGTAGATTCTTCAAGTTGCTTCATGAATTCCATTGTTTTTGATATTCTTGTACTTGAAAATCTCCCAAGATTGCTCTATATTTTTCTCTCAATTTCCTTCAATGTCCAGCCTCCTTTTTGTGGTGATTTTGCTCCTTTAATACTCCCAAAATCGTTCCCTAGCTTTACCCACAAGATATACCAAAATTATGCAATGAATCAGATAAGAAAATTTCTTGGCAAGCAAGTTACGGCCGTAACTTTGTCATTTACGGCTGTAAGTGCATCTCTACCGAGAAGCGCCTATGCTCGATGTTTTGGTCATAACTTTCTCTCCCGAAGTCCGATTGTGGTGATTCAAGTTGCGTTGGAAAGAAAACTCAAATATATACAATTATTTGTGAAATATATCTTCCCAAATTAGAAAGTTTTCTATGACCAAATTGAGTTTCAATCTATGACTAAAATTCATGATCACAATCCTTGCAGGTTTTTGATTTCCAACTTCACTCCAAAGCTTCTTTGACCATAATTTTTGCATCTAATCTTCTTCCCACATGCCATTATTGATTTGAAGCTCTTTGAATATTCCCTTGAACCTCACTTCTTGATTTTTTGTATTTCTTTAGTCCTGTTTCCTTTCTTTTCTTCTTTTTGACCTTACATAGTACAATAAATGAAAGGGCATTAAACGATACTTCAATAGGATCAAACCAATAAAAAAATAAGATAATAAGTGAATTAAATACATGGTAATAAAGCACATATCAAATCCCACCACACTTAAACCATTGTTCATCCTCGAATAATGATGTGAAAGAAAAGAAACATAACTCAAACAAAAAGATAGACCTACAATCAGAAAGTCAAGGTTACAGCCCACTTCTCTTTTAGCATGAAAATTCAATTGCATAACTGGAGTGTGTTAGTGTGTGCAAGAGATGCATCATCCAATATCCTTTGAATAGAAATGAAAATCAATATCCCCTACCCAATTCATTATCCAGTGTAGCTTGTATCCTCCCACCTCTCGTGCGTTCTCTCGTAACATATATCAATTCACTGCAAGGGTGTTAGTTTCGACTAACTCAAAAGCACAGAATATTGACCAAGCAATTCAAACCACTCATAAGCATATGTAATGGGAGTTAACACCCTCACCAGATATTTCTCTCTTCGCACAAAGTGTATAAGGGTGAGAATTTTCACTCAACTCACTGCATGGAGAATCTATTATAACAGACTGCTCAAATGTCATAACCGGAGCCAACAATAACACAAGTGCAAAGTAAAGGTCTTTATTTGGTTGTAATGGGGCTTCAGGTCAGGTAGGATAAAATGACATATTTAGGCTAAGTCGAGAAGGAATTTTGCAAACCAAGTCAATTCATAATGACATTACTTCCTTAACTCTCAATACGAACTTCATTGTTTCACTCCACCCAACTTTGTTCACACTTGATTCTTTTTCTTTTTTAAACAAGTTGAGTGTTTAACTTCCTCAACTATTAATTTTCTTGACTAAACTTCTTTTTTATTGCTTTTTCTCTTTCGATTTTTTTTCTAGTACAGACTGCAACTTTTTCTCTTTTGTTCAAATCATTACGCAGTCACCAATTGACACAAGATAGAATTACACTCCTCTGAATTCAGTCCATCACACAACCGTCACCCAACACAAGATAACCATTGCACTTCTTAGACTTAGACCACAGTACAATCCTCAATCAACAAAAGCTTGCGAATCCCTTCTCTATGGGTTCAAACAGAGACAATGCGAAAGAAAGGGTATTCGTGGCATCAAAATTTCAAGGAAAAACTAAGGCTCAAAGGGGCTTCAATCGGTACATGTATCATGATAGGCCCTTTTAGCAGGTCAAGTTTGGTTTAATCTAATGCCTTTACTATATTTTACACTTGAGCCAGGAAGCTACAACGACATGCACAAGAAAGCATATCCAAGAACAAACCAACCATACAGGACACACATAAAAAAATAGAGCTTAATATATAGAGCAAAAGTAGCTCATAAGCTCAAAAGCTCACAAATTATGGTTATATGTGCTTCTCCCATCCAAATATGAGTTATAGGTCATTACTCAGTCTTGGTTCCGAACTCAGAAATCTAGTGGATAATGATAGAATGAAGTTACTCGGGGGGTATTTTATCATATTTATTTTGGTTTGACTCAATTAGGTTGTAGAAATTTTTCAATTTGTCCCCATTTTCAAACTAATTCAGAAATTATTGGAAAAATCATCTCTATGTGCTCATTCTTTGTCCGATTATGCAATTTAAGAAGTTGGTAGTTCAAAAATTATCAGAAGTGAGGCCGCTTCCTATTATACCAAAATGTGGATCTAAGTACAACTAACTAACAAAAAACTGAATGAAGATGAATAAAATAAGGATAACAAAAGATAATAGATAATCATTCCCCCCTACACTTGAATTCCACATTGTCCTCAATGTGGATCATGACAATACAAAACAAAAGAGGGGAATGTGAATGGAATCAGAAGAAGAGATGGAATTTTAAAAGTCTGCGAAACTTACGGCCGTGAAGATATTAATTACGGCCGTAAGTAACAATCTGAAAAAAAAAAATTGAAAGAATCAACTACGTCTGTAAACAATATAGTTACGGCCGTAATTAGGCCTCTGGATAAATTCGATGGAGTAGAGTTACGACCGTAAAGTTTTAACTTACAGCCGTAACAAGGCCACTGATTTTTTTTTTTGTTGTGAATGAAATTAACTAATAAGAAAAATAAAAAAATAACAATTTGAGGGAGTAAAGAAACTCCCCTCTCCGGTTGCCTCCCGAGCAGCGCATTTGTTTACTGTCGTTGGCTTGATGGGTTGCTTCCTTCTTCATCCGGGATCAACTGGACTCCTAAAGCTCAATTTCTTCTTCATGCTCTTCAATAGGGCCTGCAAAATAGGGGGTAGAAGCTCTTTATTAGAAATTAGTGATGCGACCTGAGAGGTTTTACCTGATTGTGGTGACTTTGGACAGTCCTTTCCACCGAGTTCAAAAATTTCCTGTACTAAAGAATCAATCACATTAACAGATTGAACAGGATTATCATCATCATTACTTTTCACGGAATCATAAATATTGAATTGAATAATCTCATTATCAAATTCCATGGTAAGTGAGCCACTACTAACATCTATCTTGGTCTTAGATGTTTTTAGAAATGGTTTGCCTAACAAAATAGGAGTAGAGTCGGGGGAGTGGTCATCATTCATCTCCAATACATAAAAATCTGCAGGAAATACTAACCCGCCTACTTGCACTAGAATGTCTTCAGCTACCCCTCCAGGATAAGCATTAGAACGATCGGCTAGTTGAATTATAACATTAGTTTCAGTCACTTTGGCAAGTTTTAATGAAACATAGGTGGACCTAGGCATTACATTGATAGATGCTCCTAAGTCTATTAAAGCACGATTTATTTTCTTATTGCCTATTTGACAAGGTATGGTAAACATACCTAGATCCTTGCACTTGGGAGGTAATTTTATTTGAAGAAGTGCAGATACAGACTCACCCATTTTTACCATCTCATTTCCCCTTAGCTTTCTCTTATTGGTGCACAGATCCTTCAAAACCTTTGCATATCGGGGCACTTGCTTGATTGCATCTAACAGTGGAATGTTGATTTCCACTTTCATGAACATCTCCAGTATATCCTTTTCCTTGTCCTCCTTAGTCGCTTTTGCTAACCTGTTGGGAAAAGGAGGTGGATTTAGTTTAACGCTTAAATGGGAATCAGTTTTTACCTAAGAGTCTTGCGAAGTGTCGTTTTTCTTTCCAACTCCTTCTCCCTCATTTTCCTCCTTTTCAGGTGCAACAGGTTCCCCTTGCGGGCCCTCAACCTCTTTTCCATTGCGGAGAGTGATGACACTAACATTTTTAGGATTCACCTCAGGTTGAGATGGTAGTTTACCTCCGGATTGTGCTTCCAACCTGTTGATGGCGGTGGCCATTTGGCTCATCTGGTTCTCCAAATTTTGAATGCTGGACTTTGCATCCTGTTGAAATTGTAATGTATTAGTTGCAAGTTTTTTTACCTTGTCTTCAAGAGTCATACCTGACCCTTGAGGTTTTTGCTGATATTGCCCCTGTTGTTGGAAGGTTCCTTGTTGCTGAAATTTCCCTTGAGGTTTGTTGGAAATGAAACCCGGGGGCTTCTTAATTCCGTAGCTTAGGTTGGGGTGATCCCTCCATCCTGGATTGTAGGTATTAGAGTACGGATTGTACTACTGTCTTTGGAATGGGAAACCTTCTGTAGCATTCACCTAGGCACTGTTTTCCTCTTGCAACACTGGATAAGTATCTGTTGGATGTCCAAAATTCGTGAATATCCCACAGGCTTTGACTTGTTGTAACCTTCCTACTGCAATTTGTTTTACAAGATTGGTTAGTTCAGACAATTTACTTTCAATATTGGAACTACTTACCTCATTTACGCGCCGAACTTGCATATCCATATTTGAATTGAATTGCTGAGTGTTCTCAGCCATATTGGAGATTAAAGCCCGTGCTTGTTCCGGTGTCTTGTCCATCAGTGCACCTCCGCTTGTGGCATCTATCATGCTTCTATCCATCGGTGCCAGACCTTCATAAAAATATTGTACCAAGAGTTATTCACTAATCTGATGATGGGGGCAGCTTGAGATGAGCTTTTTGAAGCGCTCACAATACTCATATAATGATTCATCATTGTTTTGGTGCACCCCACATATTTCCTTTCTGATCGTTCCAGCTCTTGATGCAGGAAAGTACTTTTCTAGGAATAGGCTCTTCATGTCGTTCCGGGTGGTGACTGATCTAGATGGTAGACAGTATAACCAGTCAGTATCAGCATCCTTCAACGAGAATGGAAAGGCCCTCATCTTGATTTGTTCCTCAGTAATATCCGTGGGTCTCATGCTATCACAAATGACATGGAACTCTTTCAGATGTCTGTATGGGTCCTCACCCCTGTGTCCTATGAAAGTTGGCAGAAGATGGATCAGTCCGAATTTTAGCTCAAAAGTCCTGCCTTCTTCCACTGCTAGAAAATTGATGCATAGTGTTTGTTGAGCAACGTCCGGGGTAGCTAGTTGCTTGAGAGTCAGATTATTGTTAGCTACTGCCATTTTTCTGATGCTCTTCTTTGCTGTCGAAAAGTTCTCTCGATTTCTGGGTCAAAATAAAAAAATTCAAAATTAGTTGATCGAGTTCTACGCATATAAGCAAAGAAGTAGACAGACAATTTTTTTTTTTTTTTTTTTTGGAAAATTATAGAAATAAAGTGAAAATAAAATAAATAAAATAAAATGTAGAAAAAATAAAATTCTAATTGATTAAACACTAAATTGGTTACCCGTTCCCCGGCAACAGCGCCAAAAATTTGATGCGTGTCGCAATGCACCAAAATAATAAATAATTTCTTACTCGCTAAATATTAATTAATAATGTAGTAGCGAGAGTAATGGTCGATCCCACGAGGAACGAAAACTAATTTTTGTTGTTCGATCAATTAGAATGGAATGGGGGATTTGTTGTTTAAAATTGCTTGAATAAAAATATGCATAAAAATAAACAATTAAATATAACTAGAGAAATAATATGAGAAAAAATCTTGTTCTCGGGTTCGGTTGTGCCCTCAATTAATGTTATACCTTTCCTTGTAACGTGATCCATCCCTAATTCAATTATCAATCATAAATAATCAACAAGCTCTGATTATCAAATTCTTTCTTATGTGTATTGATTCAAAACAAGCTCTTCGAAACAATTCTAGCCACGGACAATCCTAAACAAGCTCTTAGGATTTAATGCACGACTAGTATGAAAATTGAGAAGAATAGATTGAATTGGATCGTTAATTTCACAAGCTCAAATTAATCAATTCAAGTTGAATTATTACTAAACTTGCACGAGATTTATTTACTACCAAAGTAAAGATTCAATGACAATTACGGATCAAGAATCTAAACATAACTTATTCATGAGTCCAAAGATCAATAATTCAATTGGCCAAATTAAACTATTAATAAAATAAACTCAATTGAACATTTAAAACATAATAATCCAACAATTGAAATAAAGGAATAAATACAACGTTACTTGTTCGTAAGAAAAGAAGATAACACAATTAAGTTAACACAACTTCCACTTTGAACAAGATATGGAATTTATTCTAGCATGGTTGTTGTAGATTCTTCAAGTTGCTTCATGAATTCCATTGTTTTTGATATTCTTGTACTTCAAAATCTTCCAAGAATGCTCTATATTTTTCTCTCAATTTTCCTCAATGTCCAGCCTCCTTTTTGTGGTGATTTTACTCCTTTAATACTCCCAAAATCGTGCCCTAGCTTTACCCACAAGATATACCAAAATTCTGCAATGAATCAGATAAGGAAATTTCTTGGTGAGCAAGTTACGGCCGTTACTTTGTCATTTACGGCCGTAAGTGCATCTCTGTCGAGAAGCACCTGTGCTCGATGTTTTCGTCATAACTTTCTCTCCCGAGGTCCGATTGTGGTTATTCAAGTTGCGTTGGAAAGATAACTCAAATATCTATAATTCTTAACGAAATAGATCTTCCCAAATTAGAAAGTCTTATTTGACCAAATTGAGCTTCAATCTATAACTAAAATTCATGATCACAATCCTTGTGGGTTTTGATTTCCAACTTCACCCCAAACCTTCTTTGACCATGATTTTTGCATCTAATCTTCTTACCACATGCCATTATTGATTTGGAGCTCTTTGAATATGCCCTTGAACCTCACTTCTTGATTTTTTGTATTTTTTTGGTCCTGTTTCCTTTCTTTTCTTCTTTTTGACCTTACATAGCACAATAAATGAAAGTGCATTAAACGATACTTCAATAGGATCAAACCAATAACAAAATAAGATAATAAGTGAATTAAATACGTGCTAATAAAGCACTTATCAGGTGGTGATGGGGGTAACCCCGAGGCACTTGCCCTAGCACTTCTGAGGTTGGGCCCGTGAAGCATTCCCTTCCTCGGGTGTTGTTGGTGCACGCTGGTTCTGCTGAGCGAGCAATTGAGTCAATGCAGTGACTTGCTGATGAAGTTCCTCCAAAGTTTCCTAGGTATCGATAGAAAATCGTGGTTGTGGTGTCTGATTTCCTAGCAATGTAGGCGGATTTACTAGTAGTGCTAGGGGCACCTGTTCCTCCCCCAACAAGATAATCATGAGCAGGTAAGTTTTTTTGTGGAAGTCCAGAACATGTATTAACCATGTCTTCTAGTAAAACTTCTGACAAATAGCGCCAATGATGATGCTAAAAAATGTACAACCTGAAATACTTCGAGCTTGAACAACAAACAAGTACGATTTGAATCTCCGAATACCTTAAGAAAGGTAGTGAGGTGTGATATCGTCGCCCCTCCGATGCTTAAGTAAGTAAAGAGAGAAAAATTTTTATGCAATAAACTATGAACTGGAAGAATAATAACTGTGTACCTTTATTGTGATAAAGGTTAAGTATTTATAGAGGTATTTAAGAGGGTCTAGGTAGGACTGTGATGCTTGAATTTAGAGCACAAGTCCTATTAGAAATCATCTTCCTATTTACTTGGGATAAGGTTGTGAATCACTATAAAAAGGTAGGAAGGTGAGTTCTACTAGGATTAGGAGGTTGTATGTTCCATGTGTCAGATTTCGGTATGTTCGACTAGTAAGAGGGTAGACCCCCGACCATCAAATACCCTGACCATAACATGCATTTATCAAGTGAGATTTGATCCTCGGGGTGCAATATGTTCGGGGGGTAAAGTTGTGTCTTCGGGGATAGAATATCATGGTTGGTTTCTATTCATGGCCGAGCCTAATTAGATGGTCATGCTTGATGTGAGTTTATTTTTATGCTCATCAATAGACTAATAGCCCTTTTACCTTTTTCAGAAGAAGTTGTTTGGATCATTTTACATAGTAGTCAAGACTTGCACATCTAATTAAATAAGTATTCATCCTTGTGTAATTTAGAAATGAAATGTGTTTCATAGTTTAAAATAATTTTTCGAGTAGTGACCCGAATATCCAGTAAGTATTTCACAAATTCAATCAATAATTGGATGACTCAGTGCTTTGATCGGGTCAATGATCAACTCGAGTATGATAATTATGCATGAATATATGTCATACAATGAATGATAAACGAATGAAACATACTTAAATCGATAACTATGATGTTGTACAAACGACTAGGCTCATACGATTCGTTAAGAGATAGCGAGAATCACGCAACTATTACATGGAGGTTATCCATAAATAGATAACCATTATCCCATAATTTCAGGGAACCTAACCTAATTAAATCACAACTCCCTATTTTGTGGAGATTTTCACTTCCTAAAATTAGGGATACTTACACTTATAAATACCCCTACACACCATGACATTGAGGTACGCCATTATTTTTTACTCATAAGAGAATCCTTATTATCAATTTTCCTCTCAAATCTTTTACTGATTATCATGCCGGAGTTAAAACGGTAGTAAAGCCCTGCCTTTTTCAGGTTGAAGCATCCGATCAATTCCAGGGTCGAAAGCAACAAGGATCATTCAGCATCATTTAGTGCCGTCTGTGGGAACGATTTTTTTAATTGTTCCTAAGTTCATAAAGATTTCAATTATGTCTCGAAGAAATACTTGACATAATGCCAGAGAGCAAGAGCCAGCAACACCCAAAGAACAGGTCCCTAATGTTCCTTATTTTACACGGGAATAATTTCAGAATTTACAAACATAAATCCAAATGTTGATGAATCATATCTAGGCATACAGTCAGCAACCAAACATGGCCCAACTACAGAATGCACCACAAAGATAGAATCTTCAGAGTACGACCCAGGCAGATGATCAATACGATCAAACTGCTAGTGTGCATACTCCACAAGTAGCGCAGTCATCTCAAAAATTAAGCACTCAATTAAATGATATCATGTTGGAAGCTAGACTTGATGCCCTCGATCGTAAGTTCGATGAGGAGTTAAAGAAAAAGACTACACCACGACCGGTATTGATTAGTGAAGATCTATTCGTACCAAAAATCATGGCAGTTCCACTACCAGACTCCTTCAAATCTCGTTTAGGAAAACACGATGGAACAACTGCTCCCATTGATCACCTACGTACTTTCCAAGATATGATGTGTTTACATGGAATTCAGGACGTCATTGCTTGTAGTGCATTCCTTCCAACAATGAGGAAGGAAGCCAGGGACTGGTATGATACCTTACCCCTAGGTCGATTAAGTCATTTTTGAACTTTGCTATAGAATTTGCAGCATTCTTTGCATGTAGCTCTCAACAGAAGAAGAGTGCAATTGGTTTAATACAGATCATTCAGCATAAGGAAGAGTCGTTGAGAGGTTATGTGGCGCGCTTCAATTAGGTAGCCTTGGGAGTGAAAAATTTGCAGATGCCTTCAGTCATGATAGCTATGATCAATGGGCTGCAAAATGATGGAATCAAAACATCACTATTGAAAAGGCCTCTAGAAACGATGACAGAACTTCTTTAGAGGAGCGAGAAGTATATCGATTGTGAGGAGACGCCGAATGCAATAAAGAATTTCTAAGATCATGCTTCTGAAAGTTCTAAAAGAAAAGGAAAAAAGGAAAGGAGCATCATATTCGAGTCCTAAGAAAAGGAGAGACTGCCATTTTAAATGAACCATGGGTTCGACAACAATTTCAAATGATTACACCCCTTTGAATGTACCGCAGCAAAATCGTTGATGGAATTTAAAGGTCGAAAGGACTTGCGTTGGCCACGACCGATGAATACTCCAAATCATATGAGGGATAAACCTAAGTTTTGCGAATTTCATAAAGATCACGGTCATCATACAGAACATTGCAAGGTTTTGAGGGATGAAATAGAAAAGCTGATTCAATGTGGATTGTTGAAGAAATATGCAAAAAGCCAAAGAGCTGAAGAAAAAAGCCCCTATTCACACTGAGGAAGAAAGGTCTTGTGCTGGAGTGATCAATGTGATTTTAGGAGGACCAGCTTCGAGGGGAGATTCAAAGAATTCAAGGAAAGGATATGCTCGATCCATTGATGTCAATGTGATCACTACACGATCTTTCCAGACAGAAGACATAGTATTCGGGGAAGATGATATGAAGGGTATGGCCTACCCTCACGATGATGCGCTAGTCATAGTGGGAGACATTGCAAATTATGACGTAAAAAGGGTCCTTGTAGACAATGGAAGTGATGAAAATGTGATGACATATGAAGTCTTTAAAGCTCTGAATTTGCACAGGGATGATCTACAATTAGTGTCCACGCCATTACATGGGTTCGGAGGAGCAGTAGTAAAGGTTGAGGGATCTATTTGCTTGACTGTGTGTGTTGGGTCTTATCCCACAACCAAAGCCATTCAAACTGAATTCTTGATTGTGGACATGAAAATGGCATATAATGCAATATACGGTTGACCTCTCCTTGATACTATCGAAGGGGGTGGCATCAACCTATTACCAAAAGATCAAGTACCCTACGACCATAGGAATTGGAGAAATCAAGGGAAATCAGCATGATTTGAGAAGATGTTACTTAGAAAGTATGATGATAAAGCAATCGGTTATGATGGTAGAATCGAACGAGGCAATTACGATACCTCATTTTGAAGCAGCAGACCACATCATTGAAAAAGAAGTCGAATCGGGAAGGGTGATTTGAGTAAGTAGTACATTACCAAAGGAGGAATCATTGCAAATTTTAGAACTTGTTAGCGAAAAGAAAGCTACCTTTGCATAGAAATTCAAAAAGATTGAAGGAATATCGAGAGAAATTTAACAACATTTCCTAAATATATTTCCAAATCTAAGCCAGTAAAACAGAGGAAATGAAACTTTTCACTAGAAAGGCAATAGGTCATAAAGGAGGAGATAGAAAAACTATTGAAGGCTAAATTCATTAGAGAGGTCAAATATCCGAAATGGTTGGCGAATGTGGTGCTGGTAAAAAAACCAAATGGAAAATGGAGGATGTGTATTGATTATACGGATTTGAATCGAGCGTGCCCAAAGAATTGCTTCCTTTGCCTCACATCGATGCACTAGTAGATGCAATAGTAGGAATGGAAAGGATGAGCTTCTTAAATGCATTTTCAGGTTATCATCAGGCACAAATGGTGGAAAATGATGAGGAGAAGAATTCCTTTATCATAGATGAAGGAACTTTTGTTATACTTCTATGCCATTTGGAATAAAAAATGCAGGTGCCACTTATCAGAGCATGGTCAACAAAGTTTTTGAAGAGAAAATTGGGAATTCAATCGAAGCCTACATTGAGGACATGGTCATTCATAGTGAGAAAAGTGAGAACCATTTGGACGATCTGAAGCACATCTTCGACAAGGTCATCACTCATGGTTACAATTAAACCCAGAAAAATGTGTGTTTGGGGCAAGTGGAGGAAAATTCTTGAGATTCATGGTGTCACGGAGAGGTATTGAAGTAAATTCAGATAAAATTAAAGCAATCTTGGAAATGGAGAAACCTCAAAATGTGAAAGACGTACAGCGGTTGATAGGAAGGGTGGCTGCACTTAACCGGTTTATGTCACGATCAGTTCATCATTGCTCCCCATTCTTTCGAGCTATCCGAAAAGGGAAAGACTTCAACTAGAACCAAGAATGTGACGAAAATTTGAGTAACTTGAAGAAAATATTACAAGCTTCATTGGTGTTGGTACGACCAATAGTTGGAGACAGGCTTTGATTATATTTAGCAGTATCTGCCCATGCAGTTAGTGCAATATTGATTAAGGAAGAGATAGGAATAGAGAAGCTAGTGTATTATATCAGCCGTTTTATGAAGGGAGCAGAACAACGATATTCAATGACTGAACAATTAGCTCTATCATTGGTAATCGCAGCATGAAAACTATGGCCATACTTTCAGTCGCATCCAATAATGGTGTTAATAAATCAACCACTGAAACAAATTCGACATCGTCCGGAAACATCTGGTCGATTAGTAAAATGGGCAATCGAGTTGGGAGAGCATGACTAGGAGTTTAAACCATGACCAGCCATTAAAGTACACTGCAAAATTTATAGCTGAACTAACACCGAGAGGATCAGAGAATAGTGCGACACAAATTTGGAAAGTGTATGTGGATGGGTCGTCCAGTCAGAAGGGATCCGATGTAGGAATTTTGTTAGTGTCTCCAATGGGACACAATTTGAATATGTAGAACAATTATTGTTCACGACCATGAACAACGAAGCGGAATATGAAGCAATCATCCTAGGTTTGGAAATGGTTGTTTGTATGGGTGCGTTGTCGGCCATCATATACACCAATTCCCAACTTGTTGTAGGATAGGTATCTGGAAACTTTGAGATAAAAAGTGATTGGATCTTTGAATATGTGATGAAAGTAAGGGATTTATAGAGGAGATTCCAACAGTGCTTGATCGAAAAAATTCCAAGGGAGTAGAACGTGCATGCAGATTGGTTGTCGAAATTAATTGTCATTAGAAGCATAAATATCATGTAGGAACTAAAAGAAATCAACACAACACACCCAAACTAGTACTTAGAAAATTTTGAAGTTTTTTTGAAAAGTGGTTGATCACTGACTTTCAGCCCTTGATATTGCCTCGAATTTCCCAAGACATGTCTCGGGCATATGAAAGTACATAACTTGATCTAAAAGATATCGAGAATTCATCACATTCGGAGTTCATTTGGGTCATGAAAAGATGTGACAAAGTAGGTGTAGTGAAGCTGAAATGGTGCAATGGTGCCTGCAATGACCTTGTAATGAGGTGCTTTGTAGTACAATGATATTCACGTTGAATTATGTGTCTTAAATCAATGTAAAAAATGAATAGATGATGCATAAATGATGTAGAACGTGTAGGGAAGGTGATCATCCAAAAAGAATTACAAAAACTCAACAAAAACCTCATTGAAACATTTTATCCAACACCTTGTGTTCATATGAATAAATCAAGGAATTGTATAGATTTGAATGTTGAATTGAGCCAAAAAATTTCACCTACAAATTCACAATTCAATATCTCCAATCCTAGCCTAATCCCATCTCCATTTATTCACAATCCACTGAAGAACATCCAAATTATGCATGATTATGTGAAATGGTGGAAAAGTACTTACCTTTAAATGGTTTTGAAGTGAAGTAAGGCATGACTATGAGTTAAAATGATGTGCAACGATAGAGGAATAGTTAGGGACTTAATGTTGGATGATTTAGGGGAAGAAAACCGAGTTAAAAGTAGTAAAAATGAAAGTTTTGGCAAAATATATACATTCTGCCGTTTCTTCCAGAAAATACTGTGCGACTGCACGGTTCTGTTGGACAGTACTTTGAGAATTTTCAAATTTAGAGTTTTGGCCCCCGTTTTGGACCCCTAAATGCTTTCAAATGCATGCAACCAACTTCTAAACACTGTGTTCATGTCCTAAGCTAGATGTTCAAGTTGAAAATTTTGATGAAAAGCAACAAAAAAAATAGAAATACAAGTAATCCTAAAATGCTAAAACATGCAAAATGGAATACCAGAATGACTTAAAATACATAACAAATCAATGTATGCATTCTAAACATGTGAGTGCTCCTAAAATGCAATTTCAAGCAATAAAACAAATATGAAATAAATAATTCAAAAGCAACTAAGTAAAGTAACTAAAGAAAATATTTGAAAGGTTAGGTTGTCTCCTAACAAGCGCTTCATTTAAGGTCTAGAGCTAGACTATTTGGCAAACATTTCAAGTAGTTTTAGATTGGATGGGAAGTCTCTTCAATACCTCTGAACTTGTACTCATACCTCTCCCAATATACCAATTCCAACTCGACATCTATCATGGAGCAATTTTCTAGTTCTTGTTCATGGACATTAAATTGCCTCATTATGAAAGTCACCTCTTGATTTTCATCCCACAACACTACATCTCCTTTTTCTACATCAATTAATGCTCGTGTAGTGGCTAGGAATGTCCGACCAAGTATCAAAGGCAATTTTTCATCTTCCTTCATATCTAAGATGATAAAGTCAGCTGGGAATATGAATTTGTGAACTTTCACCAATACATCCTCCACAACTCCATATGGGTGACAGATTGATCGATCAGCTAGTTGCGATCTAATATTGCTTTCCTTTCATTCACCCAATCCCAATTTCTTGTACAAAGATAGGGGCATCAGATTTATACTTGCCCTAAGATCACATAATACCGTGTTAAATTTTAAGTCTCCAATAAAACAAGGTATAGAAAAGCTCCCTAGGTATTTGAGCTTAGGTGGCAGCTTCTTTTGCAAGACTGCGCTGCACTCCTCACTCAAAGTTACCTCTTCAAGTTCTTCAAGCTTATTCTCGCTAGACATCATCTTCTTAAGAAGCTTGGCATAACTTGGAATTTGTGTGATGGCTTCCAAGAATGGGATATTTATGTGCAGTTTTCTAATCATATTTACAAACTTGGTGAATTGCTTATCCTCTCTTATTTTCTCCAGCCTATGTGGAAATGAGATAGGAGACTCATGAGGTTTAATTGTTGATTTCACCTCATGATTATCTTCCTTTTCAACCATTTTCTCACCATTTTGCACAAGCTTTTCAGGAACTTCTTCTAGCTTTTTGGCTTGAATTTCAAAAAGTTGCACATCACTACGCGTAGTGATTGCATTTATCTCATGTTGTACCACATTTATAGCCATAAGTTGTTCCTTTGGGTTTACCTCTGTATTTGCAGGTAATGTACCCGGGCCTCTTGTTGTGATCAGCTGTGCTATCTGCCCCACTTGATGCTCCAGGTTTTTGATTGATGCCTATTGATTTTGAATTGTAGTTTCAATTTTTCTCATAAACTGATCTGTTTTAGACATGAACTGTTCTGTTCTTTCAACTAATTTCCCAATCATCTCTTCTAATGCATGCTTCCTTTCTTTAATGTTGAATTAGGGCGCAATATGTCCATTTGAATTATCTTTCCAAGAAAAATTAGGATGATTGCGCCATCCTGGGTTATAGGTATTTGAGTATGGGTTATTCTGGCGTTGAACCCCTTGTACATAGTCAACTTGCTCTACTGGACGAGCTAGAATAGGGCAATCTGTAGTGGTGTGGTTTGCACCACACTCTTCACAAGTCACTTTAGCACTTTTAGATGAATGACTCTCCAGTGCTATGCCCTCCACTTTCGTAGCCAAGGAGTCAATTTTTGCTGATATGGTAGTGTAAACGTCCACTTCATAGACTTCTGATGTCTTCTTTGGAACTACCCTGTCCGATCCCCACATGGCATTTGTATTTGCTATCCTCTCCAAGAACTCTAATGCATGTCCGATGTTCTTTGTTCCCAAAGCACCATTTGATGAGAGTCAACCATGTTTTTAAAATGCAGAAGTAATCCTTCATAGAAAAACATCACTTGGTCACCTCTAGCGATCCCATGGTTTGGACACTTCCTCAGGATGACCTTAAATCTGTTCCACGCATCATCAAAAGATTTAGAATCATGACTGGAACACAGTGATTTCACATCTCAATTTGGAAAACTTTGCTGGAGGCATGAATTTAGTGCAAAACATCTGAACCAAGTTGTTCCAGGTGGTTATACTCGCAGCGAGGCAAGAATCTAATCAGTCAACAGCTCCATCTTTTAGAGTGTAAGGGAATAACCTGAGTCTGATAGCATCATCAGACACATCTTGATATTGAAAGTGTTGGCTCATGTTTAAAAATTTAGAAACATGTGTGTGTGTGGATTTTCATCAGATCTCCCATGGAATTGTTGTCCATTTCTGAGCATACTAATGACATTGGTTTTAAGTTGAAAGTTCGCCTACCCAAATGGTGGATATACTATGCTGGATTGACTTTGAACCATCTGAGGTGTTATGAAGTCACAAACCAACATGTCATCTTCATTTATTGGATCAGCAGGAGGTAGAAGATTGTTGTTGTTTGCCATTTGATTTTTTAATTTATCTAGTTTTCTAGCATTTCTTAATCGACGGTGTAACGTATGTTCTATTTTCGGGTCAGCATCGAAAAGATTGTCGTTTTTCGAACGTAACATATACAACTACAAGAGAAGTAAAGAAACTAGTAACTAAACTAAAATTTAAAAATAAAAATCCTTAGATAAAAATAAAAATAAAATAGAACAAGTAAAAAAATTTGAATTACTGAAAGTAATCTAAAAATAAATTTAAAAAATAATGGCTGGCTTCGGCGCCAAAAACTTGTTCGATAATTACAAGTGCACAGGTCGCGCAAGTAATAAAGTGGACGTGAGTCTGAATATCGTTCACACTGAGATTGTGCAAATTGTATTTTAAACTACTATTCCTTAATCGGAACTAAAGAAATTTGATTGAGTTGGAAATTTTTGGTTTTGAAATTTAAAATAAAGATTAAACTAAAGAACAAAGAAATTCGATTTTAAAACTTATGAAAATAAATGCGTTAGAATTATGAATCCATTTTGACTTTGTCATCCATATTTTAACCAAATTATTTAAATACAATTCACAGGTTTTGAATTTCCATATTCCAAATGTAATTAAAACTCCTTTTTGGACAAGAATTAACACCTATTCATATGCCCGACTTAACTATATTCTATGTTGAATCTGGATTTATAAGAAAGCATTAAAAGATTTTTGAATACTATAGTAGAAAACACAAAGCATAGGGATATATTTCTATACCGTATCGGACTTTGTGGCAATTGAAACAAGTCTAAAGAAATCCTAATCTTTTGAACTTAAGAAATCATAACATCAATCACATAATAATTGGCCAAAAAATTATATGATAATCAAAGCACGAATCAATTGCATCAAAACCATGAATTGCATAAATTAAATAATAGATTAAAATATGGAGTCAAGAAATCAAAACTTCATCACAATTCCAACACAATTAACCTAGATGAGAAACATAATATAAAATAAATAAAAAGAGATATGAAAATATGTAACCAAATTCATCTCTTTGCAATTGTATCTTCAATCTTGATCTTAGCGTGGTTTGGTTCCCCCTGGCAATTCGACAGCTTTTAGCATCAATTTCACAAGTTGGGAACCCTTACTTTAGTGGCCCAAGTCTGGTATTATAGATTAGGTCAAATTATAGGTTACTTGGAAGAGAATAATGCTGAAAATCATATCCAAATTGCCTTCCAAAAGAGTTCCAACCGAACACGGAAAGTTACCTTCGCGGGAGATCTTTTTGTCAATGCATAGCATTCAGTATTTTAATCATATCTTTCTATTCTATTATCCTATTGAGGTGATTCAAATATAGTTAGAAATATAACTTAGAGATCTACAATTCTTTATGAAACAGGATTTTCCCAATTTGAACGTTTACTACCCCGAAATTAGGTTTCAAAGTCTGACTAAAAACCTACCCGAAAATCTTGTGTGATTGGAATGAATTTATGGTAATGTTCTTATCATATTTCATTCCTTTTTGACTTTTAATTGTATCAAATTGACTCCTAGAAATCTTCAAGTATCTTATCATGGTTCGAATCAATAATTGAGTATTTACAATTTGGTCCTTCTTCATTTGATTTTTATACTTTAGTCCTTGAACTTCTAATTTCTTCCAATTTGGTTCTTTCTTTGACTTTTCTTCCAATTGGCCATTTGATTTACTTCATCACACTTTAGCTCTTTTATCATCCAAATTACTTGTTTTTGGCTTCAATTCCATTGCATTCTCGACTTTGGGATTTTTTCTAAAATACAAACAGTACTAACTAAATAAATAGCAAATATTTTTAAACAAACACATAAAATTCTACTTTTAGAATATAAATAAGTTATAAAATACAGTTATCACAAATCCTTAACCGGAACTATGAAAAGCTTTGGTTACAGAATTTTGAATTAAGCTTAAACTAATTAAAACAAAAGATTTGATTTATGAAAGCTATGAAATAAACATGTTACAATTATGAATTCACTATAATCCTATCATCCATGTGTTTGACTCTAACATTTAACAACAATATGCGAGGTATTGAAAATTCATGTTCCTATAGTTATTTATGTCACCTTTCGAGCGATGTATAAAATCCTTTTTCACAAGAGTTTAGACTATATTTCTATGACCAATCAAACCATGAAGAAAAGTATTAACAAACTGCGAACATTTTTTGGGATTATACAAAGCATAGGGATATATTTCTATCCCCTATCGAACTTTGGGGCAATTAATCAAGGTCTAATAACTTCCTACTTTTTCGAACATATAAAATTATCACAAACATCAATAATTATGAGTCCACAATCATAGATGAAAATAAAAACATAATTAATTGCATCAAACCCGTAAATTGTATATATTAAATATAGAGTCAAAACATGAAATCAAAAACTAGAGCTTCATCACAATTCTAACAATAAAAATCTAGCCTAGAAACATGATAAAAGATAAATTACAGCAAGAGTAATTGGAGTTTATCACCATTTTCACCATGTTAAAGAATAATCTTCAATCATGCACCAATTGGTTCCTTGAGAATTCGACAACCCTTTAGGATGATCTTTGACAAGTTGGGAACCCCTAAAAACGTCGCTCAAGTTTGGTATATATAGGTTATGTCAAAACCTAGGAAAAAAATGAGAAACCAGATGAAAATCGAGTAAAAACCCAATTAGACGTCCAAGCGGAAACTAGCGTGATCGCGCGATAGAAAATGGCACGATCGCATGGTAATAAATTTTCGATATTGTTTGGCTTTGTCTTGATCATGCGATCGCATGACTATAGCTCTATGCAATCGCTTAACTTTCCGTAGACATGCAATTTTCATCTTTTGAAGATCTATAAGTTGGTCCTTGATATTTTATTGCACAGTGGGTCCCTCAACTTCTTATTGTTGTAATTTGGTATCTAAACTTCTGATTTCTTGCAAATTTGACTTCTTCTCCGAATTTTCTTCCAATTAAGCCCTTGATTAACTTCATCAACTCTTGATTTGCACACTTTATTACTTTTATCATCTAATTGACTTCATTTTGCTCCAATTCCTTTGTTTTCTCGACTTTGTGATTACTTTTGAAATATAAACAAATAATAGAGAAATCAGTAGCAAATATTCTCAAACGAACATATAAAATCCTACATTTAGGATAGAATTAAGTATTTAAAATACACTTATCACTTTGTGTTCAGATTTCTCAGAGGTTGTATCACTTTTTCTTAGATAGACTCGCACTTCACAGCATGAGTAAGAATGGATACAGCAGCAAAAACATGAAGATCAGGGATTTGTAGTCTTTCAGCATTGAACCTAGTCATGAACTCACGTAGTGTCTCGTTTTCCCTTGGCTAAGTTTCAATAGCGAAGTAGCTGTCTTCTTTATGCATTTACTACTTGTGAAGAAGGTCAAAAATTTGTTGGCAAGATCTGAGAATGTTGGAATAGAATTTGGTTCAAGATTTGAGAACTAATCCCTAGTAGCATTGGTCAAGGTTTGGGGAAATGCATTGCACATAACTTGATTGGGGTGACTTGCAAGTTCATGACGTCGGTGTACACAATGTGATTATTCACAGGGCTAGTTATACCATTGTATTCCTTTGGATACTTGAACCTGTTTGGTAGGGGGAAGGCTAAAAATTGTGGCGTGAACAAAGTGTTCGAGGTGACACCTACTGGGGCCTGAGTGTTTGTTGTATGCCTGCTACTATTCTCTCCTAAATAATTCTCTCAAGATCAGAGGAGGCATGGCGACAATTTTTGAACTCATCATGTTCGGTGGTGATGGGGGGTAACCTCGAGGTACTTTCCCTAGCACCATTGTGTACATGGTTCCGAGGTTAGGCCTATGAAGCATTCCCTTCATCGGGTGTTGGTGGTATATGCTGGTTCTGCTATTCGAGAAATCAAGTCAATGCAGAATCTTGTTGACGAGGTTCCTCCAAAGTTACCTAGGTATCGACAAAAGATCGGGACTGCAATGTCTGATTTCCTGGCAATGTAGGTGGATTTACTATTAGTTTTAAGGGCACCTACTCCTCCCCAACACGATGATTAAGAACAGGTAAGTTCGTTTGTGGAAGTCCAGAATGTGTATTAACCATGGCTTCTAGTAATAGTTCCCACAGACGGTGCCAATGACGATGCTAAAAAATGTACAGTTGAATAACAAGCAAACAAGCACGATCTAGATCTCTGAATACCTGAAAAAATGCATTGAGATGTGATCTCGTCGCCCCTCAGATGCTCAAGTCAGTAAAAAGAGAGAAAATATTTATGCAAGATGCTATGAACTAGAAGAATAATAATTGTGTACCTTTACTTTGAGTAAAAGTTAAGTATTTATAGAGGTATTTAGGAGGATCTGGGAAGGACTGTGATGCTTGAATTTAGGGCATAAGTCCTATTGGAAATAGTTGCTAGAGGCTCTGCTTCCCCCCACTTAGTGAAGTACTTTACTGCTATGAACTTGAGTTGTCCCCTTGCTAAGGGAAAAGGTTCTAGAATTTCAATTACCTATTGTTCGAAAGGTTCTAGTCATAGGATAGGAGTTAGATCTTCAACTGGGTTGTGGATGATATATGCCTCTAACACTTTTCACACTTCTTCACATAAACCTTTGGATCGACCAATAGTACCATATCTGAGGAGTTTGTAAGCCAAAGTCCAAGCAACTTGATAGTTCCCACATAGCCCTCGTGAGCTTCTGCAAAAGCTTTAGCCGCTTCTGAAGTTTTAAGGCATCCGAGATAGGGGATAGTGAAGTTTTTTTGGAAAGAGAACTCCTCTTATCATACAATATCTAGCTAATCTTTGTTTGATGCTCCTAGCTTCCCTTGGATTTTTAGGTAGAGCACGTGGCTTTTAATCACGTGGTCATGGGTTTGATTCCCATAGACGGTACCAATGATGATGCTAAAAAAATGTACACCTGAAATACTCCGAGCCTGAACAGCAAACATGCATGATTTGGATCTCCAAATACCTAAAAAAAAGCGGTGAGTTGTGACCTCGTCGCCCCTCTGATGCTTAATTCTGTAAAGAGAGAGAAAATAGCCTCAAAGTAGAATTATTGTTCATCCTCTAACAAAGTAAAACTAAACTATAAGGCTGCGTTTGATAGAAATGGTGGAATTTAGGTGGAAAAAAAATAAATTCCAGGGAATTGAATTCTAGGGAATTCAATTCCTGGGAATTTGAAATTTAATGTGTTTGATTGGTTTAATTTTCGAGGTGGAAAAAGTAGGGAATTTTCCAACTTTTGTTGTTTGATTGACATTATTTTCCATGGAAAGTAAAGTAAAATTTATCTATTTTAATAAAAAAAAAATTCCTCACATTTGTACTTAATAATAATAATGTTAATTTTTAGAAAAAAAATCAATTAACAACAATAAAAAGGATCAAACGTAATGAAAATGGTATAAGATTTTCCATGAAAAATAAAACCTCCTCCCCCCCCCCCCCCCCCCCGAGAAAAAGAATTCATCCAAAACAAGGAAAATACCGGATTTCGAGGCAAGTGGAAAAATGAATTCCATGGAAAATTTAGGCAACCAAACTGCGCAAAGTTGGAAAATCACGTGGAAAATCATATTTTCCATGAAAAATTTTGCCTATCAAACACACCCTAAGACAATAAATTCCAACTAACAAGTTTTTCTTTTTCCTTTTGTCAACTTGTTTACCATGTGTCTCAAAAATTTAGAACAAAATCACACTTTAGAAAAGAACGTAGAATAACATGATAAAAATATTTCTACTTATCCAATGTTCAACTTTCCATGTGTGTGTGAATAGCCAAAATCGAACACATACCTATACAAAAATATACTTAACATTGTGCGACTTATCATGGACAAGTAAACCTGAATTCCCATGTGGACAACCTATGATTTTTTAGTAATATTCCTTACCCTTTCATGGATGATCACAACTTAGTGCTTTTCTCTCAAACTTAGTACTTTTCTCTCAAATCCCAAGGTTCCCTCTATTGTGGTTTCTAAATGTTTTTACATTGCATTCTTCCATACAAGATAGTCAATAACCAATAAGACCCTCAACCCATCAACACATGCATATACTAAAATTTCCATCCGCAAACTGCTTCTTGAGTGGTTTGGTTCTAATTCAGGATTGAGATATCTAAAGATCTAAGTTTTAGGATTATATAGTCATTCATATGTTTATATTGCATAAATATACCCCACATATGTTAAACATACTCATACACAAGTAATAATTTAACAATGGCTATGTGCTCAAGAATATGAAAATCCAACATAGATAAATAGTCAATAAAAATCAAGTTTTCATGTTGTCCATTATTCTAACTAGAGCACAAAATTGATCCAAACTATATCATAGGCAATAAATAAAGTAACAAAAATTTTCAAATTTTCATTTTTTTTGGTATCCCAAACAATCGAATGAGTGCAAAAGAATGAGATTCTCGTCCCCAAACTAGAAATATACATTGTCCTCAATGTATGTCAACTAGATATATCAATTATACATAAAACATAAGAGAGAGGTTCAAGTTCTTCCCGAGTTTGGAGAGGAGATGTAATCGTTTGAAAGTTTCCTTTGATGTCCCTTGGATGATTTCGACCTATTTCATGCGTTTCCTAGCTTGGTTTGATGTGTTACAAGTGGTGTACTCCTCGTAGATAAGAGATAAGTAACATTAGGAGCATAAACATCAATAATCTACACTATCTTAAAAGTGTGGATGAGTGAAAATCTTTTAATTTCTCATTTTATCCTCACATTCTATTTTTTTTTTCAATAATAACCTTAGTTCATTTATTGAAACTTATTTTTATTTATTTTTATTTTTATTTCAAAAACATTAATTTATCTACGTTAACTAATTCAAAATTGGTTATTCAGTTAATATTAATTTAGTGTTGTTACTTTTTAATTTATTTTTAGAATATTGTTCCATCAAATTTCATTTCACGTGATAACTCCACTAAATATTTCACAGAATGCATTTAATAATTTTTTTCTGTTATTAATTCAAACAATTATGTTTTACATATCGATAAAAATAGAATTTTTACAATTATTTGCAAAGTAGTGTGAGTGTGAAACTTTTTTATTTTTAAACTTACTTAAATTCTTATCAAAATAATCAATAAATTTTTATAAAAAGAAAAATATATATTTTTAATTATTTTCTAATTAAGAATATAAAATAAATAATTTCAAACTCTTTGGAAAAAAAAATCAAAACTGAAATTTTAATTTTAATTTATATATGTATATGGTGATGACTAAAATAAGATTTTTAATAGATTTTGATAGAAATTAATAAAATGTGTTTGAAAAGTTGTATATCCGATAAAATGTATGGATAAAATTAATTGTTGACTTTGAATTAGATTAAAATCTTATTTTAGTTTCTCTCAAACGAAAGCATAATATTAAACTTTATTCCTTATGAAATATGTTTACGAATTAATTCAGTTTATCCATACACAGTTTTTTTTCACATTTTTTCGCGACTTGTCATTAATATTTTATAAAGAAATTATTGATTTGTCTAATATTCTATGATATCATATTACTTCTTAATATATCACACGCGATTTATTTATTAAGCAGACATTTTAAATAATTGTTTGATATATATTTCGAGGATCTGAACAATAATTTTCAATAAAATATTAATATATTAAGAATTAAAGTTCATTTACGATTTTCCTCTGACAATATCAATTACGTAAATAATTTTCGAAACAGTATTAGTACTTATAAAACATTACTTTAACATTCATCATATATATATATATATAAGACGTGCAAAACACGTGCTTACTGCTAGTAAACTGAAATAGATCAACACCAACACCCCCAAACCAAAACCAAAACCAAAACATAACAAAAATCTGAATTGTCAAATATGGTCGACCACCCATATTCAGGCCCTGGTATCACCTCAAAAAGCAAAAAAAATTCTAAGCCATCTTCAAGCATACGAAAGTACATAACATGTTTTATAACATATTAAAAATTCAGAGCATTTGGAATTCATTCGGGTCGTGAAAAGATGTGACAAACTAGGGGCCTGAAACTATTTTTGGTGCAGTGACCTGGAGTGAGTGTATCGTGATGCCTATAATGTTCCATTCGCATTTTATCCATTAAATTAGTGTAAGCCATGAATGAATGATATACATATGATGTATAACATGTATTTAAGGTGATCATTCAAAGAGATTTTTAAAAACTCAAAGAAAAACCCATTGTGATATTTCGTCGAACACTTGTTGTGCATTGATGAAAAAAAGGAAAATCATAGATTTGGGAACATTGAATAATCCAAAGTTTTGTCACCTATAATCAACAATTAGCATACACCTATTTTAGCCTAAACCCAACACCAATCAATTCACAATCCCAAAATTCCACAAGGGCATGAAAAATTCAAAACTTAGGAAAATTCATTGAGTGAAAGAAAACGATCATACCATAAAGTGATTTTATGTGATGCAACCTATGAATTCAACTCAAAGTAATTTAAAATTATGTCACTTGTATGGCATAGGAAGTTAGGGTGAATATAGGCTAGAGTGCGTCAATGACCATGATGCGTTGAACTGAACTAGGATTATGCAATTAACAAACATCTCAATTTGGTGCAAGATATAACATGCTAATTGTGTGCTTATAAAACTAAACTAAACTAATATAGCATATAAATCATCAAACGAAGTTTAAAGCGATAAATAAAGAAAAATAAATAAAAGTGATAAAAAAATTGGGTTGCCTCCCAACAAGCACTCCATTTATGGTCTAAAGCCATATTTTTTACCGTGATTGTTCAAGGAAATCTGAATAAGGCTTTTGATGACCTTCTTTTTTTGTGTCAGTTGAACTTGCTCTAATGTTCATCCTTGCTCCAAATTTTAATCTTGCCTATGTCATGTATGTTGACATCTCCACTCAATTCGAATTTCAATATATAGATTTCAATCATTTCGTCGATTCTAATGATGAAACCAATTTTTTTGTATTTATTGAAGTCAGAGGGTTGCATGATGAAGTTGGCATCCTTGTTTATCTGCTCTTTTGTGATCAACTCCCCTTTCTTCAACTGAGCTTCATTTTTTTATTGAAGCTTCCTCGAGCTTGATGTTTGGGTTTTGTATTGTTGACAATGAAGGAATGAAAATTTCATGGTAGCTGTTTTCTCCCGGTTGATCTACTATTTCAGGTTGCTCTTCTTTTTCTTCAACTGTTTTAACCAATTTTTCTGCCTCATCTAATCTTTGTACCTGAATCTCTAGCACTTGTTCTAGTGAACACCTCTGCTCTACTAGATAATAATTCTCCATACAATCAACCTTCCATATACCATCCTTAGATGCAACAGGGCAATCAGGTACAGCGTGATTTTCAAAGCAGAAATCACAAATCAGACAAGTTTAAACTGTATGTACTAGCAGTTCACCCTAACTGTAAAATTTTTTTGTCAAAGCATCTAAATTTGCATCAATTCTTGCATACAATGCTGTGATCTCATCCATCTCAAGTGTTGTTCGATCAGAGTACCAGTGGTAATTGTTTGATGTTATGATATGATTCGGACCAGGCATCGAAGGGCGAAGTTGAGCTATCGGAAATATGACAGTGATTTACGTGCAAAACGGAGAAAGTTTCATGTTGGAGTCGAGCCGAGAGGGCGAATGGATCGAGCCGAACCAAAGGAGCAAAGTTTGACCAGAAGCTTCATTACGGCCGTAAAGAATAATCCTCACGGCCGTAACTCCACCTCGAGTTTAAATGAAGAATTACAGAATTTCATAGTTACGGCCGTAAGAAATATGGTCACGACCGTAAGTCTCAAGCAGAAAGTCATTTACGGTCGTAAATGAGTTCATCACGGCCGTAAATCTAATTTTTCGGATTTTCGCGATTTTGATTATTTTTCCGTTTTTAATTAATTGTTTGCCTATTTTATAATTTTAGTCTAATTAGAATTCTATTTTGAGTCAATTAGCGGCTAGGTTATTTTTCTTATTTATATTCCCTTCCATGATTGTAAAAGACAGTTTAGTTTTGAGAATATTGAATTTGAGTTGAGAGAGTTTTCTCCAATTGAAAGGTTGAGGAGTCCCTTTGGTGTTCTTTGAGAACAAATCCAACTTATCAAATATTGTGAAAATATTTGTGGCGTTAAACTTATCAAATATTTGTGAGAATATTTGTGGCATTTCCAATTAGAATCTTATCAACGAAATTGACAAGTCCTTGTAGTGTTTCGAAAACCTTGGATCTCGATTTTGCATCGCCAATCTTCGCATTGTGAATCTTGGGTCAAGGTCCTATCTTCAATTTTATCTTTCCAGTATTTTAATTATTGTGCTTTTGTGTTTATTTGGCTGAATCTGGATCTTTCCTACTTTTTATTTTTGTTATTCCGCGTTTTTGTTGAGATTCCCCGATTGGGATCTCATCATGTTATCTTACCTATCTACTATGATGCCTCAAACTGTCTGACAGTCCGTCCATTCCTGAATCAAAAGGAAACAATTCACAGCTTTTAAAATTTCTCCAAAACAAAAACTAAGAAATAAAAATAAAGAAAAAGTTCAAACTAAACAAGAACTAATTGGGATTGATATTAATTGACAATCTATGACAACAATGCCAAAAACTTTATGTGATTTTTAATGGCAAGTGTACAACATCACAATCAAGAAATAAAGTGGACTTTTTTTGTTCGATTTATTGTTCTCACGAAGATTGTAATTTAGTACAGAAATATGTTAATTCTCGCTTTATTTGGACAATCGAATTGTGATGATTTATCTAAACAAAAATATCCAAACTAAAAAGCAAAAGAAAAGATTAAACATTTGGATTTTCTAAATTGATGTTTGAAGGTGTTGGGACATTTGATTCCACATTAGTCAATACTTTTAATTCCAATATTCAAGTTTTATTCCTATTGATGTGTTCGATCGAATTCATGGACCCATATGAAATTTCCCTTGAGTTTAAATCAAATCTACCTAATTAAGTCAACCATGTATCTCTACATCGAATCAGAATTATTCCTTAACTTAGTGCATGGAACACAAGAATTCATGTAAAGATTGCAATAATAGCAAACGTATATCTCTATCGTTCATTCAATTACATGATTTTATTTAACGATCTAGATTGTTAGCTCACCTCTCAGATTATGAAAACAACTCATTAAATCAATGAATCAATCGCTAATTATTTGATGCATTAAATACAAAATAAAATCAACACATGCAATGTAATCGCAAAACTAAAATTATAAAAGTAAATGCGTAAAACTAAGTACATCGTTTGTTTAAAAGATTAGTTGTTCATCAATAAAGAAAAAAAACACAGACATATAAATTACTACGCATGTATAGTTTATCAATTAACAATAGAAATGAATTTTTGCACCAAGATTCGATCTCTGTTGATAATCTTCAGTCCCCCCGCCTTTGTCTTGATTTTTGCCTTCAAGATTTGAATGATAGAACTATGAATTATGTACTTGATAGGCTGTGCAAAGGTTTGATTTTCGCGCAAAACATGTTCCTTACATAGTTGGTGAAGAGACCTAGTTGAAAAAGGAAAGAAAATTGTCAAACCAGTGCGCGAGTCTTTTTTTGTATTTGCACAACGTTAAGTGTTTTGATCATATCTTTCTATTCTCTTATCCAATTGAGGTGATTCAAAGTGCGTTATAAAGATAACTTAAAGGGATACAATTCTTTCCGAAGTAATATTTTCCCAATTTGAACGTTTACTACCCAAAAATGAGGTCGCAAAGTCCAACTAAAAATCTGTCCAAAATTTGTGTGATTGGAATTAATTTATGGTAATATATTTATCATATTCCATTCATTTTTTACTTCTACATGCACAATTGACTCCTATAAATCTTCAAAGTATTGTCTCATGGTCTGAGTCAATCATTGGTTGTTTGCAATTTGGTCCCCTCATGTTTAATTTACTATGTAGTCCTTCAACTTCCAATTAGGTCATTTCAGTCCTAAACTTCTAAAATTTTCCAATTAACTTATCATTTGCCTCAATTGGCTTCATGCACTTCTCCATGTGTATAAATTAGCTCCGTTTATCATTCATTTGTCCGTTATTCACTTCAATTCCTTCGTTCTCTTGACTTTGAGATATTTTCTGCAATATTAACAAATAAAAAAAATTGTTATAAAATGTATATAATGTGAATGACCAAATTTACCCTTGTAAATTTTTCTTTATTACAATTGTTGCTCCTCCTATAAATAGGGTTTGATTTAGAGGTTTGATATAGCTCTTCAATAAGAAAAATCCTATCTTTCTTTCTTTCTCTCTCTATCTTTCTATTCTCTTTATTTTATTCTAGTTTTACAACAACGTTATCAGTACGAGTCTCTAACCAATTGAGTCTTGAATTAGTAATCTGAAGGAATTATACTCTGCATTTGCCTCTAGTAGGATCCTTTGCATTAGAAACTCGGTTATTACTAATCAAACATCTGCTTAAACCGAATTCCCATGAAGAGATTACCCTTAGGCATCTACTCAACTGTAAGTCTTCAAATTTATGTCTTTGTAAGAATCAAATTCGTTGATATTTCTTGATCTATATTTCATAATCATTTAAGTAATTACAATTTTTTTATTAAGTATACAATAATTCTGAAATAACTTATCTTTAAAACTTTAGAATTAATTACTTACTGTTGAGTTGTCCATATTCATCTTTTTGAAATTATTGCTCATTGAAATTGTTGCTTAATTATTTAGTAGTTTTACATGCTTTAGAATCTTTAGAATTATTGTTTCTATGCATGCTAACATGGTATGTTAGTCAAAAAAGATAAAATTAAAGTTAAAGTTAAAGCTAAAGTTAAAGAGAGATATACAATATGTGATACTACAATATTAAATATTTATCTTTCTTCTAGTTTATATTTTTGTTTCAGTTTAATGATCTTTTTAATTACCAATATAATATCTTATTATGAAAACTTAAATAACAATTAAATAATGATATTTGAATTAACTAAATTTGGATTATTATTGTACCCTTGCAAAACATTGAATTATTATGGATTTTGGACGTATGAACTTTTGACTATTATAACCTATGCCCTATTATTGATCTTGGACTTATGGACTTTGGACTATTATAACCTATGCTCTATTATGGATCTTGGACTTATGGACTTTGGACTATTATAATCTATGCTATATTGTGGACCTTGGACTTATGCACCGTGGATTATAATAAACTTTGGATTTGTGGACTTATCATTCTAAATTAAAGATAATTTACTAAAGTTATTTATCTTGATTTTATATGCACATTATATTCAGATTATATCTTTATTATATTTGTTAGTCATTCATTAGATAGTTATATTAACTTGATTTTATTTTGTAGTCTTACATACATGGCCAATCTCACAAAATTAGAATTTGTGGCTCTTGATATATTTGGAAAGAACTATCTTTCATGGATCCTTGATGCTGATATACATCTTGAAGCTAATGGCCTTGGGGATGCCATAAAAGAAGAAAAGACCGCATCCAATCAAGAAAAGGCTAAGACAATGATCTTCCTTCCCCATCATCTTGATGAGGGATTAAAAGCGGAATATCTTACAATCAAGGATCCTCTTGAATTGTGAAATAATTTGAAGGAAAGATATGACCATCAAAATACAGTCATACTGCCAAAATTACACGTATTAGCGGTTACTGCCGTGACCTTATTCTTTACGGCCGTAAGAAGCTTTCTCTTTAACAGTTACAGCCGTGAGACTTAATTTACGGCCGTAAGTCATATTTTCTGAAAACTTGTTTTCAACCCGAGGTTGCATTAAGGCCATGACACATGTGAGTTACGGCCGTAAGTCCAACTTTTCAAAATTTCAGTTTTCAGCAGCGGACTCGTTACGGCCCTAATAAATATAGGTTACGGCCGTAAATCTGAAACTTTACAATTTCCTTCGGATGCTTGAATGAGGTTGATCCACTCGTCGTTTTGGCTCGGTCCCAACATGGAACTTGCTTCTTTTGATGACACGAACATTGTTTTGGCCATTGTTTCTTGTACTAGATTGTCCATTGCTTCGTTGGCCCTTTTCATTTGCAATTGAGTCATCGGTCCTCTTTTGATCATCAACGGATCTTTGTGTGGGCTTGTATTCGTGGTCTGGATCACATCATCCCCTCCTCCTCGAAAGGATTCGACCTCGAATCTGTACCTGCATCAAACGAAGATAGATCAAAAACATTAAACGTAGCCGAAACATTATACTCACCAGGAAGATCTAGTTTATAGGCATTGTTGTTGATCCTTTCAATCGCTTGGAATGGACCATCTCCTCGTGGTTGTAACTTTGACTTGCTTTGTTCCGGAAATCGCTCCTTCCTTAAATGTACCCAAACCCAATCACCAGGTTCAAAGATAACGCCTTTTCTTCCTTTGTTAGCCTGCGATGCATAATGTTCATTTTTCTTTTCAATTGCTAACCTCACCTTGTCGTGGAGTGATTTAACCATCTCAGCCTTTTTCTTTTCATCCAAACTACTACGTTCATTCACAGGTAAATGAATTAAATCCAATGATGTTAGCGGATTAAAACCATAAACAATTTCAAATGGTGAACAAGAAGTAGTAGAATGTATAGCCCTATTATATGCAAATTCAATAAATGGTAAACACTCTTTCCAATTTTTCAGATTTTTATTGATTATGGTACGTTGATTCATGGTCCTATTTACTACCTTGGTTTGTCCATCGGTCTGTGGGTGACAAGTTGTAAAGAAAAGTAGTTTTGTTCCTAGTTTGTTCCACAAGACTCTTCAAAAATGACTAAGGAATTTAACATCCCTATCCGAGACTATACTCTTAGGAACCCCATGTAAGCGCACGACTTCCCTAAAGAAAATATCAGCTATGTTGGTAGCATCATCAGTTTTGTGGCATGGTATGAAATGTACCATTTTACTAAAGCGATCTACTACGACAAAAATCGAATATCTTCCCTTCTTAGTCCTAGGTAATCCCAAAACAAAATCCATAGAGATATCGACCCAAGGTTCACTAGGGATGGGTAATGGCATATACGATTCATGGGATTTAATCCTAGATTTTGCCTTCTTGCAAGTAATGCATCTACTACAAACCCGAGCCACATCAATCTTCATCTTAGGCCAATAGAAATGTTCACTTAAGATTTCACAGGTCTTTTTAACCCCAAAATGACCCATTAAACCTCCACTATGGGCCTCTCTCTCATTGAACACCTAGGGACGCACAATTTATTTTCTCGAAATAAGTAGTCATCATGTTTAAAGAATCTATCCACATCCCCCTTACTACATGAATCATAAATACTAGAAAAGTCCGGATCATTAGCATACATGTCCTTAATATATTCAAATCCAAGCAATTTAGCATTCAAAGAAGTTAAAAGGACATATATTCGAGTCAATGCATCTGCCACCACATTTTCCTTATCTTGTTTGTACTGGATGACATAGGGAAATGTTTCGATGAACTCTACCCACCTTGCATGTCTCTTACTCAGCTTAGCTTGACCCCTCAAATGCTTCAAGGATTCATGATCAGTGTGTATCACGAACTCCCGGGGCCACAAGTAATGTTGCCATGTCTCCAAAGCGAGCACAAGTGAGTACAACTCCTTGTCATATGTGAGGTAATTAAGAACAGCACCTTTTAGCTTTTCACTAAAATAAGCTACTGGCCTTCGATCCTACATTAAAACAGCTCCAATACCTAGCCCTGAGGCATCACATTCAATCTCAAAAGCCTTGTCAAAGTTAGGAAGTGATAAAACCGGTGCTTTACACAACATATTTTTGATAGTATCAAATGCATGCTCCTGTTCTACTCCCCATTTAAACCCTACACTTTTTTTGACAATTTCTGTGAGTGGTGCGGCAATTGTGCTAAACTCCTTAACAAAACGCCTATAAAAACTAGCCAAGCCATGAAAACTTCTAACCTCAGTTATGCTTTTAGGTGTTGGCCATTCTTTAATAGCTTTGACTTTCTCTTCATCTACTTCTATCCCCTTAGCACTAACCACATAGCCAAGAAACACAACATTTTCCATGCAAAAACTACACTTTTTAAAGTTAGCAAAAAGTTGTTCTTGCCTCAAAACCACAAGCACACACCTAACATGCTCCACATGCTCATTCAAAGTTTTACTATATATAAAGATATTTTCGAAGTAAACTACAACGAATTTACCTATAAATGCACGTAAAACATGATTCATCAAACGCATATATGTGCTAGGTGCATTAGTAAGTCCAAACGGCATAACTAACCATTCATACAAGCCATATTTTGTTTTAAAAGTAGTTTTCCACTCATCTCCTTCATTCATTCGAATTTGATGATAACCACTCTTAAGATCAATTTTACTAAATATGCTAGAGCCATACAATTCATCCAACATATCATCTAACCTAGGAATAGGATGACGATACTTTACCGTTATGTTGTTGATGGCTCAACAATTAACACACGTTCTCCAAGTCCCGTCCTTCTTTGGTACAAGTAACACGGGTACAGCACATGGACTCATGCTCTCCCTTATGTACCCCTTGCTCATCAATTCCTCCACTTGCCTTTGAAGTTCCTTCGCCTCCTCGGGATTACTCCTATAGGCCTGACGGTTTGGAATGACTGCTCCAGGTACAAAATCAATTTGATACTCAATACCTCGAATGGGTGGCCACCTACTAGGTATATCCTCCGAAAATACATCGTCAAATTGGTGCAAGAGAGAAATAGCCAAAATAGGGAGGGATGTAATGAATTCTTATGTGCTGGTTGTTCTCAAGGCAAATTGGTCATCAGACCATCATTAACTAAAGTTGGGTATGAACCTCTAATATTTTTGGAATGTATACACGGTCATATTTGTGGGCCAATTCACCCTCCATGTGGACCATTTAGATATTTTATGGTTTTAACAGATGCATCTAATAGATGGTCACATGCGAGCTTATTATCCACTCGCAACCTGGTATTTGCTAGATTACTTGCTTAGATTATTCGTCTACGAGCACAAATTCTGAATTACCCAATTAAGACTATTCGTCTTGATAATACTAATGAGTTTACATCTAAAGCATTTAATGATTACTGCATATCGATTAGGATAAAGATTGAATATCTAGTTGTGCATGTTCATACTCAAAATGGTCTAGAAGAATCATTTATTAAACACCTCCAATTAATAGCTAGGCCATTACTTATGAGAATAAAACTTCCTGTATCTGCTTGGGGACATGCTATACTACATGTTGTAGCACTGATATGCATCAAGCCAACATCTTATCATAAATTCTCCCCATCACAAATGGCTTTGGTCAGGAGCCTAATATATCCCATCTAATAAATTTTTGTTGTGCGGTTTACGTACCAATAGCCCCACCACAACAAACAAAGATGGGTCCTCGAGGGAGACTGAAAATATATATTCGGTTTGAATATCCTTCTATAATAAAGTATCTTGAACCCAATACGAGTGATGTTTTTACTGCACGATTTGCAGACTGTCATTTTGATGAAATAATGTTCCCAACATTAGGGAGAGAAATTAAACAGTTGGAAAAAGAAATAACATGGAATGCATCATATTTATCCAAACTTGATCCTCGCGCAAAGTAATATGAACAAGAAGTTCAAAAGATAATCCACTTGCAAAAGATAGCCAATCAATTGTCAGATGCATTCACTGACCTAAAAAGAGTGACTAAATCACACATTCTATCTGAGAATGCTCCAGTCTGAATTGATGTCCCAGAAGGACAAAATAAAGCTAATGGGTCTAAGATACGCATGAAGCGTGGTAGACCAATCGGTTCCAAGGATAAAAATCCTCCAAAAAAGGAGCATATAGTCAATAATCATATTAAGGAGGTAGATTCTCTCGAAGATTCCAAAGACATAATTCAATAAAAACCCTTGAAGTGGTACAGGTACCTGAAAATGATGAAAATGCAGAGATCTCTATATATTATGTCTATACGAGGAAAAGATGGAACCGAGAAGAAACAGTTGTTGACAATATTTTTTCATATAATGTAGCGCTCAAAATTATTAACGATAGCAAGGATGATGAACCAAAATCCATCGAGGAATGTAAATGATGAAATGATTGGCTAAAATGGAAAAGTGCAATTCAGGCAGAATTGGATTCATTGGAGAAAGGTAAAATTTTTGGACCTATCTTTCAAACTCCTATTGGGTTTAATCATGTAGGATACAAATAGGTGTTCGTGCGAAAAAGAAATGAGAAAAGAGCAGTCGTGAGATATAAAGCACGACTTGTAGCACAACGATTTTCGAAAATACATGGTATTGATTACGAAGAAGCGTATTCCCCTGTAATGGATGCAATTACGTTTTGATATCTAGTTTGTTTGGCAATATATGAAAAACTAGATGTGCGCATGATGGATGTAGTTTCAGCCTATTTATATGGCATGCTTGACAATGACATCCACATGAAAATTCCCATGAGATTTAAAATGCTTGAAGTATATAATTCAAAACCTCGAGAATTATTTTCAACCAAATTGCAGAGGTCATTATATGGATTGAAACAATCCGGCTACATGTGGTATAATTGTCTTAGTGAATATCTACTAAAAGAAGGATACAAGAATTATCCTATATGCCCTTGCATTTTTATAAAGAAGTCAATGAATGGGTTCGTAATTATTTCTGTATATGTTGATGACTACTTAAATATTATTGGAACTCTTGAAGAAATTCCGAAGTCAGTTGATCCTTAAAGTCAGAACTTGAGATGAAAGATCTTGGAAAGACAAAATTATGTCTTAGTGATAAGTGTATTTTATACACTTATTTCTATTCTAAAAGTAGGATTTTATTTGTTTGTTTAAGAATATTTGCTATTTATTTAGTTAATATTGTTTGTATTTCAAAAATAATCCAAAGTCGAGAAAACAAAGGAAATGAAGCAAAAAAAAAAGTCATTTGGATGATAAAAGAGCTAAAGTGTGAAAACAAAGAGTTGATGAAGTAAATCAAAATGGTCAATTGGAAGAAAAGTCAAAGAAAGAACCAAATTACAAGAAATTAGGAGTTCAATGACTAAAGTATACAAATCAAAAGTAGAATGACCAAATTGCAAATATTCAATAGTTGATTCGGATCAAGATAAGATACTTGAGGACTTTTAGGAGTCAATTGGATGCAATTAGAAGGGAAAAAGGAATAAAATATGGTAAGAATATTACCATAAATTCATTTCAATCAAACAAGGTCTTCGGGCAGATTTTTAGTCAGACTTTGAAACCTAATTTCGGGGCAATAAACATTCGAATTGGGAAAATCATATTTCAGGAATAATTGTAACCCTTTACGTTATCTTTCTAACGGACATTGAAGCACGTCAATTGGATAAGTGAAATGAAAGATATGATCAAAATACTAAATGATGTGCAATAAAAGGATGAGGACCAAATTCCTAAAATTTAAAGAAGAAAATTATTGCTGCCGATATAACCGTGCAGCCGCACGGTTAAAAAAGCGTGCGGTCGCACGGAAAAAAAATGAGCAACTGAAGGTTGGATTTTCGAGGCTGCGATCGCGCACTTTTGAACCGTACGGTCGCACGGTAGTCTCGACTGGGCCGCAGCTGGGCTTTTTGCACGGATTTTAGCCAAATTCTCATATTTTTGACCTAGACTTCATGAACATCTATAAATAAGATACTTGGGGCACGAAATTAGGGGTTCCCAACTTGCTAAATTCATGCCAAAATGCTATCGAAGTGCCGAGGGATCCAAACCATGCCAAGATCAAGATTGAAGATACAATTGCAAGGATATGAATTGGGTTACATTTTTTCATATCTCTTGTTATTTATTTTCTATTATGTTTCTAGGCTAGGTTAATTGTGTTGGGATTGTGATGAATTTTTGATTTCTTGACTTCATATTTTAATCTATTATTTAATTTATGCAATTCATGATTTTGAGCAATTGAATTATGTTTTTTCTATCATGCAATTACTTGATCGCTAGTTGTATGATTTTAGGTTGTGATTTTTTAAGTTCGAAAGATTAGGATTTCATTAGACTTGTTTCGATTGCCACAAAGTCCGATAGAGGATAGAAATATACCCCTATGCTTTGTGTTATCTGCTATAATATTCATAGTTCGTTTAATGCTTTCTTGCACATTCGTATTCAACATAGAAATATAGTTGGGTTGTGTGTAGGAATAGACGTTATTGCTTGTCCGAAAGGAAGTTTTAACAACATTAGGAATGTGGATTTTCAAAACCCGTGAATTGTATTTAAATAATTGGTTAAGATATGGATGATAGAGTCAAAATGGATTCATAATTCTAACGAATTTATTTTCATTCGTTTAAAATCAAATTTGTCAATTTTTTAGTTTAATCTTTATTTTAGTTTTCAAAATCAAAATTCTCAAATCAAAACAAATCTCTAGTTCCGGTTAAGGTAGTAATCTAAAATACAATTTAACACAATCTCTGTGGGATCGATACTTGGACTCACGTCCACTTTATTACTTGCGCGACCCGTGCACTTGCGGAGCGTATCAAGTTTTTGGCGCCGTTGCCGGGGATTGTAGTTTAAATTTATTTTTAGATTACTTTCAATAATTCAGACTTTTTAATTTTTTTCTTTTTTTAGTAATTTAATATTTTTTTTTAGTTTATTTTTATTTTGTTACTTTGGATTATCCACCACAATTTTAAGCCTTCCCATATTTGGTTTTTCTTTCGAGGTATATTTGAATTTACCATTGGCTTGCAATGAACGATTTCAACATGGACTATGAAAACATGTTTGGAGAATATTCAGGTTGTGAATTTTGCTCCAAAATATATTGTAATGGACAGTGCTTGGATGCAAGAAATATTTGGGTCACACCAAAACTCTTAGTGTTTAAAGAATACTTGAAATGTCGACAACAAGCAATTGATACGTCGGATGCAAGTCACATGCTCTTTGATGAGTGTGTACCGAATGATTGGGACGAGGACATCGCTCTAGTGGGAGATGGTCCTCCACTGTGGAGTGAAAGGGTAATTTCAAAATACTATCAGAAGCTAGCCAAGATAGATGAAGGTGATATGGTGCTAGGAGACTCCATGTATTGGAGTGAATTTAAAAGGTGGGGATATAATCCACTCGAGAAAGTTCATAAGAAAGACTCGCCAATGCCCGTGGAGTTTGACGAAAAACCCGCCATTGAATCCAAAGATGAGTCAGCTATTGAAGAAACACTTGAAGATGATGAAAAATCAATCACAGTGGAACTAAATAGAGATTTGGACATCAATGAGGAAGAAATCAACTTACATGGGTTTGACCTTGTTGATTGCCAAGTAATTGAGTTTGTAATTAAACCTGATGAGGAGGTGGAAGTCTTCATAGTTGAATTTGAATTGGATGAGGACATGTTCTATAATATGGAGAGGGGCAATTTCGAGTCTTGGAGATCAAATGAGGAGTGGAACAAAGCCAAAAGAAAGAAGATGGGCAAGGCATCCAAAGCTTTCTTTAGGTGCCCTTGAATTAATTTTCATAAAGTCTAGCTCTAGACTGTAAATGAAGCGCTTATTGGGAGGCAACCCAATTTCTCAAACTCTTTTCTTTATATGTTTTGTTTATTGCTTTTGATTGCTTTTATTACTTTCTAGTTGTTTAGATGCTTGACATTGCATTTTAGGATCACTAGTATGTTTAGAATGCGTGCATTGAGTTGTTATGTGCTTTAAGTAATTCTAGTATTTCATTTTGCATGTTTTAGAATTTTTAGTTTTAATTGCATTTTAATTTTTTTTGTTGTTTATCATCACAATTTTTCAACATGAGAACCTAGTTTAGGACATGTAGACATATTGGATTTTTTCCACATTTTTCAAGATTTTGCTTAATATTAGTGTTCTTCATATCTTTTTGCGGAATTTGAAATTGTGGATAATTGGTGATGGGGTTTAGGCTAGAATTGGAGTATCGAATTGTGGGTTTATTAGGTGAAATTTTTTTGGTTTGATTCAAGTCTCCAACTCTATGATTTTCATTGATTTCTTCATATGCATGCTAGGTGTTCAATAAAATGCTACAATGAATGTTTTGTTGAGTTTTCGCAATTCTTTTTGGATGATCACCTTCATAACACGTTATACATCATTTATGTATCATTCAATCACTATTTATACTCTTTTAAGGCATGAAACTCAACATGAACATCTTTGCACTTCAATGCACCTTATTGCAAGGCATCACAGCACCACTGCACAAATTTCAGCTTCATGTCACCTACTTTGTCACATCATTTCATGACCCAAATGAACTCCAAATTTGCTGAATTTTTTATATGTTGTAGACCAAGTTATGTTCTTTCATATGCCTGTGACATGTCTCGGGAAATTTTCACTTTTTTGAGGCGATGTCATGGGTTGAAAATCAATGGTCGACCACTTTTCAAAAATTTCAAAATTTTTCTAAGTCCTAGTTTGGGTGTGTTGTGTTGATTTTCTTTATTTCATATGTGATAATTATGTTTCTAATGATCATTAATGTTTATTTGCAAGGAACATATCATCATGGGACAATTCAAGCCGAACATGAAAAAGGAAGTAAGGGGTCATTTTATCCAACAAAACATTAAAGTCAAAGCTTCAAAAATGGGAACACCAGCTCTCCAAATCCGGGAAGTACATTAACCCTCTTCGTTATTTTTTTTTTATTTTATTTATTTATTTTGAATACATTAAGGACAATGTATGATTCTAGTTTGGGGGTGGGAATCTCATTCATGTGCTTTCATATACACATTCATTCGATTTTGGGTAAAAAAAAAATTTGAAAAATTGGGAAACTCATAAAAAGTGGAAAAATTTGAAAAATTTTGTTGATTTATTTATTGCTTATGATACGATATGAATTGGATTTTGTGCTTTAGTTAGAAAATTAGGCAACATGCGAACTAAATTTTTCTTAACATTCATCCATGTGAGACTTTAATAAAATTTGAGCACATAGCAACTTTCGAATAAAAACTTGTGTAGGGAGAGACTTGGTATTTGTGGGGTAAACTTGTGCAATTTGAACATAGAACTAACTGTAAAATCCCAAATCTTAAGAAATTAGATCCCGACATGAAATGTAGAATCAAACTGCTCAAGAAGCAGTTTGGGGGTGGGAAGGTTAGTATGAGTATACATTGATGAATTTATAATCTGAAGTTTTAATTGTGCGTATTCAGTGTAAGGGGTTTTGATCAACAAGTATAAACCATAATAACCAGCATAAAAACAGAAAAATGCTGAAGGTCTTATTCTACTCTTCAAATGCCTTTTTGACTCGAGCAAGTAAGTCTGAGGGGTTCTCTGAACCTGGTACTCTAAGCTCAACTGAGTTGGGAGCTGTCGACCTAAAGCTCGCTACAGGGGTCAACTAGAAAGAAAGTACGGATAGTGGACTTACACATAAGACACAAAAACATCTTTAACTTTTCTGTTTAAGCCTTTATGACTCGGGTAATTAAGTCTGAGGGGTTCTCTGAACCTGGTACCCTAAGCTCAACTGAGTTGGGAGCTGCTGACCTAAAGCTCGCTACAGGGGTCATATAGAAAGCAAGTATGAAAATTATTGCACAAAGATGGTAAAAGACAAGAACATTAAAAGAAAAAGTCATTCATATAAAAAAATGGAATAGAATGGTATAAGCTTTGTTGATTGAAATTCCTAACACTTTGTTAATTATTCTTGGTCTTTCGTGCATACTTGTCTAATCCTAACTGAATTGTGTGGAAAAATGCGATTTATACATGTTTAGAAACCACATCAATAGGAAAGACCTCGGGATATGATACAAAAGCAATAAGGTTGTGATCATCCATGAGGGGGTAAGAAAAATTAAAAGAAAATCATTGTTAACCACATGGGATTCAGGCTTACTCTTGCATAAAAAGTCACACATTGTCAAATTTATTTTTGCATAAGTTTGCATTTGATTCTGGCTATTCACACACACACACACACAATGAAGTTGAGTATCGGATGAATGAAAATATTTTATGTTGTTCATATTTCTTTTTCTAAAGTGAATTGTCAATTTCGATTCTTGAAGAGCATGATAAATAGGTTGACAAAAACAAAAACATTTTTTAATTTGCATTTTTATTTTTATAGTTTATTTTTATTTTTTGTTCGAGGACGAACAATAGTTCTAGTTTGGGGGTGTTGATAAGTGTATTTTATATACTTATTTCTATTCTAAAAGTAGGATTTTATTTGTTTGTTTAAGAATATTTGCTATTTATTTAGTTAATATTGTTTGTATTTCAGAAATAATCTGAAGTCGAGAAAACAAAGGAAATGAAGCAAAAACAAGTCATTTGGATGACAAAAGAGCTAAAGTTTGAAAACCAAGAGTTGATGAAGTAAATCAAAAAGGGTCAATTGGAAGAAAAGTCAAAGAAAGAACCAAATTAGAAGAAATTAGGAGTTCAATGACTAAAGTATACAAATCAAAAGAAGAAGGACCAAATTGCAAATATTCAATAGTTGATTCGGATCAAGATAAGATGCTTGAGGACTTTTAGGAGTCAATTGGATGCAATTAGAAGGCAAAAAGGAATAAAATATGGTAAGAATATTACCATAAATTCATTTCAATCAAACAAGGTCTTCGGGCAGATTTTTAGTTAGACTTTGAAACCTAATTTCGGGGCAATAAACATTCGAATTGGGAAAATCCTATTTCAGGAAGAATTGTAGCCCTTTACGTTATCTTTCTAATAGACATTGAAGCACCTCAATCGGATAAGTGAAAGGAAAGATATGATCAAAATATTAAATGATGTGCAATAAAAGGATGAGGACCAAATTGCTGAAATTTAAAGAAGAAAATTGTTGCTGCCGATATAACCGTGCGGCCGCACGGTTAAAAAAGCGTGTGGTAGCACGGACAAAAAAATGAGCGACTGAAGGTTGGCTTTTCGAGGCTGCGATCGCGCACTTTTGAACCGTACGGTCGCACGGTAGTCTCGACTGGGCCGCAGCTGGGCTTTTTGCACGGATTTTAGCCAAATTCTCATATTTTTGACCTAGACTTCATGAACATCTATAAATAAGATACTTGGGGCACGAAATTAGGGGTTCCCAACTTGCTAAATTCATGCCAAAATGCTATCGAAGTGCCGAGGGATCCAAACCATGCCAAGATCAAGATTGAAGATACAATTGCAAGGATATGAATTGGGTTACATTTTTTCATATCTCTTGTTATTTATTTTCTATTATGTTTCTAGGCTAGGTTAATTGTGTTGGGATTGTGATGAATTTTTGATTTCTTGACTTCATATTTTAATCTACTATTTAATTTATGCAATTCATGATTTTGAGCAATTGAATTATGTTTTTTCTATCATGCAATTACTTGATCGCTAGTTGTATGATTTTAGGTTGTGATTTTTTAAGTTCGAAAGATTAGGATTTCATTAGACTTGTTTCGATTGCCACAAAGTCCGATAGAGGATAGAAATATACCCCTATGCTTTGTGTTATCTGCTATAATATTCATAGTTCGTTTAATGCTTTCTTGCACATTCGTATTCAACATAGAAATATAGTTGGGTTGTGTGTAGGAATAGACGTTATTGCTTGTCCGAAAGGAAGTTTTAACAACATTAGGAATGTGGATTTTCAAAACCCGTGAATTGTATTTAAATAATTGGTTAAGATATGGATGATAGAGTCAAAATGGATTCATAATTCTAACGCATTTATTTTCATTCGTTTAAAATCAAATTTGTCAATTTTTTAGTTTAATCTTTATTTTAGTTTTCAAAATCAAAATTCTCAAATCAAAACAAATCTCTAGTTCCGGTTAAGGTAGTAATCTAAAATACAATTTCACACAATCTCTGTGGGATCGATACTTGGACTCACGTCCACTTTATTACTTGAGTGACCTGTGCACTTGCGGAGCGTATCACTCAGCTTGCAAATCGAGCATTTATCAAATGGAATTCTTATTCATCAATCAACATATACAGAAAAAGTCTCTAAATGATTTTACATGGATAAGACAAATCCATTGAGCACACCGATGGTTGTTCGTTCACTCAATGATGAAAAGGACCCATTCAGACCTCGAGAAGATAATGAAGAACTTCTTTGTCTTGAAGTACCATATCTTAGTGCTATAGGTGCAATACTATATCTTGCGAACAACACACGACCTGATATTGCATTCTTGATATGTTTACTAGCAAGGTATAATTCTTCTCCTACACAAAGACATTGGAATTGTGTTAAACATGTATTGAGGTATCTCCGAGGAACAATTGACATGGGTTTGTTTTATTAAAATAAAACTAAACCAAAACTTGTTGGGTATGCTGATGCGGGATATCTATCAGACCCACACACAGCTAAATCACAAACAAGTTATTTATTCACTTGTGGAGGTATTGCTATATAATGGAGATCCACAAAGCAGACATTAACTACTACGTCTTCTAATCATGCTGAACTACTTGCAATACATGAGGCAAGTCGAGAATGTGTATGGTTGAAATCATTGACGCAGCATATAAGGGAGACTTGTGGTCTCTCTTCAAGAAAAGGAAATCCAACAATTCTGTATGAAGACAATACCGCATGTTTAGCTCAACTAAAGGGAGGTTTCATTAAAGGTGACAGGAGGAAACATATTTCACCGAAATTCTTCTTCATACATGATCTTGACAAGAGTGGTGAAATTGATATTCGACAAACTCGTTCAAATGATAATCTAGCAGATATGTTCATAAAATCATTACCTACTGCAACATTTGAAAAATTGATGAATAAGATCGGAATGTGTCGAATCAGAGATCTCAATTAACATCATCAGGAAAATTAGATACGCGCTGTACTTTTTTTTCCCTTAGATCAGGTTTTATCCCACTAGTTTTACTGACAATGTTTTAACGAGGCAATACTTTAGAATTCTAAGAATCAGTACATGATTTGTTCTTATTATCGTTTGATGTCATTTCTAAATAGTAGACTCAATGATTCACGATGGTCAATATCAGGGGGAGTAGTTGTATTCTTTTTCCTTTGCTCAAGTTTTATCCTACTGGGTTTTCTTAGCAAGTTTTTAACGAGGCAGGCTGCATCATGGGTCATTCAAGGGGGAATGTTATAAAATGTATATAATGTGAATGACCTTTACCCTTGTAAATTTTACTTTATTACAATTGTGTCATTGCTCTGTCCTATAAATAGGGGTTTGATTTAGAGGATTTGATATAGCTCTTCAATAAGAAGATTTCTATCTTTCTCTCTCTATCTTTCTATTCTCTTTATTTCACTCTAGTTTTACAAAAAAAATCAATATCATTTATTCTAAAATGACAATATTTTATCCTAATTTTGTCATATAAACCACACATATCATCATCTTTTATCAAAATTTGCTAAAAAGTTAATTCTTAATCTTTACCAAACAAGGACATAATCCTTACCAAAAAAGGGCTAACTTAAAATATAAAAATGAAAAGACAACAAAAGGTATAGAAAAAAATGCAAACATTTTACAATTAGAAAAGAGTTCATGTTTTAACCAAAAGAAGACTAATCGAGTTTAATGAGAATCAACTTCAATTATCGAAATCGACTTAATTCAAGTGACTATGAACCAAAAAAAAGCTCACATCCCTATACAATTCATTATAGGTTATATTCGAGGTTTAAACTTCCTATACAATTCATTATAGGTTATATTCGAGGTTTAAACTTTAAAATTACACGTTGAGTTGGTACCTAGATTAATATAAAACAAAAAGAAAACTTGAAAGAAAAAAATTAAAGTAACACTACAACAAAGTTCACCTTTTATGGCGTGCATTGCATGCCGTAAAACAGTGTTTACTGCGTGCATCTGCACGCCGTAAAAGGTCATGCCGTAAATATTTACTGCGTGCAAAAAGTATGCCGTAAATACTTTTACGGCATGCATTTTGAACGCCGTAAAAGTATCAATTTTTAGGGCGTGCAAAAAGCAAGCCGTAAACAACTTTTTTTTAAAAAAAATTATATATATGTTACCAACAAACATGTAATAATTATACAATAAAATTATAGACATTAATTAATATAAATTCATGTTTTACAACGTTTCGGTAAAATAAAAATATTTAGTACGGTTCAATGCAAAACAATCAAAATGTAGATTTCATCTAAATAATTCCAGCAACGTGTAATGAGATTCACTCCCAACAACCCATAGTGGCCACCTTGGGCATTTCAAATAATGCTCAACCTTGCAATAATCGAGAGACTTAAGCAAAGAGAAATCCAACTTCCATAGTTATTGATATGTCCTACGCAAACATGCCACCACCTACATCCATCCTCCTGTCAAACATATTGGCAACACCGTGGACTGAAAACCTGAGACTCAAATGGATAGCATGGACATCTTTATTTGTACTACATTCTTATAATAATAAATTTATGCATTGGAAAATCAGCTATTATCATCATTTAAGCACCCACAAGACCCATACTAAACTGAGGTTCAAAATTATTTCCACAAAAGAGAATACGAACATAGGAACGAGGCAACTCATTCATGAGAGATATCTCTAGCACTGTCCCATATGACTCAAACTAAACTTCCATATGACCCTATGGAATCGAGCAGTTGCAAAGCTAGCTTTCAACATGCAATGGAATGAAAAACCACAGTAACCAGTAAAGAAAGCAGATATAAATACCTGTATCTCTTCTAGAACAAAATGCAGGCCCTTAACGAGTGGAATCACGTGTGAATTCTCTGACCCATCACTAGCCCAGCATATCTCAGCCAGCTCTTCCAAAAACTTCTAGTGTTTTTCCTTCAATTCATCCTCATAAGCAAGAGTAGAGAGATTCTGCAAAATGATTAATGCAAATTCCAGAATCTTTCCCAGGTAATCAATGTCCACTTTGCCTGAATTCAACACCTAAGAGAGAAAATTTAAAAGCACATAGAAACTTCATCAATTATGACCAGCAGATGAAAATTGAAATAGCAGTAGCCAGGCAGGAAAAGAAAAAGAAAAAGAAGTGTAAATACAATTAATGGTCACCTCACTGAGAATGTCCAGGTCAATAGCTTCAACAATTTCTTGTCTCCAACTCAGAGGAGCCATTGCACAAATTTCATCGCTCACCTCCCTAGTCAACTCAATAACACAGTTGTAGTTAGACTTGTTTTTTCACAGACTCCATGAGACCATCCCAATTAGCCTTCTTCATAGTCTCTCTGACCTTTGCCTGCACATAGATCAATCGAAACTCAACGAATACTCAACTTCTTGTTAAAAGGAGACCGACATATATCTTGGTCCAGTAAAGCCTCATAAAGAACTGAGGAAAAACTTTATCAATTGATACTACGAAAACCATGCACTCACCATATATAAAGTTGTCTTAGCCTTGATTAGAAGAATTAGAACTACTTATAAATGCAAGGTTCTCCCCATGGACACATTCATTCACAATCCTCAAATTCTCCATGTCCAACTTCTCACTAAAATAGTGGGATAAGCTACCACTAGAAGATGTAGAACTGACTTCCTTGGGATAAACTTCATCCCTAAATAAAGACCGCACTACAGGTCTTTGCTTCTGAGTATTTTTAGTGAAATAATTTATTTTATCCAAACTACCAAGAGAAGGTGGGTAACCAGTATTTGGTGATAAAATAAGCAAAGATAGTGGGCTGATTGGCCTTCCATTCACCCTTGCCTCAAAGAATGGGTTAGTGATAGGTAAAAAAATTTTAAAGCTCAATGGAATATGGATAATATTTAGAGTTAAAACATTTAACCCCAAAAAAATTAGGATGTAGTTTCAGTCTAAAATCAGTCTAGAAGTGATACCAATAATTTGAGTAGATCAATGCTTCCCTTACCTGTTACAAATGGATTAGTGATACCAATAATTTGAGTAGATCAATCCTTATTAGAGTTTTAAATATGGAATCTTTCACCTGCAACATGTTGAATGGGTTAGTGATAGGTAAAAACAAAGACTACCAAGCTACAATGATAGGCACAAAGAACAGTTTAATAATTAAATAAATTGGTTTGCATCAACAAGTTACTATATTGTATATGCATAGGATCACCGTCACTTCCGGAGTTGGTATGTTGCGAAAGGTTAGAGCTTTTGCAAAGTCAAACAACCTGAAAATAAGAACAAGTTGATTAAATATATACAAATACATATGCTTGTGTGTGTAGTTTCAAAAGTACGCCCCTGTCTTCTTAAAGCTCTTTTTTTCTCCAAACTCATGTAATCACAAATTTCACCACCTTCTATAATAATCTATTGAAAATGTAATTTTTATCCAAAATAAACAGAGGATTTATGTGTGCGCTGTGTATTTTTTTTTCAAGTCTAATGATGAAGTTTTTACACAGACATCATGAATTCAAGAACATTTACTATTGATATTCTGCTCCATTGATGAGAGAATTGAAGAAAGATAAAGTAGGAACATATTCTGATATCAATTGGTCAAGTAAATCATGTTCTTCCCCATAGTCATTTCAAATGTGAGCATCATCACTCTTCAGACAACATAAAATCAATTTCCAAGTTTGATTTTTGTAGATCCTCACCATCCCCAATTTCGTTAAGGAAGTTTTTCCCTTAGTTCAAATCAGGCTGAGAACATCAGATACAGGTTAATATTTAAGTGATTCAAAAAAAAATTCTAAAATGAGAAAGAGAAGCGTACCTTTGTTGCCACCTCCAAATTTCCATAGTTTTTCTGAAAATCCATGATTTCAGACAATTTTTCAGCAAGCACCTATTGTCTTCAAAATACCAAGAGCTATTCTAATCGTTCGAATTCATCACCATTTCATTTCATTATACACATAGAATCATTTATATAATGATTTTAAATCAAGAAATCGACATCTTACTTGCCAGTCGAGCTCTCAAGCGACATCATCCAGTGGTGGGGAAGCGGTTCATCAGAGAAACTCCTATGCGAATTAGGTTTTGGATAACTCCATTTTTGCGTGATTGAGTTCGATTTGGGTATATTGTGTTTGGAACTTGAAAGCTGGGAATACCTTATTTTGGCTTGGAGAGGAGGAGGAGATTGAAAATGAAAGTGGGAGGAATGATGCCACATTTGAAATTTTGAGAGAAATCGTGCCTTAATAAATTAGATCTTAAAAATTAGATCTTAACTTGCACGCCGTAAAAACTTTAACTTTTACTGCGTGTGTCTGATGCACGCCGTAAATAATTTAACTTTTACGGCGTGCAACTAATTCATGCCGTAAATGCTTATATATTTAAGGTGTGCATATATGCACACCATAAATAACCAGTTTTTACGACGTGCGATTAATGCACGCCTTAGATGCATGCCGTAAAATGTCAGTTTTGTTGTAGTGTGAATATTACATGAGAACTTATGATAAGTGTATTTTATACACTTATTTCTACCCTAAAAGTAGGATTTATTGTCATCGTTTTAGAATAATTGTTATTGATTTCTTTATTATTTGTTTATATTCCAGAAATATTCCAAAATTGAGTACACGAACCAACTGAAACAAAAACAATTCAAATAAATTGTGCAAATGAAGAGTTGATGAACACAATCGAGGTGCAAAGTGTAGGAAAAGTCGAAAAAAAAGTCAATTGGAATAAATCAGAAATTCGAAAATCAAATTGATCCTAAAGGAAGATGGAGGATTAACTTAAATGAATTCAAAAGGTGAAAATTGCATATGGAGGTTGTTATTCGGCTGCATCACTTTAGACACTCGCGATAGCATGACTGGTTTAAATGGGCAGAACTTGAAATCGGATGACTGTGCTGCCGCACAAATTATAATAGCCCAGTCGAACGACTATCCGACTGGGCCGACTGCTTGGCTTTTTATCACAGATTTCAATAGATTTCTTCTCTTTTCTCCTAGGTTTTACCTAAACCTATATATACCTAACAAAAGACACGTTTTTTGAGGGGTTCCCATCTTGTCTAAGTCATGCTAAAATTTTGTTCAATCATCAAGGGATCTACGCGAAGCCAAAGTTAAGATTGAAGATACAAGATCAAGAATATGAATGGGGTGACATCCTACCATTATTATTGTGAATTATTTTCTATCATGTATCTAGGCTAGGCATTTGGTATTAGGATTGTGATGAAGCTTTAATTTCTTGATTCCACATTTTGACTTTTCATTTAATTTATGCAATTTATGGGTTTGAGCAATTAAATTGTTCTTTTATTATTATGCAAATTTTTGGTCAACTTTCGTATAATTTTTGTGGCATTTTCTTATGTTCAAGAGAGTAGGAATTCGTTATATGTATTTTAATGCCACAAAGTCCAATACGGGATACAGATATGCCGCCTATGCTTTGTGTTATCCTTGAAAGTGTTCACAAAATTTAATATTTTTCTAATATTTGATTGTCATAAAGATATAGTAGGGTTGCATTTAGTAAAATGTTTTTTAGCATCGCTCGAGAGAGGACTTAAATAACATTAGGAACACGGATTTTCAAAACCCCATGAATTTCATTTAAACGATTAAGTCAAGGTATGGATAATGGAATTAATCTGGTTTCATAATTCTAACATATTTGTTTTATAAGTTTTATTTAAAATCAAATATTCTTGCTTTCTAGTTTATTTGTTAGTCTAGTTTTTAGTTTTATACAAAAATCTCAAATCAAGTTTCTTTAGTTTCGGTTAAGGAGTGTAATTTAAAATAATAAGTTTACTCAATCCTTGTAGAAACGATACACGAATTCACAATTCACTTTATTACTTGTGGGATCCGTACGCTTACCATCAGGAACAAGTTTTTGAGCTTTTAAATTTTTAAATCCAAAAAATAGATTTCGAACATGTTTGCCATGACCCCCAAAATTTCGATCTAAATTCTTTTTTTTTTTTTCAATACTGCTGATGGCTACTAGTAGTATAAAATGAATTGAGAACGTAGTTACAGGTGGCTACTAGTAGTGTGTTTTCTGAAACGGGGCAGATTTAATACACTTTTCAAAAACTCTTTCTAAACTTGTTTAGAACCATTTTAATTGTTCTAAAAAATGAGTTTACCATGTTAAACATTTTAGGATCGTCATCCTTACTTTGACTTTAACATTTTAATAACAACCGAGTCAAAACATTTTAAAAATACCATAAAAATTTAAAATACAAGACCCATTTATTTGCATAAAAATCTACTTATATATTTCAAAACCAAGCCCCAAATAGTATTTAACTTTTAAATATTAGAAGAATAAGTACTTCATTCCAAAATAGTTTATTAAAGTATAAAAGAGTTTAATCTTTCCTCTCATTGGGTTACCAATAAGTACTCTTTATTCTCGGCCGGCATCCTCCATAAGGAATTCACACTACTAAAATTAATGTTCCATTACCTATAAAAAGAGATATGTAACAACTATGAACCACACGGTCCAGTGAATAAAACTTGATGCGTGTAGTAAGAGGTTAACTTTAACATAAAGTGTATAAATTCATATAATCATCTATCATTCTCATTATTTTCTTGTTAAACTTTCATATTTTCATGAATGAATATAAATCATACACTTTACCTCTTAACTTCACATTATCTCTCATATAAGTGAATTAAATCATAATCACATTAACATATCATTTGATAATTTTACTCATATCTCATTCCAAATATTTACTTCCATATAACTACATTCAAGCAATCAATATCATATTTATGACATGAATGTAATGCATGAAGTGATATGCATGAGTGAATAAGTTTTCATTTTCTCATGCTTTCCTTCTTTCTTCTTTCTTTGAAAAGTAACATGTATGATAAATACAATATGTTCCTTTTCAAAAGATCTCTTGTCTTTTCTCTTTAGGGGCCCTTCCCATATTAGGGTTGTACACCATGCGCAAAAGTGCTGTCTAGCACAAGGTCATAAGAGTGTTCTTTTACACTCACGAGTTTGCTAATTCGATTTTTCGTCTCTCTTTTCTAGATCACTTTACTCACGAGCATGCTAGCTCGAATGAGACTGACTCCCATAATAGACACTCATACTTTCGGCTCAGCATCCCCGTCAAACAGGCGCTCATACACCCTAATTGTAACCAAGACCGAAAGACATATTGCTTACTTTAAATGGACCTTGCATCCGTGACCTCAAATATGGACTTACTCCCTAAGTGTACAACCTAAATAGGAACATTTTAAAATTTCAAAATCATTTCTTGAAAACATCATTTAGTCTCAAGTTCCCTTTTTAAACCCATACAAAGGAACGTTTTATCTAAGTAATTCCAGCAGTCCTGTAATTACAATTGGTGCTTATTAATACATTTCTAATCATGTGTGTCAAACATGGGACATCACTTAAGCTAATATCAAGTTTTAGACATAAAATTCCACATCCTTAAATCTCAAAATCTAGTTTTAAACAATTGTAAAGTGGTAACTTTACATGAGGATTTCCAATAGATTTTTAAGGCACCTTAAATACCTCTTAACACACTTCTAATCAAGTGTATTGAACATAAAACATAACTTCAGACTTTAGAAAGTTTTAATCATCAAGTCCAATAATATTTCACCTCAAATCTACTTTTAAACGCTTGCATAGTGATAATTTTGAATAAGAATTCCCAACAGAATTTCAAAGCCTACTTATGATATCTTAACACATTCTTGACCTTGTGTTTTGTACATAAAACAACATATAAGCTAATGACAAGTCTCAGGCATGAAATACAACATCAACTAGCATCAAATTTCCAAGTTTCAACACTTAAAAAAGTGCTCTTTCAAGTGTATAACTCTAGCATATTTTTCGACTACTTTGATGCTTAATAATAACCCTCTAATCATGTGTATTGAGCTTGGAAGATAACTTGAACTAATGACATGTTTCAGACATAAAGTCCAACGACTTTTAACTTCAAAAACTAGTTTAAAACACTTGCAAAATGACCATTTTAAACAAATGATTATAGCAGATTTTTAAAGCATATTTCTTGCCTTATAACACACTTCAAATCTTGTATATTGATTATAAAATATTACTTAACTTATAACAAATTTTAGTCATAAGATCAACCACTTTTTAGCCTCAAAACTCAATTAAAAACTCTCTTACATGGTACTTGAAATCATAGATTTCACACTTCAATAAAATCAATCCGAAATCAAGTTTTGAACACATGCAAAGTAACATTTCAAAGTGTACATTCCAGCAGATTTTTATACTAGTTCAACTCCTTTTAATATGCCTTGAATCATGTAAAATGTTTAGTAAAAATTTTTAGGTTAACAAAAATTTTAAGTACAAGAATTGAGATACTTTCTAGTATGAAAACTAATTTTAAACACTTTCATAAGAACGTGATTGACAACCTTAATAATCTTTAGTCTTTAAACCAACATAAATCTGGACTTTTATACATTAAGCTCATAAACAAGCTTAAGACATAAGGTAAGACATGATTTAGTGTCCAACATCAATTTGAATCATGTTTCAATACTTCTATACAAAATTTAAGTCTCAAATCTTAGTAAATTCAACTCAAAGCAACAATTTAAGAGCATTCAAATTGAAGACAGCAAAATAATTCCAAACAAGCTTTGATATAAGTCTTTAAAATACATCTTCATTACTCATAACTTTCACATAATGTCCTCAACATTAAAATTTAACGCCCCCATTCAAAAATCAGATTTATAGTACCAATATCTCTCATAAAAACATGTAAATACCTTCATTTAAGTTTCAAAATCAGCACTTAACCTTTATGCCAAGTTCAACTTCTATTACTTCCTAACCCCCATCCAAACATTTCTCCACTTATAATCATATTCAAAATATATCTAATGGTTGTTATCATCCTTAAAATAATTCCCAACATCAACTTAACTCAACAAAACCATTGCTGCTTTACTCAAACATTTCATCAAACACTTAGAAGGCAATTGTGTTCTTAACCTTCAATCTTAAACATAGTTTATCCAATCAATTATAATCAATAAGAAACATATTAGAATCTGAAATTTATGGACAATACTTCAACACCATATGAAAAACTTAACACAATATTACACAAATCAAGTTTCACCCATCTCTTCAAACTAAGAAGGAAAAACTATACTTGAGAGCTCAAGTCTCAATCAAAGCTTCTCCTACTTCTTCCCTTTCCTTTCCTTTCCTTTCTCTTTTTCTTCTTCTTTTCCATTCCAAATTTTCGGTCAGCAGCCTGCCCTCTGCTCCTCTCGTGTCTCCACCAAAAAATGAAGAAAAAATGGGTTAAATCATTCCCATAATCAATTGTTTCAATAATCTCCAACTTTACTAACTTCAAACTTGAATAATCAATCAAAAATCCCAATTTAAACCTTAAACATCAAGAAGAGATGTTCTTGCTTACCTGAAGAATTGAAGAAGGTATTCAAAAATTTATTCCTTCTTCGACTAGATAGCATTTCATGCCTTCAACCTCTCCAATTCCCCTTCTTCTTCTCTCGATTTCTCTCTTTCCCTCTTCTCTGTCCTCTCTCTCGTTCTTCTCTGTTTTCCACTGACTTGAAGAGGAGAAAGGGCTTAAATTTTGTTCTCTATATAGATGAATATATGATATGTATGAAAACAAGCCCAATACTTTCAAGTTTGTACAAGTTGACCATATGTAATAGCAAACTAAGTCCTCAAAGATTACTTTTCTATTATCCAAGCCCTATAACTCTTGATGAATAATTACTTCTCACCAAATTAAGTTGAGGGGCCAAACATACCCTTAAGATAAGAATAGGGGAGTGACAAGTGTCCCCCCAAGTATTATTTTAATACAAAATTTCCAAACTTTTCCTTTTCAAGATGCCAATTTTAGGACAATATTTGTAGGTCAAGATGAGCTCCATTTTGGCCAATTTTTATATTGTTGTAATGTTCACACTTCAAGCTTTGCAATGGTTACACATGCAAAGAAAACGGACCGCTACACCACCGTTCATCCAAAAATTGCTGCTCGAATAGTCCTAACACTAAATTTTCAGCATTCTTACCATTTCTTGTATACAACTTCAACTTGATATTTGAAGCACTTCCTGACTTCAATCGTGCTCAAATTTAATGTCAATATGTAGATCTCAATGTGAACTACAAGGTAGTATAATATGCAAAGACGTTGGATTACCATGTTGCACATATCATCCTCTTAAACATGGCTACTCAACCAAGACTTTACACTTAGGATTATTTTGAGGATTTTCAGCATTCCCACTACTTCTCACACGCAACTTTAGCTTGATTTAAGCATTCCCACTACTTCTCACATGCAACTTTAGCTCGATTTTTGAAAGACTTCTCGAACTCAAATGTATCCAAATTTGATATCAATGCTTAGATCTCATTATGAGCTATAAAATGGTATAACTTGCAATGACTAAAGAGATCACTACATAATCTACAAAATGATCCCAAAGTCACGTTACATAATCTACAAAATGATCCCAAAGTCACGTTAATCAAAATGGCAAGACTGTAATTAATAGGAGTTTCTAAAATTTCCAGCTTAGTCCTCAACTATGAAATTTAATCTGATTGAGTTCAAACATTGTATATAACTTTCTCTTATGCCAATTAGTCTCCAAAATTACAAGTAATGTCAATTTCTCCCATTTCCTTATAAATTCTATATCATCTTGTCATATAAAACGTGAAATTGGCTCTTTTCCAAGAAAACACTTGATTTCAACTCTCTCAATAAATGAACTAGGGTACAAAAGTTTCTGGTTATTACAATGTTGATACACAAACCAAGTGTTGATGAATATTTTTAATGTTAATAATTATATTATTAACCTAAATTAATTTACCCAAACCCCAACCTACGGCACCCTCAACTCCCAATTCAACACTAATTCTTCAATCCGCCCCATTAATTTCCACGTGAAACTTTTGAAGAATGGAGCTTAATCGTCGTTGCTTGTATCTAATTATTATCATCGCTTGCATCGATCATCGACGTCAAATGCATCTGCCACACACGTCTGTCCATCTTCGATCGCATGTAGTTGGTGTAGTTTCTAGCGGCTATAGTGTTTTTTATGATTATGATTGTGTGTGTTGTAGTAGTGGCAGTACGGTTCTGGCGGCGGTGTGTGGTATTGCTTTGGTGGGGTGTGGTGTGGTGTGGTATGGTGGTGGGTGAAACTATGCTTCACGGTTTGTGGAGGTGGATGTTCAGATAGAACTTGTACAGAAAAGTTAGTGTCCATTTTTCTTTAAAATTAGCTTGAGTTCATAGTTCTAAACATATGTAATGGATCAAACATCTCTCTGTACTGCAGGTGAACCCTTTAAAGTGAGACTTTTCAAGTTTATGAAGTTGCTATCCATTTGGCTACTCCATTGTAGCATAACACACAAACAACTCTCTGTTTGAATCTTCCATTTAATCAAAGTCATAACTTATAAGCCATTGATTGGGCTACTTTCCAATCTCTTTGGAGCTCAGTTCTCATTGAGTTCTTCAAACTTATTACTTCTTATGCAGTACAAAAATGCTATTGAGACCGCAATCACAAGGGTTGAAGAGCATTTTGTATTCCTGGCAGCGGTACAGGTGTAGGGGTGTTGTGGTGGTGGCAGTCATGGCAGTGTTAACGGTAGTGGGTGGTTCATACTGGTAAATGGGTCATGCGACCAATGAATCAAATTGGGAATTGTTGCCGATGAGTATAAACGTGCGAGCCCTATTGAAACCAAGCATCTCTTCGATCGAAATAATGGATGTGCAAAATAAAACATGGATGGATCCGATCAAAGCAAATCTACTGTATGGATGGACACCCGATGATCGTACGGAGGTGAGAAAGTTACGATTGCAAGCAGCTAACTTTTGCCTTATCGAAGGGAAATCGTACAAAAATGGGATTTCAATACCATATTTGAAATGCATCACAGAGGAAGAAGGTCACCCAATATTGGAGGAAATTCATGCTGGTTCATGTGGAAACCATTTGGGAGGAAACATGTAGGGCTTCAAGACTTTAAGACAGGGCTACTTTTGGCCTATTCTAAAGAAAGATGCACGAGAGATGGTGAAACAATGTGAAGTCTGTCGAAACATGGAAATTTGATCCATGTTCCAGCTGAGATGCAGCATGCCATATTTGGAGTTAGACCATTTTATTAATGGGGACTCGACATAGTGGGCCTCTCCCTGTTGCGAAAGGTCAAAGGAAGTTCTTGCTAGTTGCAGTCGACTATTTCACCAAATAGATTGAGGCAGAAGCCCTTTCCATCATATCTACTCAAAAGGTGCAGGCCTTTGTTTGGAGATAGATCATATACCATTTCAGAATTCCGAGGTAATCATTTCAGATAATGGGAAACAATTCGATAATAGAGATTTTAAGAGCTTTCGTGGAAGCTACAACATCGAACTACTGCTAGGTTGAAGTTACAAACACAAGCTTACTGAGGTACCTAAAGACAAGATTAGATGGAGAGGAAGTGAATGGGTTGAGGAGTTACCCAATGTTTTATGGGCATATAAAACGACACCAAGAGAATCAATGTTGACAACTCCATTCAGGATGTGCTTTGGGTTAGAAGCAGTCGTGCCTCAAGAGTTCGTTGTCCCATCATCCCAAGTTTTGATCTATCCTAGTGATTTTGGATATCACAAATTTCAGTTGGACACTATCGATGAAGAAAGAAACTAGGCTGAAAAGAGAATGCTTCAGCTCAAAAGAAAATCACAGGATGATTATGGAAGGAAAGTGAAGCAAAGAAGTTTTGAGAATAACGACCTTATACTTCATATCGGCCAATGCAGCGGGACATCACCCCACAAAATTGGGAGCTAAATGGGAAGGACCTTTTCAGATCGAAGAAGTGTTGGCAACATAGCATATGTATTGAAAATAGTTGATGGCACAAAGCTAGCACGACCATTGAATGTGGATAATTTAAAGAAGTTTTTCAAGTAAAAATGAGCAGTCAGAATTGATTAGGAGATATCATCTCCACTTCAATGTAATTCTTTATGGGTTATCAATAAAGTTGTTATGATTTTTGAAGAGCTATCAAACTAAGATTTCATCACGAGTGAAGCAAGCAAAGACTTCGTCACGAGCAAAGCAAACTAAGACTTCGCCACGAGCAAAGCAAACTAAGACTTTGTCACAAGCAAAGCAAACTAAGACTTCATTATGAGCGAAACATCAGATCGCTAAAAAACAATCTAATACTAAGACTTCGTCATGGTGAGGCAAACTGAGACTTCGTCACGAGCAAAGCAAACTAAGACTTCGTCATGTGCAAAGCATCAAATCGCTATAAAGTGATCTAACACAAAGACTTCATCATGAGCCAAGCAAACAAAGACTTCGTCTCGAGCGATGCATCAAATTGCTATAAAACGATCTACCATGAAGACTTTGCCATGAGGGAACCTTCAAATTGTTAGAAAGGATCTAACTAAAAGTTGTTGCTAATGGAGTAAAATCAACGATAAGACCAAAGTATGATCTACTTTTTAGAAAGATTTCATTTTGTTTACATATTAAAATCCTACATTGAGGATCGTGCATCGTTTAACATTGAAGGATAGAAAAATTAAAGAAATTCGAATTAAGATTCATTCATTCCAAAAGAAAAAGGTTTATTTCCTCCTCCAAAGCTTTGGTCTAGGCAAATCCCTTGAATTCATCAAGGTCAACTTCAGGGTGATCGATGTAAAGCCAGTCCTTCACCTTCTCATACGTGTGCATCATGGACTTCACTCCAAACGTCCCAGCCACTTTGTCAAACTCAAGAGAATTCTTATAAGACTCTAGGGCCTCTTGAGCACGAACCTCGAGGCATCGTTCAAACTCACTTTGCATGGAAGAAAAGACAGTGTCTTTTTCAACTAGAAGCTTGTCCTTCTCTGCCAAGAGTCGCTTCAAATCAGCCAACTCCTTCTCCAGTTGGGAGTTTGCATGCAAAACCTCCTAATGGCCCTTGGATGTTATCTCTAATTACTCAGAAGGGCCCGCTCCATCACCAAAACTTGAAACAAAGACAAGAGTTACAATTACGATGAAGAATAGAAGAAGATCGAAGAACTTACCCTTCGTATTTCTATAGAAAATGCACGATGGATACTGGTACCCCCTTCTTTACGTCCTTCGTAAGGCCACGTTTGACTGCGCCCTCTGTAATTCAAACTTCCTCGTTCACATTTGTAGCAGATCATGCAGAGGCTTCCTGCCTCCACCACGAGGACTAGAAATCGAACGTATCGGGGTGATTGGATGAGGGAGAGAAGAGGCACCGGAAACATCAACATTAGAATGAACGATTGGGTATCAATAGGAGGATTCCTACCATCTACCTTCCTCTTCATTCCCTTTCCTTTGGCTGCCTTAGCTCTCAATAGTGCCCCAACTTTGCTCGAGTCGTAACTCATCTCGTCTGTAAAAGACAAACAAAATTATCATAGATTTAAAAAACAAAAAAAAAAGAGGTCACATATAATCATAAAGCACGAAAAGGAATTACCCTCAAGAAAGTTTATATGATGTTCGATCAAAAATCGTCAGTAAGAACCTCTTCCATACGACCACCAATAGGCATACATCCTTGTATGAACAGAAGGGTCTCCTCTTCGACCTTAGAAAGGACGACCCCATTATTGAAAGGTTCATAATTTGGACGGTTCCAAACGATCGGAAAGGGGAAGGGGCCACCCTTTCGCTTAACAAAGAAAAACTAGTTTTCCAACCAGGTTATGATGATGGACAAGAGGGGACCATGAATTCATTCTTGGTGGTGAAGACAACTAAACTATTGTAATCATGACGTGGTTTTAGTTTCACCAACGATCTAAACACAATCAAAGAAGGGCCGATGTGATTTTTTATACACAATAACAACAAACTAAACAATGACTCTCCAGGCATTCGGAGCTAGTTAGGCAGGATTAAGGTCGACAAAATTTAAAAATGATACGAAGAAGGGATGAAGAGGGAATCGAAGCCCCCCCCCCCCTTCATAGAATCAAGGTACACGGTTACCTCAGTGTCCTTCCCCTCTCTAATACATTCATCTTTCAAAGGAGTACGATAAGAATGATCGGGAATATGATGAAGGAGTTGAGAACCTCGACCAAACGGATATCATTATAACAGCTTTGATAATTGGGAATATCCAAAGCATCTTGAGGGCGACGATAAGGTAGAACACGAGCCATGTTTTGCTGCATTTGAGGGGAAATAGGCAAAACGTCAGAAACGGTACGATCAAACAAGATAGAAGTTAAGGGCGATGCAAGATGGCTCGGAGCACGATTTAAAAATTGGTTGAAAGAAGGAGGAGAAGAAGATGAATGACCGCTCGACCTATATATATATATATAATGTGGGTAGGTATATATGTATACTAAGTTTCTACCCAAAACCCTAAAAAGAAAAAAACTATCTGAAAATCACTACAAAACCAAAAGCCGGATCCCAATGCTGAATAGAAAAGGAAAAGATGATAGAAAATTACCTTTTTGATGTTTAAAAAGTTGTTACCCACCGGAATGTTTGACCAAAATGGAAGCGAAAGAATGCACAGATTATGAACTCAGAGGAAGAAAGAACTTGTCTCAAGGCAAATAAGGCAAAAGTGAGAATAGGAACGCATATTTATATATGTGGGTAATGAATAGTTTTCAAATTCAAGGACTCTTGGTATTCCCGTCAATTTTGAACTTTTGAAAGACTGTTGATGGATTAATACGCCGTCAATCAGACAAACTATGGGGGTTCTGATCAAACAACACGACAACACGTGTACTGGCGCATTTAATGCATGGAACAACTTCCGAAGTATTATGATCGTTCAATTATAACTTGATATCAAACGATCAAGATTCGTTATCTAAGAATCTCGATTGTCTGAGGGGACTATTGACACCCAAATGGAGAAAAGAAACGAACGATCATGTAACGAGATATGATGAATGATAAACGACTAAAACATACTTAAATCGAGAACTATGATGTTGCACCAACGACCAGGGTCATATGATTTGTTAAGAGATGATGAGAATCACGCCACTATATCCATAAATAAATAACCATTATCCCATAATTTCAAGAAATCTAACCTAATCAAATCACAACTCCCTATTTTGTGGAGATTCTCACTTCCTAAAATTAGGGGGAGGCACATAAATACCCTGCATACCATAGCATTGAGGTATTATCTTTTATTCATAGAAAAAATCCTTATTATTAATTTTTCTCTCAAATTTTTTAATGATCATCACGTTGAAGTTAAAACGGGGGTTAAGCCCCACCTTTTTCAGGTTGAAGCAGCCGATCAATTCCGAGGTCGAAAGCAACAAGGATTATTCAGCATTAATATGCATTTCAGTTTTAATCATGTTGGGAAAGGAAGTAACCAAGCATGTCCAAATTCCAAACAAACCCGACCAAAATATCTAAAAAGCGCGGGACATTCATCACTAAGCAGTTAACAGCTTTTCTTTTCGAACCCCATTATCAACCAATCAATACGACGCCGTTTAACACAGGATCCTCACTGCGAAAATCCCACCGAACAAGCTAGGGGAAAACTCAATCAAATCGATAAAAATGGTGCACAGCGCCTACGATTCATTCCAATTGGTCAACAATTCACCTACCAAAATCGACGCCATCGAATCGTATGGCGCTACGTTGCTCCTGGCCTGCTCCGACGGCTCGCTGAAGATCTATGCCCCGGAATCCTCTGCCTGCGAGATCCAATCTCCGACGTCGGATTTTCATTTGCAAGCCTTGGAGCTGAAGAAGGAGCCGTACGTTCTTCAAAGGACGATAAATGGATTTTCTAAGAAACCGATGCTCGCAATGGAGGTGCTTAAGTCGAGGGAGCTACTGCTCTCGCTATCGGAATCGATTTCGTTTCATCGGTTTCCGAATTTGGAGATGTTAGCGGTGCTTACAAAGGCGAAAGGTGCCAATGCATACTCGTGGGACGAGAGGCGTGGGTTTCTGTGCTTTGCACGGCAGAAGAGGGTTTGTATCTTCAGACACGATGGTAATGATTATGCCTTCAAAAATTTATGGCTCTTTTCGCTAAACTTGGCCAATTTTTTATTTTTTATTTTGTGTCTTTTTTCGACTTAATTAAGACCTTTCTTATCTTACTGTCAAAAGAAGCTAATTTTTGGTTACTGTTGTAGCACTTCACTAAGCCAAACATGCTTTTAGTGTATTTTTTAGTTGATAAATTCTTTCTGCCAAATGAAAGGTTAGAGTGTTACCAAGTCAAATTATACAATAACAGAGTTAGTTTCAATCAGAGCAGCATTAGACAATATATGGTGTGTTATTTGTTCAGCTCTGTGAGATGGATTTTTTTCCCCCTTCAATATTTTGATGCCGTATCTAGTTTTAGGTTGCTTATATTGAAATTTTTGGCTGAGGGAAATTGCATGACCAGTCTGCCAGACCGAAATCATCGGATCAGGTACTGTTTTTGGATGTTGACTACTATGTATATTGGTAATGACGTATTCTATGCTAACCTGCCAGGTGTTATGCCTCACTTTAGTTAACTGTTGACTGCTTTGGTTTTGTTCTTCCATATTTGGTTATTTTATGCAGTTTAATGATTTATAAATCATGATAGTTTCATTGAAAATCAAAGAAAAAGACGAGGGACTGAGTATTTTTCACTCTGTTTTATTTTTTATTTTTGATTGCTGCTACTAGGAAGCTTCCTAAATTATGTTATTTGGGTGTGAGATCAAGATCTTGGGCTGGGAAAGATTGTGTTGAATACTAAATTCGCTCCAATACTGGAACGTACCTCAGATGTGAATGGATGAGTTAGACTAGGTATTACGGAATTAAGATTTACTTTAAAACTCCAATGACTATATCAAGGGGATCAACTTCTCAAAGAAACTCTTTCTGTTTACTTGGTGAAATCCTAATCATCCCCAGATATCCACTGAAGCATTAGTTACTGGTATATATGCAACATTGTTACAGAACAGAGCCCTAGATATCTACTGAAGCATTAGTTATCTTATTTACTCGTATCTTGCTTCATTAGGTTCTGGATCACCCAGTTGTTCAGTTTTGGTGGTCATTGACAAATATATTTCTGTATGTTTTGCATCGCCTGTTCTGCCTTATATGGTGATCCCACTCTTGATGGTTCCACTACTTGTGCAGGGGGGCGAGGGTTTGTTGAGGTGAAAGAATTTGGTGTTCCAGACATGGTTAAGTCAATGTCATGGTGTGGAGAGAATATATGTGTTGGAATCCGAAGAGAGTATATGATATTGAATGCTACAAATGGTGCCTTGTCTGAGGTCTTTCCTTCAGGGAGGATTGCCCCGCCTCTGGTGGTGTCTCTTACATCTGGAGAACTTCTTTTGGGGAAGGTAATATATTTCTTATTGTATCTAATAGATATGATACCAGGACTATACTTTAACTCAATCAAGGCTCAAATTAAGTGTTCTTTATATGCTTTTTGATGCATTCGTAGTATAAAACTTTGGAGTCGTGTGTAACTTATGCAATTTACAATGATTGGATTATTTCATAGTATATTCCGGGGAATGTTGCACGTGGAAACTTATTGAATTGCGTTTCTGTACAGACTTAATTAAATATTAATCAAGAAGAGAATAAACAATTTATCCTCTTGTTATGCTTGGATAATTCAACAATCAAAAAACAAAAGTATCTATGCTAGATTGACTTGGCCAATTATATATTTCTATTGCTACTTTCTTACAAAAAAATATTATTTTTATCTCTTTGTTGTTTGTTTGCTATTGTGTGATATTGTAACGCCCCGATCCTTGCGTCCAAGTTGATCCATTTTCGGAGGGCATCTACCCTACTCGTATTAACTCAAACTGTAATGGATACGTTCCAGTAGGGAACAAAGTTGGACCCAATTTTTTCCTCCTCAAGACTTCTTTTTTATAACAGATTTAATTTGAATATTGATACCAATTGAAATTGTCTAATTGTTACCATGATTCAACTTAAATCTCTTATAAGCCAGATCTTCGAATTCTTGGAACGCGGTCGAAAGTCATGAGAGGTACTAATATAATGACTTTGAGCACGAGGCTCATATCGTTATAAAAAATTGCACGTTTTTGTAATGACCTAAGTTCATGCTCAACCCATTAAATCTTAAGTACTCCCACCTTTGTGAAGGCATGGACGCGAGGCTCAAGTCGTTGCAATTATTCTGGTCAACTCCATTTATTATTTACTGAATTGATTTATTTGATTTTCTGATAATTGCATAGATTGGAATCAGGAATACCCATGAATAAGTAGAAATAAGAGTTGATGAGGTCAATTGCTGAGCCAGGAAGTAAGTTCAGTGGGGGCATTGAAACAAAGAAGTAGACAATATCATTAAAATTACAAAAATAATTTTACAATTGTTCTTTAGGTGTTTTCATACTCTGATAACGACATGTAATGACATCTTTTACAATATAGACAACCGCTATCATTTATCAAAAACACGCCGGGGAAGTGAGTGAGACCGCCAACTTTTTAAAATGCAATTTCTGAAACAACAATTTTATTCCCCACTGGTCCCCATTCCACTCCGCTACTGGGTGAGGCCATGTTCCTTGTGTGTGAGAAATTTTTTTATTTTCTAAAACCTTACTTCGGAAATAGGACTTATTTAGAAAAACCCAGTCATGGTGTGGGCATAGTTTTCATTTACAAGGTAAGATGAGTGTTCATCTAGTTGTGAAGGCACATTTGAATAGTACTTCAAATATAAATTGAGATTATAACCCTATCAAGCAAGACAAACATCTTTCTTTTTCTCAATTCTATGGACTATAGTTATTTCAAGGAAACAAACTTGAAAGTTAAATATGGTCTGTTACTTTTAGTTCATTCCTATATGTTCGTTGTAATTCTGATGTTTTCTTGTAGCCAAAATAAATTTAATTTCTTATCCTAGTTAAGGCATATGTATACTCTTGTTATGATGGAGACCTTGTTTTTATTTTACTTATTGTACTTTTAACTCTTGCACATACGACCAGTTTTAGCATGTCCTTGCTGTTAATAATAATTTTTCTTCGGAAACTTTGCGAGACATGAAAAATTTGAAGATTATGCCCAATTCTTTTGGAATTTTTTGTTCAAAAGCCTGTGTTACTACACAAGATAAGTTCTGGGATTATAATCATTGGGCTTCATATGAGGTGGAATTCATTATTTGTGATAGAAATGAAGAGAGGAGATCGACATGGGAAATTATATCATGAAAATGGTTGGTCATCCTTATGTACCTTATGCTTGCTTCTGTATGACTGCCTCTGTTTGTTAAAAGTTTGTTTATAAATTTTGTTTATAAACAGAAACGTGTCGATATCGATATCTTGTTCGTCCAATTTTTTGAAAATTAAAAAATTGTGATCGGGAATCTTTCACTAACCGAATTTGCTGACATTTAAAAAAAAAATGGTCTAGTGAGATGTACAAACCACCATGATCCGCTATCCCCACATCCACGCTGGCTGGCTTTGCACTAGTCCATGACTAGATCCAAACGAACACTGCTATGCCGTCGTCACTATCTGCGCCGTTCGATTATAATCGGGGATGCGGTGGATGCTTTGAGGCTATGTTACAATCACTTGGGTAGAACTTACCCTTAAAGGCTGGAAAATGAGAGGATGAGGCTGGAAAGCCCATACTTTTGATATAAGATAAGTCTCATACCTTGCAATGAGAACCATGACAGATTTCTGTGAGCAAATGATCAATATGCGAGGTTGTCTGCGTCCCCGTATTGTCAACACACATGTGGTCACATTATATAGATAAAGTTCATGCATTGACAAATTTCGAGAATAACATCTTGTAATTACTTTAGTTTGAGGGATTTAGTCCATTATCAATTCCTTGCTCTCTTTTATCAGTTTGATCTGAATAATATATATCTCTACTACAATATCACATCCATTTTTATTTGTCAATTAATGTCTTTTACGATCCATCTCAATAAAATAACAGAAATAAGCTGTTTCCATTTCCTTCAGGATAATATCGGTGTGTTTGTTGACCAAAACGGAAAGCTTCTTCAGGAAGGCAGAATTTGTTGGTCAGAGGCTCCTGCAGCAGTTATCATTGAGAAGCCACATGCTGTCGGTCTCTTATCAAGACATATTGAGGTATCCTGAACTTGAAACAATGATATTTTTTCTCCATTTACTGTCTGCATTTCTTCAGTTCTAGTTTTACTGAATATGCAGATACGATCCCTTCGTTCTCCTTATCCATTGATTCAAACAGTTGTTCTCAGCAATGTTCGTCATCTCCTTCAAAGCAACCATGTTATTATTGTAGCGGTAGACAATTCTGTTTATGGCTTGTTTCCTGTTCCTCTTGGTGCACAGGTAAATAACAAAATCTAGAAAATTGAAGAAACTTTCATCTTTTTTTTATATAAAAATATATGCATTTCTGATAGTCTGTTAGTTTTTGGTGATTGCGTTGGCAAAGCGTTAGGAACTTGGTGTTGGGAACCAAGATACCAATTTAGCATGACCTTTTTAGACAAAACCAGTATAAAATTGATCGTCTCAACAAAGTTTCCTTCAGTATGTCCATTCATGATTTAGGCAATTGCTAGTTCTGGAAGCGATGTGTCTAAAACACAGAATTCTATATCAATGTTGTGTCAACAATATCATTATTATGGTTTGTTCATGGAACATAATGACTGTCTACATTGTTTTCTTGCCTTCCAGCTTTACTAATTCTTTATCAATGTTGTGTCAACAATATCATTGTGGTTTGTTCATGGAACATAATGACTGGCTACGTTGGTTTCTTGCCATCCAGTTTTCTAACATTACAAACGAAGAAGATTCTACAGTATGATATGAATGTTACACTTTTAAAGCCGAACTAACTGGTTGAGATAGCCTAGAAAATCTACATCATTGTTGAACCTAATAAAAATTACATGAAAATAGTTTATGTTATCCCGCAGATTGTACAACTAACAGCGTCAGGCGATTTTGAGGAAGCACTGGCTTTGTGCAAACTACTTCCTCCAGAAGATTCAAGCCTTAGAGTCTCAAAGGAGCAGTCAATTCATATAAGGTAGTTGTATGCCCTTGTAAACTGTTATTTTTCTTTTTCTGATTCTATCATTTGCACCTATTTTATAAGAGAATATAAAAGTAAGAAGTAACTAACATCAAGAATTGTGAGCTTCAAACACACATACAAGTCTCAATAATTCGGAATTCGACAACTTTTATGTTCACTTATCAGTAGCAGACTTTCAGGAAAATTGTTTCCATGGGGAATCACTTCTGAGTCTAGGATAAGATGGCCAATGCCTATGCCTATGGCGTAGGTGTGTGTGTGTGTGTGTGTGTGTGTGTGTGTGTATATATATATGTATGTATGTATGTATATATAGTATATATAATACCATTATATATATTTTTAATACCATTATATATGTATATATTTTTAATAAGGAACTCAATACCATTAGATTTTTAAGAAAGAGACCAATCTTTTCATGTTATTTCTGTTAAAAGACCAAGACTGAAAGTAATGAATAAGATATGATAACACATTGAAAGCAGTTGACTTTAAATCAAATGGACCGGAGGTACTGAATATTTTGACTAACTTCAAAATGTCATTATAATGCTTTGTTCACTAGTTTGGGTGATAACAGTCTTTAGAGCGATAATTCTTTAAATTGAAACAAGAGTCCGTCGAAACACCAACAGATAAAAAGTTTGCTAAATGTAACTTTATATGATCATGTAGAAGGAAGTTTGTTCCATACTATTTCTTCTGGATGATAATTGCATATCTACGTACAAGCCCATGGTTGATGGTTTTGAGATCAATATAATTGGAACAATTGTATTTTGCACAAAAGCTAAGAAATTGGCAAGCCTTAGATTCCATCAACTAAAGCTACAGATGAAACTGATCTGAAGATCAAAAATATAAGATGCTGGCGTTGGGACATTACCGTAGTGTCCCTGGTCTTTTGAGTTCATATTCATCAATGTTGCTAGATAGGAAACGACAAATACGTGCCACGATTGTGTATATAACATCTGTATCCCACGACAACCATGTCATTGCTAACTTAGAATTTTTTCCATTTTTTTATTCTCTTGAGTGCCTACAAGAGGTGTCAGTACCCGCTTCCTAAGCCGATCTGATGTTTCATATAGAATATTTTCCATGAAGCTTTTCAACGGCGTCCATTTTTGTATTCTCTTTTTTATTTTTGGAAAATGGGAAGCTGGAGCTAGTAAAGTAATTCAATGCGATTAGCCGTGTAGGCTGGGATTTTGTATTTATCCTATGCTATAATTCTCTTGGTCTGCAGGCTATGTATGAGTGAATATGACAAGCTAGGAAGTGAGGCAAATAATATAGCTGAAACAGGCAAAATGTGTTAAATTTTTTAAAAGTTTAATGGCTTACCAAGAACAGTCTGAATTCTCTAGAATAAGTCTTAGTAATGTGGAAAACCTAACAGGATATCTCCAATACCTATTAATGCAGTCTTGCTAACTATGATACATTGTTATATGGCATAGATCAGTCTATTTTTTTGAGTGAATGGATAGAATTTTCTAGAGGAACATAGAGAGAGAGAGTAAAAATCATAATAACTCTGTGCTATGTTGATTCAAGAGAATATAATGATGCTGAGACGCCAAATGGTTGGAGAACAGATACGGGTTGACTGACTGCATAAATAGTGTATGTTCTAAACTAGTTTATGAATCACATTGTTGTTTTAGCTATTTTGACAGGAAAATTTATTTGAAAGAGATTACTGGAAGCTAGACATCCGTAAAGTAATGTTGGATCTTCACCTGGATCGTATTGCACATGCAAAATTGTGATGTTGAATTATTATGTATGTACAGATATGCTCACTATTTGTTTGAAAATGGAAACTATGAAGAGGCCATGGAACATTTTGTAGCATCTCAAGTGGAAATCACTTACGTTCTCTCATTTTATCCATCTATCATACTACCGAAATCATCTGTGATGCCTGATCCAGAGAAGTACACAGATATCACTGGGGAGATTCCAGACCTTTCAAGAGGTTCCTCTGGCATGTTAGATGATATGGGATCTTCACCTCCACTGCATGTGTTGGACTCTGAGGAGAGTGCAGATTTTGAATCGAAGAAAATGAGCCACAACACTCTCATGGCTCTCATTAAGTTTTTGCAGAAGAAGAGATACAGCATTATTGAAAAAGCCACTGCTGAGGGAACTGAGGAGGCTGTTTCTGATGCTTTCGGAAATGATTTTGTAGCTTATGGAACTAGTCGCTCAAAGAAAGCAGGGAAGGTATGCTGTTGTGTTTTGCTTTTGTATTTTGTGATTCTAAATGCTGCAATTTTCCCGTCAAAACTATCAAGACATTAATTAAATAACGTGCAGTATTGACAAAGTAGAAAAATGGAAGTCCCTGTGTATTGGCCTCATTTACCAACCTGAAGTGGTTTATAAATGGTATCATCTTCAAATTCGTTGATTCTATAAGCTGGATTAGGTTGCTTAAACTTATATATGTACTTCGTGTATGGTTGTGCACCTGTATCATTGACATGTCAAATGCTATATATTGGGACTCAGTGGAACAAGGTCTTGAGGTTTCATTCAAGTAACATAGACATGCTATTCCTTTAAGTAGAGCTAATTTGCTTATGTGAATTTCTGTTTGAGAATTTGAAAGAAGGTGTTGGGGAGAAAGTGTATTATCTATTGATTTTCAGTAATATTACTGTAAAAGTTTTTATCTGTACATCTTTCTTTTTACCTTTTGTTTTAGGGTTAGTTTATTTTGTTTACTTTTATTTGTAGCAAATCAAATAATTACAAATTCCTCATGCAATCACTCTAAATGACGAATTCCTTATGTAATCGCTCTAAATTCCACTTAAGCTTTGCTCCCTGGAATTAATGATGTTTTTAACTAAACCATGACACCAAGTTTCCTCCAACATAGGTGCAACACCTAGATGTTGAATGTGTATCGTTGACATAATCAACCAAGTCTGCTTCCGTAGAAACTTCCACCTGCACGTGATCATTTTTTGTGAAGAATAAGTTCTTCCCTAGGTATCTTTTAGACACTCTAGGACTCTATATTGCAGGTTAAAAGTGTTTCTCATCAGGAGAAATGAGTATGCGTGAATTGGCCGTTTACACTAAATGTAAGGGCAATGTGTGGCCTTGTATGAGATAGATAAATTTATTTTTCACCAACCTTTGGAATAGTTCTCTATCACTTACTACTTTAATCTCATGATTGAGTCTTTGTTTGGGGTCAATAAAAGTCAATGTTGTTCCAAGCATACCGTTCCCTATCTCTTTTGGCTACTTTAATCTCATGATCGAGTCTGTGTTTGGGGTCAATAAAAGTATTTTCCGTTCCAAGCTTTCTTGTCTCTTTAAGTAAGTTAAAGAGTATATTTTCTTAAGGATACAACTATTCACTTCTTTGCTGCAATCTCCATGCGAAGAAAGTATTTTAAGGGATTTGGATTTCTTAGTTCAAATTCTCTGACAAGTATTCCTTTTTGATTTTCCATCTCCATATTGTTATCACTTGTTAGGATTATATTATTGACATATGCTATAAGAATAGTAGTCTTACCATTAAAAGCGTGTTTGAAAAAGATTGTATGATCTTCTTAACTCTTCTTTAACTTTGGGAGTATCCATGGCTACGAATAGACTTGGTGACATAACAAACTAGGCTCTTGGAGAATGTTTAGTCCGTAGAGGGACTATTTTAGTCTACTTATTGTATGTGCAGCATAACTTCTCTGAAATCCTGTTGGTAGATCAATTAACACTTCAAGTTTACCGCTTAACAATGCACTTTTTATTTTATTTTTATACTTTACAGGCCACTCCATTTGGTCACAAGAGATATTAACACTATATGTCAATGTGAAGCCTTTTGCCGTCAGCCTTGCTTCATGTTTCTAAATAGAGCTTTCAACCTTATAATTCACACTAAACACCCACTTATAGTCAACCGAGTTTTTATCTTTTAGTAGGTCTAACATCTCCCATGTCCCATTCTTTTCTAATGCCTTCATTGCCTCCAAAACAACTTCTCCCCACTAGGGAACATTTAGAGCATATTGTATAGAATATAGACCAAATTAGTTGCAAAACCTTTATACGACGAATATAACCTATGGAGTGAAACATACTTTAATCAAGTTCTTTTCCAAAGCGCAGTTGGCATATTAAGATCACTTTAAGATTTTAGATTAGTCATAGGAACAGGAGTAGGTCATTCTTCCTTTTAAAAAAATATTATATATTTTTAACTCAAAATTATTATTAAATATCAAATCGATACTCATATTGAAAAAATTTCAACAAGAAAAATTAATAGTAAGTACAAAACTAAATTTATACTATACTAATGACGAATGTTAAATATTTTAATTATTGTGTCAACAATGTGTTGTGTTGGTACTTTTTTGAAAAACTGCTTATTGACATATCCTACACGTATTGTGTCGAACGTACATTCCCGTGTTGGTGCATCATATAGAGTAGGATTACATGAAGGTTCTACACTTGGGTTCAACTCTTGGTAATGTGTTGTGAATATAAGGTCATCTACTATTTTGAAAAGAGGTATCATATCGTTATTCTAGTTGTAGTTAAGGAAGTCAATTGCCAAGAAATTTCATTTATTTTTATATTTGCAGTCAGTTCTTCTATTTCCAACTTCTAGTACATTTGATAATCATGGCTAGATTAAGAACAGACAAATTGTTACCTGAAGTTATGACATATCCCATTAAAAACTCCTAAATATACCTGAAGTCTCAAAAATGAATTCAGCCATGGGAAAGTGAGTGCTCATTCTTGCATATAAACAAAGAAGCAAATTTTATGACTTTGAATAGCCACACATGCTAGCCCAAACAAATAAAGCCAGATTAGGCATATGTGATTTATTCTTATTCTCTTCCAGTCTTCTCTCTTAGATCATAGCCTTTAGCTTCAGATTATTAATAGAGAACTCTTATCAAACTTTCTGTCACACAGAGGTCATTCCCTACTACTGGAGGGAGAAAGTGAGGAAAGCATGAAATATTTAGGTGCTACAGATTCTTTCACATTAATCAAAATTGTAATCAGAGTTGGAAATTTTGGATATCCTGATATATGGTCAGTTCTTATGCATGTGGCATCTCCATTCTTTAGTAAATGAAGGTGTTTTTGAACAGAAACCAAGCCATTAATCCTCATAACATGATTTTTTAAATGGATTGAAGCATCTTGAGGTGCTGTTATGTCTTTATGGTGAAAAAATGAAGGTACTGGTTGTAAAAGATCAATAGAATGCGAATGCTGATGGTTGTGATGATAGGGTCAGGACACCAGTTAGCACTCTACCTCATAAGTTCTTTCTTTTTATTTTCCAAATCACATGATTACTAATATATTTTTGTGCGGATGAATTGAAGCTGGTAAAAGAGGTCAAATCCACTCGATAGAGGGTGTTTTGCATAGCCTTTACCATAATCTAGATTGGAAGCCAAGAATTTTTATTTACTGAGATTCTGGATTACAGTGTAGCACGTGGCTTCCTAAATTACTTTTGAACACATAGCAAAAAATTGGGGTTATCTTAAGGGTGTGTGGCCACTCAATTACCTCGGACTACCTTTAGGGGGAAATCCAAATGCCTATTCTTTTTGGAATCCAGTGATAGAAAGAATTGCAAAAAGACTAGAAGGGTGGCATAAAGGCTGTTTGTCACGTGGTGGGAGACTTATTCTTCTCCAATCGGTTCTGGGAAGTATTCCCACATATTTCATGTCAATCTTTAAAATGCCGAAGAAGGTGACAAAGATAATCGAGAAAATGATGAGAGACTTTTTTTGGGAAGGTCAGGGAGAGAATCATAGTGACCATCTAGTCAAATGGGATATCGTGTCGAAACCAAAACAATTTGGTGGGTTGGGAATTGGGAATTTAGAATTGAAAAACATGGCCTTATTAGGGAAATGGTTATGGCGTTTCCCCAAAGAATCGGAGTCACTTTGGCACTCCATCATTCTTAGTAGGTATGGCTATCACTCTAATGGCTGGGATGCAAATATTGGAATGAACTCCACCCTTCGGGCACCATGGAAATCAATTGCAAGAGCATGGGACAAATTTATGGAAAACATCAAATTTGTGGTGGGAAAAGGTGATAAAATCCGGTTTTGGCTTGATAAATGGTTTAGTGAACAATCATTTCAAGAGGCCTTCCCTAGACTTTTCCGTCTATCTAACAGCAAAAATGCTCTCATTTGTGATATTGTATCCTTTCCATTAGCCTCAAGTCCGGTTTGGAACTTAGTTTTTGTCAGGAATTTCAATGATAGAGAAACCGAAGAATTCACTTCCCTACTATATATTCTTGAAAATATCCACATGGATACTTCTTCACCTGATAAAAGAATATGGAATGCCCACCCCTCGGGTGAGTTTTCTTGCAAATCTTTTTTATATACATTTTTTCAACCAACATGTCACAACCCCTATCCACTTTTTCAATTCATTTGGAAGAGTGGGGTACCCTCAAAGGTTAAAATTTTTGTTTGGTTGGTTTCTTTGGAAAAGGTGAACACTTGTGACGTGTTGCAATTGAAAAGGCCATATTTGAACATATCCCCCTCACACTGCATTATGTGTAAAAAGGCGGAGGAGAACATCGACCATATATTACTTCATTGTGTGATTGCTAGAGACATTTGGTGCAGAATCTTGTGTATATTTGGTGAAGAAATGGCATTACCAAGAAGATGGTCTGAAATGATACGGATAAAATGTTCATGTGGGGGAAACAACAAGGAAAGAAAGACGATATGGAAATTGATTTTAATATCATCAGCTTGGACACTATGGACAGAAAGAAACCGGAGGATTTTTGATGATATTGAAAGATCGGTGGAGGATATCTGGGAAAATATTATTTTCCTTACAGGATTATGGGCCAGAGCTGCTGGAATTTTTAGCGGTCTAGAAAATTTTCTTTTTCGATTGGACCCTAATAGTTTTTTTGTCCCATTGTAATGAATTGCGTTTAACCTTGTGGTTAATTTCTTGAAAGTGTCATAAGATTTCATTGACATTTGTAGTGGATGTCTTGTCCACTACCATATTTGTAACACCATTAGCATTATCTTTAATAAAAGTTTTGAGTTTCTTATCAAAAAAAAAAAAAAAATCTATTTTCACGAATTTTTACCTGTTACAACTTCCCCATATTGTGTCACAACCTTTCTTTACTAATAAATAACACTGGCATCACTTTTCAGTTATGTACAAGCTCTTTATAGAAATTACAGAGTTGAAATTAATGTCATATATATATATATATATATATATATATATATATATATATATTGCACATTATACTGTTTAAAAATCTAGTATGTGAACAAACATATTAACATGCAAAGTGAAGACCCTTCCATTTGGTCCTAAAATTGACAATTTAACTTTGTTATACTTTATTGTGCAAAGTATTGGCGACCTAGTGCAGTTCCTTTTCTTTTCACAACGTTGGGATTCTGTATTACACAAGTTCAAAGATGTCACATGCTTAAGTATTTACAAGAATTAAAGAATTAATGCCTATCCTCTTGTGTGTGTCTATCTTTCCACAAATTGGTTTCTGTCCCATCTAGTAAAAAGAAAAGGTTAGATTTGTTAGCCTACCTGTGATTCAACATAATTAATTGGCCATTCGTTTTTGTGCCATACCATCAGGTTGTCTCCAAAGTTTTTGCATTACCAGCTGGGTCGTACAGAAACTAAAAGTCTAAAAGAACAACTTTGAAACTTGGTATAAATTTCTATTATTTCTCTTAAATCTAGATTTGAGCATAACTTGGTATTAGAAGATATTCTCTCTGGTATATAAATAGGTCACAAACAGAAATGTTCTTTTATTTCATAATAAAAAGAGGCATGTCTGTTTGTATGTCTTAAGAGTTCGGAATTTTAGTTTGATTCGTATATATGAAATTATGAATTATAAGATTTCAACATTTATTGCTCATTATGTGCTACAGTGTTCCAGGATGCTTTCTTCTAAAAAATCAGCATATTTAATTCTCCAATTCCAAATTTTGAAATGATGTTTCTTAATCTGACTAATTCAGAAATGGTTAGATAGCCTTTCAACATCTAAAAGTAGAACCTAGTGATCCAAGTTATTGTCTAAGTATTGTTAATTTGTTAATGGATTTCACAGGGACGGTCAAACATTCCCATCAGTTCAGTTGCTAGGGATACGGCAGCTACGCTCGACACTGCATTGCTTCAGGCTTTGGTTTTAACTGGACAATCTTCAACTGCATTGGAACTGGTGAAGGGTATTAACTACTGCGAAGTAAAAATATGTGAGGACTTTTTGCAAAAAAGGAATCAGTATGTGTGTCTGCTAGAACTTTACAAATGTAATAAAATGCATCGCAAAGCTCTCAAACTTCTCCATAAACTAGTTGAAGACTCAAATTCGGACCATCCACCTCCAGAGTTCACCCAGAAGTTCAAGCCTGAGATGATTATTGAATATCTCAAAGTAAGATGTGACTCTGACAATTTATGGTGTTATTGTTATTTCATTGTGATAGAAAATTATGAAGCCATTTGGATTCCCAGTTTCAAATAGAAATTAGATTATTAAACTGGACTTGGCGGTAAGCTACTCTGAAATAAGATTTTCCAAGTTAGCTAACTAATGTGTTGAAACAAAAAGACATTAACAGGTTTAAAATGGTTCCCATCATTTTTGTCTAGTCTTTACTGTTACGTGTGTAGATATATCAATGTGATGCATTTGCTTGTAGTTCTTTTTCTTTTTGGGCATTTTATTGAAGACACAATAATTGGCTTTAAGCTGTCTCCTCTTTAAATCAAGACATGTTCTTTCTGTTACATACTATGTGTCATGCATATACACAATCATCTTTTGCAGGCATCCCATCAGTATATTTACTAGGAAATGCTACACCATCTCCAGCTTCAGTCCTTGCAGGAGGAAAATGTGGGTTTAGTGGAGTCAGTAATAAATGAAGATCAATGTTGAATTATGACACATCATGTCTAAGGAGTAGGATTACCATTTTAGTCTAAAGTAAAGACTATTAGTGTGTTTCAGCATTTTACATAGTAAACCCACTGGAATCACATGCTAGGCATAATAATGTGGAGGTACCATTGTTATGCAGCATGTATGTTGCGGGAAAACGTCTTTTGACTACTCTAGGCTTAAGCTTTTCGATTACTTCTCACACTGACCTGACATTGTTATCCTATGATGTCCCTTCCACCATTCACTTTCCATCTTCACAACCATTTATTAGGATGGCGAGTACTTAATTTTGACAGTTATCACTGGTTCTGGTTATATCTTTGTTGCAGCCTCTCTGTGGGACAGACCCCATGCTTGTTCTAGAGTTCTCCATGCTTGTTCTTGAAAGCTGTCCAACACAAACCATTGAGTTATTCTTGTCGGGGAAGATTCCAGCGGACTTGGTCAACTCTTATTTAAAACAGAATGCTCCAAACATGCAGGCTACGTATTTGGAACTTATGCTTGCAATGAATGAAAATAGCATTTCAGGCCATCTCCAGAATGAAATGGTAAAGAATTGACATTTTCTTTATCAGCTTTCATGTTCACTATGTTTAAGGAAAGAAATACTATTTCCTGCTTTATAGAAGAAAATCAAGGCAGTTAATTATTATTGACTTTGCACCAAGGGCTGTTCCTCTAGAAGATGTTTGCAAACCTTTTCCCCTCAATTTGGGGGGAATAAAATTCCCCTTCTAAGTATACCACTTGTTCCCACTAACAAAGTTGTTGTTTTCCTATTTATAACATGATGTGCTATTAGGTATGATTATTAACTTTTACAATATCTTTTGATGCATGGCAGGTTCAAATCTATCTCTCAGAAGTGCTTGACTGGTATTCAGATCTTAATTCTCAGCAAAAATGGGATGAGAATATTTATTCTCCTACAAGGAAGAAACTCTTGTCTGCTTTGGATAGTATCTCTGGGTATAACCCAGAGGTATTGTTGAAGCGTCTTCCCCCAGATTCTTTGTATGAAGAACGTGCAATTCTTTTGGGAAAAATGAATCAACATGAGCTTGCTCTGTCCATATACGTTCATAAGGTACTTCTTCATGCTGAAGTTTTTCTGTCCTGTAATGCTCTTTTCTGAGGAGACATGAGCTAATGCAGCATGCATGCCTATCTTGAAGTTTTTGTATCATTAGCATTCCAATGTGCATCTCTTAGCTTTCTTGAGTTTATGCTCTGAATGTATTGAGATCTTCCTGAAGCTTGTATGGTTGGCTTGATATCAGCAAGTGAATACTGTCTAAAGATTGAATGTGTACCTTTTTCAGCTAGATCAATTATAACAGCCACCTGATGTTTGGCCCTTCAGTGATCAAGAACTTTGTGGTCCCTCAATGCGCGAGATTAATACTATGCTATCATAGCTTATGAGGACTGTTCTATGACTGAGTTGCTAAACTTGTTTAAGTCAATATGTTAGCTGTTAGGTGCTTAATGCATCGTTGTGTTTGCCATGTATGTTGTAGTATGTTTGTTTCATGTGCAAAGAGATCCTGTTCATTCTTCTTCTTTTTGTTCACTTTGTTCTTGGAGCAACTCTTAGTTTCAAAAATGCTGACCTCTCTCTCTCTCTCTCTCTCTCTGTAATTTATAGCTTCATGTTCCTGAACTGGCATTGTCCTATTGTGATCGGATATATGAGTCTGGACTCCAACATTCGGCAAAATCTAGTGGCATATACCTAACTCTACTGCAAATATATTTGAATCCGCGGAAGACAACCAAAAACCTCGAAAAGAGAATCACTAATTTGACGTCTGCTCAGAGCCCTGGACTCCCAAAGCTTGGTACAGGGTCTGGTAAAAATAAAGGCCGTTTGTCCAAGAAGATTGCAGAAATTGAAGGAGCTGAGGACAATCGAACCAGTGCAAGTGGCACTGACAGTGGGAAGAGTGATGGGGATGACATCAGTGAGGAAGCAACTTCTAACATAATGCTCGATAAGGTCCTTGATTTGTTGAGCAAAAGATGGGATCGAATAAATGGAGCACAGGCCTTAAGGCTTCTTCCTAGGGATACTAAGCTGAAGGTAATACTCTTGCCTAGTGCATTACCAACAACGGTATGAAATATGCATCTACTTTCATCTTTTAGATTTCTAGTGTTCGGTGGGATGAATGAGCTATGTACTACATATTTGTTTAGAATCTCTCTTGGCAAAAATTGCTTTTTCCTGTTAGTAAATGCTTATTGAAAATTTCCATCATTGAAACAAATTTCCTTCTGTGTTCTCTGCAGAACTTGACTCCTTTTCTAGGACCGCTTTTGAGAAAATCCAGCGAAGCATACCGGAACTATTCAGTGATAAAGAGCTTGAGAGAGAGTGAAAACCTACAGGTATGTTGCTGCTAAATATTCAAGGGTATAAACAGAAGAAAAGTATTTCTCTTTCATAAATTGATACTCATCCTTTCCCTATATTCTGTTCTGTGAAACATGCCATGCTAACCAAAAGGTCAGGACTGTTGGCTTTTCTTACTCATACTGTGCGCTGTGAACTACTCTTTCTTTCTGACAATAGTTTAAGCAAATTGCAAAGTTAATATTGTAATGATGGATGGCTTTAGTATGTTTTCATTCCAATGTCCAGTGCAACAATCTTTTGTTATATGTATTTTTTACAAGATGGTTTGGTAAATTTGAGCGCATGAGTAGAACTCTTGTAAATGCTTGATCTTAAAAGGTGAGGAGAGAAACCAAGCTAAAGTTTTCCTCTCTTAAATGTTAATTTTTCCAGAACGTAATATGAATTTACGTTGTTCTTGTTTCCCTGCAACAGTATTTTCATTTAATGCTGATGGTATGTAACAGGTAAAAAACGAACTCTATAAACAAAGGAAGAACATTGTGAAGATCACCAGCGATAGCATGTGCTCTCTTTGCAACAAAAAGATAGGTACTAGTGTCTTCGCAGTTTATCCGAATGGCAAGACGATTGTGCACTTTGTATGCTTTAAGGATTCACAAAATATGAAGGCTGTTGTAAAAGGGTCCCCATTGCTGAAGAGATGATATTGAGTATATGGCTTTTGGCGAATCAACATGTCACTAGCTCTGCATAATTGTGACAAGTAACTTTTGAGTGTGATCAACGAGCCATGGAAAGTGATACCTAATTTGTTCTTTTATTTGAGAACCGTTGCCTCTTCGGTATAAATGCACTATTAAGGAGCTTGCTGGAAATTACGAGCAATAGACCGTTGCCTCTTCGGTATAAATGCATGATTAAGGACCTTGCTGGAAGTTACGAGCAATAGAAATTAAGGAACTATATACAACTGCGGGTTCTTGTACATTTCTTCTAGAAAGTGAGGTTTGCATTCTGAACTGTGTGAGTTTTTGTATTTGGAGTTTCGTTGTGCTAGTTGAAGGTTGCTTTTGTTGTAAAAACAAACACTTAGCTAAAATAATTATATTCCCGAGTTTACGAGCGTATTCATACAATTCTGTTGAATAGATTTAATTCACTTGCTAGTAATGTCATGATTTATGACATATAAGGTTATAATAACTTGTACAAGATGGAAAGTGGGTTTTTCTACCAAATTTAGTAACCAATTATTGATTTAATTCTGCAATTTATACGTCAAAACATTGGTTTCCGTAAATCAATGAAAATGTGTGGTGGTGGCAAATACGCACTGCTTTAAGCTCGACGGTCGGATTTGCAATAAGTGAACTTCCAAATTAAATTTGACTTTTTGTTTTTAAGCATACATGTTTAAAATATTGTGCTAATCGCCCGTGTTAAAGATGGATCGACTTAGGGTTTAGTTTTGCACCAACCTTCCCAACAAATTGATACACAGCCACCCCAACTCTAGATCCATTGGAGGGTTCGTCGTTGTGTATAATCTCCACATCAAAATACTTCTTAGCCTTTTTGAAGAATGCAGATTCCTTCTTCCACCTCTTCAAATGACCCATCAAAAGCAGCATCTTTTTATCACTTTTCAACAAAAAGAATTTGAGGGTCTCAAGGAGAGGCTCATATAGATGAGCATGGTACACTATATCAGACCCCATTATTACATCAAATTCTCTTCCTATGGCCCCCATGTTTTGAGTGTCACCCCAAGAAAGCGCCGCCACTTCGACTGCGCCGCCGTGGAGTTTCAATATTTCGGCGTTGGCATCAACGTTGAACTGCATGTTAGGCAGCACGTGAGGGAGGTCTGTGACTGTGACACTAGCACCAAGTATGGCAGCTGCTGCAATGCCAACTACACCAGTGCCTGAGCCCAGTTCAAGAATGCGGATGCCGCCGCCGCCGTTCAAGACGGTGGAGAGAGGGGTACTTATGCAGCGGTGATTGTGGTCTAGGAGGGTGACGAGAGCGGTTGCGGCAGGCCAAAGCTGGAAGGAGAGGCCTTGAGAGGGGATTAGCCTGATGACTATAGTGGAGTTGATTGATTGGAGATCGTAAATTTGTCGCTGCTCATCTTGGGGTTGTACCTGTTGACTTTTTGAAGTTTCCTCTTGGATTTCAGATGGAACGTCTTCAAGTACTACTGGTTGGAACATTGTGAAAGGGTTGATGTCAATGTCGTGGTGGTGTGGAGGGGTGGACATGGTGATGGTGGTAGGCGAATTGATGGGCGGCGGAGGCGGGGCGACCACTACACGTGATATTTGGGACTTGACCTAAGAACTGTGTTATCCAATAACTGAATGAACTAAAAGAGAATCAGATATTTTTCACTCTAGACTGTCTAATACAAACATTATAATTTATAAACAATTTTATAAATAATACAATTTTTCAAATCACTTTATAACAATATACATTTTCTCCTTCCATTTTTTAGCTGCACATATTACTTTTTAAAAAAAAAACTGTAAGTGTGTGTGAGAGAGAGGGAGATCAGGGTTACATGCACGACATGAGGGCCTCATCTTTCCGTTTGGAGTTGTTCATATGATTATTTGGAGGTCTTCATGGACCCTTCCCTTATCTTGGTGTGAGACCTAGACCTTCCTGGAAAGGTCATACTCCCCGAAAAACATCTCCTTTGGTTTGATTCATTGGTTGTATGACTTCAGCACTTCAGCCTAGAAGAGACAAAGTTGAAAGTAAGTTCTTCCACCATATTTGGGAGGGTTAGATTTATGTGACGTTTGCACAAATATTCAACTTTTTGTATCATAATTAAAACTTTATTTTATAGTATCTCTGAAAAATACTTAATTTTTTTTTAACTGAAAATACTGTTTTCGTCAAGTATCATCCTGTCACACTATGATACTTTAAAATTTTTGGTATCATTAACATGAAACTTTATCAAATTTTTATAATACTTTGGAGGAAATTGTAGTATCTCAACTTGAAACTTTACACTTTTTTAATGATACTTTGTATCAAACATTAAATCAAATACTTTACATGCACTATTATCTACATTTTCAAGTATGTACCACAACCACTGACCACCGCCACAGCCACAGCCACAGCCACTACTACCGCCACAATGACCACCACCTTCTCAACACCACACCGTCGCCGCCTTCAATATCACGTGGTGGTGGTGGTGGTGGTGGTTTGGTGCGGGTGGTGGGTTGGCTGGGAAGAATAAGAGCAATAGCAGCGTAGGCAGGGTGTCACGCAGTGAAAATGCTTATCTCCCCATTCGGTTCGGCAAGTCGGCAACAACTAGGCGGTTGGCCTATTTTACCATGAAGTGCTCTAATGATATGATCATATTGCAGGTATTTCCCTTACATCCTACTCATCAGCGTGCGTGTGTGCCAGTTGTTCTGCCTTGCTTGCCAATGAATGAGAGGTAAGCTACCTAGAGGCGAGAAACCTCGGGAGCTGAACCTGCGATCCGTGAAAGTTGGTATCAGAGCGGTCCCGCTTGAATGCGTTGTTGGTCTTGTGGAGATCAATGACATGAATTCTCGTGGAGAAAAGATTTTGGGCCACGGATCGTGTCGGCAAGCTTGCGGAACACGAAGAAGGAAGCTGTTGGGGAAGATGGGTGTGCTGGGCAGCGTTGGGCGATTTCTTTTGAAGGAGTTTTGAGGAGCGCATTTTGCAGGGCTTACGAGAATGTAGTAGGTATGTGCTTCGACATGTGCTGGAGGCGCTGCGGCTGGAGGCTGTCCACCGAAGAACTACTGCTTATGGGGCAGATGGTGAAGGTTGGCGTCGGAGGCGGTATGTACAAGGTACAACGGGCAAGTGTGGGAGTACCACCGTGTGAATGCTCGTCCATGAGGGGATGGTGCCGTTTAATTCTGCAATTGAGGAGTGCGTGTTGATGCGAAGCTCACTTCCCGCTACGAGGACGTAAGCGGATTCGAATGGGGGAGAATGTCACGCAGTGAAAATGCTTATCTCCCCATTCGGTTCGGCAAGTCGGCAACAGCTAGGCGGTTGGCCTATTTTACCATGAATTGCTCTAATGATATGATCATATTGCAGGTATTTCCCTTACATCCTACTCATCAGCGTGCGTGTGTGCCAGTTGTTCTGTCTTGCCGGCCAATGAATGAGAGGTAAGCTACCTAGAGGCGAGAAATACCTCTTAAATATAACAATAAATGCACAAGATAATAAATAGCTTAAATTCTTAATACAAGCATTAAAATCAACTAAGTTAGGTCAAATTTCATCAATCATCCCAACACTAAATAACTTAGCTCATAGTGAAATAACAATAAAATTCAAGAATTAAATACATCATTTCAACTATGAAGTAAAATAAATAGAGAAATATGAAGATTAAGCAAAAACACTTCCCTCCACCAATGATTCTTGCTTCAAATATCACTATTCTTCCACAATAATGTTGGTATTTCTCCCCAAATCAACATTCATCAACAAAACTATACAAATTACAAGAGAAATTACAAGGTAAAAGAGATAGAAATGAAAGAGAAAGGGAGAACAAGGGTTTCTTGACTTGAAAGAGGAAGAAGAATGCTCAAAACCCTAACCAAAATCACTCAAAAATTCCCAAAATAGCGTAGATCTGCGTACAACAGCATTTGGACCGAATTGAGTCGCACCGGGTCGGCCCAAAATATCGGTCAAATTTTTGACCGCACGATCGCGCGGCTGAAGTACTCGCAATCACGTGGTTTACATGATGAGTCTTGGGTTGGATATTTGGCCTGATTCGCTAACGCGACCTGCTAGAGCCACGTGATCGCGTGGTTCAGCTGGGCGTGATTTTGTAGCTCCGTCCTTCAATGATTTGCAATTAGGGGTCCATCATCTTTTGAGAACTTTCAATTTAGTCATTGGATCAATTGTACGAGAAGTCCACAGCTTTCAAGAAGTTATAGATCGGTCCCTAAACTTCTAATCCTTGCAAGATTTGGCTCATTTCTCCTCAATTTCTTCAATTTAGCATTCTTTTACTTCTTTCTTGTGTTTTCTCCATGTAGTTGAATGTTAAACCTATCTAATTACAAAATATGCACAATTAAATAGATATTTGTCCAAATTACTCAAAAAGTATCACCAAAAATATATGAAATATGCATGTAAAATGCACTCAGCAGTATACCCGGTATTCCATGTTACATTAGTGAAAAAGAAGATTGTAGAACAAGAATTACTTGCGATGGACTTACCTATAACTGATCAAGATACAGCCATAGTCTTGATACTAGAAATAATCCTTTAGACAAGAGAAGTAAATAAGAGGAGTGAAAGTATAGTTGTTGGTGAAATGGAAGGGCTTGATAGAAGGGGAATCAACTTGGGAACCTGCTACTGCTATGTTGTTAAATATCCTTCCTTTGACCCTTGGGGACAAGGGCTAGATAAGGGGGAGTGATAACATACCCGAACTTCGGTGGAGGTCGTATTAAGTTGGGGAAGTAAGGGAACCAAAATCGAGAAAGAGAAATGAGGAAGAAAACCAGATTTAATTGAATTTTAAAAGTATCAGAAGCGGTGTCGTTTTAATAAATTGGGCCGGTTACTTGAGTTTTACATTTTTACAAAAACGCATTTTATCATTTATTATATATAGCAAATGGTTCAGAGGCACTAAATTTGTTTTACAATGTGGATTGATCGTTGTAATTGTGGGATTATTTTGCATTGAGATGTGACATTTTGTTGTTTCCCCCATGTTCCTCCAACCACTTTGAGATCCTTAGGTTTCATCTTAGTTCTAGAGATGACAAAAAAAATCTGATCTGAGCCGAATGGGGGTGAAAAGAACCCGCTCGTGGCTCGACGAGGTGGGTTCCCACGACCTGAGCGAGTCGTGAGGCGGGGCCGGGTTTGGCCTCCCCGACCCGAATAAATTAATTCATAAAAATAAATTAGGACAAAAATATAAAATACTGAAAAATAAGAATAAAAACTAAAAAACTTAAATAAAAAATTAAAAGGGAGCGAGGGGTTGACTAGCCCTGAAATTCGCAGGGCAGTTAATTGGTTTGGGAAAAAATTACCCACTGGACGGGTCACGACTCGGGAGTACTCAACCCAAACCCGCCTCATTTCCATCACTACTAAGTTCTACCGCGACACACCCTACAGCACAGGATCGTTGCCTAAAAAGAAGGAATTGAATCAGCAACCTAAATAGAGAGTTAGCTTCAAGTGGGATGATGACTGTCGTGCACTATTCTTCACTTTCCGCGTCAAAAACTTAAATGACTGGAAATGATCCAGAGCCAGTTTGAGGAGCGAATCCTAGGAGATGATTTCCCAGGGAATCACATCGGCTTTTTGTGATCCTTGTTTCGTCAACCAAGTTCGAAACTTTTGGAATCAATTGAAAGGATTTATGAGCTTAGAAAATAGCCTTTGGTCGACACCGGTCTTCGAATCGACATTTTGATAGACATCATCTCCACCAACGATGCCCGATGGGATGGCATGGGTCAGGGCGGGTCGATAATCCCGCCCCGTTTATATTTTTTATTTATTTTATATTTTATGTTTTGATTTTCTTAAATAAGGAAAAAATGAAAAAATTAAAAAAATATTTGACGATTCCGTGGGTAGGTCCTCAGCCCCGCGAACTATTCGAGGGGGAGCGCCCCTAACGAGATCGGGTCCCTGTGGGTCTTAGGTCGTTGAATTTTTTTTTCCGTTTCTAGAAATGAGGTAGAGAAAGACAGGCTACTTGTCATCATTTTTATTCTTTATCTTTCCCATGGGATGCTTACTGCTTAGGTACATTTTGTAAAAGGTGTAGCCCACACCCTGAGGGCCCGAACCGACCACGCCCAAGGCCATTGGTTCGGAAAGGTAAATCCAGGTTATGCCTCCAAGGAGCCGGGTGGAAGGGCTTATGGTAAGCATGAGAAACGCTCAATAACTCCCGCTTGTCACAAGGTCAATTCCACCTTGCGGGGAATCGAACCAAGCACACAGCTGCGCTGAGCACTTACCACCCATCCCCTTTGCCACTTGGAGATGTGCCCTGGGGGCTGTTAGGTACATTTTGTGCTTGAATGAATGAGGGTTGATGAAGTCTTTCATTCTCCTTATTGGTATGATCCAGTGTGCGATATAACATTTTTCATATTTTCAATGGATCTATTTGTAATTAATAATTCAATTTAGGCGATAAATATCTATATAATTACTATTTTCATCTCACTGAGGCTGTGTTTGATTGCAAAAATTTGGAGTGGAAAATATTTTCCATCAATTTGTCTCACACGCCCAATTTCTTGGTGAAAATTTAAAGTTGCCTAAGTTTTATAAACAGACTATCACAGACAAGTCTGGATAGTAACCAGTTAATAGTAATTCGTTAAGTTTGTTTAGCGCAGTACCAGATGAATCTTTCTAAGGCAGATTCGTCTGGATAGTAAAACGTAAACAATCAGAATAAATTGTGCGAAATTGTAAATAGACAAGAACACAATAATTTGAGCTTAACGTGGGAAAAACCCTAACAGGGAAAACTCACGGTTCGCATCCTGCGAACACAAACAAATCACTATATAAGGAAAGAGTTTATACAGATCAATCTAAACTACAAGATAAATCTACGCATAGACTTTATCAAACATCCAAGAAATAGATCACTCTCTGATCCTTCTGTGACATGTAATACGAGATGGCGTCCCACCACTCTTCAGTAGTTTTCTTTAAATCTGCAACACCTTTTCAGCAACCTCGAACTCCCATTTGAACACGATCCAAACCTCCCGTTTGATCTTCACATTGAAATTTTTTTCCTTCTCCAAGTGATTGAATTCTCCTCCCGAAGTATTGAAGTCACAACACAATTGAAGCTTTAATTATTTTTGCACCACACGAAAATAAAGTTTCAAGACTTCTTTAACAAGGTGGACGTGTATTTCTCTAGCACCACAGGAAAATTGTATTTTCACGTCACAAGAAAAACGTCCCATTTTTCTTCTCTTTATAATGCAATTAGGTTTTCTTGACTTGCAAGTTTCCTTATTACACAAGATCTCTAATACCTGCAAAACATAATAGAGATAATCAGAAAGAGGTAAGATAATTATCTTTAAATAAATCTTACCATAGACAAAGATAATGATAAATCTTAAAAGATCTTACCATTTATCAATCAAGTGATAAACCTTGATATTTATCACCATATTTTCGACCAACACAAGATTCTCTCTAATCAAGATTTTTGACCTCATAATATTACCATATGCAAAGATAAGGTTGAAATATTCTTGACCATATTAAGAAGATACTTACTATATCTTGGATATGCTTGAATGTCAAGAATAATCACAAAATATATCATCACGAAATTTACCAAAATCACAAGATAACAATATCAATATTTCGAGATTATGATCCTAATATTTTCGACCAATCAGAATATTTTACCAAGACTTAAAATATAATCAAAATACTTATAAGTGATAAAGATATAATTTCAAGCCAAGTAAAATATTATCACAATTCTTATCACAAACGATAAGTGATAGACTTCTATCATTATCACAATACTTATCATATAAGATAAGCAACAAACATTATCTTCAAAATATTATCACAATATTTCTTGATCATTATCATAGAAGATAAGCAACAAATATTATCACAATATATAGGAGACAATATTACGTCCAAGAAATGTTTAAGTAATTTAATTAAACTTAATAAATTACTAAATAAAAATATTTAGTAATAAACTAAATTTATTAAATTACAAACATGTAGGAAAATAGAAAATGCCAATAAATATAACTTAAAATAAGTTAACAATCTCCCCCTTTTGGCTTTTTCTATTTTTCCAAAACCTAATCATCTTTTCACAAACATAGAAAGAAGTAACATGCAATTATTAAGCTCCCCCTATCAAAATTCTCCCCCTCAAGTCATGCATCATAATAAGTTCATTTTAACAAATTCATGCATGTAACGAGAGAAAAATAATAAGCACATAAAGGAGAATCAAAATAAACCAAAAGTTACTTCAACATTCAATCAATCAGAAAAGATGAGAAAAATACTACTCCCCCTTTTTGGAAGAAATAGGGGAAGCAATCCACGTCTTGCAACCTACCAATGTAAGTACGAGTAGACAAAAATTAGGCAAAATCCAGTTACAGACAATAAAACCTGCAAATAAAGGTTGAGTTTTAGAAAACTCTGAAAACACAAATGCTCCCCCTTACTGCAATGCATAGAAATTTAATGCAGTAGGATATCTATGTCTCTCCCCAACGACCCCTCAAACATAGAATTCATGCAAACATGCAAATAGATTCCAGTTGCCCCATTATGCCATCTTGACCAGTCAATTCAGGTTGCCCAAATCCATCTATAGGTCTCTAGACACCCAGATATATGGTTTTTGATAATCAGCATAGGCACCAGTCGACCAAGACTTAAAACTGAAAGGTGTAAGCGTACCTTTGGTAGTCTACATAGGGTTGCTAACAAATGATGAATGATCATACGTGGATCCACCTGGTGTAGTGTATTCATCTGCCCTTGTACTTAGTTTATTTTTCTTTGTGGTCACCGTGTTATTTGCTTTTTCCTGTTCTTTCTGTCTGGCCTAACAATCTTTTCTTCTTTAGATTTGACAGCATCATCCTTGTTTTTAGGCCTTTCTCTCTTATCAGATTCATTCTGCTCCTCTGATTTTTCATTTTCAACTCCAGACTCAGATTCCTCTCTTTCATTTGGTTTTTCTTTTGAAGAACCTCCAAGCAACTGATCCAGCGTGTCTTCAAGTCTTTTAACACAAACCTAGAGATCAGATACCTCTGCCTTTAACTCAATAATCTCTGCTTCTAGCTGGCCAATTCTGGTATCCTGGCCAGACGAATCCTGTTTACCAAGAGTGTCACCTAAAACCTATTTCCTGTGAGAGGTCTGCACCTCCAGTGTTTTCCTGTCCCTGTTTAACACCTTGGGATTGATCACCAGATTAACCTATAGTATCTGAATACCCTGATCACGAATCAATTGTGAAATAATCCAAGGATAAACCAACAATTGATTCCTCTGATTTCTCTTCTTCAGCCTCTGACTCTGAATCACCAGATTCATCTGATGTACCTGAGTTCGGGTCAGATCCATCTATGTCTTCTGCCAATTCATTTTCAGATTTACCTTTCACATGTTTATCATCTTTTGGCATCTCCCTCCTTTGTTTCAGACTGTTTGTTCGAAATTTCTCTAGCAACAATCAATTCACTTCAAATATCTATGGGAGAAAGGTGACTGGTAGGAAGATTATCAAACATAGGTGTCGAATTTGCACCCATAACTTGTGGCTTGGTGGTAGAGCCGCCTTGGCTTGGTTCGCCTATAGGCTGAGTTGGAATTTAAACTCGTTCTGGAATGAGTAAGAACAACTGGTGTGGAGGCAGTGAAGGAGATTTGAAAAGAGATTTTTGAGGAATTTGAGTACAAGTAGAATTCAAGAGATTTTTAAATCCATTCCTTGTAGAGAAAGATATCTCTTGAGAATCCTAGTTTATGCCAATTTCCTTTCCTTAAAAAATGGGATAAATATAGAAACAGAATAGGTTAAGAATTAGGAAACAAATAAATTACCAAAATTTTGGGCTCACAATCAACTGACTTGTTTTGCAAGATTTGCACATATTAGCCTACGATATAGTGCCTTAAAAATAAAGATATTCAGAATAAAATCTAAAAGCCGTGAATAAAAAAAATCTAAATGCATATGAATACCTGAGACACGTTCGAGCACTTGTTGGCATCTGTTGAGTCAGATATATCTGGCAGTAGACAGTCCACCACGAGTATGATTATGTTGATTAATGTGCGTGTGTGATCCAAGCAATCCTTAGTCGTCCACATACTGTAAAAAATCATATGATTGCCCTGACTTATCGATTTGTCACCGTAATATACATTAAGACCGATCAAAATCTATAAGAAGTGCATTTTCTCAAATCCGGCTTGCCAACTTTTTCTATATTGTGGCAATGTCTTTTGGAGGTGGAAACAGCTTCACACAATCCCCAGAAGTTATCTTACAGTATGTTCCCCTTTAGGTTAGAAGAAGGGTATGAACTTGGCTTGGATTGGTAGATTCACACAATCCCCAGAAGTTATCTTACTAAGTTTTCCCCTTACTTCTATAATATTACCACATTTATATCAATTCATCGTATTTTTTAGGCTGAAGGGTATGAACTTGACTTGGATAGGCAGGCTTCTTTTCCACTAGCCCTGCCCTTAGATAACAAAAAAAAATGCGTGCAATGCTATAAGCAAGATTTAGATCATAGGTCTACACACAGAATATGAAATCTCATCTAGTAACAACCATATGACATGGACAGCAGTGACTTATCCTTAGGATTGTCCAGATTTGAGTGCTAGTTAGATTCATCCGGAGACATGTTGACTGCTATCAGCCAGACATATCTGTCTTGTTATCAGCTACAAGCACTCAGATATATCTGCAAGCAAAAACATGATCTACTTAATATAAGAATAGGATAAGTTAACCAAAATACAAAAAAGAAAAACAATGCGAGTTTTTTTTTTTTTTTTTTTTTATGAAATATGCATGTCCCTATTCAGAAGGAGGTGATACTCCAATTTGTTTCCTAAGACTTTCAAATTTGACAGTATCGAGGGCCTTAGTAAACAAATCTGCCAGCTGTAGATCAGTCTGTATGTGCTCCAGATTGATAATCTTTTGTTCCACCAATTCTCTGATGAAGTGGTGTCTGATGTCAATATGTTTTGTTCTGGAGTGCTGGACTGGATTCTTTGAGATATTGATGGCACTGGTGTTGTCACAATACATAGTGGCTTGTTCTGTAGAGATTCCATAGTCCTCCAACATTTGTTTCATCCACAAGAGTTGTGTACAGCAACTCCCAGCTGCTATATATTCAGCTTCGACTGTGGATAGTGACACTGAATTTTGCTTTCTACTTAGCCGTGCCACCAAATTGTTCCCAATGTAGAAACATCCTCCAGATGTACTCTTTCGATCATCCACATTCCCAGCCCAATCTGCGTCTGAAAAACCTGCAAGATTGGCAGTGGTATCTCTTGTAAACCAAATTCCGTAATTCAACGTACCACTTACATATCTGATGATTCTTTTCACAGCAGTAACATGAGATTCCTTAGGCTTGGCTTGATATCTTGCACAAACTCCAACACTGAAGGATATATCTGGCCTACTGGCAGTAAGGTACAGAAGACTTCCAATCATGCTTCTGTAAAGAGATGGATCTACATCCTTACCACTGTCATCCTTTGAAAGTTTTAGAGTAGTCGCCATGGGAGTTCTCATTGCCTTTGCATCTTCAAGTCCAAATTTCTTCACCAGATTTTTAGCATACTTTTCGTGAGTTATGAATATGCCAGATTCATCCTGTTGTACCTGAAAACCAAGAAAAAAGGTTAGCTCACCAACCATACTCATGTCAAATTCACTTTTCATTGTATTTATAAATTCATTAATTTTGGACTTCGATGTAGACCTAAATACTATGTCATCAACATATATTTGAGCTACAGTTAGTCCAGGATTTAGATGCTTAATGAAAAGAGTTTTATCAGTTCCTCCCTTTTGTATCCGTTGCTTAGCAAGAATGATGTGAGCCTTTCATACCAAGCTCTAGGGGCTTGTTTCAACCCATATAACACCTTTTTGAGTCTAAAGACATAATTCGGGTGAGATGGATCTGTGAAGCCTTGAGGCTGCTCCACATAGGCTTCCTCATTAAGCACACCATTCAGAAAGGCACTTTTGACATCCATCTGAAAGAATCTGAAGTTGATGTAGCGGGACACAGCTAGCAACAGCCTGATGGATTCTAGTCTGGCTACCGGAGCAAATGTCTCGTCAAAGTCTATCCCTTCAATCTGGGTATAACCTTGAGCAACAAGTCTGGCTTTATTTCTTACCACATTTCCTTGTTCATTTGACTTATTCTTGAAGATCCATTTGGTTCCAATTACATTTCCTTCTTTAGGACGTGGAACCAGCTCCCAGACATTGTTTCTTTCAAATTGGTGAAGTTCCTCCTGTATAGCCTGTACCCAGTGTTCATATGTCAAAGCTTCTTTGACATTTTTTGGCTCGATTTGAGACATATGACATATGTTACCCATCTCAGCAAATTTTCTTCTGGTCACATTTTTCTTAGACATATCAGTGAGAATGTTATCAAGTGGATGTGCCTTTTGGATCCTAGCAGGTGGTAGTCTCGATGCTTCTGATTCAGCAATATCAGGTGTATCTAGGTCATCAGATTTGTCTTGATCTACCGATATTACTGGGTGCCCAGACTCATCCTGATCGGATTCTTCAGTATCATTGAGACTTTCAGCTTGATGCTGTTCTTCTTCTGATTTTTCAGTTCCAGCTTCTTCTTTTGGTGGAATTTCCAGTTGATCACCATCTGCTACCTGCAAATCCGAATTTAAACAATTAGTGGCATCCACTTTCACATTAATTGACTCAAGAACATTTTGGGTTCTTAGATTGTAAACTCTATAGGCCCTACTACTTTCAGCATAACCCAAAAATATTCCATCATCTGATTTTGAGTCAAATTTTCCTAAGTGTTCTCTATGTTTCAAAATATAGCATTTACTCCCAAAGGCATGAAAGTAATCAACCCTAGGTTTTCTACCCTTCCAAATTTCATATGCAGTTTGGTTTGTTCCAGATCTAAGCATGACTCTATTGATAATATAACAAGCAGTGTTTATGGCTTCTGCCCAGAATTTCGTGGGCAATTTGTTGCTATTCAGCATAACACGAGCCATCTCTTGTAGATTTATATTTTTCCTTTCCACCACTCCATTCTATTGAGGTGTCTTTGGAGACGAGTACTCATGCTTGATCCCATATTGGATACAAAAATCAGCAAACTCGGAGTTTTCAAACTCTCTTCCATGATCACTTCTGGTCCTTTTGACTCTTACCTGTTCGTCGGCCTTTTCATTACTCAATTTCTAAAAAGATTAACAAAATTGTCAAAAGTATCAGATTTATCTCGAATAAACATGACCCAGGTGTATCTGGAGAAATCATCAACACATACATAAATATATCTCTTGCCACCAATACTTTCCTTTTGGATAGGACCCATCAAATCCATGTAAATTAGTTCAAGTATATGAGAGGTATTATTGGATGTACCTGATTTGTGTTGACTTTTGATTTGCTTACCCTTTTGACAATCACCAAAGATTTCATCTGGAATATTGTTTATGCTGGGTACGCCTCTCATAGCTTGTAGTCTAGTTAGCTTCATGAGATCATGGTAGTTTAGATGCCCTAATCTGTTATGCCACAGTTTCTCATTTTTTTCTTAACAGAATTGCAAGTTCCGAGACTCTCAAGTGTATAGCATTTGTCTCTAGATCTAACTCCCTTAAACAACACACTTTTAACAGGTTAAACTTCTTGTCACAATTTAAAACCTTGCAATATTCTTTTGAAAACACGACAAGCAAGTTATCATCATATAGTTGTCCGACACTGATCAAATTTGCCTTAAGTCCTATAACATATAAGACATTTGTTAATGTAGGCAGTCCCTTGATGCTGATGATATAAGATCCATCTATCTTACCCTTTTGGCCATCACCAAATGTAACAGCACCTGTTTCGCCTTTTCAAAATGTGTTAGTAGAGAGAGATCACCTGTCATATGTCTAGAGCAACCACTATCAAAATACCATATGTTAGGAATCAAAGCACTCAAAGACAATTGAACTACATAAGCATTCGTTCGAATTTTCTTCTCTTGTCTAGAAACAAGTCTTCTTTTGTGTGAATTGATTAGTTTCAAGTACTCATGACACCTAAATACATCATGACCAGATTTAGCACAAAAATTACAGAATACCTAGAAAACAGATGTATCCTTCCGATTCTGTCGAGGTTGAAATTTCCTGCCATTCTGATGGACAGACTCATCTGGCCGGTATAGATTCGGCTGAAATTGTCTTCTTGTATAGTTCCTGACTGGATGTAAGTTTTGAGTCACAGCCGCATTGTATTGATGAGAGTTAGATGCATCTGTATGATTTATATTCTGTTCCATGTACCTGTATCTAGATTCTCTTACAAAGTTTATTTTATGGTCATAATTTTTACCTTTACCTTCATATCCAAGACCTGTTTTTAGGCTGACAGGTCTGCTACTGTTCAGGATTTCATCAAGCTGGACGAATCCACGTGCCAGCTTCTTGATTTTTTCTTGTGCTTTAGCAAGTTCTGAACTTAACCTGCTTACCTCATTTTGTTCATCATCTGAGACTGTAGATACATCGTCCAGTTGTCGTTCCCTGCTGTGCTCAGCGAAGGCCTGTAACAGCTGAATCTTCTCTTCTGCATCTTGAAGTTCCTTCCTCAAGTTTTCAGTATTTGGTCCGGATTTATCTGCATAAGAAGAGTTACCAGATTCAGTACCAGACAGCTGTAAAGCAGTAAGGGTAGTGTAGCGACCAAGATTTTTATGAAATAAATAATTATTTTAATATTTAGAAAATTGTATCGCTACTATTTCACCCATTATTTTGAAGTTAACGCCGCGACGGATTCGTCTAGCCAAGTCAAGAAATATCGAATTTGTTCGATTTTAAATTAAAATCCGAATTTCTAAAATTATGTTATTTAATTATTTATTTAAAGTATTATTTTCAAAATCATTTTAAATTCCAAATTTATTTTCAATCCAAAATATATCTGTTTTAAATACGCTTCTTGATCAAAGTTAGTCCAATTCTTATCATAATCAAAATTTATTCTACAAGTTTTGCTCCTCCTCCATCATCATGATTATGATAATATTCACTCAATTATTCCCTTTCAATTATGATATTCCTCACCATCATCATATTCCCTCCCCATGTGCATTTTCCTTTACCCTCAAACACTCTTTTTTATAGCCGAAAGCTGCTTCATTCATCATCACCATCACTGTGTTAAACACCCAATTCACAAACCCCATTTACAGCAACTGTCTTCAACACTCCTCCATCGAGCCTGCAGATTTTCCAAAGAACCACCATCAACCACTGTTTCATCACTACTTTATTCGCTTCATAGAATTTCAGCAAATCAACATACCATCTTCAATCTCTTGAAACTTCAACCATCAATTTGCAAACAACCAAAATTGATCACAAACACTGAATGGCAATCACTGCCATAATCACCACCCCTGCCCAGATTGAACTATCAATTCATCACCATCAACCATAAACTGCAAACTCTCATCAAACACACACAGTCACCATCTTCATCATCGCTGCCTTCACCACCGGACACCATCTACAGCGCTGCCTACACCATTATCCTTAATTCAACATCACCGCTCAGAACCCAAGACAGCCTTCCATCCATCGAATTCACTAGAACCACCACTACTGCCAACCGCCTACAACCACCTATATCATTGAATCACCACCAATTCAGAAATCAAACCCAATCACTGCAACAGTTCAATACCTTCACCAAACGTCCCATACAACTGCCCACTTCCATTTTTAATCCAAATCGAAACCCAAAACCAGAAATAAACCAAGAAATTATTGACCCAACACTTACCTCACCTCAATCGCCGCTTCAAGCCCCGATTCTGTTTCGGTTCCACGCCCTTTCCTCGCACAAAAGATACACCAATCAACCCAGAACTTAGCTTATTTTCACCCCCACCGCTCTTCGTATCTGGCACCGGTGTTGCGCCGGTGAGTCGACGGTTGGAGACCAGTAAATCCCTCAGCTCGCGACTGTCCCTCGCATCGCCTTCTTCCGTCCTCTGTTCCTTCACGCCAGTGAGAGAGAGTGCTGAATGAGAGAGAGAGATTTAATCTGAGGATATATATTTTAAATTTCAGAATCTGCAGTTTAGTCCCTATGTTTTAAAATGTCTTAATTCAGCCCTTTCAATTCTTTTAAAGTTATTTCAAATCAGTCCTTAAGTTTGAAATGTTTCAAATCAGCCTCTTTCACTTTAAAGGTTTTTAAATCAGTCCCTATGTCTTTAAAATGATTTACTTCAGCCCTTTAACTTTAAACTCTTTTATTTCAGTACCTGCTGATTTATTTTTAAGACCAAGTTTTAAAAGTATTCATTTTAGTCCTTCAACTTTCAAAAGTATTCATTTTAGTCCCTCAACTTTCAAAACATCAATTTTAGTCCTCAAATTATAATTTATCATTTTGAACTATATATTCGATAGACTAAAGTGACTTATTGGCTAAGACGAAGCGTACGGAGAATTTAAAGAAATTGAAGTCATTCCCGCTCAACTTTGCACTCGTCGGATTTGAGGTAGACTCGCACTTATTAATTGATTTAAATTATGATTTCATATAAATGTCATGTGACTTGTGAAAGTCAATTTTCAAGAAAATTAAGTATGTTTTATGAAAGGTAAATATACCTTATGTTTTTATGAAAAGTAAGTATACCCTATGTTTTTACGATAATGTTTTATATGTTTTGGATCATTGCTATGCACATAAGAATTCTTACCACGAAGTTCGGTAAAATTCTTGTGTCTCCATAAGTTTATGAGGATTTACCACCTAAGTTCGGTAAAATTCCTGTCTTTCCATATGTTTATGAGGATTTACCACCTAAGTTCGGTAAAATTCCTGTCTCATATGTTTATGAGGATTTCGATCCTATCTTATGTTATGATGGAAATGATCCCTATGAATTTCAAGAATTATGTTTTGGTATACTTACTGTTATTATGATTTTACTGCATAAGAATTCTTATCACCTAAGTTCGGTAAAATTCTTGTGTCTCCCTATGTTTATGAGGATTTCAATCCTATCTTATGTTATGCTTTCAAAAGAAATTATGCTTTGCATAATTAAAATGTTTTTATAAGTATATGGTTTTCAAAGAGCTGTTTTCAAAGAGCTATTTTCAAAGAGCCTATGATTTGCAAAATATGTCCCGTGCTGTAATGCACAATATGAGTTTTATCAAGAGCCGTTTTATAAAGAAGCTCTATCAATGCCCGTTTTATAAAGAGCCGGGATTTATGTGTTTAATCATCTTATAAATTAAATTAATTTGCGATGAGTCTACTGAGTATTTCCCCCATGAAATACTCACCCTACTTTTTAACAGTTTTGCAGATTTCGGAGACGGTGGCGAGCGATGAATGATGGTGGCAATAATCGTTGAACGGTTGAAAGTTTGACGTTAATGATTTCCGTATTTTTCCAAACAATCGAATAATTTAGAGAAGTTCATTTATTTGAGAAATTATGACATTGTCAATTTCTTTACAAAATTAATGGTTCGATTTACTATTTCAAATGGTTTCATAAATATTTCAATTTTATCGGCCATTACAGTTTATTTAATGTTGCCAAAAATGAATTTCAATTATTTCTTCCGCAAAAATATTATTCGAAAAATTTAGACAGAAAATGACGTAGTGAATCGGGTATACGGAACTCGGGGCGCTACAGGTAGTTACATGTTTTTCAGAATTGCTGCTGTCTGATTCTGATTCAGATCTATCTGAGTCTCCATCACTCCATGTAACATTCATGACCTTCCTTCCCTTGGCCTTCTTTTGAGTATTAGGACAATCAACTGCAATGTGTCCATATCCTTCACATTCTCTGCATTGGATTCGACTCCTAGGCTTCCCTTCAGACGTGTTGGCATTATTCTTTGGATAGAAATTATTTTTCTTCCATTGTTTTTGATTCTGGCCTTGAAGATTTGTGGATCTTTCTTTTTGTTTGCCCTTGAGGAACCTTTTAAATTGTCTGGTGAGAAGTACGAAATTCTCATCTTCGTCTGTCTCGCCAGAGTCGTCTAGATTCGCACAGTTTCTCTTGAAGGCAATCCCTGGTGATTTGTCCTTCTTTCTTCAAGCCAGATTTAACTCATAGGTCATCAATGACCCTACAAGTTCTTCAACTCGTGTGGTTGAAAGATCCTTACTTTCTTCAATTGCTGTCACTTTTGCATGGAACCTGTCTGGTAAAGATCTAAGGATCTTTTGTACAATCTGCTCATTTGAGTAGGTTTTCCCAAGTGCTTCAGCTGAGTTGGTGAGATCACTTAATCTGACATAGAAGCTTTTGAAGTCTTCTTTCTCATCCATAGACAGTTGTTCAAATTCCAAAGTGATCATCTGCAGCTTGGAGGTTTTGACAGCATTGGTTCCTTCGTTCGCGATTCTCAAAGCATCCCATGCTTCCTTGGCGGTCCTTAAAGAGGAGATGAGTCTGAATTGACCTAGATCAACCAAAGAAACAATAGCGTTAAGTGTCTTAGAATTCCAATTTGCATTAGCTAATTCATCTGCAGTATAAGCACTTCTAACTATAGTTGTAACAACACCTCCAGCAGTGACAGTGGGTGCTGTGAACCTTCAAGAACAGAAGTCCAACAACATTCATCAATAGATTGAATAAAAATTTCCATACAGATTTTCCAATATGCATAGTTACTATCAGTTAACAAAGGTGGCCTAAGAGATGCACAATTTTCCATTTAGACAACCGGATCTCACTTTCTAGAAGTGAACCCGCTCTGATACCAATTGAAAATTTAAAGTTTCCTGAGTTTTATAAACAGACTATCACAGACAAGTCTAGATAGTAACCAGTTAACAGTAATTCGTTAAGTTTGTTTAGCGCAGTACCAGATGAATCTTGCTAAGGCAGATTCGTCTGGATAGTAAAACGTAAACAATCAGAATAAATTGTGCAGAATTGTAAATAGACAAGAACACAATAATTTGAGCTTAACGTGGGAAAAATCCTAGCAGGGAAAATCCACGGTTCGCATCCTGCGAACAAAAATAAATCACTATATAAGGAAAGAGTTTATACAGATCAATCTAAATTACAGGATAAATTTACGCATAGACTTTATCAAACATCCAAGAAATAGATCACTCCCTTATCCTTCTGTGGCATGTAATACGAGATGGCGTCCCACCACTCTTCAGTAATTTTCTTTGAATCTGCAACACCTTTTCAGCAACCTCGAACTCCCGTTCGAACACGATCCAAACCTCCCGTTTGATCTTCACACTGAAATTCTTTCCTTCTCCAAGTGATTGAATCCTCCTCCTGAAGTATTGAAGTCACAACACAATTGAAGCTTTAATTATTTTTGTACCACACGAAAATAAAGCTTCAAGACTTCTTTAACAAGGTGGACGTGTATTTCTCTAGCACCACAGGAAAATTGTATTTTCATGTCACAAGAAAAATTGTATTCGAATAATGTCAGGAAGAACTATGTCGAGGCATTGGGAAGTCATGAGGTCAGATCGCTCGGTCACGACCATGAACTCTCAGCCATCATCAATTTTAGCAACTTTGACATGGAAGGATTTCTTATCCTCATGATGATGAAGTCGTGATCAATGCCATGATTGCAAATTTTGATGTAAGAAGAATACATGTAGACAATGGAAGCGCATCCAACGTTCTTTCTTTGGAATCCATCGACAAGATGCAACTTCCAAGGGATTGACTTCAGCAGGTCATTACTCCGTTGACTGGTTTTGTTGGTGGAACAGTAAGACCAGAAGGTTTGATAGATCTTCCAACTTCTCTAGGATCGGGAGAGAAATAGGTCACCAAAATGACTCTATTGCAAGTTGTAAACACTCTAATGTCTTACAACGCTATCCTGGTTATCCTGGTTAGGCCTTTCCTGGATAGTATAAGAGCAATTGTATCAACACACCACTTGGTAGTCAAGTTCCCCACTCCCACGAGCATAGCAACCGTACAAAGTAATCAAGCAATTGCCAAAATTTGTTACATCAATTGCATTGAAAAGGGGATGACAGAGTTAATGTCAGTAGAACCTCCCACGAAAGAACGTATGTCACCAATGGAAGGATTGGAGGAATTTCTTATCTCGAAAGGCAAAATTTTCACTATTTGGAAAGAAATTTCCAAAGTTATGAAGGAAGAATTATCATACTACTAGAAAAGAAATCTCAATGTTTTTGCATAGAGCACAGAGGACATGCCCGGAATTGACCCCACACTTGTTGTACACAGCCTTAACGTCTAGCCCGATAAGAGGCCTGTAAAATAATGAAGAAGATAGTTTGCTACCGAAAGAAGGCAAATAATCAAGGAGAAAATCGATAAACTTTTGAAAGCAGGATTCATCAAGGAGGTGAAGTATCCAGAGTTGTTAGCCAATGTGGTCTTGGTTAAGAAGGCAAATGGTAAATGGCGCATTGGCATTGATTTCATAGACCTGAACAAAGCATGCCCAAAGGGCAGTTATCCTCTTCCTTGAATTGATAGGTTGGTTGACTCAACATCAGGCTCAGAATTATACAATTTTCTTGATACATTTTTCGATTATCACCAAATCAGAATGACTGAGGAAGATCAGGAAAAAAAAAGCATTCCTTACCGAAAAAGGAATATACATCTACAAGGTCATACCATCCGGATTGAAGAATGCAGGAGCAACCTATCAAAGACTTGTGAACATGGTCTTCGCCAAATAAATTGGACAAAATATAGAAGTGCACATTGATTACAAGGTGGTGAAAGCTCAAGAAAGAAAGACCATATTACTGACTGGGAAGATATTTTCTACACTCCGAATGCATCAGATGAAGTTAAATCCTGCCAAGTACACTTTCGGAGTAAGCTTGAACAAATTTTTGGGATTCATGATTACCTATAGAGGAATAGAAGTCAATCCTGACAAAATCATGGCCCTTCTAACAATGGAGCCTTCCAAAAGCATTAGGGAAATACAGAAACTTACGAATCATGCAGTAAGCGCCATTTTGGTCAAGGAGGAAGGAAAGATTCAAAAATTTGTCTACTACGTCAGAAAGATGTTAGTAGATGTAAAGACATGATACACACTGGTAGAACAGTTTGTGCTCACACTAGAAATAGCAGCCAGAAAATTGAGGCCTTACTTCCAAGCTCATGTCATAACAGTCCTTACAAACCAGCATCTAAAATAGATCTTGTAGAAGCCGGACGTCTCTGGTTACCTCCTCAAGTGGTCAATCAGACTCGGGGAGTATGACATCGAATTCAAACCCCGACCTTCCATAAAGGCATAGGTCTTGGCAGATTTCATTATCGAACTCACCCTATGACCTTAGGGCTCAACAGGTCATGACAGAAAAGACGATAGTTGGACTTTGCAAGTAGATGGAGCACCAAATGCCACAGGCTCGGGGGCCGAAATCATACTAAGAAAGGATGATGGCACAATGAAAATTCAGTTTGTAATTAGATTCGACTTCCCGACCACTAACAATGATGCAGAATATGAGGCTGTCATCGCCCTACTTCAGTCCGCACAACACCTTGGGTTCGAGCATGTTAAGGTGATGAGTGACTTACTATTGGTAGTAGAGCAAGTTAATGGGACTTTCGAAGCATAGGATGAGAAGATGTCATCTTACAGAATGGTAGTTCTCGACTTGCAAAGGAAGTTCAAATCTTGCATAGACAAGTTACTGAGGTCGGTGAATCACAAAGCCAATGCCCTGTCAAGAGTCACATTTTCCAATTTGGATAACTTGGACGAACCGTGTTTGTGCTAACACTTAATGAGCCCAGCATTACACAACACCCCGATGTTATGGAAATCTTGGAGCATGAGCTTTGCTAGATGGATCCGATAATTGAGTACTTGACATCGAAAAAATTGCATGACGACAAAGCAGAGGACAGAAGGATAAAATCAAGAGCCCCAAGGTATACTATCTTCTATCTTGTAAAACACTTTATTTGGTCGAAGTTTCACACTTCCCTATCTCCAATGTCTGACCCCGAAAGAAGCAGCCCTTACTACGGTTGAGGTTCACGAGGGGATTTGTCGAGGACACCAAGGTGCAAGAAATCTAGTAAAAAAATTGGTAAGATACAGTTATTACTAGCCAAGTATGGAGAAAGATACCCTAAACTATGTGAAGACTTGCAACAAGTGCCAAAGATTTGCACCCGATTACATCATCCAGTGGAGGAGCTCTCTTCCATCATGTATCCATACCCGTTTACACAATAGGGGATTGACATACTGGGGGCCTTTTCTAAGAGCTCGTGGCCAAGTCAAATTCTTAGCAGTAGCTGTGGAATACTTCATAAAATGGGTAGAAGTAGAACCTCTTGCCGTGATCTCAGAAAAAAATCAGAATCCTTCGTATGGAAATCCATCATCTGTTGTTTTGGTCTTCCCAAGATAATGATAACTGACAATGGGTGACAGTTCGAGTGCCAAGCCTTCAAACAGTTCTATAAGAATTTAGGAATTGAACACTGATTAACTTCAGTTTCACACTCACAAAGTAATGGATTGGCAGAGGTAACAAACAAACTTATATCACAAGACTTAGGACTCGTCTTGACAGTGCAAAAGGAGATTGGCCTGATCTCCTTCTTGAAATTCTATGGACAAATTGAACAACGTTCAAGACAGCAACTGAGGAAATACCGTTCATGCTAGCCTTTGGAATGGAAGCCTCCATTCCAGTAGAATTGAAAATCCCTGATTTTCTGTGCATTGTCTACAAAATCTCCCGATCACATTGAGGGAGAAAGAGAAAATCTAGATCTCTTGGAAGAAGTCAGGGAAGATGCCGCCCTAAGAATACTTACTTATCAATAGGCCATGTCCAAGAAGTTCAATCTTCGAGTCAGAAAGAGAGGTTTCAGAATGGGGGATCTTATCTTGCCCCAAAGTGAAGCCGTCGATCACCAGGTCGGGAAGCTCGGACCTATTTGCGAAGGACCGTTCAAAGTTATCCGAAAGGTCGGAAAGAGCTCATACATTCTAAGATACATGGACTCCAACTCCCTTCCTCGACCATGGAACGTCGAAAATTTGAAGGCCTACTACAAATAAGACACCAGTCCCTTGCAAGTCATTCATGTTTGTCATCTAGTCATAGTAGAGTCAGGACTGTGAAACCATTACTTTAATTCCAAGTTCGGACTTGCACGTCCACTCATATTTGTAGTTAAGGTCGGGCCTGTGCGTCCATTTTACTTGTTTTAAGAGTTAGGGACAGGTACTCTTTTTTCCTTATTCATATTTTTCTCAAAAGATTTTTCCTGGGTAAGATTTTAATGAGGCACACAGTTTAGTCTCCCGTCAATAAAAGTGCTTTTTATTTTCCAAAAATGAGCGCAAGAAGATTCAGCATCGGAATGACTTACAAGGTCAGCCATACAACATGACTTTACAAGTTACTTCCCTCAAATAATTTACAAGGTTGACCATACGGTACGACTTTACAAATTATTTTCCTACAAATAATTCACAAGGTCGGTCGAATGGCACGAATTTACAAATTATTTCCCTACAAATAAATCACAAGGCCGGCCTACAATCCCGACCTAACAAATTATTTCCTCAAATTACACAAAGTCAAGGACTTGACCCCTTCTTTGTACAAAAAGTTTACAAGGTTAGCCTACATGCTCGACCTTAAAAATTGTTTCCTTAAAACACAAAGTCAATGGCTCGACCCCCTTCTTTGTACAAATAATTTACAAGGTCGACCATATAGCACGAGGTAGTGACATTACTCCTTACCTTACAACTTACATCCCAAAGATTACTAAATTCGAGGCTTGATCTTAGAGAAATTCTTAAACACAAAGAAATCAAAAAGAAAGAAGGTTGTGCTTAACAAAAATTGATTCTCCATTTCATTAGAGTCAAAGGACACAAGACGTCCTTGAAGCATACACCGGGTTTAAAACTTGACATTTACAAAAGTTACAAAAAGTTTGAACAAACACTATTGTTGGGGATCGGGATCACTGGCATTCTTACCTCTTCATCTGAAGCTGCGTCCTGTTCATCATCCTCTTCCTGAAAGGGTGTGAGGTCGAGCCCTTCCACTCCTAGAGGGAATCGTGACAAAGGACTAGTATCATGTTTAGGAGCATGGAGATGCACCAAGCACGGGCATGTTTCATCCTCAAAGAATATGACTCCAAAGCATAGGTCCCTATAGCTAGGTCATGCTTGTTTGACTTCTTGAAAGCCTCAATAGCCTTGTCCTTGGAACTGGTTATTTCTTCATGAGCATGGCGAAGATCTTCCCTAAATCTTGAGGCCTCCTCCCGGGCCAGGTCCCGCTCTTGAATAGTCAGTCCCAATTCAGACTCGGCCTTCGCCAGCTTTTCTTCAACGGTACGAGCCTTCGAGGCCTCACATTGGACGAAATGGACGAGCTGACTTGAGGTCTCATCCCTTTTGAAGCCTTGAACAATCAGACCTCGGCTAATGCTGATCAACTGAAATCGGGTATAAAAGTTAGAAATCTTATCAAATCATTATCCATCGAAAATGAATAAACAAAGAACTTACCTTCAGGGCCGCATTCATAAAATGGTCGGCCCCTTATTCAAGGGTGATCTCTTCCGAGTACTTCTCCAAGATGCCAGGGTGGAGGCTCTCTTCCTCATGTCGGCAAATGATGGAGTTTCAGATATAACCTCGAGGGTGGAAGAGGTGTTTGTAGGCTTCCCCCGAGGTGGCGAGCGCCGAGCGTCCCATGCTGCCTCTATGGCCGGAGGGACCTCCACATTCCTACTAGAATTTTCCCCATGACCGGACCCGATTTGATGTGGTCTTTTATGGGATCGGCGACGTACAACCCCCATCTTCTTTCCTCTTTTCAGCCTCGGCCGCCTTCCTTAGCTTGTCAGAATCAAATGCCATTCCTAAATAAAAAAAGGAAGGAAAAATGGTCAGCACATGCATGGAAATGCAAAGGAAAGAAGGATGAAAAAGGTGTCACGAAGTTTAAGTTTACACAATTTAATGGGCTGAAGCTCAAGGCCGGCCTGATCCAAAATGTCATTATTGACAAGGTCAGAAGTCTCCCCGGCCAACAGGCCAAAATTGCAAATCCACAAGGCGTTAGCCATCAGCTCGGTTATGGCCTCCCCACTTAAATTACCCATTCTTTTAAACCTATCTACATTGAGCCTCCTAAAGGTCTACCAAAATAGGGTCTATCCTTCTCTTGGTTTATGTAGAAAAATTTCTCCTTCCACTGCTTAATCGAAGAAGGGACCCAAGGAGCCTCGAAACTGCCCTTCCTACTAAAATATTCTAAGCTATTACACAGGGGTAAATACTTAAGATCTAAAACACACTTGGAAAGGTCGAACTTGGGTTCGATGCCTAAACTTATGCATAAAATAAAGAAGTAAACTAGAATTCTCCAATCTTTAGGGGCGAGCTGACCCTGTAATAAGCCTGTGGTCAGCAAAAAGTCAACAAAAAGTGGAAGGGGAAACCTAAGCCCGGCCACGAGCGAGTCTGGAACACTTCTATCACCCCCTCTCGATAGTGGTAAAACATGTCGTCCTTCTCCGGGACCCTAGCTACATAGCCTCCATTTAATCTAAACTTCCTCATGTCTTCCACAATCATATGCTCCTTCATTCTATCGCTAAAAGTAGGCAGCTCAAGGTCGGCTTGACCCAGTCTCCTACTTTTCCTATCTTCCTCCTCTATATCTTCCCTACTACTCGACTCTTCATCTTCAGGAGGAGGCGATGGTTGGTAAAAACCTAAGGGCTCGTCCAAATTTTCTTCTTCCCTGAGGTCACCCACGGAGACTTGTCTAACCATATTTTTAGGAATAAATTATATATACGGAAAAAGGTTGGGTTTGTTCGAGCTTACCTAGTATGCTAGACTTTTTGTTGAGGTTAGGGGTCATATTAGTTGGCCGAGGAGTTCTCTGATATCTCACAAATTCGTAAAGTAAAAAGAATGAGAAAATAGGGACCACATATATATAGGAAAAATTGACGAGAAAAGTTTCAAATCTCCACCCTTCATCTAAGACACATGTCACGTATCTGAGTAGGAACTATTCATTGTTTGAAATAAAAGTGGTTGGAAAAAACGCGTTACAGTTGTCAGATATAAATACGACAATTGTCGATATGAGTGCACTTAGAGATCGACCCCTGATCTTTGGTGCACGATGGCCAATGATTGGTGTGATTTCCTGATCTTCATATTCAAAGGCAGAGCTGTGGACTCAAAAGGTCTATAGATCGGCCCAACAAGACCTGTAGGTCGGGACATGGGCTCGACCTTATGATAGGCCTTCTTAATAACATGTTCGTGGGTCGACATTTGATTCCCGGGCCCTATTCCAGATATTAAGTCGGGTATATGCCGACCTTGCTACCACATATCCTAACTTCGGGTCTTTGGGTCGACCTATCTCGAACTTGCTGTATCAAGGGGTCGTCACAGATCAGTCTTGTTCCATTGGCTTAGTAAGTGGGTCTGGTCTTGACACCAATAAAATGAGCGTAATTTTAAACCGTCTCCCAAAAAGGAAATTCCAACTCCTATAAGGATTCTTTCCCTGAAATGTAATTTTCTTCAATAAGGGCTCCTTCTCCCCGTAGGAGAGGGTAATGGGCTTTGAAGCCTATAAATATAGCTCATTTTCCATTAAACGATTTTATCATATTATTATCAACACAATTTCCAACATTATATTTCTCTCTCTACTTTTCTCTCCACATAAACTGATTCTTACACTGAAGAGGCGACAAGGAGAATCCTCATCACCTTTTCTTGCAATTTATTGAAGGCGGATCAATCCATATTTTTCAATGATCAAACAGTTTCGGATCTTGCCACGTCAAGATTTAGAATTTTTACAGCATCATTTGCTATGAAAAATAATGTCAATCAAACCACAACATCTGAAAAATTTGCTACCTTTTTCATCTACAAAATTAAATCATTCAAACATTTTTAATTGATATTTTCACGAAAATAATTTTTTGACAAATCAATTTCGTGAAAATATTTTCTTTTCACCCATTTTCCACCCTCCAATCAAACACACCTTAAATGTTTCAACAGACTTATTTATCAACGATTTCATAATCTTTTATAACACTTAAGACGGGGAAAGCGTTTAATATATATATCCTGTGTTAATAGTTGATTCAAAATTGGGATTCCTTTGTTTTTTTTTTTTTTTTGCTTTTTGGGTTTGTGTTTGATGAAAATATAAAAAATAGTTAGATTGGTTGAAATATTGTCACGTGATCATTTATTAATTTTTTTTTTCTTTTTGGGTTGAATTTAGATTAAACAAAAGATCAAGTTAAACTTCTCTTTTTACACACAAATCTACTTCTTCGAGTTATTGTTCACACCGATCACCACAATTACACAACTATCAGTATTACAAATAATCAAGGATTAATATTCCTTTGATCTTCACAAAGAAATAAAAAACAAAAGGACGTAATAGATTAAAATCTTGAATAAGATTTCCGAGTGAAGAAAAACCCTAAGGTTACGTTCTCTTTAGCATTTTCCAGCCGTTTTCCGTTTTTCATTTTCGAAAACGCGGAAAATGCGTTCTCCTGCGCCGTATTCGGAAATAATTTTCGAAAACGTTTTCAAAATTTGTAAAGGAAATGGAAAACGTGAAAATCACGTTTTCCGCGTTTTCCGAAATTTATACCTTGGAAGTGGAAAACGCGCGTTTTCCACTTTAAAAAAAAAAATTAAAATAATCAAAAAAATATGAAATTTGTTAAAATTTGTCATTTTTAATTACATTATTGGTCCCTATTTTTCAAAACTTGTCATTTTAATTCTCAAAATTTGAAATTTCTTTTGAAAATACCCTAATTTATTTGCAACTTAGGTCCCTCAACTTCAAATTTTGTTGCACATTAGTTCACAAATTTTACTTTTCTTTCAATTTAGTCATTCTCGTATTTGCTTTATAGGTCATTGTCTTCAAACATGTATAACTTTTGATGTACAACTCCGAATTGCACTCTGTTTATTGCGTCAAACTCCAAATTCAACCATCTTTCTGATGATGTATCATGTTCTTAATTATTAAACATTTCTTTTTTACTTTTGTATTGTAAACACTTATTTTGTAAGAGCATCATTAATTAACGTAAATTGGTTTTTGCAAATTTTATTGAAACTTAAATTTTAAACGTTATGAGTGCTTACTAGAAGGATGTATATATATAAAGTATTAAATGGAACAATTACTTTAGAATGGAAAATTATTACCCATATGTGGAACGATTACTTTAGAAGGGTAACATGAATTTTTGAACTTTTTTGGTATAACCAAATTGTGTGATAGGGGTTATTTCATTTATTTTTGTTGTGCAACTCAAATATGACATCGTTATTTCATTTATATTCACAAACAATATAATTACAAGTATACAGAAATAATTTTCTTCAAAATTTTAAACAGAACGCGTTTTCCAGCTTTTCATTTTCGAAAACAGTTTTCAGAAATAACAAACCAAACGCGTTTTCAGCAATTTCGAAAAAAGTCACAGAAAATATTTTCAAAAATGAAAACAGGAAACTGAAACACAAAGAGAACGCAGCCTAATAGTTTCTCTCAGAACTCAACGGCAGATGAAGTTCAAAACGGAATTCTTGAAATTGAACGCCAACCTTAAGACGCCCCCAAAGCCGCTTCCTTGGGAATTGGTGTAGGATATAGATCACATATTATGCCCCAAACTAATTAAGGCTTAGGTACCACCAACTGTACTGACAAAGTGCCTAACAAATTCGAACATGTAACCTATGCGCGCCAGCGTATCAGGATTCCTAACCTTTACCAATTGAGATGTGCCCCAAGTGCTGCTTGTATATTAGTTTGTTGACCTGTGTGGTGATGAATTGATTCGTATATGCTTTCGGCATCACAAGTTCCGTACAATATGTTCGTTTCACCAAGCATACAATTCTAATATGTTTACTTATCAAACTAAAGCCTCTGTTTTGTAAAGTGTTATTTATAAATTTTGTTTATAAATAGTTATGTGACACCATTTCATTAGATTATTTTTTTTATAAAAAAAAAAAAACAATTTCGACTAGTCAAAATTTTCGTGCATCATTTTTGACTTTTTAAAAAGATGAATCAATTCAACGGAATTGTTTGATCTTAAAGGAGATCTTTTTATTGACAACAATGTATTTCCTTGATATACGAGGATTCCAAAAATCATCAGCCGCATTATGTTCCTTTTATTTATCTAGCAATGCCAACAGATAGGGACCCCCGGCCTCTCTTATTAAGTCGGGTCACCTTAGTTGTGATGGATTGGTAAACCCAAATGCAATTTTGAGAAATGAAAACTGAAAATGAACACCAAGACTCCGTCCAAGACACACACGTGTATGTGTTGATAAGTGTATAGAAATAGACTTATTTCTATCCTAAAAGTAGGATTTTAATTGTTTGTTCAAAAATATTTGTTATTTATTTCGTTATTATTTGTTTATACAACATGAATAATCCAAAATCAAGAAAATAATGGAATTGATGCCAAAATCAGCCAATTGGATGATAAAAATGTCAAAAGTATGAAAATCAAAAGTTGATGCAGTTAATCAAATGGCCAATGGGAAGAAAAATGGAAGAAGAAATCAAATTTGGAAGAAATAAGAAATTCAGGGGTTAAATTACAACAATCGGAAGTTGGAGGACAAACTGTACAATAAAAAACAGGGCCAACTTAAACTAAATAAAAGATGAAAATTGTAGTTCAAAGTAATATCGCGCGGTCGCATGACCTTAAAAATTGGCTACTAAAACTAACCTGCTGAGGCGTGCGATCGCAACATTTATAACCATATGGTCGCACGGTAGACATTTTGGGCCGCAGCTAAGCTTTTTGCGTAGAATTCAGCAAACTTTCTCTCCAAGTGACCTAATTTTCGTGAATATCTATATATACCAGAATTGGGACACGAAATTAGGTGTTCCCAATTGTCTTGTTTGATGTTAAAACGCTGTCCAACTACAGGGGGGATCCATTAAAGGCCAAATTCAAGATTGAAGAACAAAAATCAAGAATATGAACGAGGCGACTTCTATTCATTTTTCTTGTGAATTATCTTTAATCATATTTTTAGGCTGGATTTCTTATGTTAGGATTATGATGAAGTTTTAATTATTGATTCCATCTTTTTACTTATTATTTAATTTACACAGTTTATGAGTTTGATGCAATTTAATAATGCTTTTATTATTGTTCAATTGTTTGGCCATCTTTTGCGTGATTTTCTTGATGTTTTTCTATGTTCGCAAGAGTAGAAATTCATTAGATGTTATTTAATTGCCACAAAGTCCGATAGGGGATAGAAATATACCTCTATACTTTGTATTATCCTTGAGAGTGTTCTTGGATCCTTTAATGCTTTTCTAATTGTTTAATTGTCATAGAAATATAGTCAATTTACATTTAGGAAAATGTTTTTATGCATCGCTCGAAAGGGGACTTAAATAATTTTAGGAACACGGATATTCAAAACTTCATAAATTATATTTAAATAATTTGGTCCAAATATGGATGATTTGATTAAAATGGATTCATAATTCTAACGCATTTATTTTCATTAATTTAAAATCAGATTTTTATTATTCTTTAGTTTAATCTTTATTTTAATTTTCAAAAACAAAAATTTACAATTCAATCAAATTTCTTGTTTCGGTTAAGGTCTGTAGTTTAAAACACAATTTACAACAATCTCTATGAGATCGATACTTGGACTCACGTCCACTTTATTACTTGCGCGACTTGTGCACTTACAGAGCGAACAAGTTTTTGGCGTCGTTGCCGGTGATTGTAGTTTAAATTTATTTTTATATTACTTTCACTAATTCGGATTTTTTACCGCTTTATTCTTATTTGTTTTTTTTTTTTTTTGTTTTTTTGTTTTTATTTTTTTTATTCTAGGACTTTAAATTCTAATTTTAGTTTAGTCACTAGTTTTGTTATTTTTCTTTTAGTTGTGTATGTTACGTTCGAAGAACGAGAATCATTTCAAAGTTGAGCCAAAAATAGAACGTACTTTATACCGTAGTTTAAGAGAAGTTAGAGAACTAGATAAACAGAAAAACCAAAAAGAGGAACAAATGGCAAACGACAATCTAGCTTTACGTGGTGTTGAGCCAGATGATGGGGGGAATAGACTTGTAGCAGATTTCATGATCCCCCAAATTGTCCAAAACCAATCAAGCATAGTTTATCCACCTTTTGGTCTTGCAAACTTCCAATTAAAGACCAATGTGATAAACATGTTTCAAAATGGACATCAATTCTATGGCAAACCCGATGAAAATTCACATGCACATATGTCTAAATTTTTAGATATGTGAACATTTTAAATATTAGGGTGTTTCAGATGATGCCATCAGACTTAGGTTATTTCCATACACCTTACGAGATAGGGCAATAGATTGGTTAGACTCCCGTCCTCCTGCAAGTATAACAACTTGGAATGACTTGGTCCAAAAATTTTGTACAAAATTCATACCCCCAGCTAAAGTCGCTAAACTCAAACATGAGATAACAATCTTTCAACAACAAGGTACTTTTAATTAGCTTGCTCCCTCATTTCAAGAGTCTTGTTGATTCGTCATCCAATGGATCAATAACAACCCAAACTCTTGATGGAGCACTTGAACTGTTTGAGAGAATAACCAATACCAATGCAATGTGGACATCCAAAAGAAACCAGCAGGAGCTTATGCAGTGGATGATGTTTCGACATTATCTGCTAAAATAGACTCTTTGATGAATTTCATACAAACCAACCATTTAGTGAAAAGTGTAGTAACTAGATGCGAGGAATGTGGGGGCTAATAACAATACATTAGATTGTCCAATTTTGGTTAGTCAAGCTGAACAAGTAAGTTTGTACAAGGGGATACCGCCAAAATAATCCATATTCCAACCCTTACAATTCTGGTTGGCAAAATCACCCTAACTTTTCGTGGAGGGATAATCAAAATGTAACTAGCCAACAAGCAACTCCAAAGCAGGTAGTGGAGAAGAAACCTGAACTTGAGGAGATGATCGTGAAATTGATGGAGAAGACTGACCAGTACATGAGCCAGATCAATTAGTTTATGGCTAAAATTGATCAGTTCATGATCAAAACTAACCAATTCATGAGGATGACTGAAACTACATTACGAAATCATCAGGCTTCAATCAAAAACTTGGAAACCCAAGTTGGTCAGATAGCTCAGGCTTTAGCAAACAGAGCATCAGGTACACTGCCTGGTAACACTGAGGTTTATCCTAGGGAGCAAGTGATGGCAATCAAAACTGTTGAAAGAGAGATAGATTTTGTTCCAGGAAGGATCACTTTTGCTCCATGTGACAAGAGTTTATGAACCTCCCACTGCTTTTCCCCAAAGACTGAAAGATTGGAAAGAGAAACAAGGAGTAGATGCAACTACCACACGCAGTGGGTTGAAATTGCCTCAGATTCATGTTCAAAAGCCAGATGAAGAGAATGGAAAACATGTTAAGGCACCTGAAAATCAATCTGATGAGTCCCCTATCCCATTCCCACAAAGATTGAAAAAGACCAAGGAGGACCAACAGTTTAACAAATTTCTAAAAATACTCAGAAAACTGCACATCAATATTCCCTTCATTGATGCAATTAGGAAAATTTTAAGTTATTCTAAGTTCTTAAAAGACATGATTTCCAAAAAGAGGAAGCTTGAGAAATTCAAAACAATATCCTTAATCGAAGAGCACAGCGCAGTTTTGCAAAAGCTAAAGCATCCAAAACTTAAGGATCCGGGAAGATTTTCAATACCTTGCATCTTAGGAGATTTAAAATTCAACAAATTTTTTTGTGATCTTGATGCAAGCTTCAACTTAATGCCCTCGTCTGTCTACAAGAAACTTGGATTAGGAGACCACAAACCCACATCACTCATATTGCAGCTAGCTGATCTCGCTCTATAAGATATCCATATAGAATTGTTGAAGATGTGCTGGTAAAAGTGGAAAAGTTCATTTTTCCAACTGATTTTGTAATTTTGGATATGGAAGAGGACAACAAGATGCCTTTAATTATGGGTCGACTTTTCTTGCTACTGAAAATGCTTGATAGATGTGGAAGAAGAGAATGTGACATTTAGAGTAGAAGATGAGCATGTCACATTTAACATGGTCCAAACAGAGAATAAGAAACCACTTCTTGAAAATTGCTCAAGAAAAGAGGTGGAACAACTACTTCACCAAGGGGATGAGGAAATTTTTGGATATAGGGTCATAACAAATGATAAGGCATCAACATCATGTCTCATGCCACCTTGAATAGTTTGCCAAAAAGTCTAGCTCTAGACTTTAAATAAAGCGCTTGTTGGGAGGCAACCCAAGTTTTCAATATCATTTTTCTTTAATTGTTTTGTTTATTTGCTTTTAAGTTGTTTATTTGAATTATAATTGTTTAGTTGCTTTTAGGTTTCAATGCATCTTTAGTAGACTTGATGTTTCACATTGCATTTTAGGTTCACTAACATGTTTAGAATTCGCTTTTCGACATGTTGGTTGCATTGAAATCTTCATTGCGCCTATTTTTGCATGTTTTAGCATTTTTAGGATTTATTTGTTTTCTATTTATGTGGTTGTTTTTCATCACAATCTTCCACTTGATCACCTAGCTTAGGATATGTGCATATAATTTAGAATTTGGTTACATGCATTAGAAGTCATTTAGGAGTCCAAAACGGGGTCCAAAACTCAAAAATGAAAAAATCATGTCTCTGCCAAAAGCTATCGTGCGATTGCACGGTAGTATAACCGTGCGGTCGCACAGTTATAAACTGGGAAGAACCGGGAATTTTTTTAATATGCATTCTTCTTTCATTTTAACCACTTTAAACCCAATTTTCTTCCCCCAGATCATCATGCATCGAGTCAAATCATTCCCCATTATTTGTACATCATTTTAACTCAAAAGTCATGCCTTAAGCTGACTTTAAAATCATTCAAAGGTATGTGCATTTCCACTAATTCACATAATCATGCATAATTCTGGTGCATTTCATATCTTTTTGTGAAATTTGAATTTGTTAATAATTGGTGATGGCTTTAGGTTAGGATTGAAGATATTGAATTGTGAGTTAATAGGTGAAATTTTTTGGCTCAATTCAAGTCTCCAAATCCTATGGTTTCACTTGATTTCTTCATATGTACAATAGATGCTCGATAAAATGTTACAATAGATGTTTTGTTGAGTTTTTGCAATTCTTTTTGGATGATCACCTTCTCTACCTGTTATACATCATTGGTGTGTCATTCAATCATTATTTACACTGATATAATTAGAATTCAACTTGAACATCATTGCATCACAAAGCACCTCATTGCAAGGCCATTGAAGGCACCATTGCATCTGAGCCCCTATTTTCAGCTTCACTACACCTACTTTGTCACATCTTTTCATAACTCATATGAACTCCAAATGTGATGAATTTTTGATATGTTGTAGACTAAATTATGTACTTTCATATGCTTAAGGAATGTCTCGAAAAAATTTCACTTTTTCGAGGTGATGTCAAGGGCTGAAAGTCAGTGATCGACCATTTTTCAAAAATTTCAAAATTTTTCTAAGTCCTAATTTGGGTGTGTTGTGTTGATTTGTGTTAGTTCCTATGTATTATTTATGCTTCTAATGATCATTAATTCTTTTTTTTAAGGAACATATCATCATGGGATATTTCAAACCAAACATGAAAAATGAAGTAAAGGGTAGTTTCATCCAATAAACATTGAAATTCAAGTTTCAAAATGAGAACACCGCCTCTCCAAAATTGGAAAGTACTTGACCTCTCTTGTTATTTTTTGCTGAATTGTTTGTTATTTCTTGAAATACATTCAGGACAATGTATATTTCTAGTTTGTGGGTGAGAATCTCATTCATGTGCTTTCATATACACATTCATTCGATTTTGGGGTAGGAAAAAAAATCAAAATCAAAATTATAAAAAGTGGAAATTTTGAATGTTGATTTATTTATTGCTTATGACATGATTTGAATGGACTTTTGTGCTTTAGTTATAAATTTGGATAACATGCAAACTAAAATTCTTCTTAACATTTATCCATGTAAGACTTTAATCAAACTTGAGTACAAAGCCACTTTCGAATAATAACTTGTGTCGGGAGATGCTTGACACTTGTGGGGTAAACTTGTGCACTTTGACCATAAAATTGACTAAAAGATCTCAAACCATAAGAAATTATATCCCGACCTAAAATGTATAACCAAACTGCTCAAAAAGCAGTTTGGGGGTGGGAAGGTTAGTATGAGTAGACATTGATGGATTGAGGATCTGGAGTTTTTTACATCTTTAGCGTGAGGGGTTTTGATCAACAAATATAAACTATAATAATCAGCATAAAAATAGAAAAATGCTGAAGGTCTTATTCTGCTCTTCAAATGCCTTTTTGACTCGAGTAATTAAGTTTGAGGGGTTCTTTGAACCTGGTACCCTAAAATCGTCTGACTTGAGAGCTGCCGATCTAAAGCTCGCTACAGGGGTCAACTACAAAGCAAGTACGGAGAGTCAACTTACGTATAAGACGCTAAAACATATTTAACTTTTCTGTTTAAGCCTTTATGACTCGGGTAATTAAGTTTGAGGGGTTCTCTGAACCTGGTACCCTAAGCTCAACTGAGTTGGAAGCTATCAACCCAAAGATCACTACGGGGGTCATATAAAAAGCAAATATGAAAATTATTGTACAAAAATGGTAAAAGACAAGAACATTAAAAGAAAAAATCATCCAAATAAAAGAAAAATGGAATGAAAATGATATAAACTTTGTTGATTGAAATCTTTAACGCTTTGTTAATTATTCTTGATATGTCGTGCATATTTGTCTAATCCTAACTGCCTTGTGTGGAAAAATGCAATTTATACATATTTAGAAACCACATCAATAAGAAATACCTCGAAATATGAGAGAGAAGCAGTAAAGTTGTGACCATCCATGAGAGAGTAAGGAAAATCAAAAGAAAATCATTGTTGACCACATAGAATTCGGGCTCATGTAGATTTTTACATAAGTTTGCATTCAATTTTTGACTATTCACACACACAATGAAGTCGAGCAACAAATGAATGAAAATATTTTATATTATTCATATTTTTTTGCTAAAGTAATTGGTCAATTTGAATTATCGAAGCACATGGTAAATATGTTGACAAAAGCAAAAACATATTTTTTTATTTGCATTTTTATTTTTGTTCGAGGACTAACAATAGTTCGAGTTTGGAGGTATTGATAAGTGTATTTCATACAATTATTTCTATCCTAAAAGTAGAATTTTAATTATTTGTTCAAAAATATTTACAATTTATTTTGTTGTTATTTGTTTATATTACAGGAATAATCCAAAATCGAAAAAATAATGAAATTAAAGCCACAATCAATAAATTGGATGATAAAAATGTCAAAAGTATTCAAATCAAGAGTTGATGCAGTTAATCAAATGGCCAATACGAAGAAAAATAGAAGAAATAAAATTTGAAAGAAATAAGAAATTCAGGAATTAAATTACAACAATCGAAAGTTGGAAGACCAGCTGTACAATAAAGGATTAGGGACCAACTTAAACTAAATAAAAGATGAAAATTGCAGTTCAGAGTAAAATCGCGCGATCGCATGGAATAAAATAGCACGGTTGCATTACCTTAAAAATTGACTACTGAAACTAACCCGCAGAGGCATGCGATCGCAACATTTATAACCGTATGGTTGCACGGTAGACATTCTAGGTCGTAACTGGGCTTTTTACGTGAAATTCAGTAATCTCTCTCTCCAAGTGACCTAATTTTCGTGAATATCTATATATACTAGACTTGGGGCACGAAATTAGTGTTCCCCAATTGTCTTGTTTGATGTCAAAACGCTGCCCAACCTCTAGGGGATCCATTGAAGGCCAAATTCAAGATTGAAGAATAAAGATCAAGAAGATGAACGGGATGACTTATATTCATTTTTTTTGTCAATTATCTTTAATCATTTTTCTAGGCTAGATTTCTTGTGTTAAGATTATGGTAAAATTTCAATTATTGATTCCATCTCAACTTATTATTTAATTTACACAATTTATGGGTTTGATGCAATTAAATAGTACTTTTAATATTGTGCAATTGTTTGACCAGTTTTTGCGTGATTTTCTTGATATTTTTTATGTTCAAAAGAGTAGAAATTCATTTGATATTATTTAATTGCCACAAAACCCGAATAGGGAATAGAAATGTACCCATATACTTTGTGTTATCCTTGAGAGTGTTCATGAATCCTTTAATGCTTTTCTAATTGTTTAATTGTCATAGAAATATAGTCAATTTACATTTATGAAAACGTTTTTATGCGTCACTTGAAAGGGGACTTAAATAATTTTAATAACACGAATATTCAAAACCCCATAAATTTTATTAAAATAATTTGGTTAAGATATGGATGATTTGATTAAAATGAATTTTAATTCTAATGCATTTATTTTCATTCGTTTAAAATCAAATTTTCATTATTCTTTAGTTTAATCTTTATTTTAATTTTCAAAAACAAAAATTTACAACTCAATCAAATCTCTTGTTCCGATTAAGGCCTATAATCTAAAATACAATCTATAACAATCTACGTTCACTTTATTACTTACTCGACCTGTGCACCTGTGAAACATATACATATATATGTGTGTGTGTATATATATATATGTATATATATATATGTATGTATGTATATATTCGAGATGAAATTTTGGAAAATGAAAACTGAAAATGAACACTAAAGACTCCATCCAAGACACGCACGTGCATATAGATGCAATCTTTTTATAGATGTATATATATTCACCTTCCATCTAAACCGCAATGTCACTACGTGATGTGAAAGAGAAGATACAACGAAAATATTTGACTCAAATTGTGAATATTTGATCAAACTAAAAAACATTCGATATTGTTATTCTAATGATGCCAAAAAGGAAAGCAAGGAAGAACACGAATTTGATATATCTTTGCAACCCGAACATGGGACGTCTATATGTAAGAGCACTCGTGCCTGTTGGAATGATGGTGTGTAAACATAAATGTTGAAATAGTTGTCTTTTCAAAAAAAGATATCTTCATAAACATTCTAGAAAATAAAGAATGGGAAAAATGATAAAGGACTAAGTTGTCATAGAAAATTCAAAATAAAATAATGAAAATAACATGCAACAGGTAAAAGTAGGCAAGAAGGCAAGAAGAGAGTGAATAACCACCTTACCTCCTTGACAATGTTTCTGAACTGATTTTATTCCTCACTAGATGAATTTCAAGAAGTTGAGGACCAAGATAGAACTCTCCAGAAACTTGAGGATAGAAATGAACGAACCAAAACCAAAAGAAAAGATAGAAAATGCAACAAAGAGAAATACGACTTATTTGATTCAGCTACCATTCCTGCTCCTTCCTCTACATCTGAGCTGAATATAACGGCTAAGTGGGAAGAATTAATCTATTAGGGTTTCCTAATTTTTAGAGGATAGATTCTCTTATATAGATTCAGCATTTTTTGTGTGTCATATATTTTCTCGGTGTATAAAGGCTCAATTGTATATATTACTGAAAATGATTACTTAGTTGAAATAGAGTAAAATATTCAAATCATATTCTTCTCCTTCCTTACAACTTGGTATCAGAGCGGGTAACAATGGCATTTTCTAAACAAAACAGCTCTGCTACTGCAGCTCAAAATCATCCCATATCTTCTTCTTTCTCCACCACACTAAATCTCATCGAAACTCTCTCAATCAAGATCGTGATAATTTTCTTCTATGAAAGAACATGGTTATTCCTGTTGTGAAAGGGCATAAACTTCTTGAGCATCTCCTTGGCATAAAAGAATGCCCCTCTGAATCCATCACTCTTGAAATCATTACAGAGACAGGAATTGTAGTTAGCAAACAAGCAAATTCGGATTACATCAAATGGGTGTCACAAGATTCTCTTATCAAGGGGTGGTTGTATACCTCAATGACACCGGATATTGCCATTCGAGTGATGGGAAGTGTTAAGTGCATTTTTATACATTTTTTATGCCTTTAAATTAGCATATTTTGGAACATCTTGAGCAAATATCTACTAATCTATGCATATTTTGTGTTAAATAGGTTAATATCCAATTTTGAGGCCAAAAACCACAAAAGGAGAAGATTTTGCTGAAATTCCAAGTTCAGGGACCATTTTGTCACTTCCGGGAAGTTTTGGACAAGCCGTGCAATTAACAAAGGGACCAAATTGAAAAATTTCAATTGTTGAAGGGCATGAGAAGGAAAAGGACAGGAATGCATGGCTAGAATGTAAACAATACGTGATGGAGAGCATGGGAAAAAGGAGAAAAGAAGCATGGGCTGAAAAAAAAGCTGGATGGGTGAAAGCACGTGAGGCTGCAGCTGCTGGAGGAGGATATATATATACACACAACCAGATACAGAGGAGGGGAGAGAACTGTAGGGAGGAACCGGGGGTGCTAGAGGGTTGGTGACAGAAGCCCAATATTGCTGGTGACAGGAGCAATAACTATCATTGCCTGAGCCTGCTACTACTGCTGAGATAGATAGGGAAAGAAGAGGGGAAGACTGCTGGTGACAGCATCAGTGTGAACCAGAATAGACATAGATAGGAGAAAAGAAAAAACCAGACAAGGGAGAACCGGGTGATTCATGCTGGTGACAGTAGCTTGAACCTTGGTTTACTGCCTTGCTGTATTTGTTCAAGTTTTACTGATTCAGTTGATTGCTGATTTTATTTTACTGCTAAAGGCTGCAGTAGGATTTGTTACTGCTGCAGCTGTTAGGCTGCTATAAGCTATTTCTAATCTGTTGGTGCGAATTAACTGCTGTTGCTAATACTACTGAATTCTGGAACTGTTTTGCTGCTGGCCGAATAAACCTGTGAATCTGCTTTGCTGAAGAAGTGCAGGCTACTGTAAATGCAAGGAGACTGCTATTGCTGAAGCTGGAGACTGCTGCCAACAGGGGGAGGAAAGTGAGTTACTGGAGGAACCGGAAGAAGGAGATCAGCATTAGGCTGCTAGCTTGCTGGTGGCAGTAGTGGTTGTTGGTTCTGCTAAGAGGGGCTGGACTGCAAGACGCTAATACTGCTGGACTGCAAGGGAGACGCTGCTGCTGGGACAGCCTGCCGCTGAAACGAATTGCTGCTGCTGCGTAGGAGTGCAGTTGCTGAGAAGCTGGCACACTGCTGGTGAAGGCTGCTGGAACCCATATTGCTGGAGGAGACGCTGCTGCTGGGACAGCCTGCCGCTGAAACGAATTGCTGCTGCTGCGTAGGAGTGCAGTTGCTGAGAAGCTGGCACACTGCTGGTGAAGGCTGCTGGAACCCATATTGCTGGAGGAGAGCTGCTGGAGCGAGACAGAAACAGGCTGCCTGTATTGCTGGGACTGAATTGCTGGACAGAAATGGAAATGCAGGGACTGAAATACACTTTCCATGAAAGTTGGAGGACTTTGATGCAAATTCAACAATTTTCTAAACTCCTGGTTTTAATTTTACTGCATTTTGTTATTTTTATTTTTCAACGCATGTTTAGCTAAGTTTTCCTAGTTGGGATGATTGATGGATTTTAAATTTCACTTAGTTAATTTAAAGTTATTTACGTATTTTGCTATTTAATTTCATGCATTTTTATTATTGTCATTTAATTTTAAGCACTTTAATTTACGTCATTTAATTTTGCACATTTAAATTTAAGTTTAATGTCATGCATTTATTTCAAGTAGTTAGTTTTCATTTACAAAACTTGAAAATTAACTAAGTGTCGTTTAAATGAAATCATGAATTCCAACTATTTTCATTTTTCATTTTCCGCATTATCATTAGATTTTAGAATTTACTCTTCTAATTTCGCATTCAAAACCAAAAATCAAAAACTTTATTTTGCGACTCTTTTGTTAAAATTAAATTAACTAGTATGTGTAATCGAAGTATACATTCTTCGTGAGATCGACAACCCGGACTCTAAAAGTCCACTTTATTACTTGAACGCGACCCGTGCACTTACGGTATACGATTTTAGCGAACAAGTTTTTGGCACCGTTGCCGGGGAATGTTTTTACTTTGATTATACTCTAGTTAATTTATTTTTAACAATTTTTATTCTTCTTTTGTTACCTTTGATTTACCTTCACAATTTTAATCTTTCTTGTGTTTGGATTTCTTTGTATGCATATCTGATTTTAGTATTGGCAAAATTGGACAAGAATTGCAATGTACAATCTCAACATGGGTGATGAATACCAGCTTGAAGAATATTCAAGTTGTGAAATTTGTTATCAGATACATAGTAATGGACCATGTTTGTTTTCGGGCAATAATATGTTTCAGTCGAAGCTTCTTAAGTTTAGACTCTATTTGAATTGTCGAAAAGAAGCAATTGACACATCTGATCCTAATTACTTGTTCATGTTAGATAGTGTACCAGATGATTGGGATGCGGACATTACTCTTGTGGGAAATGGTCTGCCATTTTTGAATGAAAAGGTACTTGCAAAATATTACTATGAACTTGCCAAGCTGGATGAGGATGATATGCCTATAGGAGATACCGTATTCTGAGAAGCATTTCAAATGTGGGGGTATGATCCACTCGTGGGAATAAATAGGAAAAACTTGTCATTGCCAATGGATTCATGTTTTGAATTGATCATTCAATCCGAGGAAACATCAACTGATGTAGATGAGCTTGAAGAGAATGACACTTTAATCACACTAGAATCACATGAAGAAGTGACAATTAATGAGGAAGAGAGCAAATCGAATTCTCTCAACTTCATTGATTGTCCAATAATCGATTTCGTGATTAAGCCACTTGAGGAAGTGCAAGTCTATTTAGTTGAGATCGAATTGGATGAATCAGGCAATTTCCATAACTGTGGAAAAGGCAAGGTGCAAGTATTTCGAATAAGCGAGGAGTGGAGCAAAGCCAGAATAAGCAAAATGGGCAGGAAATCGAAAGCTATGTTCAAAGTGCCATGAAATGCTTATGCGGGGTAGTCGAGCTAATGACTCTAAAATAAGCGCTTTTTGGGAGGCAACCCAAATTTCTTCTCTTTTGCTTTACTTTTGATTATTTACTTTCTTTTTAATTAATTGTCAAACTTTTGTAGGAAACAAATATTTTTGAAAATCCTAAGCAACATTGTACTCTACAAGTTTGGGGGTGATCTACAATCGACGAAAGCTTAGGTCAAAATTCAACATCACAAACAAGCATTGAATCAGGGAAGTTTCACTACCTCTTATATTTTTTACATATTGTTTCTATTTTCACATTGAGGACAATGTGTAATTCAAGTTTGGGGGTGTTGACTTCATTTTGTATTTTATCATGTTAGATAGTCTTACCGGCTTAAGACATTGTGATGTTTGATTTTATTTATTTTGTTGTGGATATTGACATGCTAGATAGATTTGTCGGCTGAAATGATTTGATGTTTGAAATTGCTGATTAATTCACGAATTATGATCAAATATACTACTTGTGCCTATTTTTAACTTGCTTATCTATGAGTGATCCTGAGTTCTCTTGAGCACAATAGTCATAACTAATTATTGTTGAGATTTGGAATCCATTGAAGGTTGGAAAAATTCGTGAAGTAGACTTCATTAGGTTGTGAGCTTGTATTTTCAATTTTTATCAACCTATCAAATTTCTTCTCAATGCTATTAATCTCTTGATCTTTTGTGAGACAAGTTTGGGGGTGGTCGAACCGGTAAAGGAGACGGTCTAGATGTGTAGTGATTCCATGCATGCTTGATCTAAATTTGTGTGGAGTGTTGTTGACGTTAGTATAAGCTAAGTAATGACCAAATGCTAGAAATCTAAGCCCATTTTAATTATTGCATTACCCTATCTCGTAGCCTTTTTGACTCGAGTAATTAAGCCCGTAGGAGTATCTTGAAACTTGGTGCCTTAAGTTTGAAACTTGGGAGTCATCGGCCTAAAGCTCGCTACATGGGTCAATTAGAAAGCTTAATGAGTAGGGTACACATACACACTTGTTAAAAAAAAAAAAAAAAAAAGCACATCATCATCATTGCATTTGCTTAATAAGTTTACCTCACTTCGTAGCCTTTTTGACTCGAGTTAGTAAGTCCGTAGGGGTATTTTGAAACCTGGTACCCTTTGATCTAAAAACAATCGGGGAATTATCGACCTAAAGCTCGCTACATGGGTCAATTAGAAAGCTTAAGGGAGTGAGGAATTCACGAGCAATCATCATATTAGTTTGTAGAAATCATGCATTCGCATTTGCATAAGGGCTTAGATTAATAGTGGGTTTGAATTGCTTGGTATAAACTTTAATGTTGAAACACTCATCTAGTGGAGAGTCACTGCATATCTAGATTGTTGAGATTGCTGGTAAGTCGTAACCAAACTTTAGTGAAAAAAGAAATGTGTGAATTGAGAGTCACCTCTAGGATTGCATTTCGGGAGAGAAAAGAAATAATATGGGGGGGATGAATGTCACGAGAGGGTAAGAAATGAAATTGACCACTAAGGGTGGATAGTATTATTTTGAAATTTATCCTTCCTACAATGTTTCTTGGAACCTTAGTAATAATTGGAAGTGACTATGCACACACACACCGATCAAACATGAGATAAGCTCAACTTCTTTTTGTAGTATTATTTTTGAAAACATAAATTGTGAATTAATCATGAAATTTTACACTCAAGAAAGAATTTACAAGTCATCTAGCATTGTGATCATTCATTCATCTGTTTTTGTGTTAGTAGATATTCTTGCTCGAGACAAGCAAGAATTTAAGTTTGGGGGTATTTGTTAAGTGCATTTTTATACACTTTTTATGCCTTTAAATTAGCATATTTTGGAACATCTTGAGCAAATATCTACTAATCTATGCATATTTTGTGTTAAATAGGTTAATATCCAATTTTGAGGCCAAAAACCACAAAAGGAGAAGATTTTGCTGAAATTCCAAGTTCAGGGACCATTTTGTCACTTCCGGGAAGTTTTGGACAAGCCGTGCAATTAACAAAGGGACCAAATTGAAAAATTTCAATTGTTGAAGGGCATGAGAAGGAAAAGGACAGGAATGCATGGCTGGAATGTAAACAATACGTGATGGAGAGCATGGGAAAAAGGAGAAAAGAAGCATGGGCTGAAAAAAAAGCTGGATGGGTGAAAGCACGTGAGGCTGCAGCTGCTGGAGGAGGATATATATATACACACAACCAGATACAGAGGAGGGGAGAGAACTGTAGGGAGGAACCGGGGGTGCTAGAGGGTTGGTGACAGAAGCCCAATATTGCTGGTGACAGGAGCAATAACTATCATTGCCTGAGCCTGCTACTACTGCTGAGATAGATAGGGAAAGAAGAGGGGAAGACTGCTGGTGACAGCATCAGTGTGAACCAGAATAGACATAGATAGGAGAAAAGAAAAAACCAGACAAGGGAGAACCGGGTGATTCATGCTGGTGACAGTAGCTTGAACCTTGGTTTACTGCCTTGCTGTATTTGTTCAAGTTTTACTGATTCAGTTGATTGCTGATTTTATTTTACTGCTAAAGGCTGCAGTAGGATTTGTTACTGCTGCAGTTGTTAGGCTGCTATAAGCTATTTCTAATCTGTTGGTGCGAATTAACTGCTGTTGCTAATACTACTGAATTCTGGAACTGTTTTGCTGCTGGCCGAATAAACCTGTGAATCTGCTTTGCTGAAGAAGTGCAGGCTACTGTAAATGCAAGGAGACTGCTATTGCTGAAGCTGGAGACTGCTGCCAACAGGGGGAGGAAAGTGAGTTACTGGAGGAACCGGAAGAAGGAGATCAGCATTAGGCTGCTAGCTTGCTGGTGGCAGTAGTGGTTGTTGGTTCTGCTAAGAGGGGCTGGACTGCAAGACGCTAATACTGCTGGACTGCAAGGGAGACGCTGCTGCTGGGACAGCCTGCCGCTGAAACGAATTGCTGCTGCTGCGTAGGAGTGCAGTTGCTGAGAAGCTGGCACACTGCTGGTGAAGGCTGCTGGAACCCATATTGCTGGAGGAGACGCTGCTGCTGGGACAGCCTGCCGCTGAAACGAATTGCTGCTGCTGCGTAGGAGTGCAGTTGCTGAGAAGCTGGCACACTGCTGGTGAAGGCTGCTGGAACCCATATTGCTGGAGGAGAGCTGCTGGAGCGAGACAGAAACAGGCTGCCTGTATTGCTGGGACTGAATTGCTGGACAGAAATGGAAATGCAGGGACTGAAATACACTTTCCATGAAAGTTGGAGGACTTTGATGCAAATTCAACAATTTTCTAAACTCCTGGTTTTAATTTTACTGCATTTTGTTATTTTTATTTTTCAACGCATGTTTAGCTAAGTTTTCCTAGTTGGGATGATTGATGGATTTTAAATTTCACTTAGTTAATTTAAAGTTATTTACGTATTTTGCTATTTAATTTCATGCATTTTTATTATTGTCATTTAATTTTAAGCACTTTAATTTACGTCATTTAATTTTGCACATTTAAATTTAAGTTTAATGTCATGCATTTATTTCAAGTAGTTAGTTTTCATTTACAAAACTTGAAAATTAACTAAGTGTCGTTTAAATGAAATCATGAATTCCAACTATTTTCATTTTTCATTTTCCGCATTATCATTAGATTTTAGAATTTACTCTTTTAATTTCGCATTCAAAACCAAAAATCAAAAACTTTATTTTGCGACTCTTTTGTTAAAATTAAATTAACTAGTATGTGTAATCGAAGTATACATTCTTCGTGGGATCGACAACCCGGACTCTAAAAGTCCACTTTATTACTTGAACGCGACCCGTGCGCTTGCGGTATACGATTTTAGCGAACAGGAAGCACCACTGCCGCTCAAATGTGGTCCTCTATCCAACAAAGTTTTGGAATATTAAACAAAGCAAGACTCACTTTTCTATCTGGTGAGCTGCAGAGGCTAAGGAAAGGCTTCATGTCAATGGACTAATACTTGACAGTAGTTAAACTAGTTGATAACTTGGAAGTGGCAGGAAAGGTGATAAAAGAGGAAGACCTGAAAACGATAGACAATAACTCCCCCCCCCCCGAACACAGCTTACAACTTTCAAAGCGAAGAACCTTAACAGGGCTTGACATGCCGCGAATCCTCTTGAAACATGAACTCTCTGGACTCGATGAAGAGTACATAGCAATAATAGTCCAGCTGAATGGAAGGGATAATCTAACCTGGCATGAAATGACTTCAGTCCTGCTTACATTTGAAAGCAGGATGGAATACCTGAATGAAGTAAGAATAGGTATGAGATCAATAAATCACATTCAAGGAAACAATAGAGGAGCCACTCATGGAGGGAGATCCAAAAAATCAGAGGAAATGGAAATAGGGGGAGATTCAGAGGAAGGAGTACCAGATCACAGATGGAGTTCAAAAATCCGTGTCAAATTTGTGGGTTGCTAAACCACCAAGCTGGATGGTTCTTCAAGAGGTTCAATGAAAGCTTTGGAGGAGTAAAACCAGCAAAAATGAATAGAGGAAATCAGAATAACAATTTTACACCCAATCAGTCATCATTCTATGCTTAACCCAACATCATTGATATCCAACTTGGTATACAGATTCAAGGGCAAGCAGTCATGTTACAAATGACATGTGAAACTTAACAGAGGTGAAGGATTATACTGGTAAGGAAACTGTCAAAGTAGGAAATGGTAACTCCCTATCTCTCATGTAGGATCTAAGTTTTTTGAAGTAAAAGAAGAGGGAAGTTTACTGTTAAACAATGTATTGCACGTGTCAAGGATTAAAAAAAGAATCTGCTTAGTGTTTCCCAATTTATTTCTAATAATGGTGTTTATATTGAATTCTATTCGAATTTTTGCATTGTCAAGGACCTTCTAACGAGGAAGCAAATGGCTCGAGGGAAACTTAAAGATGGACTCTATCAGTTGAACCTACCAGATTCACAGTCCAAAAATACTACAGTAACTACTTCTAACTACCCAGTCTTTGTCCTATCGTCTAGATGTAATAAACCACAAAAATGTAAACTGGAAGTCGAGGTATGACATAGGAGACTTGACCATCCTTCACTCCAGGTATTGAGTCATGTGTTCAGGTCTTGTAACAAGTCACTACATATTAATGAAATATCCTTTTTCTATGATTCCTGTCAAATGGGAAAAATTCATAAGCTGCCTCCCAAAGCTTCTCTGTCTCATGCTAAAAAACCACTGGATCTAATTCACACAGACCTTTGGGGTCCTACACCGGTTAAGTCCACTGTGGGATTTAAGTATTATATCATTTTTGTGGATGACTTTAGCAAGTACATATGGACATTTCCTCTAAAACAGAAATATGAAAGTCTAAAAACATTCATCCAATTCAAAAATATGGTGGAAAAACAACTTGAGAGAAAAATCAAAATTATTCAGTGTGATTATGGTGGAGAGATTAGTGCATTTGAAACCTATGCAAAAAAAAATGGGATTGTAATGAGGTTTTCTTGCCCTTACACCTCACCTCAAAATGGTAGAGCCGAACGCAAACAGACACCTACCTGAAACTGCACTCACACTTCTTTCACAAGCACGCTTACCCCTCCATTATTGGTGAGAAGCCTTTTCGACTGCTACATTTTTAATTAACAGACTTCCAACACCAATTCTACATCACAACTCACCATATAAAACTTTATTCAACAAAGAAGTCTAAGTATGATTTACTCAAGGTATTTGGTTGCACCTGTATCCCTTACCTACGACCATACAATAAACATAATTCTCCTATCACTCAATGAAATGTGTAAATCTTGGATTTAGTGAGTCACACAAAGGGTATAAATGCTTAAGTCTCACAGGTAGGATATTTGTCTCAAGACATGTTGTTTTTAATAAAAGTGAATTCCCTTTCAAAAATGCCTCTCTCAATGGAAGATTGAATGAGGATGTATTTACGACACAGCCAGAAGGTTTTCAAGATCAGAAGCATCCAAACTTTGTGTGTAAACTAGAGAAATCGCTTTATGGATTGAAGCAAGCACCTAGAGCTTGGAATAGTGAACTAAAAGGAACACTGATGAATTGGAGATTAAGGCAATCAAGATTTGACAACTCTTTGTTCTATCAATTGGAAGAAGGTAACATATTGATCATTCTCATATATGTAGATGACATACTTGTGACTGGAAGCAATAAAGATCAACTGCAAAGATTTATAGCCAAAATGAATGAGAAATTCTCACTAAAGGACATGAGAAGCATCAAAAAATTTCTTCGAATGGAAATTCAAAGAGATGAATTGGGAATGAGGATCACACAACACAAATATGCCACGGATATACTAAAGAGGTTCAGATTCAGTAACTTAAATTCAGTAACATCTCCAATGGTTTCAGGGAAGTTGATATCAAAGGAAAATGGACAGCTGCTGGAGAATCCTACTATGTTCAGAAGTGCAGTGGGTGCTTTGCAGTTCTTGGTGCATGCCAGACCAGATTTGAACTTTGTAGTAAATAGACTTAGCCAGTTTCTTCAGAGACCAACTGATGTTCACTGGAATTTGGTAAAAAGGGTGTTCAGGTATCTTTAGGACACGACAGATTATGTAATTAGGATTGAAAGAAGCAATGATCTGGACATAACAACTTTTTGTGATGTGGATTGGGCTTCATGTCAAGATGATAGACATTCCATTGTAGGGTATTGTGTCTATTTAGGAGATAACATTGTGTCTTGGAGTGCAAAGAAACAAAGTATGGTAGCAGGCTCAAGTACAGAAGCAGAGTATAGGGCATTAGCTCATGCAACTGCAGAAATCTGTTAGATTCAAGCCCTGCTAAAGGAACTGAAGAATCAGCCACAAAATGTTCCTGTCATTTGGTGTGACAACCTGGGAGCTAAAGTATTAGCTCTTAATCCAATATTCCATGCAAGAACAAGCATGTGGAACTTGATGTGCACTTTATAAGAGATAAGATAGAAAATCAGGAGTTTCAAATTCTTTATATTCCTTCATCATAATAGTTAGCTCATTTGTTTATGATAAGTGCGAAGATAGTATTTCAATTCTGAGTTGTATAAATGTTTTTGCTCTGTTTGTGTTGAATAGCTTTGCCGCTCGTGATGATAATTATTTAAATTTGCGATAATTCATGAACTGATGACAGGAGTGCTATGCTTGTAGTAATTTTCTATGCTTGATTTTTCTTTGAGCACATCAACTTGATTATTGCGCATCGTGACTGCATTGAAATGGTTGTAGGTTGTCAATATGAACTTAGGATATATTCCGACTCGAAACATGTCACTCCATCACTATGACCAATTAGTTAGCCGGTTTGGGGGTGTAAAACTAATAATGTTACTGGTTGGGATGTGTTGATTCCATGTATGCAAAATTGTTGTGTGGAGTGACCTTGACTGACAGGAGGAAACTAGGTAATTACTAAATGCTGGTAATCTAATCCCTTGCATAAATTAGGAACATGCATCTTTGTAGCCTTTTTTACTCGAGTAATTAAGCCCGTAGGGGTATTTCAAAACCTGGCGCCTTAAAGTCAACTGACTTGTGAACCACCGGCATAAAGCTCACTACAGGGGTCATCTAGAAAGCTTAAGAGAGAGATGTAACTCATATAAATTTATTTCTGTTAACAAAAAAGGGGAAAAAGAAAAAAAAAATAGGACATTACTTTCATTTGACACCTTTCTTAGAGCGTAGTCACTCGAGTAATTAAGCCCGTAGGGGTATTTCAAAACCTAGTGCCCTATGGTCAACTGACTTGGGAGCCACCGGCATAAAGTTCGCTAAAGGGGTCATTATTAGCTTAATGGAGAAGGGTACTACATGATAATAAAATTTAATTGATAGTTTTGCACATTTGGGATTAAGATAACTACTGAGTTTGAATTACCTAGTGGATGTCTGAAAGTTGGGGCGCTCAATCAAAGGAGAATCATTGCAGTCCCACGTAGTAGCTATTATTGGTTTCACACACCTAAATTGGAGCGGGAAAGAATTAGATATGTAGGAAGCAACATTAGAAGTTATACCTCGGAGCGGGAAAGAATTAGATATGTAGGAAGCAACATTAGAAGTTATACCTCGGAGTAGAGAGAAAATAACAAGTTTGGGGGGAACGAGAAGGAAAGCGAAATTCGACCACAAAGGGTCAGGAGATCACTTATGCGCACTATGATGATTGAGAACACACACACTCACACACACACATTGAGTATGAAGTGAATTAAAACTTGTATATCATTATTTGAATACTTTTCAAGGATTACTAGAGTTTTAAATCCTGAAGCAAATACGACATGTTATTTAACAGTCATTTGATGTGAAAATAGTAGTCAAAGTTCTCCACTTCTTACTTGTATGAATGTATTAGCTCTATCTTATTCGAGGACGAACAAGAGTTTAGGTTTGGGGGATTTGATAAGTACGATTTTACATTTATTTCTATGTTTAAATTTGCACTAATGTCAGTGTTTTAGAATATGATATTACTAAGTTGCGTGTTTATTTTAATTGTTTCAGGAATAATGCGGATTGAAATGTGCTTGGCACAAAATGAGAAAAAAAGACTAAAAGAGTACAAAAATTGAAGTATGGCAACAATTTGTAAATGGCAAAAAAATGGAGGACCTGAGTTGCAATTTTGGGAAGACTCCATTGAAATAAAAGTCAAAGTTGAGGACTGAATTGAAGAAGTCAGAAACTCGAAGGATGAGACATGCAGTTACACAAAGACTGAAACGCAAATTTCAAAAAAGTGGCGAACCGCGGTCAACAGCGGTTTGCAAATCGCGGTGAGACCGGTGTTTCACGTGATTGCTGTATGCAGCGATTTGCAAATCGCGGTCGGACCTCAGTTCGACTGGAATTAAATTTCCGCAATTTTTAATTCCTTTTTTTTAATTTCTTTTCTACTTTTTATGGGCCCAACTTGTAAAATTTCATCTTGAACATAGACTAACCTATATAAAGCCAAAACAAATCATTATTTGGGTTCTGAAATTGACAAGAGAGGGGCGAAATCAAGGGTTTGGAGATTGTGAAGCTTTGGCTCGATTTTCTTGGTGCAAGATTCTCAACTCTTTCTATTTATTTGCAGACATGTTGATTTTTATATTTTTGTAATTTTATTATTTTAAATTCTAGCATGAGTAGCTAAATAACTCGTTAGAACGAACAATGTGATTTTATTTGATTATTTAATTTCAATTTTCATGTTTTTGACATAATGTTTTATGTGTTGATTTTATTATTGTGCTCTAATGCATGAATTGCTTGATCACCAATTTGATGATTTGCGCGTTGTTTTCATAATTCGAGAGGTGAGTTAACACCTAGACCTAATAATAAAATCCGACAGTTAACAAAAAGGTAGAGATACATAGTTGTGGTTGTTGTAATCATACTGAATTCTTGTCATTGAATGCATCTATTTATGGCTTATGTTGACCATCATAGAGATATGCGGTTGACCTATCTAGATATAACCAACTTAAACTCGAGATGAAAATTTTGGATAAAATTGTGAATTCGACTAAACACTAATTTCGAAACATTGCATGGGAAGAGAAATTGAATAGTATAACAAAATTACTATCGTGAGCCCCAACATTTTCCATTTATACGAAATCAAAAATCAAATCATTTTAATTGTTTTATTTTCACATTTCATTTCTTTCACTATGTTTATAAAAATTCAAAAATATCAATCTTGACATTTATTTGTGGGTTAGGAATTGATTAATCCAAGCTAATAATAAATAAGTTTAGTCCTCATGGGATCGACATCTCGAACTCAAAAAGTCTACTTTTACTACTTGTTCGCGATATCGTGCACTTGCAATATTCTTTCAACACTTTACCAAGCCTCTACCAACTTCCAGATTTGCGTACTTGAGAGACAAGGTAGGAGTGATGTCAGCCAACTCCACCTTGAAGGGGAGATGAATTTCAAGAAGTTGAGGACTAAGATACAACTCTCTAGAAACTTGAGGATAGAAATGAACGAACCAAAAGAAAAGATAGAAAACGCAACAAAGAGAAATGCGACTTATTTTATTCAGCAACTATTCCTGCTTCTTCCTCTTCATCTGAGCTGAATATAATGGCTAAGTGCGAAGAATTAATCTGTTAGGGTTTCCTAATTTTTAGGGATAGATTCTCTTCTATAGATTAAGCATTTTTTGTGTTAGATATTTTCTCTGTGTATAAAGGCTCAGCTGTATATATTACTGAAAAAGATAATTCTGCTGAAATAGAGTAAAATATTCAGATCATATTCTTCTCCTTCCTTATAATTTTAACTTCTCTTATTTCATCTTTTGTTTATGAGGAATTGATTGAATAAAATAGGATAGGCTGACTGTTTTATATTGAAAAGAAGAGAAGTATGAAAAAGTAAAAACTGCTTGAACCAATAGTAATGGATTTGTCCCTCCTAAACGAAGTCAAAACTTGAAAGCCAAATACATTATTTTCTGTACAATCTCTTATTCATAAGAAACATTTACCCTAACAAAATTAAAGAGTACTACGTCATTAATTATAGGCTTTAATTAAACCGAAGAGGTCCCTCAGCTTTAAGATGCAACTTTATTCTGATCTCGAGCTCTTTCCTTCTCCTTCACTCCACTCCCTTGGGATTCGTCATTTTCTTCATCATGAAAAATTCATCAAAACAAGATTCTTTATCTATTATCCCCTGTTTGGCCCTCCGTTTTTGAAAACGGAGCATGTGTTCGAATAAAAATAAAAATAAAAAGTTTATAAACCACACAATAAACATTCTCTCTTTAATTTTCAACTACAACTTTTTCCTTCAAAATCATAAATAAACTAATTTATAAACCAAACAATATTATCAAATGGAGACACTTAATCTCAATCGTCCATTTTAATCGATCCCACAATATTTAAATTTTCGAATAATTTATAACCACATTTTCACTTAAAAATCCTATTTCAAACCACAATTTTTTCCAATAAGAGGGGCCAAACAAGGGCATAAATTCAACGAAACTTTTATGGTCAGTGATTATTGATGAAAAGCAAAGAAAGAACATACCCGGGGCATTTCCATGAACGATTTTCTCCTCGTCCTCCTTTGAAATAGACTGCTTCCCTAGGTAGACTCCTCCAAATCCTTCTTCATCACACCTCGAAGCATATCCTTCTCCAAATGAATCAATAGTTTCCCTAATTCCAAAACCATGTTAAACTCAATCACTTGTACATATAGCCATGAGAAAATTCACTGACGAACTTTTTATATTATCTTGAAAATTCACAACACCCACAGTGGACAACATAATCCCATCATTCTATGGCTCCAAGACAAAAAAACGAAACAAGAATTGTCTACCAACCCTCTTTGAGACTGGTCTTTTTTCTCAGCGCTCTGAGAATTAGGCCCTGACATGGCTTGTGCAAATCTCACTCCACACCCTCTCCTGCTGATCTTTTTTGGCAATTGAGAAGCGAAAACAGCTGATCGAATTGCGTTCAACATTTTCCTTCTTTAGCAATATATATCATATATCATATATACGTATAGACGAAAACAGGATATAAAAAAGAGATGAGGGTACACTGTGTCAGCATGGATTTGTGGATCAACAGATAACCCTCGTCATGCTGTGACCCAAAAGTATAGCTTCTGGTAGCTTCACACGTATTCACTTGGTGTGACAAGTGTACTGAAGAAAACTCTAGACTGGAAGACATTGCAAAAATAAACTTTCACCTTGTCACTGCAAAAATGTCCAAAGTTTATTGGGTGTCCATTTTTCTAATCTTTATATGAATTTTAATTTTCATATAAAGACAATCTTTTTGATGCTATCCCATTTTTGTAATGAGAAACTCTTATATTCCCTGATAAAATATGCATTATTCTTTAATCGTTATCAAATACCTACTTTGTCATTAAGAATACTTTTGACCATTAAATTTGCATTGATGTGTAAAACATGCTATTTTATTAAAATTTAGCCTTTAATTATAGTCTTCAATTGATAATACGATATATGTTATTTATGGAAAATAATATTTATATATTTATCATTATTTAGAAAATCGAAAATTGATTCGAACCGAAAAAAGCAACTCATCAAAAGTCAAAATGTAAAATCAAGTCAAACCGATTTCAATTAAAATATAAAAAATTATTCTAAAAATTACAAAATTTTCTAAAATACATGTTATTTTATAAATAAATTAATATTTACTAATTTAGAGGATAAAATTATACACAAAAGTAACTTAAACAACAAGAGAAAAGCAAAACAAAACAAAATAAAATTGAAAATCTGGTTTTAAAACCCGATGATTCCCGATTTTTCCAGTTGATCAAGCCGATTTTTCCCGGCTTTTGAGGTCACCCGGATAGATTTTCCGGTCGGTTCTCGATTGAACCGGTCGATCCGATTCGATTTTCTAAATATTGGTATTTATAAAATTGAAGTGAGACGTAAAATAACTCTGTCCGATTTTTTTTTTTTTTTTTTAAAGTACAAAAATCACAAATATAATAATACTATAAGATTTTAATTTTTAAAAATAAATAAATAAAAAGTACAACTAACATTTTGAAACAATATCCTTTTAAGGGAAAGGAAGGAAAAAGAAAGATATTTGAACTATTGTGATAATTGAAAAAATACGCATCTCTTATTGGAAACATATTACGTCAGCAGACTTTAATAAATGTACAAAAGCCACAAATATAATACTCAAAAATATTAATTAACAAATGTAAATATGCAAATGGCACATTTTCAGAGGTCCTACTCTATGATTAATCATTGATGACGTTGAAAGCTGGAACATATAATAATTTTTGATATTGGCGCTTTAGCAAATTTCACACTAATTTTATGTGATACTCTGATATTAATTCAAGATAGATTATCAAGTAATAAATTAATACGATTACAAATGAAACCTCACTTGTACAAATTTGCCCAAAAAATTAAGAGAATACACGTCGATTTTTGAAACAATAGAAGTTTATAAAAGGACGATAACATTTTCGTAAATAAATTTTAACAATACGTGTCGATTTTTGTAAAATAACTGACGAGAATTGTCAGTTGTTAAACAGTAGGCGTCGGTTCTTAGAATATCCGATGTCCAAAGTTATCGAATATGCGTCAGTTCAGCTTGAACCGACGCGTATGCTCGAGTAAAAATGACCTAAAATGCAAGTGCATCTTCATTTCACTCTACACCAAACCCAATAGTCCGCTTTTGCTCTCTCTTATCCTCGTCTCATCGCTGATCTCTCCCTTTAATCTTTTGATTTTGGGGTTGAATGTTGCATTTAATGCTTGGATATACCTTTATCTAACCTCAATCAACAATTTTCAGCAATTTTTTTGGGTTATTTTAGGATTTGGGAGGTCACAGCTTCTGTATTGTACTGTTCATTCGAGTTTGAATATTGGCGGGGTCTCATGAATCTTGGTTGAAGGTTGGATTTGGGTGATGAAATATAGTTCAGCAACCTAAATTCTTCCTATATCTTCTCATTTCCACTTGCATCTGAATATATTTGAGTTCGAAGATTGAGGGTTTCTTTTTAAGGCTTTGCTCATAGTTCTTCAAGGTTGGGGCTACTGATTTTGGGGGTTGTGCTGGATTTTAGTATAAGGTCCTCTTCAACAACTATTTTCTGCATCATTTTGAAAGATTTGGGTTCGTTCTCGTGGTTCGATAAAGTCGACTTTAGGCGTCGCTTTACAATCGATGTCACCTCCAAAAGCGTCGCTTTTACAATCGACGTGTTTTGTCTTTAACAATCGAGACAAATGAGTTAGTGCCTCTTGCATTCCCTGATTATTGTTCTAAAAGTAAACTAAATTAAAAAGTAATAAAGTCAAATTAATATTAATTGAATAACCAACTTTGTTTTAGACAATTTGGATGGATTAATGTTTTTAAATAAGAATTAAAATAAATGTAAATTAAGTTAATAAATGAACAAAGAGCATTATTGAGGGAAAGAAAAAAATGTGAGGACAAAATGGAAAATAAAAAACTCTCGAATATCCACACTTTAATAGGTTGTAGGTAATTTATGATAAAGGACCGTTCGACCAGATTTAATTTGGAGAGAGAAGGAATGTAAATTATTTTGTTGATTTATTTGTGTTTTCTAGGTAAGATGTGAGGTTAAAAATTAGATAGAGAAAATGTTGATGATTAAAAAGTGGTTTGAAAAATTGTGTAAATTAATTTTTTTTGGTCAATTTTATCTTTTAGTGTATTAATTAATTTGGGGCTGTCGAATAGTCCCTAACAAATAAAAATTGACATATCATCTACCCTACCTATTTAGAAAATACAATAACCTCCTACTTTTTCCATAATTTTTGTTATATGGGATTCCAGTTATTCCCTTTTGAAATTTTTGAGTTATTTTCAAGGTTCTAAAATGCGTAATGCGTTGCGATGCGTCGATATCGAGAATCAAGAATAACAAATTTGGGCGTGTTAATGCGAAAAATAGTCGTCATAATGCGTTTCGTATTTTTAATAATATTTTAATTAATTTTAAGAAGTTAAATAAATTTTTATATGAAAAATAAATTTTATTACATAAAAACTAAATAGAGATTTATGGTTGATAATTTTATTTATATTATACTATTTCTTTAAAAATGTCAAAATATTTTAATCCTTACAAAATAAGAAAAATAACAATTAAATAATAATTTGGAGAGAAAAGTCAAACATATAATGTAAGTAAAAACAATTAAAAAAAGGAAGCAAAACAATTTAAAAAGAAAACAAGAAAGAAAAAGCTTATCAGTTTCCATCCCACATCAGATGTTGATGTGGGATGGGAACACCTATTACCCTTATAAAGAATTTGTTCAGTGATAAGATGAATTAAATTTGTAAATAGATTGCATATATTTACATGCAGCCCCTGAGCATAATTTATTATTATTATTATTATTATTATTATTATTATTATTATTATTATTTAAATAGCACTGGTTCAATTGATTTCTAATTGATTGGATTGAAAAAGTAACGGTTTATTATCGATTCTTGATCATTAATCATCGATTTTTTTCAATTTCCTCAAGCATTACGCTAATGCACGCCTAGGCGGCGTTTATTCTCGCATTTTAGAACACTAGTTATTTCACCTGATTTACCAATGAAAATGGCTCAAACCCACTCGACTGATCCGACCCGACCAGTCTTATTTGAAAAAATTGAAAATCTAACACAACTATCCCACGAATATCCATTCAATCAATTCTCTCTAACGTTAAATTTTTGTATCGTCTTCACAAGTTGTGCCTCCAATAGTCGAAATCATCGTTTGGTCATCTGATGTCTTTTGTCACATTTTTCTATTGATATGTCGTGATTTTGGTCAGAGTTGCATTTTCGTGCCTTCTCTCTCAATCTGATTCTTGCATTTTCTGTAATGGAATAATTACAGTTTGTAAACCAGTTTTATAAACCAAACAATTTCTCAAACCAGTTTTTAATCGCACATTTTTTCTCTCTTCACTTTTCAACCACACATCTTACCTCAAAATAATAAATAAACTAGTTTATAAATCGTTACAATATTATCAAACGATACGTTTGTAACTTCTCTCTCAATTTTATTCTTACTCATTCCTTCTCCTTAATATTTTTTTCTTTTTTAGTTATTGCACATTATTTGTTCGATTGGTGGGTTTACATGGGGCTTTGTACGGTTAGTTGACCTTACAAATTTCTAAAATTTAGGTTTTTTTTTTTTTTTTTTTTTTGTTGGTGAAACTTAAGTGTAAATGGAATAAATATAGTGGAAAAAGAAAATATGGAACTACGGTAAATTTAGATGCCATTATTGATGAAGATTTTTTTTTTTTTTTTTACAAGTTGCGTACAATTGTTGATATTATCTATTTATCTATATCTATGTCTATACTACTTCTAAGAATTCCTTAAAAGGACAAATTTGTTCGGAAGATAATATTCTCAATAATAATTTACAATTTTTTATTTATCATTTCAATTAATTTTATTTTAATTTTTATATATTATAAGTAATGTAATATTTTCTAATTTAATGATGATCGTTGTTTCTTCAAATTTCATTGATTTATATTTATATCTATATTACTTCTAAAATAACTTAAATGGAAAAATATTTTGGATAATAATACTCTCGACAATAATTTATAATTTCTTATTTATCCTTTATTAATCTTATTTTAATTATAGCATTTTATAAAAAAAAATGACGTTACTAATAAATATTTTACTAATATGTCATTGTATAAATGTGATATTATATTTGTTATTTATTATTAATTTCTTCCAAATTCATCTATATTGTAAAGTAAAATTTCAAAATCTACATGTTCATATTTAGTGATTTTCAAGAGACATTGGGACTCATGATATTTTTTTATTAATATATATATATATATATAACTTATTGTTTTAACAATTAAGAGAGCTGACATGCATGCTTTTAAATGGTTCAATACTTTTTTCAGAACTCTTATTTTTTTGGATTCAACTCTCGACTTCAATTATTTATAAAAATTGCACTCAACAAATATTTGAGGAAGTAATAATACATTGAAATTATCGTTTAGTTGTCAATATTTTGAAAAAATAAATATGTTAAAGCTATGTACTTGACATATATCTTATTTCAGCTTAATGCAAGCCCGAGCTTTAAATGAAATCATTTTCAATTTAGTGAAATAAAGTCAATCAGCTTCAATTTGTTTGCAAGTTTGGTCTCCTCTTTAATTGTTGTCTTGACAAAAATATTGACTCGATATTAATCTAATAGATAATTAATATGTAAATATGTGTTTTGAATTTATACAGTTTTTAGAAAAAAATATATTAAAAATAGTTGAAGTGTATTAAGAAGAAATTCAATTCAAGACATTCAAATATATTTCATAATATCATTACAAAGCCACGTGCAACGCACGCACTACTAATTAAGTCAATCAACTTCAATTTGTTAGCAAATTTGGTCTCTTGTTCAATTATTGTTTTGACGAAAATACTGGCTCGATATGTATCTAATGTATAATTAACATGTAAATACGTTTAATTTATACAGTTTTTAGAAAAAAAATGTATTAAAACTAGTTGATGTATAGTAAGAAGATATTCAAGCCAAGACATTCAAATATATTTCATAATAATTTCATTACAAAGTCACGTGCAATGCACGCGTTACTAACTAGTAATATATAAAAAATGATGAATTAAGGAGAAACTTTTAAATACCTATTTTACCTTTATATATTTAGTTGTGTACCTAATATATCCTTACGCACTCATGTATTTACCTTATTTACCCTTATACTAGTAAGTGCACATGCATTGATGTTCACTATGTATAAATTAGCATTTCTAGTTTGTGTGATTGTGATTTTTTTTCCTTTTGTTAATCGTGTATGTAAATATACGTTGAAACACTTACATATGAAGTATGAAAGCGGAAAATGCGAGTGTAGGTAAGTATTGAGTTTCCTTGCAATAAGAAAGCACAATACAGAATTGATATCCTCATAGAGTACATTACCATTTTAAATTACAAGATGATGAGTGATCTTATGGTAATTTTGGAATTGTTTCTCTCCTCAGTTAGTGGTAAAAAATTAACTTACAGCTATGCATCTAAGATTTGACGAGTATTGAAAAAAGACGAGCCAGATGAACTACTTGTACAGGTAGACGTGCTTCTAAAATACCTGAATGATTAATTGTGGAAAGATATTGAGATAGTTACCAACAACCACATGCACGAGTGTTGAGTAGGTGCTACTCACTTTGGGTCTAAATTGGTTTAGCCCACATACATGGCCTAGAATTAGACCATTATATAAGTTGGTGATATCAAATTGGTGATAATAATCTTGGTGGTTCCACAACAACACAATTAACGGTTTCTCCTCTTTAGCTCCCTTTGGGAGGCGTTTTTGATTAAGGGTTCGGACAAGATTGCTTAGTGATGTCCATTTGTAATTCCCTTTTGTGATCTCTTTTCTTGATGATTAGAGTATCTTTTCTTTGTGGTTTCTCCATTTTCTTCGTGTTTGGAGTGATTTTACGATATGTGTAAAACATAGTTTAGATGGAGAGTAATCTTTGTGAAATTCGTGTGTTGTATGGTAGTGGATAGAATTAGTGATTCTTGGAGATCATTTTGGTGTTCTTGGTGTTGATCTTGAAAATGTAATGAACTTCTTGATGTGATTAGTGGATTTGAGCGTAAATCCAAGTTTGATGGATTGCTCAACGGGGGATGTAGATGATTCTTGAATTATCGAACCTCCGGGGCCTTTGGCCGAAAAATCTTGGCGTTCATGTATTTTTACATTTAATTATTTTTGTTCTTGATCACGTATCGATCCTAACAGTGGTATCAGAGCCTTGTGATTTGAATTTAGAGCTTTGTTTTGGGATCAAGAATCAGTTGAATTTTGCGATTGAAATCAATTTCAAAATTGGAGAGAAAAGGGCCACTACCGAGTTTGGCAAAACAAAGGAAATACTGACAAGAAACTCCAAGAAGACGGTGACTGACTGACATTAGAGGGGAAGTTCTTGCACTGGCCGGATAAATAGCAAAAGACTTGCCAAAAATCCCATGAAGTACAGATCGGAAATTGCACAAGAATTCAAAGGAAATTAAAGACTTTCCAAGTTGGGAAAGTTGCTTCAATTGAAGATTTCAAAAGTTGCCTAGAAGGGAAAGTCTCAACTTCTGGCCGGAGAATAAAGTTTCCAAAAGTCAGGCAGCGGTGACATGTGGTAATTCACACCAGAAATTCAAAGACAAAATCGAGAATTCCCAGAAAATCCGAAAGGGAAGAAAAAACTTGCCAAAACGGAAAGTGTAGACACTGATGGGAAATTGCACTTGGAAGTCCGATTCTTATTGTTAGTCTTTGGAAAAGTGACCGGAAGAAGACTACAAGAATAAAGGAAGAAGAAACTGACGGCGACTGGGCAAAGAACCGACCGAGGCAAAGAAAAATTGGCATTGAATGAAAACGGCAAGGAGCTCCACTGACCAAGAATATTGAGAGAACTGGCTGGAAGAAAAATCAAGAGATTTGGGAAGATAGCCACAACCATGAAGTACGAAACGTCAAACCAACCGGAAGAAGGCACCGACCGAAGGAGCTCACTGACCAAAATTACAAGAAGGAAGTCATAACTGTGGCATCGAAAGCAGGGTGATTCAACCGGGAAAAAAGGCATTTCAAGAAACAAGAAAAGACTGGCCAAGGCAGATGACGGAAGATGGTAGAATTTCGGAAGTTGAAGTGAGTTGCTACGGATTGGGCAGTGAAGGCATGTCAACCTTCATGTTCATCAAACAAGGTAAGATTGTGGACAAGGTTGTTGGGGCCAAGAAAGAAGATCATCATTGGAACCGCAAGGTCAAGTAGAAGTCGCGACCGGAGGAGATTCGGTGGCGGAAGTCAGTTTTGGCTGGAGAAATTTTTTTTTTTTCACCAAACTTTCTTTTTCAATTCCAACCAAACGAAATCTCAAATCAGAAAACCGTCACCACCATTGGCATCGCGAGGTCAAGGAGCATCTTCTTCATTTATATGGGATTTTCCAGCAGGTATTCCGGCGCCCGCGCGGTGGCGGCGCCGACGGCGATCCGACGACAGTTTTGAACATAATATTCTACAGACCTGCCGAGTCCATTGTTCGCTCGGTGATATTCCTAAACCCTAACTTTTACATGCTTTATGGATTAGTTACCTTGCCGGTAGCAACCTGTTTTGATTAATTATTATTTTTGAAAATTATCACCTTGCCGGTACAACCTGTTTTGCGAGCTATGTTCGATATTGATATGTCTTAATTGCTTTGGATTTGTGATCGTTGACTTTAGTTGGGTAAAATTCGATAATTCGCCGTATATTGTGATTGATCACTTTATTGAAACCCTAGCTTAATGGACTTCAAATTAGACCTACCTAGTAAATAGTGACTTAGAATTAAGGAATAACATTTTCTTTTGTGATTTTGATTGTTTCTTAATTTAGGTTTTACTTGATTGTGCATTTGTGCCATAATCTGTTATATTTGAAATACTTGGTTGAGTCGCTACTTGGTGTATTTGTTTTGTTAAGCTTTGTTTCAAATATGACTACACATTGCACGAATTTGGGGGTTTTCGATGTGAATTGTGATTTTTTGGTTTGACAACACAAAATGAGGCTGACTGGTTAAATTGAGCATAAGATCATGATAATAATTGAGGGTGATCTTTTAACTTGTAAGGGGTTATGAGAATTGGTGTATTTGTTACCACTGCTTATGTGATTAGAGATGTTGATTCCTCTATTTCTTTTACTAACACAAATGACATGCTTTGTGGTGATGAAAGGACTGTTATTGGAGACTTTGTGTCGTATGTACCTTTCTGTGATAAATGCGAATTATGTGTAGACTGTATGTCTTATATGCATTTATGTGGTCATTGTGTGTTTGGTAAGTTTCATAGAAGACATGCTTGAAAAGACTATATGTCTAATGTGGTTTTATGTGATTGTCGTGTGCTTTGTAAACAACAGCGTGTTTCTTTTACTTCAGGTATTTGTGATGCTACTCATGATATATTGCATGATAAATGTGTTGATCATTTTTTGCTTTAGACTTTTGGTTGTGCTTTAGAATCCAAAAGTGTGGTTAGATCATGGAGTAGTATGATCACGGTAAATGGGGCTGATATGTCATGTTTAGGACATGTTTTTGGTGCAATTGAGAGAAAAAAGCAAGGTATGCTAGTTATCAGTTGCATGTGGAGTTAGATATAGTGAGAGTACTATACCCAGGCCTAGGATACCTTGAGTGAGGTGGAGACTCCATATTCAGCGTCCTGATGTTAAAAGATAGTTGTGAGAAAGTGGTAGGGATACACCCGTTATATCATATTCTTGTGTTGACTAGTATGGTAATTGATGAGACTGTGGATGAACAATCAATAGAGTGGATAAGCAATGATATGAGACATGAGTTTTCTTGTTATGAATTAAAAGAGGATACCACTCGGAATGAACTTTTAAGATTATTGGATACATAGGTACACACATAGAAGGAGGTGAAGGTTATATGAAAATTTTTGTTTGTGGTTTTGTTGGTCGCGACAACTTAAACAACATGATGTGAAATTACATTTTTTATAAAAGTTTTTATATTTCAGCCTCTTGATTTTTTGAAGATAAATGAAAATTCGTAAATGTGTGTCTTTTGTCTTAAAAGGTTCTTATATGACTTAAAAGTTACTTTGGTTGTGGTATAAATGACTTGATTCGTTTGTTCTTATTATTGGCTTTTGATGCAATAAGTTTGATCATTGCTTGTATATCATCTTAATGAAATAGTAGTAACTTGGTGTTCTTATTAGTGTATATTGATGATATTGCTTTTGATTGATTCATTGTTGATACTAATAAATGAGAGTTTTGAAATATGTACATTAATCTGAGGAAATATGATATGAATCTTGTGTTTAAGTGTTATACACAATGTGATATTGTGAGGATTTATAGATGTATGTTATGCATGATATATTGGTAATTGGATGTTATCCTCCTATGTGTTTTCACCTCGTGTGATAGTTATGTGAGTTCGAAATCACATATTTTTTTTTTTGCACATAGTTCTTTTATCCATGATCGAGTCTGAGTATATTGGCACCGTATGAGTCATTAAATGATCTTTGATATTTAATGTCTTCTAAATAAACATTGTGGTTTTATTGGTTATATGATTATACTCTTTTATGGTTAGCATGTTATACATTTTATGAAAAATCGAGTTTTTCACTGTTGTACTATACATAGAGAAAATTTGATGCATTTTGTTTAAGGTGTCACATGTGAAGGAAGTTTTGAATAAATGTACATTTTATTTGAGATGTGTCACAGGGTGAATAAAACTTATATAAATGTTTTTATCAACTATTTCCTAGTATATGGTACTAAAATCGTTACTTATTTTTCAGGTGTGTGAGAGCAAGATGATATTAAGTTGGTTGCTCAAATTCACTATTAGTGCACTCAAGTTCGTAGCAAGGTGGAGATTGTTGAGTAGGTGTTATTCACTTTGAGTCTAAATTGGTTTAGCCCACATACATGGCCTAGAATTAGACCATTATATAAGTTGGTGATATCAAATTGGTGATAATAATCTTGGTGGTTCCACAACAACACAATTAACGGTTTCTCCTCTTTAGCTCCCTTTGGGAGGCGTTTTTTATTAAGGGTTCGGACAAGATTGCTTAGTGATGTCCATTTGTAATTTCCTTTTGTGATCTCTTTTCTTGATGATTAGAGTATCTTTTCTTTGTGGTTTCTTCAATTTCTTCGTGTTTGGAGTGGTTTTACGATATGTGTAAAACATAGTTTAGATGGAGAGTAATCTTTGTGAAATCCGTGTGTTGTATGGTAGTGGATAGAATTAGTGATTCTTGGAGATCATTTTGGTATTCTTGGTGTTGATCTTGAAAATGTAATGAACTTCTTGATGTGCTTAGTGGATTTGAGCGTAAATCCAAGTTTGATGGATTGCTCAACGGGGGATGTAGATGATTCTTGAATTATCGAACATCCGGTGCCTTTGGCCGAAAAATCTTGGCGTTCATATATTTTTACATTTAATTATTTTTGTTCTTGATCACGTATCGATCCTAACAACGAGCAACCAATGTGACTAACCTTAATAGCATAGGTTACACTAAACTTGAGCAAGCAAAGAAGGGGAAGATATAAATCCCTAGTAATAATTGTGGGAAATTTCTAATTCTACAAGAGACTTAATTACCAAAACTTTAGCACATATCTTCAACTGGTGAGTATGTGGATTCACATGGAATTTAAAATAATTAAGTGGAATTTATTCACAAATCATTCTGTCAAAACAATCTGTTAAAGACGACTAAGAGTCACTAAAGATCAAACCATAAAGTAATTAAAAGCACACAAGGTTTCTCATTACATAATCTGTTGAATATTTATCTCCATAGTGATAGAGGTCATAAAGTCTACCATTTTAATTACATTATATCCTTCTACATCATATGTCAACATGTTTTTTACTTCAGTTAAGCAATAAGTCATCAATATAACCAACTTTTCATTTATCTAATTAACCAAATTCTTCTACTCAGGTAGCTTTAATTTTACATACACTCTAGTCACAGAAGCTTCAATTCAAACAACCTTACAACCATTAGCTAAATAAAGAAATATATAATAGCATAAGCAGCAGAATTGAATTTTAATGGCAGATTCTGTAAAAAAAAACTACAAAGTAACATCTTACATTTCCTGAAGGGGTGTTGAAATTACACATGGAAACACTGGCAAGTAATTTATAAAATAATGACATTAAGCACAAATTAAGGGGAAGATGAAAAGACTGAAAATGCAAAATCTTAAAAGAAAAGTAACGTGTCCATCCACAATCCCATAGCATAGTAAGCAAAATTGAATAATGGTGTAATCCATCCATGTCATTCAAAAAGCATAGTTAGTTGATATTCATATTACACTAATCCTAAATGAAAATTGGGGCCACATTTGTTACCAACTTAGCATATAATAGGGAATTCAAAGTTGGACTTGGAACAAATCGGTTAAATTTGGATTGATTTTCCTGAATTTCAATTCAGTGCTCCAGTTCTATGTCAACAAGTGGAACAGTTATCTGAAAGAGGAAACGCATCCTAACGACATTAAACATCAGTCCCAAACACAAGTATCAAGAATAAAGAAATGCTGGTTGTTGTTCAAAAAATGTCAATTAGAAACTACAAATTTCTGAGAAAAGTAACCGGAGAAAAACAATAACATAATTGTAATAACTCAAACAAGGGAATCTCTGGATGGTTCTAACAAATTAAATTAATTTCAAACCTAAATATACATGTAGAAATCATATTAGAGTTCGAAAAGGAATTTCACATTATACGATTAAACATGAAAATAAGTAAGTAAATCTTAATCTTAACCTATATAAAAGTAGAATAATCGTCACCAAAATACTCACATAGTTTCCAACCAAAAACACTTTCTAATTTGAATTTTTTTTACTAAAAACTAGTATATTAAATATTTTGACAATTATTATTTTATATGTGTTATTAATTACATTGCCATCCATGCTATACTATTAATAACATCAAAATGTTATTTTTTCTATTTTATAATTATTTTTTAATAATTATTGTATTTTTTGAAATCGAAAAATACTATGTAATATGTGTATCAAATTAAAGATCATAGAGTGAAGTTTAATACAAACTAACAAGTGAGAGCAAATAATAAAAATATTTTCTGTAAAATCATATCATAAATTAAAGGTAAAGTTTTATTTGATATTTTTTATTTTACCTTAATATCTAATTCATTTTAAATTAAATCATTTAAGTCCTATATTAATATCTATAATTAGTTAACTAAATTCATCTTAGTCATAGATGATTAATTTCTATTCTGGTTTTTTATCATCAAATTCAAATAAATGATAATTATACGAATTTTTAAGGAAAATCCAATTAAATTGAGTTAATTACAAACTTAAGATTCCTTCAATTCATTCATCATTTTCATATTATTTTTATTTATTTACTGATTCTGTTCATTTTTCTATTTTTCATTATAAATTTAAATAACTAAAATATGCAAAAATATATTACAAATTTTAACAATTAGTTCATATAATTTCTACTAAATAATTGATCGATCAATAATTTTTATTAAAATAATAATGTAACAATATGAATAAAGAAATTGTCAGTATGAAGAAAGAAGAATCAATTAATGCAATAATATTTATTAAAATTGATGATAATTTTTTTAGAAAAACACTTGAAATTAATAATTAATGCTTAAAAAATCAAATTATACTAAAAAAATCTATCCTACACCCCTTTTTGGGAAGAATATGATGAAGAACAATATATGAAAATAAAAGCGTTAATCTTAATGAGAATATGTAAGTTGAGTTTTGCACATTTATTATATGAGTCTAATTTTTTAGTTCAAAAGTTTTTTTAAAAATGAAAATTTCATTTATTGAACGTTAATTCCAGAAATGGAGTTGATATGTTCACGGTACAATCTACAAAACGCTTAATTCATGGTATGTTATAACACCCGCACCCAAACTTTGGTTCTAATTTCAATAATTTAAAGTTCAGGGATTACATTGAATACTAATCCATCTCCGGGACTTCACTACAATTTAATGTTTTTAAAAAATCCCCACATGTTTTATTCATTGTTATTATTGTAACTCTCCACAATTATGGTCAATGGGAAGATTTCTAGAAACTCCACCATCATAGTCATTATTACCTTAATTCTTGACATATCCTCTATCTATTTAAACCTCACTCACAAAACACAATCTTACATCTTCCTTACTCTTACTCTTCTTGCTTACTCTTACACTCAAAATATATTTACATGCTCATTATTTCGTTGCACACACAAGAAGTTTTAGCTAAGTCAACAAGGATCAATCGGAGTTATTCATAATTGTTTGTTTCTACATTTTTCCAATTTCAAGATAAGTGATGAGAACCCGGGAGGGGGTCCTCGTCGTAGCTCGCGGAATAACGCTTGGAAAGTTCCGAATTCAGGTTGGAACGGACGGTAACACTACAACCCAAGCCTCACGACGTAAGAACCACGGGTATGTTAAACCCAAGACCCGTTACGATGCGGAAACAAGAACCGTAATGGATTGAACGCCACAAAAGATGCCCACGCCTTTGATAAGTTCGATTTGTTGAACACCACAAATATCCCACAATATTTGATAAGTTCGCAGTTTGTTCAATTCCAGAACAATGTTGAGAAAACACTCAATATAATTTCAATCATCAAAAATATTCTGTTTTTACATTGAATGGAAAAGCATATAAATAGGCAAAATAAAACCTAATCGCTAACTGACTCTGAATAGAATTCTAATTAGGCTAAAATACCTAAAATAACTAAAATACCAAAATAACCAAAATTATCAAAAATAATTAAAAACCAATAAAGGAAATACAAATCAACTGAAATACTAAAATCCCGAAAAATCTGATTTGCACCGCTTACGGCCGTAAAAGTCGGACTTACGGCCGTAAGTCCTTCTCTGATCAAAATGTCACCATATTAGTTACGGCCGTGAAGATTGATGTTACGGCCGTAAATCTCCTTCTGAACAAAAATACCAATTTTCATTTACGGCCGTGAGGAATGTGATGCGGCCGTGAAATCCATAAGTTACGGCCGTGAGAAACAATGTTACGGCCGTAACGCAACTTCTGCCCAATTTTCTGATTTTCTGATCCGTTGATGTGATTTGAATCTCGACTCGAGCCCAACACGAAACTTGTGCATTTTTCCATGTAGAATATTGTTGAATTGCCCGTATCTTGATTTCTCATTTTTGACGCCTTTTCCGGATCACATCATCCCCTCTTCCTTTAAGATGATTCGTCCCGAATCATAACATTTTTCTTGGCTTCTTTTCCGGATCACATCAATAAGTATACTCTATGTTTGGATCATTACTATGAAATCAATCACAAGAGATTATTATGAGTCACATATGATATGTTTATGATTATGCTAAGGGGACCAGAGTTTAGTAGCGCTACACATAAGAATTCTTACCACTTAAGTTCGGTGAAATTCTTGTGTCTCCCTATGTTTATGATGATTATGATCCCTTTGTTATTCATGATAATTATGCTTGGTATGCTTACTGGGATTTTATAAATCTCATTCCATGATATTTCTTGATTTCAGAAAATTGATGGTTTGAGACGGTCAACATGGAAGTGGCAAAAGTGGCTATGATTGATGAGATTATTGGATTGAAAAACTTTCAAATTTCGGTGTTTTGATTTTATGCAGAAACAATAGTCGCTATTTTTATTATTTCGCAATTAAATTATGAATTTTAAGTCGCACTCTATTTATTCAGTTATGAAATAAATTTTTATAATTGTTATTTAAGTCTCAATAATATGATTTAAGTTTCTTTTAGTGACACTGGAATGCGCAAGAATTTGGGTCGTCACAGGTGGTATTAAAGCAAATGTATGCTTTCCTGTAGACTCCTTAAAATCGTTTCAAAATATTTCTACAAGATATGTTATTTGCAATTAATCTATTATTAATTTCTTTTAATGTAATTAATTTTCTTCATATTTTATATCACTTGTTAAAAAAAATAAAATTACATGAACGTTCACTGTCGTGAACAGTAACATGTACTATTCACGATAGCAAGCAACAGACCCGAAACACTATTCACATGAACAGTGAACACATCACTATTTATAAAAAAAATTCAAATTTTGATCTAATCACTTGTGCAAAGTTTATCCAAATTATTTTATTTGGTAATTGGGCTCAATCATGTATGAAGATTTAATTGGGCTAATAAAATTATTGGAAAGTGATATATGTATTGACAGTGTATCAATTGGGCCCAATCCTATGTAAATGTGCGAAATAGTTAATGATTATTTTCTAAGAAATAGACTATTCTTTAATTATGAAATATTTTAACTCATCAATCTGCTACGCCACTTTCGACATCCTGACTCCTCGAACCAGGTATGTTGTATGCTTTGCTAGTCATTTACAATTTTATTGAGACATGTTAAATATGAAATATTTGTACATTGAGGCTTTACATGTTATATATGATTTGAAGTGTGTACGATATAAATTGATAGAAGCCTCAATTTTAGATTTATTATTCCCAATGTAGAATCATGAGACATAGAAGATACATATCGAAATTTTGGTACATATTAAGCTTAGTAAGATTGACCCAATTAGATATTAAGTTGGTTGGTAACTCATTTTTTTTTTAAAAATATTAAACAAAATTGATTTAATAAATCCGTACGATAATTCATCCTTTATCACTACCTTTGTGGAAAAAAAGGGAAAGACTGTGGATGGTTATTAGTACTTCCTCTTCAAGCTTACGTCCTCTTAATCCGTACGATAATTCATCCCTTTATCACCACCTTTGTCTAAAAACAAGGAAAAAAGTGTGGATGGTTATTAGTACTTCTTCTTCAAGTTTACTTCCTCTTCAAGTTCCAACTAGCGGCTCAATAATTTATCTCTTTATCACTACCTTTGTGTAAAAGTAAGGAAAAAATGTGGATAATTATTTGCACCACTCTTCAAGTTTCAAATTCTAAAAATTCCACTCAAATTTATAATTATTCTAATGAAACTATATATTTTTGGAAAGTCTTTTTTTTTTGAAAAGTAATTACGCTCCCTATTTTTTTTGCTAGATGGTGAGTGGACAAGGCCAAACAACCAGGACTGAGAGGCGCAACCATTTTACTTGGTTACATAGAAATTACAAGAGAAACCCTAACCATGGCTTGCCACAACACTTGGATGCCATGGAAAAGATTTATCGAGGGAAGAGAGCAAATGGATACCAATTTCATCGAGATAAAATTGTTTATCACCTTGATCGAACTTTCACTCCTTATTGGAGGAAATGTTATAAAAAATGAACTAACCTCGAGAGGTTGGAGAAGAAATCATCGAATGCCACTTGAAGAATCACAAGTCAAAACACATGGAATCATCCACTTGAAATCATGATATGAATTGAATAACGTCGAATTATGGAATCAAACGAGAGGCTTGAACACGTGATTACAGGTTGTCCTAAAAGTACATTTTTCCCCTCTCGTTCGAGATGCTTAAAGGGTTAGATAGCAAATGCTTTAGTAGTTTAACAGATTAATCAAGCCTTCAAACCATGTATTTATTAAGCACTAATAATTCATGGAAAAGGAACAAAAAATAATTGAAAAATGAGTATTTGTTTTGGTGTAAAATGGCTTCTATATTTTATGGACGTTCTCACTTATATTTTATGTATTGAATTGATCAATATAACATCCTTTATATAGAGATTAATCCACCTTTTTTGAAAGTACACACCTCTTGGACAAAAGGGCACCTTTCGGTGCAAAAAACCAACTTAGGCACCAAAAGGTGCCTTTCGGAAACCACCATGCGATCGTGTGGTTATGTTCCATGCGATCACATGGCGTAGCAGAAAATCATTCTTCTTTAAACTAATCCTTTCATGCGATCGCATGAACCCAAGGCCACGTGATCGCGTGGACGTCTATGTTCCGGTTTTTTTCTCATTCTTTTGTCATCCTTTTTAATACCTCTTTGTATTGATTTAATTGTGTACTTCATCAATCATCTTTAAATATTTGAACAACCATTTGGAAACACAATTTTCCAACAATTCTCCACTTGTTCAAATATCTTCACCAACTCATTTTATAACGGTGTTATGCATAAAATAAGGTATCTTTCGATTTGAACTGTACCTTAGTGTAAACGTCACAAAGTATTATCGAAATCCCGGGTAGCCTTAGCTTTGAACCCGTTATTCCATGTGACAATACCGGAAACATCACATACAGAACACTCAAAATCTTTTGTTCCACACAAGTTTTTGCTTAGAGCGTTAATGGCCTTGCGCCTATCCGATTCGTGAACTTTTCAGGAAGTAACTCCAAACTTTCCTTGAAGCGGCACCACTTCTAAGTTCATATGGGTGAAGTTCTTCCAGTATCTTTGTTACATTTAGAGACACTTCTAATTCTGAACTTCATTAAGAGTTTTAAAACTCAGCCCTCCAACTGTAACAACCAACACTTTTAATCTATAATGAGGTATGTTTTCATAAAATGCTGAAACTATCCACTTATCGAATAACTTGTTGTTATCCTTTGAACCCGTGAATTACTCATTTCGTAATGACATGTAGGGTTTCCGTTATTGGCGGATCTTTTATAAAGGAGTTTCACCTCATCCTACTTGATTATGTTCTTATGATTTTACATAAGATATAATAAAGTCAAGTTTTAACTTAACTTTTTCACAAGTTATTGAATCACTCTTTGATTCAATTTATGTCTAGACTTCTTTAGAATATTTGAATGTGATCACTTCTCGATTATTTGACAATAGTTGTCAAATATTTCACAATATTTTGTAGTCTATTTTGTGCACTTTATAGACTTCAATATAATATTACTCTAAACTTTATTTAAAGTTTAGTTGTACTACCCACACACTTATAGGGAAGACTCAAAAATTATTCTTTCACTCAATGAAAGAATCTAGCTTTATATTACAATTTATTTACTTCATAAAATAAATTGTTTTTCGTAATTCTTTCACTCAATTGAAAGAAATAGAATTGTAATTCCATGAACACAATTGTTCTATCAATAATTTAATTGTCGCCTCAACGAGTACAATAAATATTTTACAATATTTGTTTAAGTGTTACCCCCACACTTTGGGATAATCTTCAAATTTCTCAATTTCATTTAAGTGAATGATTCTCTTTGTGAACCACAATGTTCAACAATAATCCATATTCACTTGTATGTTTTATATTATTACTCTCCATTAGTAATAATGCTTTTCACATATGATATCAACCATTGATATCAATATCAATTAGATAGACTCATTCTATCATATCATCTTGCATACTTTCTAAAATTATATAATAATCAAATTTGATTATACACAATAGTATGAAATAAGATGATAACAAATTTGAACAAAGATTTTATAAAATGTATTTATGTATAGTAAATAAACTTCTATTTGTTCAAATTTCTCAAATAAGACAAATTGATAATAAATACTTCACATAAGTATTTGCAAATGATTCACATGTTTTAAGACAAAAATACTTTATTGTCGCGTGATAAATATTTATCATTTGCCTCATATCAATGCCTTTTAATTATCTCATATACCAAATCCATTTAGTACGTAGCAATTTATACTATGAATAAATGTAGCATATATTTATTCCTCAAGGAGTCCAAGCAAATGAAATTTACACGATTCAACATTTATATCACGGTGTTATAAAAAGTAACTTACTAATCATAATGAGAATATTAAGAAAACCACTAAGGTTATTAAAATCTCATGCATTCATGAAACTCTACTTTCATAAATTTAAAACTTGAAAATCATATATTTCATAATTTTCAATAAGCGATATGCAATAATCAAGTTAGATTCTCACATAAGCAATGCACCAACAATATTATTAAATATGGTATTTAATAATTAAATCCAATTTCAATGATATGTTATAGTATAACAATTTAGTATTCTATATTGCAAATTTGACATATATTCCATGCATAGAATATATTATCTATATAATATATAAAAGTAGTTGAGTCAACCCCAGTCAACTTCAATATTTTCCTCCAAAACTCTTGTACTACATGCAGATTTTATTTATTTATTTATTTATTTTCAATTTTTGGGGACTTCAATATTTATCATGTTCACACTACTCATATCTCTCATCCAATAATCAACTTAAAAAATAGTGGGCCCTCAATATTTATTTATTATTTTCAAAATCGCTGACGTCTACTTATATTCTTCAATATTTATTGTGTTTATATGGTTTCTATTTTCCGCTGCCTAATTACACTGGAAAGCCAGTTTTTTTTTTTTCCCGTTTTTTCACTTTTTCAGAATTTGTGTCATTTTTTTCCCATTTTTCAAAATCTGTTTATTCATTTTTTTTTTCTATATCCTTTTTTTTCCATTTCCCGATATACAACCTCTTTCATTTCTGTTATATATAATTATTATGAAAATATACACAATAATAAAATATTCAATTAAAGGGTTATTTCTTTGAAAAAATGTGTACTGTTTAACATGACCCCTCCACTCCACCTTCTATTTATCACGTTTTATGATTCAAAATTTCTAGTGCGGTGGTAATGCTTATTAGTTATTAATATTACAAACCAGTTGAAAGTAAAAAATCGTAAATTATTTTTTGAAAAAGTAAAAAGGATTGGCACTACTCTTTTCTTCAAGACCTGTGATATTTTGAGTCATTGAACATAGATTTAAGTTTCTGACAAAAAAGAAAAAATATTAAAACATTAATATTGTAGAAAAAGTTTCGAAAACAATATAGAATGCAAAATTATTTTGGACTAATAAGAGGATTTGTTAATAGTCTATTTATATTATGTTCTAGATTTCTCTTTTGGGGTTGCAATGTGTTAACTAATGTTGGGCTATTTAGAATAGCTTTGGGTTTAAGTGAAGAAAAAACGTATTATTCATTAGTCAGTATATATATTTGATGAAATTGTATATCACATTGTATAAAAAATAATAAAAACAAGAAACTAGAATTATTTTTTTTTTTTAAATTTGCTTTTACCAAGAAGTTGTTTTTTATTTTTTATAATATAAGAACGATAATTTGTTTGGTTTTACTTATTTATATTTGGATTTTTTGTGTCAAAATCTCTCTTTTCATAAAAAAATGTGTTCTTCTAATGTTTTCAATCTTACAAATAAATATTTGTTTTCAGTTATACAAATTCAAAGTAAAAATTTCAGTTAAAAATTATGTCGAAATTTTATTACTAGATAATACTCTTTCCGTCCTACAAAGATAGTCTACTATTTCTTTTTTGTCCGTCTTAAAAAGATAGTCTACTTTATTTTTTAAGAGCAAAATTAATATTTTATATTCCTTTTTGTCCTTAATCTGTGTGAAAATGAGTAGAGGACTATCTTTATGGGACAGAGGGAGTACTAAATTATAAATCACATCATATGTATAGTTTTTTTATAAATAATCTTATTTTTAGTTATTTAGTACATCTAAAAATTGGAGCTCTTTTTTATAGCGTATTATTAAATTATTAAATATTTTTATAGATAATTACATTTAATACGTAATTAGTTTCTTATAATAATTGTGATATTTTATTGGTCTTAATTTTGTGGATAAATATTTGCTTTAGTCATACAGATCAAATGTCAAATTCTCAATTAAAATTATATTTAAAATTTATACACATTCGTATTTTTATAAATCACGTTGTATTGAAAATTTTATAACTAAATCCTATTTTTAACTTATTTATTACATATATCTATTGAAGTTCTTTCCTATATTGCATTATTTATCAAAATTATTTCAATGACAATTACATTTAATTCTTAATTAATTTTTTATTCCAAAAAAAGTCTCATATCACATTTTTTAACATTAATGTTTAACAAATTTATCTATATTATTTGAAATGATATAGTTATTAATGGTTTTTGTCCTAACTGTTAATTTTAAAGTTTAAAAAAGTAATTAACCATATCAAGATATTCTTTGCTATATTTTAATTCAAATTTTATGATTTTTTTCACAATAATATATAAATTGTCTCCCAAATTACTTAACTAAAAATTAAGATGATCAATACTAAATTATAATTTCAATCAGAAAATAAGTACGTTATTTAAATATTGAAACCCTAAAATATCATAAATTTGATGCAATATCTTTGTCAACCTCTCAATTTTTTTTTTTATTATTATTATTATTATACATGTTGTTTTTCATTGTCAATAGTCAAAATATTGAATTTTGTCTTTTATATGCACGATCTCTATTATTAACTATTTCATCTATTGTTTGAATGTTCAGAGTACATGAATACTGGAGATCCTACATTTAAGTGTTCATTTTGCAAGGCGAATTTTTAGTTCGAGGAGATAGTGAATAATCGTTACAAAACTTGACGATCATATTCTATAAGGTCAAATTCTATCTGACAGTAATGCAGGACGCAAGTTCTTCATTCCAATGATATCGTTGAGCCATTCAAATTTTAGGATACTTATTAGATTTCAAAAAATAAAAATAAAAATTTCATTGATGGTGTCATATGTCATGACTATCAAAAAGAGTCAGACACAATCATTTTCGCATGTATGACTTCTCCCTAAAAGGTTGATATTTATACATGAAACTAATAAATGAAAAACTTATATCTTATTTGCGAATGTTATTTATTTTGTTTAAGGATTCATTTAATTTCGAATATGATTATTTTTATTTAAACGTTTCTTCCTGTGCATCGCACGGGATGATTCACTAGTATAAATTTATAATACATGACAACTTACTTACCTTTGTCACTGCACTCCATGATTTTTCTTCCTCCACTGCTTGTATCCATCCCCTCACAACTTTTAAAAGTCTCTTTTAGAACTTAATCATATTACCCCCACATTTGAGGTATAACAAAATTAATTTCAATATTCTTTTTCGCAAAAAGAATGAATTTACAATACATTTTGTCAAATGTATTTTAGTGATTACACTTAATCACTTCTTCAATTGACAACAATATTGTCAAATACATAAAGTGACTCTATCACTTTATTAATTTATACTTCTTTCTTTTAGAAGTATAGATACTTTTGTTTATGTGATCCATCTTAATCACTTGTTTGCATTTTAATATCCTTTAAACTTGTCACTTGCTAGGATATTTGATCACAATCACAATATAATTTCACTAATTTCAGAAATTATAATTTGAATCTTTTGCCAAAATGTCACTCTACATTTTAGGCTAAATTCAACTTTTATGTATAATCTTTCAACTCAATTGAAAGAAACATTTTTGTAATAAAACCTCAATTGTTTTATTGGTATTTTTGTTACAAAAGATTATTGTCTCCACTATGAGCACAATATAATTTTCTTTTGTAATGTACCTTATCCCCACATATTTGGAATAATCACAAGTTTCTTAATTCTTTCACTTCATTTGAAAGAAATGAATTTGTAATTCTTTCACTCATCGAAAGACTTTGTTTTTCGAGATATGAGCAAATTTGTTTTACAAAACAAATATCAATTCAATGGTCGTGATAAAATCATATTTGTGATCTCATCATCCAATTGTGTAAATACTTATCACTTTTCACATGACCATTGTAATAATCACAATAAGTATAGACAAATTCAATCTCATGTATTCTCAATGAAAATTCACAAATTTTCAATAATTGTTATGCATCTCTATGCATTAATAAAAAAATACTTCATATAAGTATTTTATAAACAATATGATAAATCTCAATATTCATCAATGATCTTCTTGATCTTAGTTTGATCTCAACCACATAATTCCTTAATTAGGAAAATAACATTGCTTTCACAAGCAAAATATGGCACCTCCATAATTAGTTGTAGAGCCATTTCACATTTCTTAATACAACAATAAGTATCAAGATTTTCACTACCACATTTAAGCCAACAATGGACAATTTTTTTTTATTTTTTATTTTTAATACAAGTGGTAGTCTCCAATTTACCATTGAAAATGGTCACTTTATTAATACTAATAACATTATTAGCAAACATATCAAGAGATATTGAAGTAAACTATCATATTTACTTTCTCTACAATATTTAATTAAATATTGTTAAAGTAATTTGTGCAAATACTCATACTTGCATGCTTCAATATTTTAGGAACTCTATTTTTCATAAAATAAAATGTTATCATAAATAAACATAATTTTATTCACCAATTTATAAAATTCTCATGCCATTTTTCAAGAGTCCAATTGATTCATACATCAATCAATATACTTGCATAATATAAAAAAGAGATACACTTCTCATAAACCAAATCAATTGGTATTAAAATTATTGAAAGATCATATACTTTCAAATCTCCACTATCATGGAAAATTCCTTCATAATGAATAATCACATAATTAAAATATTATTCAAAAGATATACTTTATGATAAATTAAGGATCATGAAAAGAGAATACAAAACTACTAAATCATTCTTCTTATCAGATTCAATATAGATCACAACTCTTCCATATTTAAAACACGATAACTGTTCAAGAGACTATTTCAAGTATTAAACACTGTTCAAAAATGAACCAGAATTCCAGAACGGTGCCAATGCATAATGTTAGGTTAGAATCGAGTCTATTTCACGTAACTAATGCGGATAACATTCATTAAACAATCAAGAATCGAAATAAACGAAAAACAAAGAACGAAACAACCTTGATTTGGTGACCCAGTTCGGTGTATAACACCTACATCTGGGGGGCTAAGGACCGAACCCTTTTCCACTAGCAAATAACCTTCCAAGATTGTCAAAGATTACAAAGAATCACAAACAATTTTCAGCCCCAAGAACCGAACGATTCAGCCACTGTTCTTCGCAATAAATCACAGCAATCGCGCACAATAATACCCACAAGATGATCTACTCAATAACCCAATTACTAATCTAAGTAGATACAACATTATTGGGGAAAATGGGACTAAAACTAAGAGACAAAATCGCAACCGAGAAGCCAAGAGAGATGCTGCGTAATGCGGAGAGAGAGAGAGAGAGAGAGAGAGAGAGAGAGAGAGAGAGAGAGAGAGAGAGAGAGAGTTTTTCTTTTTTGCCAATTCTTTCCCAGAAATGAAGAAATAAAGATTTGGTTAACACATAATTGCACATGAGGTCCTCAAGGTTCATTGGTTGCCATAAGTTGACCCTCCAAGTTTGAACTCGTGTAATTTGGGGATCACACTTCCAATACATAATAATTTCAACATCATATGGTACTTCAATCGGTTGGATCAATGTGTTAAATAATTACCTAATCTTAATTAGCAAGTAATTGACATATCAATTAGATATGCACGTCAAGTCATCAAAATTGAATTGAATTTTCAAAACAATAATTACTGATAAATTTAGATGAAGATCTATAGCATTTCCAATATCCATCTTCAAATTTGAGAAACTACCGAGAACGACCAATAAACTACAATTTCATTTTTAAAATGAAAAGACACAATCTCCCATTTTAACATAACATGCATACTCATGTTTTTTATTTGAAAATTTTCGAATAATTCCAGAACGAAAATCTTATCAGAATTTTATTATTGATATTGGAAGTATCATGATTCAATATTCTCAAAAATTAATTTTGACTCCACTGGTCAAAATGTACTTTTAGATTGTTATAAAAAATGAACTTACCTCGAGAGGTTGGAAACGAAATCATCGAATGCCACTTGAAGAATCACAAGCCAAAACACATGGAATCATTCACTTTAAATCATGATATGACTAGAATAACACTGAATTATGGAATCAAACGAGAGGCTTGAACACGTGATTACACGGTGTCCTAAAAGTACATTTGCCCCCTCTTGTTCGAGATGCTTAAAGGGTTAGATAGAAAATGCTTTAGCCGTTTAGCGGATTAATCAAACCTTCAAACCATGTATTTATTAAGCACTAATAATCCATGAAAAGGGAACAAAAAACAATTGGAAAATGAGTATATGTTTTGGTGGAAAATGGCTTCTATATTTTATGTATGTTCTCACTTATATTTTATATATTGAATTGATCAATATAACATCATTTATATAGAGATTAACCCACATTTTACGAAAGTACACACCTCTTGGATAAAAGGGCACCTTTTGGTGCAAAAAACCAACTAGGCACCAAAAGGTGCCTTTCGGAAACCACCATGCGATCGCGTGGTTATGTTCCATGCGATTGCATGGTGTAGCAGAAAATCATTCTGCTTTAAAATAATCCTTTCTTGCTATCGCATGAACCCAAGGCCACGCGATCGCGTGGACGTCTATGTTCCGATTTTTTTCTCATTCTTTTGTCATCATTTTCAATACCTCTTTGTATTGATTTAATTGTGTACTTCATCAATCATCTTTAAATATTTGAACAACCATTTGGAAACACAATTTTCCAACAGGAAATTCATCAAAAGAATTGAAGAGACATTCGACTACCAAACCTCCCCAGATGTGTTACTACAATGCACGAGGGAAAGATGGAGAGTAATTGTGAAGACCTTTATAACACCAATAGGGCGCCAGGCTACGAACAAAATCCAAGCAATGCCCTAACAATACCTGAAGTTAACTTTGAGGGACAATATGTTGAAGACGAATTAAGTGAGGATCCTTGCGTCATATTCTGCAATTGACCCAAGGCCAAACCCCAAGGGAAATCAACATGAGGGTGCTGATGGGAACTATTAGTTGACGACTAGTTTTTTTTTTTTCTTTCTTATGTTTAAATCTATGTCCTTTAATTTATGAACCATTATGTTTTAGTATGTTTGGAAACTGGGTATGCCTGGTGGTCCATTATTTATGTTAATTTATGAATGTTTATGAATAAAACATGCTATTTCTTTAAGTTTCTTGCTTTCAAGTTTATTTCTTTCTAAATAGTCACCATTATTTAATTAAGGCTATGGCACCATCAAGATGCGGAGGACTAACAAAAGCAATAACCAAACCCAAGAACCCCCACAACCTATTCAACCACAGCCTATTGCAGTTGACCCATAGTTGGCCCAACAGTTTCGCTCTATGATGTAAACTTTTGTGCGAGCCACTACACCACCACCACCTCCTCTTTAACAGCCAACACCAACGCTACCACCTTCTCTGCCGCCTCCTCAACCAGAGCAACAGAAGGAAGTTGTACCCGAAACTAGGACCACTGTCGCTATTGTTGAGCAATTCAGGAAACAACCCTTATCTTTTATGTCCCTTGGAAGTGGAGGACTGGCTAGTAGGAATGGAGAGGATCTTTGAACTCATTGATTGCCCGAACCTATAAAGGTGATCTGTGCAACCTTTATGCTACGTAAAGGAGCTAGGCGTTGGTGGGACACCACTGCTAGATCAAGGGCTTCTAGTCATGTTTGGAAGTAGGTTGAATTCAAGGAGGTATTTTTGAAAAAGTACTACCCCACAAACATCCGAAATCAGAAGGAAGCTGAATTTCTCACTTTGACTCAGGGTTCGATGTCCTTGATCGAGTATGAACAAAAGTTTGATGAGTTGGCTCATTATGCTCCTGAATTTGTGGATACGGAAGGGAAAAAGGTGAGACGTTTCGAGCAAGGTTTGAGGGATGACTTGAAACGGACTGTTATTGTGCTCCAACTTGAAAGTTACCATGATGTATTGGCAATGGCACAACTGGTAGATTTCAAAAATCGCACTAGTGGGGAAGATAAGCAGCATGGTGAACAGCCAGAGAAGCAAAAGTGGGTGGATAACAAACAACCAGAGAATCGAAAGTGGATGGACAACAAGGGCAAAGGAAATTAGAATTCTTCCAAGAAAGGAAGAGGAAATTCGACACAAGGTAGCAACAAGAGCTACCCACGCTATGAAAAATACCAGAACCATCACCAGGGAACTTGTATTATGGGGATGAACTCGTGTTTTTGATGTGGAGAACAAGGAAACATGGCTTAATATTGTCCTAAGTATGGTCGGCAGGGAATAACTAGCAAAAGCTAGAGAGTAACAATCAGCAGAGACCATATGGAAACAATCGATAGAGGAATAATAAGAATAAACAAGGCAATGCACCCGGGGGACAGGCTAGGGTTTATGCATTGGGGGGACAATATGAGGATAATAATTAAAATGTCTTGGCAGGTAAAGTCCTCATATCCAACTTACTAGCCTATGTATTGATAGATTCTGGTGCTACTCACTCATTTATATCCCCTAAGTTGGTAAGTAAATTGAATGTTATGGTTGAACATATGCAATTCCCTTTAGAAGTGACGATGCCCAATAGAGGTGTGTTGAATACTGATTGCATAACTACAGTGGCTAAAGTAGAAATTGATGGTAGATCACTACACATGGAGCCATATTTACTAGATATAGACGAATTCGATGTAATTCTTGGAATGGACTGGCTATCCAAGAACCACACATTAAATCGTTGCTTTGAGAAAGAAGTAGTTTTTGAAAGATCGGGGGAAGAAGAATTTCGTCTATCTGTAGCTGGATGTGGATCGTTATCTCGCATTTTTTATGCATTGAAAGCACGACACCTTATCATTAGAAGAGACAATAGGTTTTCTGATGTCTGTAATAAGTAAGGACGAGAACAACGGACCAACAATTAGCAATGTTGAAGTGGTGTGTGAATATCCGAAATTCTTCCCTAAGGAATTACTTGGCATACCGCCAGAACGAAAGTTAGAATTCACGATTGACCTCATTCCCGGCACAGCACCAATCTCCAAAGCTCCGTATAGAATGGCGCCCAAAGAATTACAAGAGTTGAAGGCGCAGATAGAAGGACTATTGGAGATGGGTTTCATCTGGCCCAGTGTATCACCATGGGAAGTGCCAGTGTTATTTGTTAAGAAAAATGAGGGATCGATGAGAATGTGCATCGATTTCAGAGAATTGAATCGGATCACTATCAAGAATAAGTATCCCCTTCCCAGGATTGAAGATTTACTTGATCAGCTTCGAGGTGCAACAATATTTTCCAAGATTGACTTAAGGTTTGGTTACCATTAGTTGAGAGTCAAAGCTAGTGATGTCTCCAAGAAAACATTTAGAACTCGGTATGGACCCTACTAGTTCTTGGTTATGCATTTTAGGCTAACTAATGCTCCTGGGGTCTTTATAGATTTAATGAACAACGTTTTTCATGATTATCTGGATCAATTTGTTATTGTATTCATTGATAATATCCTGATCTATTCGAGAAGTAAAGAAGAACATGAGGAGCACTTAAAGATCGTGTTAGGGATTTTGAAGACGGAGAAGCTCTAAGCCAAATTCAAGAAGATTGAGATTTGGCTAGACCGAGTAGCATTCCTCGAACATGTTGTTACGTCACAAGGAATAGAGATAAATCCTAGTAAAGTAGAAGCAGTGTTGAATTGGCCAAGACCAACCAATGTAGGAGAAATTCGTATTTTCTTGGGTTTAGTAGGATACTATCGGAGATTCATTGAGGGATTCTCCAAAATATTAGGACCTCTTACACAATTAAACTAACGTGCAAGAATGCGACATTTGATTGGATAGAGGATTGTAAGCTAAGTTTCGAAAGGTTAAAACAGAAGTTGGTGAATGCGCCAGTACTAACCATACCCACTGGGTCAGATGGTTTTGTGATTTACGATGATGCTTCAAAGCAAGGTCTAGGATGTGTCTTAATGCAGCACGATAAAGTGGTTGCCTATGCATCAAGACAATTAAAGATACATGAAAAGAACTACCCCACGCATGATCTAGAACTTGCCGTAGTGGTCCATGCACTAAAGATTTGGAGACACTACCTTTACGGAGGCAAGTGTGGCATTTATACGGACCATAAAAGCCTCAAATATATCTTCACCCAGAAGGAGTTGAACATGAGGCAAAGGAGATTGCTAGAGTTAGTTAAAGACTATGATTGTAAAATTCATTATCACCCTAGCAAAGCAAATGTAGTGGCTGATGCCTTAAGTCGTAAAGTTACAAGTCAGTTAGCCATGTTGACAATGTAAGAACCATTATGGAGAGAATTTTAGAAATTGAGTCTTGAAGTTGTCACCACTCAACCAGGTATTGTCGCTCGAGTAGCAGCTATGTCAATCCGACCTACACTGTTTGACAGAATTAAGAGTCATCAAAATAGTGATTAGTCCTTTGAGTATATCAAGTCTGAGATTCAGTACACCCAAAGGGTACAAAGATGTATAAGGACTTGAAGGCAGTATTTTGGTGGGAAGATATGAAGAGGGATATTGCTGAATATGTCAGAAAGTGTTTAGTGTGTCAGCAAGTGAAAGCCAAACACCAATGACCATCAAGGTTACTTGAACCATTGGAAGTCCCAAAATGGAAGTGGGAGCACATAATGATGGACTTTGTGATTGGCTTTCCAAAATCAACAAAACGCAACGAAGCAATTTGGGTCATAGTAGACCGACTCACCAAATTGGTTCATTTTCTGCCAGTTCGGATGATGTTTACTATGGATCAATTTGAGCAACTATATGTGAATGAAATAGTAAGATTACATGGTGTACCTGTTTCTATAGTATCTGATAGAGATTCAAGGTTCACATCAAACTTTTGGAAAAGTTTACACAAAGTTATGGGAACTAAGCTAAAGTTTAGCACGACTTTCCACCCTCAGAAGGATGGTCAATCTGAGCGAACAATCCAGAAACTAGAGGATATGCTTCGAACATGTATCCTCGATTTTGGTGGGCAATGGGAGAAGCATCTACCTTTAATTAAGTTCTCATACAACAATAGTTATCACACTTCAATTGGCATGGTGCCATATGAGGCATTGTATGGGAGGAAGTGTAGATCACCGGTTCATTGGGAGGAAGTTGGTGAGAGAAAAATTTTGGGGCCAGAGATTATTGAGCATACAATGCATGTAATTGAGAAAATTCGCACCAATATGAAAATTGCTCAAGATTGACAAAAGAGTTATGAAGACAAAAAGAGAAAAGGTCTAGAATTTTTAGTCAGCGATAAGGTGTTCCTCAAAGTAGCACCTTTGAAAGGAGTGCTACGTTTTGGCAAGAAGGGTAAATTGCGATCAAGATTTATTGGCCTGTTTGAGATCTTGCAACGTATTGGAAATGTTTCTTATCAATTAGCATTGCCTCCAGAACTTTCAGCTATGCATGACGTATTTCATGTGTCAATGCTTAGAAAGTATGTTCCTGACCCAAGTCATGTTATCAACCACCAGTCTATCAAATTACAATGAGGTTTGACCTATGAGGATGTACCGATAAGAATCGTGGAACAGACATATCAAGCCATTAGGAACAAAGTGGTCCCGCTAGTAAAAGTACAGTGACAAAATCACTCTATTGAAGAGGCCACGTGGGATCGAGAGATTGAAATGCGAGACAAGTACCCACAACTTTTCAATGAGTTCCAAGGTAAATTTCGAGGACAAAATTTTTTTTGGAGGGTAGATTATAACACCCGCACCCAAACTTTGGTTCTAATTTCAAGAATTTAAAGTTTAGGGATTAGATTGAATGCTAATCCATCTCTAGGACTTCACTACAATTTAATGTCTTTGAAAAATCCCCACATGTTTTATTCATTGTTATTATTGTAACTCCCCACAATTATGGTCAATGGGAAGATTCTAGGACGGCAAAATATAACTCCCCACAATTATGGTAAATGGAAGATTTCTAGGAGTGCATTTATCCCATTCCATGCAAAAATATGTAACTCCCCCATCATAGTCATTATTACCTTAATTCTTGACATATCCTCATTCTATTTAAACCCCACTCACAACACATAATCTTACCTCTTCCTTACTCTTCTTGCTTACTCTTACACTCAAAATATATTTACATTCTCATTATTTCATTACACACACAAGAAGTTTTAGCCAAGTCAACAAGGATCGGTTGGAGTAATTCATAATCGTTTGTTTCTACATTTTCCAATTTCAAGGTAAGTATACTCTATGTTTGGATCATTACTATGAAATCAATCACAAGAGATTATTATTGGTCCCGTATGATATGTTTATGATTATTCTAAGGGGATTGGAGTTTAGTAGCGCTACACATAAGAATTCTTACCACTTAAGTTCGGTAAAATTCTTGTGTCTCCCTATGTTTATGATGATTATGATCCTATGTTATTCACGATAATTATGCTTGGTATGCGTATTGGGATTTTATAAATCTCATTCCATGATATTTCTTGATTTTAGAAAATTGATGGTTTGAGGCGGTCAACATGGAAGTGCCAAAAGTGACTAAAATTGATAAGATTATTGGATTGAACAACTTTCAAATTTCTATGTTTTGATTTTATGCAGAAACAATATTCGCTATTTTATTATTCTGCAATTAAATTATGAATTTTAAGCCACACTATATTTATTCAGTTATGAAATAAATTTTTATAATTGTTATTTAAGTCTCGAAAATATGGCACTCGAATGAGCAAGAATTCGGGTCGTCACATATGTTTTGCCATAAATATGATAAAACAATTCAACAGTTTATAATTTTACTAAAATATTAAAAAAAAAAAATTATATGCCGTAAAAAATAATGAAACTTTTTTTCTTAATTTTATTAACATATATAGACAAAAAGACTCACTATATATATTTTACTTATATTTCCATTAACAATTTTTTTATTGACATCTAATTAAATATGCATTTAATTAAGTTCAATTAAATGCATCGCATTTAAAAATTAAAAATTATTGATCATGTAAATAATCTCTTGAGTTGAATTCCACGTTCATACACCACAAATCTTGAGGTTGATTTTCACTTTCGTGCATCGTCAATATTGCTTAATTTGTTACATTTTTTTATATATAGGACCGCATATATTTAATGTTACAATTACTTTATTTTATATAAATTATAATATTTTGAGGGTTATTATCTCTATTCACCTTAGTAAAAAATATTTGGACGAAATTTTTTATTCATTCTATACAACAAATATTTGAATCGCATTATTTAATTTAAATTTGTGTAACGCCCCGAGTTCCGAGGAGCGCAGGAACGTCACTTTTCTAAATTCTTGAATAAACTTTGTTGCGGAAAAATGATTAAATATTAAATATCGCATTTATCAAATAAAAAATTAACGATAATTCAAATGGAATAAGTATTTTCGTACAAATTTGTAAAAATGATAATTCTTGATAAAATGAAACAATCATTTCAAAGTTCACGACTCTTAGAAAAATATCAATTTGTAATTTTCCGTCATTGCCCATCACTCGCCACCGTCTACGAAATCTGCAAAAATTGTTAAAATAACGGGTTAAGCATTTCAAAATGAAATACTCAGTAGACTCATCGCCAATAATTAATCTACAAGATAATTGAACAAGTAATTATGCAAATAATGTAGTGACATTCTTTTCTTATTCATAGGCATCACATAGTGAACGCAAATGAACACATTCTTTTCTTTTCTTGGCTAGCAGATAAGTTATGCCCAGCATAACATAATTCTTTATCTCAAAAGAGATATTCTTTTCTCATGCAATTAAGCATAAAATCACACAAATCCACATAACACATGCAATTATAATATAAATCAATTATTGGGGGCGAGTCTACCTTATATCCGATGAGTGCAAAGTTGAGCGGGAAATGACTTCAATTTCTTTAAATCTCCGTACGCTTCGTCTAGCCCATAAGTTACCTTAGTCTTTTGAAATTTATAGTTTAAATATGATAATTTACAATTTGGGGACCAAAATTGATGTTTTGAAAAATTGAGGGACTAAAATAAATACTTTGAAAGTTGAGGGACTAAAATGAGTACTTTCAAAAGTTGAGATTTATAAATATACATATACATATATGTATATATATATATATATATATATATATATATATATATATATATATATATATATATATATATATATATATATATCATCAATATGGACCAAATCGAAAGATTTTTAAAATATGGGGCTTAAATAATTGCTTTTAAACATTTGGGGACTAAAATGTAAATCTTTTAAAGCTTGGGCTTAAAATCAAATAAATTAAATCATCAGGGACTGAATTAAAATGGGTTTGATACTTAGGGGTTAAAATAATAACTTTTGAAATTTAGGACTGAAATGATCATTTTAAAACTTGGGGGCTAATTTGCAATTTCTGAAAAGTTATTAAATAAAATTAGATATATATCTTTTCTTTCAGATCAGAGAGAGAGAGAGAGAAACGAAGGCGGCGACAGAGAAACGAAATGGCGATCGGCTGTGCGAAGGTTCTTCATCAAATCCGGAGTCATAACCGACGATTGGCCGGCGGAAAAACTGGAGCAAGGTGGTGGTGAGCAGCGGCCAACACAAAGTTCAGATTTGAGAGCTTAGATGAGATATTTTGTGCGAAGAAAGGGCGTGAAACCGAAGCAAGGATCGGGGCTTGAAGCGGTGATTTCCGGCGAGAAATGGTGGTTGAGGTAAGAAATAAACTTCTTGATTCATGGGTTTTTCCTTGGGTTTGATTTGAGGGTATTTCGAGTTGGGACTGAGGAGTGTGGACTGTGTGGTGTGCGAGTTTCGGATTTGGGTGCAGTGGTGATTTGTGCAGGTTTTTGGGTGGTGGTGTTTGGGTTGTGATGGAGGTGGCTATGGTGGTAGGGAGATGGCAGTGGTTGCAGGTTTGTGGTCTGCGGTGATGGTGGTGGCGACTGGTTTGATTTCTTGGTTGCAGGGAAATGGCTGATTGTGGTGATTGAGGTGGGGATGAAAATGGTTTGGAGGTCTGGTTGGTCGAGGTGATGATGATGATGATGATGATAGAAGGCAGTGACCAGTTTGGTGGTAGTGCTGCAGGTGATGAGGTCTGGGAGGCTGTCTTCGGTGGTGAAGGGTGGTGAAGATGATTGGTAGTTTTCGTTGGTGACATGGGTCTTGCAGAAAATTGGTGATGGCTGTGAGATGCTGAAGAAATGCAGTAGAAAATTACCAGAAGGATTGTCTGGCCAGGGTGAGCTCGTGTAGAATGAAAAATGGGATATAAGTCATGGTTTGTGTGCTGAATTTGGTAGATTGCTTGTGTTCATCTGATTGGGATGAATTGCAGGATTGTAAATGTCATCTTAGGAAGTATGAGGGAGAGAATCAGGGAGTTTGAAATCTGAAAATGGAAGATTGCTTGTTGAAGTTGGTAACATGCCGATTGAGGATGGATTGCAGGAACTGAAATCACTTAATGCAGAATTGAGGGGGAGATTTGATAATTGGCAGTGCAGGCTGGTGGATGTGATCAAAACGTGTGTGAATTTGAAATAGAAACATGTGAGATTTAGGGGAAAGAGTGAGAGGATCATGGAGTGTGAAAAATGGAAATAGGAGGTGGAATTATTGGAAATGTGGAGGAAATGGATCTTTCATACCCATTGGAATTGTGCTAAAAACTAAATTTTTGGAATTAAAGGAATTTAACTTGGACAAATATCAAAATAACGAAATAAATAAATTTGGACTTTAAAATCGTTAAATTTTGAATTAAGATTTAAAATTGTGACGTTGGGATATTTTGAATAAAATTCTGAAATTTGAATATTATGAAAATTAATTTAATCTCATTTATAATTTGGATTAAAATACATAAATAAATAAATAATGAAAATAAGGTACTTTCATAAAAATTGAAATTGAACTACGATAAATTTAAATAATTTAAATTTTAACTTAAATTGGTTAGACGAAATTGTGTTTAAAATAAATAGGTAAAGTCATAGCGACACGTTTTAAATAATATTTAAATAAGTCACAGAAAATTCTCGGTCGCTACAATTTGAGCAATTGTTTAAATATGTTTTGTCTATAGCAACTTTCATGTATCACACGGTTGTGAACAACTGAAAACTGTAAAAACAATGTATTATTTAAAAAGGTTTTTCAAAATTGATGAGAATTGTAATTCTATTTTGAGTATTCGTTGAAAGTCTGTATCATTAATCAAAACAAATTATGTGTTCTACTTTTTTCTTTTCTTATTTTGTAATAATATTTACAATAAAATCATTTCATATTGTTATTTCTTACGACGCACGAGTGTGGTACTAGTACAAGGGAAAAGATAGAAATACCTTGAAAAGGTTATTCTCCAGTTCAGATATGCTTGAAGAGCTCCCCCTTTGTGATTCCAATGACCCTTGTGATGGTGGTTGCACAGATCCTTTCATCTCATCACTGTCCTTTCCTTTTGGCACTGTTACAACAATCCCACCTCCAAGAAAGGCCTGTCTAGCATCAACAACAGTCTATGAAGACAGTCAGACTCGCGACCTATCCCATCTTTTTGCGGCAGCTAAACACTTACTCTACTTGATCTCATCGTCAAATTTAACTCATTTCTCTATTCTCACCTAAAATCAAATTTCCACCACTAGTGGCGCTACTTTTTCAAACCCTGTTATCCCTACCAGAGGCAAACGACACCATTTTTCGAGCCCGTGTTAAACAACGTTGTTTTTATGCCTATACCAAAAATCGTGATACAACGTCGTTTTATGATGAAAGTGATGAACAATAAAAATAGGGCATGGCTTTTTTAGATAGTACTAATGGTGACTCGTACGTTGTACGAGAAATAATTATCAGTTGATTTCTTTTTGCGTGAATAAGACAAATTATGTAAATATACACGAAGTATGTTCTTTAACATTTATTGCTACCAAATGAATGAATAAGGGAAAATTTATGTCTGTGTCAACGAGGGTAACGTCGTAGGGAACAAAATGCATATTTGATGCGTCCATGAGTAATGACAAGTCCATTGCCTCTGATTTTACAGAATTGTGTACGATTCCTGAATTTAGAGGACTACTGCTGCCTGAAGATGATAGACTGGATAACTGTATATCTTCCAACTTGTTACCTGTCATTTTTCCCCCCAAATGTATCCATTTCAGGGCAGTCGGGACTAAAGTTTGAGCCCTATATTTCCTGGCACCTTCATCACCCTCACTGTGCTTGTAGAGCACATAATCATGATACGTTGGTGCAAACTGTACGATGAAATAAAGGACACCAAAGGAAGGAACAATTAGGTACTATAGAATAGACTTTGCTCCTAAACAAGCACGTGACCGGATTAAAATATCACCCAGTGGACAATATCATAGTAAAAGACATTTAATTTCAGAGCATGTGCAACGCTTGAAGAAAAATCGCCAGAAATATCAATATTTGCACCAGCAATTTCCTTGTAGGGGAATGCATAAAGATGACCTGGGAACTATTCTAGATATTGGCTCTGTTCTCTTTACTATTTTGAGGTCGTTTTCTATTTTTATTTTCGAAAGCGCAAAAAACGCGTTCTCTTTACCATTTTCGAAAACACATTTTGGAAAACGAAAAAAAAAAAATTATACACAAAATGCAAAACGTCCAAACCTCGTTTTGGGCGTTTTGTGTGTATTTCGATAAAAAAAATGTCCAAAAAGCGGAAAATGCGTTTTGGAAATTTTTTTTTTTTTTTTTTTAAAGAATTATCTTAATTTGAAACTAAGCTTAATATAAAGTTTTTATTTTTTTATTTTTTTTATTATTTTTTTTAGAATTATTATAGTTTGGAACTAAGCCTAATTATAAAGTTTTATTGAATTCAATATCAACATTACAAAAAAAAAAATTAAGTAAGAATTTTTATTATTATATTTCAAAAAATGCACTGAGAAATGGACTCTGATGGTTTTGAAAGAACTTGCATTTTCTCAATTTTAATAGAACTAGAGCTTTCTCAAATCCCGAACCTGACCAAGCTGTGTTAATATAGACTCTTAATGCTCATATTAGTGTATTGTATGTAACCATGTTTTCAGTTTATTGTGAAAGGAAATTTGAGTTTGAGTCAGAAGTATTCTGCAAACAAATTAATTAAAAATAGTTTAAGTAATATTCTGCAAAATTTCAAATAGAACTTGTTTTCTAGTTTTTCATTTTCAAAAACAGTTTTCAGAAATGAAAAACCAAACGCGTTTTCAACAAATTTGAAAACAAAAATGAAAACAGGAAATACAAAACATTTTTGAAAATGAAAATACAAAATAAAATACAAACAGAACGCCACCAAACTTCTACATTCAACAAATCACTTTCATTTAACCTAAAAAGGAATTTAATTTTCTCCAGTATACTTTATCACGTGAAGATTCACAGAAGAGAACCTGCAATAAACAAACATGATTCAAGCATAGTTCTTGACGACTCATAGCTAAAACTGCTTACATATATACAGCATGCTCATACATTTACAGTGAATTACAATCCAGAATTTTGAACACTATCTTACCCATCTGCTCTTTTTATGTGTACTGATGATATAGTAGGTGAGACACCTGCTCCATTAAGAGGAAGTTTGGTCCATCAAGAATTTTTATCAAAAAATTTCAAACTCAATCTCAACCGTCTATCTTTAGTCAAGCCCACAATTTTTTACTTTTCAAACTAATTTAAACTACACATTCATAAAAAAATACAAAAAAACCACAAAAATAAAAAACTTTTCTTGGAATAAACTGGCTCTAAGCCATAAGACACTTATCCTCAGTGGCGGATCCAAGATTTCTTTTTGGACCGAGCTGAAATCAAATAGGAGAGTTGGTGCGGGAGTTGGAAGGGGGGTGCGCCCTCCTCTTTCGGGGGGTTGCCCCCAAATTTTTTTTTCCAATGGTAAAGAAATAATGTATTAAAATCTATATTACATTCTCAAAATCAAATAATCTAATATCTAAATCACATAATCTAAAACTAACCCCATAAATATTATCTAACATTATAACTGACATTCTCAAATTTAAAATCACATTATAACTACCACGAAATTAAAATCAGAATTTAAATAACATAATGCTATATAAATTTATAATATGCATCATATTCCCAAAATCAAATAACAGTCTACAAATCAAATAATCTAAAATCACAATAATCTAAAATTGACCAAACCGATATCATATTTTCTAATCACATTCTTAAAATCAAAATCTCAAAATCAATATCAAATTCAACTTACGCACTAACCTTGCTGATTATAAAAATGACATTCGAAAAATTCAAATGACACGCACCGGCATTAAAATGGCATTCCCCCAATTCAAACAACATCAATATCTTCACTGTTCAGACTTCAGCAGAAGAACTGAAGGCTGAAGCAGTCAAGCTGAAGCAGAGGAAGTGAAGAAGAAGAACCTCAGGTCCGACGGCAGGCGGCGCCACCGCTGTAAGGTGAGGACGAGGTGAGCGACCCGGGTCCCAGACGAGAAGAGCGGTGGAGTCTGGAGAGCTGAGCTGCGCTGCCTGAGCAACTGCTGCCTGCAGGCTGGTGCTGCTGGTGCTGGCGTGCAGCGGTGCTGGAGCTGGCTCGCTGCTGCTGCTGTGCTACAGGCAGAGGCTGATTGTTGGAACCTCAACTTCCGGAGCGGCACTGCGGCGGATGGCGGTGGCGGAGCTGAAGGTCGAAGGAGGGGTGAAGGTCAAGGGCGGAAGGTTTGAATTTTGATACTGAGGGTGAGGGGCGGAGTCGGCGGAGGAAGTGAGAAAATGACAGAGGAAGCCAGGAAGGAAATGGAAATGGAAATGGACGCTGGGAGAGGGAGTTGGGCTGCTGTTTGGGTAAATTTCAAATGGGCCGATTTGGGTAATTATTTGGGCCGAACTATTAACTAGTTTTTTTTTTTTTTTTTTTTTACAAATTCTGGCCCATACAAGCACTGGGCTACAGCCCAGTATGGGCCAAAGCTAAATCCGCCCCAGCTTATCCTAAAATATAGTTGATTATTAATTTAATAATTAAAATCTACCATCACAAGCATCGCCAGTTCCCCATCAGATAAGGTCCACATTTGTTCTCCTTTACAAAAACAAATATGTAAACAAACAAAAGAATAATCAGCACTAAGCTTCTCCCAACCAAGACATAAGCCACAAAAGCTTTTTTTGTCCTCAAACATGCAGGTACATTAAAATGATGACTTTGGAGGACTAAATGAACATCACAATGAGAATTAAAAATATTCAAACATTTCTAGCAGAACAATGACAGTGATGGTGATAGAAAGAGAAAGAAAAGTAAAATGAACATCAGAGTAAGGATTAATTAAAAATATTCAAACATTTCCAGCGGAACGATGACAGTGATGATGAGAGAGTGAAAAGAGAAAGGAAATTAAACTCTAAACAGAACTTTCACATGATGAAAGAGTAATATCTTGCAAAAATTATCAATTTATATGGTTCAATGGTGAAAATTGCTGATGTACCCCGCCCCGGGAATGACATACTAAATGAATAAAATTACATGGCAAAGCTACCAAAATATAATAATTCAAGCATTAGTAAAATTGTAATTTATTTAGCACAGGATAAAAATTCACAAACGAAAAACCTTCTTGTTTGCCTCAATGATTTTTTTTGCATAGGGATAGATATAATTCTTGTTTCTACCGTGGCTCTTTTCTCCACTTCTTTCTTGTAAAAACCACTAACAAAATCCATGTATATGCATAAAATAAAACCAAGTAAAAGAGCCTTGTAAGTGTGTGACAGAATTGTACAGAAATACGTATTTTAAGTCTTCGTCTTTGAAAGATCAATATTGAGAGAGATTTGTTTTTTTTAATGAACTTAAATGTTTTACTACATGTTTTCGCATGTCCAATATTTTTTACTTCTAATGTATTTGTCACGACCCGTCCCAGATCATCCTATTGGACCCAGAACGTGACGTGTGCCGATGACAAGTGCCAACAAAAGATTGGACCCACCATCAAGGAAACCTTGACTTTTCTATGACTGTAAAGAATTTTCTGAAAATTTGCCATGATCTTCCCTATAAATAAGTCTAAAATCACCTGAATAGCATCAAGATTTTCCAAACGTACATATATCTCATAAATAGTGGAAACCACCTGTTTCTCTAACACATTCTAATCAACTAAATATAACTAACTCGATCATTTTAACATCACTTACAGTACATCCCAAATGAATATAAAATGTTGAAATCGCAGTGAACCCATAAGCTTAGATACTTAAATCAATAAAATCATACAATCTTATTATATATGTGGCTTGACTTGGCAAATCAACAGGCTCCAAATGCTTCTTAACTCACATTCACCTGCATTCTATAAAAAATACATGGAAAAATATATGAGTTTGTAACTCAGTGAGTGGACATTTCATAATTAAGTATATGCTCTCATTTATAAATATTTACTAAAAAGATTTTACTACGTTAACTTTAAGAAATTCAAAGATATGATAATTTCTTCTAAAACTGTAACAGCTGTGATAGTAAAATTCTTTACTATTTATTCTAAATAATCAACTCTAAAGCATATGAGTATAAATAATATTATATAATGAAATTCTGAATAAAAATATCATTTTGCAATACTATAAGCTGAATCCTTTATTCTGTAAACTGAAAACTAAATTCTGAAATCTTAAATTCTGATGAACTGTATAAATACTGAAAAATCACACCAAAGGTACCCATAATCTGATAACTCTGAAATTCTGAGATACTGTAATTCTGGTCATACGTGCGCAGAGCTGCCCGAAGGCTATAAACTGGTCATACACTATTGAAACGCATTCACAATAGTGCAGAGCGGGTAAAATAACATATCTGGTCATACACTGTGGAAACAGATTCACGACAGTGCAGAGCGGGTAAAATCACCATATCTGGTCATACACCGTGGAAACGAATTCACATCAGTGCAGAGCAGGTAAAATCACTTGGGTACTTTCTGGTGGTTTTTAAAATAATTTAAATATACTGGAATATCTAATGCTGATAGAATGTCAATGAAATCCTTTAACTGAACTAATTCTAGCTTTAAAAGAACTGCTTATAATAAACCTCACTTTATTCTTAAAATCTTACTGTAAACTGAATGGTTAAAAATAACCAAGTTCTGCAATTTATATCATTCAATATAGGGACTATAATAAATAAACATTCCATAAATGTTTTAGAATTAAGATAAATTAAACAAGTGCTTATTTTAAAAAAATAAAGTTATCCACTCACAGAACTATTGATTGAAACCTAGCTGGGCCAATAAGCCTTCTCCAATCTCCATATCATCTCCTGCAACAATAATATAAATCTTTGGTATTAAAATCAACATATCAAGTCATTGGAAATCGGCTAATACCTTCTATAACTTAATCTCTTCCCATTCCATTCGTTAGATTACCCAACTCATATAATTTACTATAAGCTTCTTTTGATTCTCTAATTATTTTAACTTATTCTCCTTTCATATACTTATCAACCAAATCATCTAATTCATCCATTTTCATTCTACTATAAATGGTGCACATTAGTTTCATCTGGATTTATTTCATTTGCTCATTCATTTTCTTTAACTTCGTTGCAAAATCAATAATCAAAAGCATAATTGCGCACATTTAAATCATCAATAAACCGTCCTTGCTCATTTCTCTTCCAGTAAACTTGATGCTTACTACCTCTATGTCATAACACGATAATTTCATAAGCTAGATTCCAAGATAGTAATCTTATTAAGTTATTCCTTCTTGCTGATTTTGCACAATAATAATTTCTTCTCTTTACCAATTGTAATTAATTATTATTATTACTTGATAATTTCTTGTATTTAAAAATTCCATGGATTGGGGACAAAATTCTAGTTGCTGAAAAACATCCTCATCTTGCTTAAATTCGAGAAGCCAAATTTTCAAATCCTTACTTTAATTAATTGATACCATATTCACAATTTCACACAAGAAAATCAAAGGATGAGTACATATTTCACAAACCCATTTCATACTTTTGTAATTCAACACTACACAGTTCTTCCACACACATACACACACACACACACACACACATATATATATATATATATATATAAGTAAAAATTTCACTTATCTCTATACATTGAAGAATCCGAGATTGAGCTTTTAGCCAACCTTTATTTTCTTCATCTTCTCCTCGTTTTCTTCTCCATTCCTTCCTTCATTTCTTTCCCTCTCGGCTTCTCTCGAACCTTCTCTGTTTTTCTCTATCGAAACCCCCAGCAAAAATGGGCTTCGGTTCAATATTTGATGTATAAGTATAATGAAATTATAAACAAGTCCCAACTCTTCATATAACATAGGGTTTAGTCCATAAATTTCAATAATAGAAAACTAACCCCTTGAAATTATAACTTGTCTCAATTATGTCCTTTAAATACTTGTAATTGTAAAATAGAACCCATAAAAATCATTTAGTTAATTTAAGTCCTCACAAAAATATTTTCTTCAATTTAAGTCATTTCTTGACTTTGAAAATTAAAAAGTGGGTTGTTACAGTATTAGTTTCATTACTTTAACATTTTAAAGCATTATTTACTTGATGGCAATGACCGGTGCACTAAAACACATATCAATTCTACAGATTTCCTACTTTAGTTTTACGTCCACCAGGGAAGTATGTTAGTCATCACAAGTTTACAAGTTTATATGGATTGTTAAGTCAACACTGATAAGTAGGAAGTCAATTAAAAGAATATCAGTGGCAAACAGGGTTGATGCCCAACAAAGATTAATGTTGCTTGTGTTTATTAACTTATAATTGTATTCCGGTTTCAAAAAAGAATTGTGTTTCCATGTTACAACAAGAATTGATTTTCATAATCTCCCCAATCAACATCAGTAGGAGGAGAAATAAAAAACCATCAAGTCAATCATGGCCGTGAAGAGGATTAATATATGTTTCAAGTAAATAGAGACTATTGTAAAGAAAGATTTATGGTTGACAAACAAAAGGAAAATACAGTGATAATAATATACGATTGTTAATGCCTTGGAAACTAGTTCACCGATCTAATTCTTTCAAAAAGAGGAGGAGCACTTTTAAAGTAGTTCAACACGGGCCTGCCTGCAATAGAGTAAAACACAAATCATTTGGCATTACACGAGAAATTCTTGAGAACAATAACCCACAAATAATGATATGAGAATACAATAAAAGTCTTAAATAATTAATTGTATTTCCAGAAAATCAACCTTATGGAACAACACAACTGAGTTAATCCAATAAAACAAAAATTAAAAAAGTGGTATAATTTTAATTTTAAAGATGGAAAAGGATGGCCAGGTAGAACAACACATTGTCTCTCTACATCTAAAGGTTTTCTAAGGTTCTCTTCTCACGTCTCCACTTCCGCAATTGCAATTAAATGAGCTGTCTGCTCAAGCTTTAGAACATAATGGGTTTCTAGAAGCACTTCTCTGAGTTGTTTGTGCTTTGAAGCCCACTCCTTTTTCTCAATTCAAATAGCAGCCCCATAATATATTGATTGTCGAATAGTTGTCCAGGTGAACAATCATATATTTAGGAAAAGTCTCATCACAATATTTTAGGAAGAAGTCTCACATGCTACGTTAAAAATGCACTAAAATTGAGATATCAAGATGCATTTTATTGTTTTTTTTCATAATTAATAATTATAATTCATATTGTCAAACAAAAATGGAAATATGAAGCCCCCCAGCCTAGTCACGTTTGGTGTCACGACCCCTCCCACATCACCCTACTGGACCTGAAACGTGACGTGTGCCGATAGCAGGTGACAACTAAATGTTAGACCCACCACCAAGGCAAATTTGACTTTTCTTATCTTTCAAATTCACCTTTAAAAATAAACTTGATCCCATAAAAATTAATAAAAATTTTGACAAAGTCTCCCCTATATTATTGACATAACCAACTTGTAATTCAACGTCAAATCATCAACAATCATGCATAATAATCATACAGACTTCCCAAAACCTTCCAAGCATAACATTAATGTAATACGATAATTGAAATTCTTAGTCAATTCTTTTTAATATATATATATATACACCCCGTATTACATAATCACCAGGCCTATTACCGACAAGGCCACAAAAGAATATCATAGCCTATAATATGAGCCCAAAAGATAACTTCTAAATACCATATCAGAATAAATCATAGAAATGCCTACTTTTTAAGCTCGTCTGGTGGCAATGGCTTTATCCACGCTGCTCAAAATCTGTAACTTCTAAAAGCTTACCAAATTAACTCCGAAAAATGATTGTTTCAAAGCTTCTTGAGAGCTGCAGAAGCTCCTTCTATGCTGTAAAGGTGGGGAAAAACATGAGTTTGTGACTTAGTGAGTGGAATTTCTGAAATAAACGTATTTTGTAAACCTTGTAAATTTATGTTTTTATATGTTTTCCACAAAAAGGCATTTATCCAATTTAATTGCATATTAAGAAATCCATCAGATTCTCTCCATGAACTTAATGGTTGAAACATAGTTGTATTAGATCCTTTTATTTGATAAGATCTAACTGGAAGTCTTAGGTGGCGTTTTGTTTGTATTTTATTTTGTATTTTCATTTTCGAAAATGTTTTGTATTTCCTATTTTCATTTTTGTTTTCAAATTTGCTGAAAACGCGTTTGGTTTGTCATTTTTTAAAACTGTTTTTGAAAATGAAAGGCTGGAAAATACGTTCTGTTTGAAATTTTGCAGAATACTACTTAAACTATTTTTAATTAATTTGCTTGCAGAATTCTACTAATTCAAACTCAAATTTCCTTTCATAATACACTGAAAATATGGTTACATGTAACACACTAATGTGAGCATTAAGAGTCTATATTAACACAGCTTGGTCAGGTTCGGGATTTGAAAAAGCTCTACTTCTATTAAAATTCAGAAAATGCAAGTTCTTTCAAAACCACCAAAATCCATTTATCAGTGCATTTTTTGAAATATAATAACAAGAATTCTCACTTTATTTATTTATTTTTTTTGTAATGTTGATATTGAATTCAATAAAACTTTATTTAAACTTAATTCCAAGTTAGGATAATTCTAAAAATAAAAAAAAAAATTTATTTTGGCTTAGTTCCAAGTTAGAATAATTCTAAAAAAAAGTAATAAAAAAATAAAAAAAATAAAAATTTTATATTAAGCTTAGTTCTAAGTTAAGATAATTCTTTAGAAAAAAAATCCCAAAACGCGTTTTCCGCGTTTTGGACATTTTTTGTCGAAATACACTTTTTTTTTTTTTTTGTTTTCCAAAATGCGTTTTCGAAAATGGTAAAGAGAACGCGTTTTTAGCGTTTTCGAAAATAAAAATAGAAAACGACCTCAAAAGAGCAAAGAGAACAGGGGCTTATATTTTCTATTATTTGTTTTTCAAATTTTATTTCTGGAAATTTTGTCATTAATTTATTCGTTTAATATGTTCGATTTCTAGAATAAGTTACGTTTCATATTTTGCTTCTTTATAATTCATTATTTGATATTCACAATATTCTTCTATTGATTTAAGCATTGATTTTCTATGATATATTCTATAATATTTTAGATAGTCTTCCAATACTTTTGTTTCATCATATTTTTATTTTCTAGTTTTCTCTTTGTCTTCTAAAATCATTTGTATTTTCGGTAATTGCTTCAAAATTCTATTATAATATTCTCTCTTTTTCTCTAATAATTTTAATCTTAGTTTTTCTTGTCGTTATATATTTTTTTATTCTCTTATTTGATCCATTAAGTTTATTCTTTATTCTATTATTAAATCTAATTTTTCATTTGTTTCTATGTCTAGATATCTAACTAATTGAGGATCTGCACTATGATAATCCATTTCTATAATATTTATATAATTCTTCTAGTATGTCTTTGTGAATTAAATCTAATATTTCATTTATGATAAAATCTTCCTTTATTAGATCGAAATTTATTAGATCATAAATATCTCTTCTTATATCTTTGTCTAAATCTTTTAGAGTTCTTAAGATTTCTATTTTATAATTATCGGGTAGTATTAATGTATGCATAATCATAAATCGTGGCGTATATATTATATATTTATTTTTGTCTTTTGTCATATAATATTTATCTTTTTGATCTGTCATATGGTTCTGATACCAATTGAGGGGGTACTACTATGAGCGAACAAAAATCAAATAAAATCATATAAACAAAATTAATAAAAGTATATAAATATAAAGTTTTAAGGGTTAGGTTGTAACTTTTCTAAATTCTAATGGGTTTAGTTGAAATATGATATTTAAAGGTATTTTTGGTAGTTTCTAGTGTTTAAGGCTATTTTTAAAAGGTATAAAATTGTTTGGGTATTTTCAAAAATTGGTAAGTTTTTAAGGGTATTTCCCTATATTTCCCATGCTCATTTGTCATCGGAGTTAATTTAACAAATAATCACCCAACTTTACCCTTTATTACCACTTGCTCACCCAACTTTAAAATATTACACATTGCTCACCCAATTTCCTTTAAGCATTTCTCATCCTCCATCACCCGACTCATTTTCATCCATTTTTCTCTTGACGAAAATTTATATATGGACGATGAGAATCTTAGGTAACACACTATTACGTTAAATTCTACCCCACTTCGCTAAAAAAGCTGCTATAGGACTAAGCATTAAAAAAAAATTATTCATTTCCTATATTAATGTCCCAAATTCAGATTAACATATGGCAATATTTTTAGCAAATGAGGCAAAATTTAACAGAATCGTATGTCACCTAAGATTTCCGTCGTCCACATGTCAATTTTCGTCAAGAGAAATGGGTGAAAATGAGTTGGGTTATGAATGAGAAATGGTTAAAGAAAATTCTATGAGAAACGTGTAATATTCTAAAATTGAGTGAACAAGTAGTAATATATGGTACGTTGGGTGAGCATTGGTTAAATTTACCTTGAGTTTGGTCCGGCCCACGAGCCGTACCTAAGAAATTTGAGTGGGAAACGAGCCGAGCTGAGCCGGTCTATTTCCCACATGAGACGTCCAAGTCCGGCTTGTGAGCCCGTTGGCTTATGAGCCGGACGAGCCGACCCAAGCCCATGACGTCTTTTTTTTTTTTTTTAATTTTATATTTGAAAAAATTAAAAGTTAAAATAGAAAATTGAATGGAACATTGATGATGAGGACCGGAGTGGCCCAACGAGTAAGGACCCGTTGCATGTACCAGTGGGACCAATAACGAGGCTAAGAGCTAAGAAGATCGAGTAGGCAATGCTGGGGTTTATGCAAGCTTGGATGGACAAATGCTCAAGTGCAAGGTCGAAGACTCCATTTTCAATGCATGACAAGATGGAAGAAGAGCCAAAACCATTACATTGCATTTGGGTCAAGGAATAACAAGAAAAGAAGGCAGAAGGCCTTGTACTTTGGTTCCTTCTACAGACTTACCCACTTCTCATTTGCACCTATCATATAAGACACTCCCGTCTCCCGGGAATACTTTTCCCTTGAGTCGTTCGAACACTTTGGGACGTTGCTGTTCATTTTCTATTCCATCATCAATCACCAGTTTAAACTTTGGCAATTTCTGGGCGAAATCAGTTGCCATCATGTTCACTCCAAGTGGTTGTGGGAAAGGGTTCTCGTCTACCTCCATCTTTTTCTTAGGCTCAAGCGTGATCCTTCTTGACTCGATGGCTTCCTGCAACACGTATCGAAAAACCAAACAATTGTTAGTCGTATGGGACCATGCATTATGCCATTTACAGTATTTTTTACCCTTAGTTTGTTCAGGGTTTGGCAACTTATGCTTATCACTCAATTTGATTTGCTTATCCTTATATAACTTGTCGAATTTAAGGTCGGCCTTATTAATGTCGAAAGAAAATATCTTAGCATTCTTATTTTTCTCTTCTACAGGCTCGTTTTTTATTATCGCGCCAGATTTTGCTGCCAAGGGACAAGCATGTGGGTCCCCTTTTACTAGTTCGGCCAAGCATACTTCGGTCTGGTCGACATATCCGTCACCTACCATGTGTATGTCAAAATCTGGGTCTCTATAAAAAGTCCGTTTACTAGAATTTTTCATTTGCTCTTCTTCTCTCAGCAAACGTTCATATCGTATTATGTTGGGGCTCAACTGAAATAAATCAGGGAACTCCCTATCCTGGAATTTCTTCTTGAGGTCAAAACTCAGGCAACTCTGAGTGATTCTAACGAATTCTTTTTCCGGCAGAGGTACAAAGCATTTACTTCTAGCCGTTTTAAATCGTTGGAGGAAGCTTTCGGCCCACTTGGTGGGCATTTGCCTTAGATTGGCCAAATCGGTCAGAGTTACCTCGGATTCTGTTTTATAGAACTGGGCGTGGAACAATTGTTCTAATTGTTGCCACGTTTGCGCAGAATTCGCTGGCAGGTTAATGAACCAAGAGAAAGCCATCCCTGTTAAGGAACTTGGGAAAAGCCTCATCTTATAATAGTCGGTCACCTCTCTACACTGCAATGTGAATTGCCCTATGTTCTCTAGCGGGAGACCTCCCCCAAACTAGTGAATAGAGAGAGTTCTGGCACATGTAACCCCTAGGCCAAGGATAAGCTTGATCCACCCAATCTGGGTATGGGTTAGTGTAAGTCGGTCTAACATAAGGATGCATCCCCACTGCCATTTGATCTCGTACCATCTCAGGGACTTGATCCCTTAACAAGGCGTTGGGATCATAAGGGAGTCCTATAGGTTGATTTCCCCCCGGTGGTGCTTGTGGCCTAACATTTGACACAGGATTTGGTAAAGGAGTTGGAGCACAATTACCATTGGTGAAGTTTCTATTATTCGGCCCAATGTGGTTACTATTCCCTCCATCGTTAAGATGTGGAACATTTTGTCCATTATTTTGGACATTATTCCTAATTAGTGGGTTACTCCCCAAGTTTGGAACTAGGTCACCCCCCAAGTTTGGCACTGGGTTACCCCCCATATTCGAAGTTAGGCAACCTCCAGGTTTGGCACTGGATTTCCTCCCATGTTTGAAGTTGGGTTACCCCCCAGATTTGACATTGGATTCCCCCCCACGTTTGAAGTGGACGGTCTGAAAGGCCATTCCGTCCCCTGATTTGGACTTGAGGTTGGGGAACTATGTCCTGCAATAGTCCTGGACTGAAAATGATGTCCTATATTTGGAAAAGGTTGATTGAACAACTTGACCTGTCAACTTATTCATATTATCATGCAATACTTTTAGTTGTTTGGCCATATTATCAAATTGTTTTTCTCTCTCTGAATAAACTTTTCCATATTATGGTCATATTGTAGATTTACTTGCTCGACCACGTCTTGAGCGAGTTCGTCGAATAGCGCGCGCATGGTTCAAGGATTCAAATCCGTCATGGGTTCATAACGGTTATGACTCTCTTCCTCTATTCCTGGAGGGCTTTGTTACTCCTCATATCTTTCAATTATAGACGGGAGGTGATGGCTTGCTGTTTCCTTATCGGAATTCTTGTGAGGCATGATGATTCACTTCGTATCTTCAAAAACACACCAAATTGTCCCACTGGGCGTGCCAAACTGCTTCGCGCGGAGGTCACCTCGCTAACAATTACCAAAAAGGGGATCAGACGAATGTGTAAGGAACAAACCTCTCGAGACAAAGTCCCAACGAGGGGTGCTATATTGATGAAGATTACGGTGAAGACAAAACGCTTCCAAGGGGCGCAAGCATACAAATTACACTAGGAGTTTGACGATAAAAGTAAAGATAAAGGAAATTACATACTCTCTTGTTGAGATTTGATTGATTGGTCTTTCTAAATGACTAAGTTTTTACAATATATACAAATGTACGAACTTCTTCAATTGCTTTCAATATTTGAATCTTTGGTTTGCCACCTTGTTTTGTAACACTTGCATGGATTAACTTGTTTCCTTCACGTTACATAACTGTTGCCCACGTCTTTGTAACATCAACTTGCCACGTTGCTTTAAGTAACTTCCACGATTCAACACCTCAACTGCTATCTTCGTTAACAACTGGCCATGTGCTCATAAGACAAGTGTCAGAACTTACTTCCGCTTGCTCAGTCATCCAACGACTTCGTCGCTCGCCCAATCGTCCAACCTTTTGCCTATAATGAGTCTTTAACGTTGGGCCTCTTTCGGTTTGGGCCAAGATTTAGACCTCTTGTACTTTTTGGTATTTTTGGACGTCAGCAAATATGTAGTTAAAAAGTAATTTAGAAAAAAGTATATAATTGAAAAGTGATTTGACAAAATGTATTGTTTTTAAACAATTTACCAAACAGAAACTTTTACTAGAAACAGGCATATAAAGTTTGTTATTTTATTTTATTTTTTATTTTGTTTATTTATTTGGCTATAGCTCTATAGAGTTTGTTAATTAACTGAAAGATTGGTATGCCGCTTTCACAACCGATATATAACTTCAAATTCGCAAGTAAATACGAGAACCTTGTTTACAAAATTTATGAATATTATTAATTTTTTTTTCTCGAAATGACCTCTTTTTCTCATCATGTTTATTCGAAAGAAAAGACTTGTGACATGGTTTTTTCTAAAGGATACTCACTTGCCATGTCTCGTTTTAACGTGCCATCTCAAATTTAATTCATTTTACGTTTTTCTCATTTCCCTCTAATCTCAAGCCCATACATATTATTATTTACTTGTTACTTACATCCATTTTTAACATATCATCACATCACTTCTTAGCAAATAGAAGGGCACCAACACATATGCTAGGCTTTCCGAATAATATGCACAAAAAGAATCCAATAAATACAAATCCCAACTCAAATTTGGTTGACTGGGCATAACCATAATCGTAATCGATAATAAAATAATGATTTAAAACTTTGCTAATGTTAACTTCTAGAGAGGTTAATTGCCAAAGCAATTCAAGTTGTTCCTAGACGGGAAAAGAAAAAGTGAAAGCTTGATGATCAAAGTGAAACATTGAATTAATCTTACATACTCGAGCATTGCAGCCACCATCATAGACTCTCTTAGAAATTAACCCCATTAACCCAACACTTCCTCCTCATATACCAAATCAATACAACTGATCTGTTGCTCGAATCGCGCAGAGTATGTTGCTCGATTCAGGCACATGTTCACTTGAATATGTGCATGTTCGCGTGAACATGTGTCTGAATCGGGCAACACAGTGTGCCCGATTCGGACAACAGATCATTTCTAACCAAATCAATCTTCCTATTAACGTGTTGTTAACATTAATCATAAAACATCAAACAAAATGTATTTTCAACAATATAGATCCCAACTTCATTATTTTTTATCCTTGATTTAGGTTGTCATCTTTGTTTTGAAGGATGATGTAACCTAAGTTTGTCATCAGCTGTGCGCGGTCTAAACATATCCTTTCAATGGACGAATGAATTCATTTTAGGGAAACAGAAATTTTTCTGGTTTTCGTTAATTTTTTTGAATATCAGAACAAGAACTTCACTCCCCCATCCTTATCTAGTGAATTAACAAATTTGGTCCCAGAAAATGTGGCACCAAGATTTTAACTCCCCACCCAAGTTGCATGCTGAAGTTTCTGCTGCTAAACAATATCTTGTGTCGTTTAAATTACTATTGTAAGAGTGTGTTTGGTATTGATTAAAATGAGTTTTTTTGAAAAGTAAAAAATTGTGGGCTTGACTTTTGATGGATGATTGAGATTGAATACTGTAGAAAAATGAGAAAAATTTAATGAAAATCAAACGGGGGCTAAGGAAGTTTTACTGTTTACGAGATCACCGTAATAGTAAATATGTGTGAGCCAAATAAAAGAGAATATGGAAACAAAGAAAATATATGATTACCTGATGGAGAACAGGAGGATGACATATAGGAGCAAGCGGCAACATTTTTGGACGATTGGGAGCAGAAGAAATAACCTGAGGGGCGTTTTCAACTTCAAATGGTCATAACTTTTGCATACGATGTCCGTTTTGGGTCCATAAGTACTTTTCGGAAAGGTCTCGACAATTCGGACCGGACTCACGGCTTCTCCGTGACATGTACTGGACTTTGACCGTTTGAGGACGTTTACTGTGTTAAAACTACATTTTTCTTTATTTATTTTCGATATTTTATTGTTTTGTGGGTTAGGCCCAGTCCTATGGCGTGCTTAGGGTCCATTAGGTTATTATTTAAGTTCTTCGTGTCTTATTGTAGGGTTTAGGTTGATTTCGAAAAAAAGAATCATTCTCTTTCGAATTGCAATCCGTGTTTGTCGATTTCTTGACAATTTTGTAGTGCGACCTACATCAGTTGGTATCAGAGCGTTCAGGTAACGTGGTGATTCTTCTTTCGTGACAGAAGAATGGTTTGTTGGAGAGGACGTGGGCGTGGATGAGTGGCTACGCAGAGGCAGGATGCCTTAGCTACACTGCAACAACAGATGGAAGTGATGACCGAACAAATGATTGGTTTGATGGCCCTTGCAGGGCAGTTTCAGGGTCTAGCCGAGCATGGACAAGGGGACGGTAGGGAACAGGTGCGGCATCTGCGTGGTGATGTTCATGCAGCAAGCGACGCAGGATCCGATGTGGTGGCCGAATCTGGAGAAGAAGAGGGCGGAGACCACTTTCCTGACCTACCTCCGTTCATTCCTCCTCAACCTAGGAAGCGGCGGCAAGGTGTAGGAGAGGGTTCTCGTGGTTGGGAGTCGGGATTCAGGGTTGATATTCCTGAATTTAATGGTGGATTGGAGGCTGAGGAACTTTTGGATTGGTTGTGCGCAATCGATGAAATCTTTAAATTCAAGGAGGTACCGGAGCATAAGAGGGTCTCGTTGGTGGCCACCCGTTTTCGTGGCCGGACGGCCGCCTGGTGGCAGCAGGTGAAATCCAGTCGTGAGCGGAGGGGCAAATCGAAAATCTGTGAATGGAGTAAGTTGAAGAAGCATATGAAGGAAGCTTTCCTCCCCTTTAATTATGCTCATTCTTTATATCAGGGCCTACAGAATTTAAGGCAGGGTCCCCGGAATATAGATGCTTATGCGACGAAGTCCTTCCAACTAATCACGCGCAATGATCTAGATTAGTCCGAGGATCAAATGGTGGCCAGATTTATTGGGGGTTTGCATTTACCCTTCCAGGACACGCTCAATATGTTTGCCCCCGTCTCCGTGTCAGAAGCTCATCAAAGAGCGCTGCAAATAGAGAAGCAGATGGTTCACCGTATGAATCAGGGAAACTCGCCCAACAACAATAGTGGAGGGAGGGGGCAATCTGCGTCCTCGGCTTCACAACCTCCAGCGAATAATCCTTCCTTTGGGGGTCGTGGTGTTTCGTCCAACAATTCTGGGGGCGGCGCTGGGCGTGGAAGTGGGGGTTTGAGGTGTTATGGTTGTAATGGGTTGGGGCATAAGCAGGCCGAGTGTCCAACGGCTGCACAGGGGCGAGGTCGTCTAGGCTTGCTGATAGGAGAGGTTGAATATGAGGTTGTAAATAATGGTGAAACAGTACCGATTCCAGAAACTGTGCTGGAGGGTGATACCGGTCCGTTATTGGTTGTGAGGCGGTCATGTCTCTCACCGAAGGGAGCTGCTGAGGACTGGCAGCGCAACAACATCTTCCAGTCGACTTGTACTGTTGGGGGACGAGTATGCAGATTTATTATTGACGGGGGAAGTTGTGAGAATGTTAGATCGGCAGATGCTGTGGCTAAATAGGGATTAACACAGGAGGCACACTCGCATCCATATACATTGGCTTGGCTTAAACGAGGGATGGATATCACGGTAAGTCATCGTGTGCTCGTAACGCTGTCCATTGGTTCTATTTATAAAGATAGTGTTTGGTGTGATGTTATCCCGATGGATGCATGTCACATATTATTGGGGCGACCGTGGAAGTTTGAAAGAGGGGTTATGCATGATGGACGAGCCAACACATACAGTTTTATGTACCACGGAACGAAGGTGGTTTTACTACCCACGAAGGAGACACCATCTTCTCCTTCTAATGGGGCTAGTAATCACCTTCTAACGCGGGGCCTGTTTGAGAAGGAGATGAAATCTGTTGGCATGGTTTATGTGGTGGTTCAGAAAGAACTGACTGATGTGAGGAAAATTACGGACCTTCACCCCCAAGCTATCTCGCTCATGGAAGAGTTTACCGATGTTTTTCCTCCGGAATTACCAGACGGGCTTCCTCCTTTGCGTGATATACAACATTAGATTGACTTGGTTTCGGGTTCTTCTTTACCTAATCGCCCTCATTACAGGATGAGTCCTACCGAGCACGAGGAGTTGTCCAGGCAGGTAGAGGAGCTGTTGGCTAAGGGATATGTGCGGGAGAGTCTCAGCCCTTGCGCTGTTCCTGCTATGTTGATTCCGAAGAAGGATGGCTGATGAGATCCCGGTCGGGGAATCTCGTCGAACACGCGGAATAACGATATTTAAAACCCTAGGATAGATCTAGATCAGATCGACACAAGACAAACAACGAAAAATAAGGATAGAACGACGATAAAGCCTTGACCCGACAATCACGACGCAATTTATGGCGATGCGGATTGAAGAACCAAGATTGGTGAACGCCACAAGGACTTGTCAATTTCCTTGATAAGTTTCGAATTTGGAAACGCCACAAATATTCTTGCGAATATTTGATAAGTTTTCTGGAAGAACGCCACAAAGATCGGATCTTTGATAAGTTCAAGAAAAAGAAGGGAATAAACTCAACCTCTCAATTTTGGAGAATCCTCTCACAAATTTTATTAATCAACTCAAACTTGTCTCTTTACAATGAATTGAAAAAGCGTATAAATAAGCAAAATAACCTAGTATCTAATTTACTCAAAATAGAATTCTAATTATGCTAAAATTCTAAAATAGGAAAATAACCAAAATAGAAAAAGGAAATAAAATAATGAAAAATTCCGGAAAATCTGGCCAGCTTGTTTACGGCCGTGAATAATTCTTTTACGGCCGTAATCACCTTTCTGATCAAAACTGTACCATCAGTTACGGCCGTGATGAATTTCTTACGGCCGTGAAAATGTCCCTGTTTGAATGTTACGACCGTAACTTCCAAGCTTACGGCCGTAAGCCTCGTTCTGTTGCAATTTTCCTTTTTTCTTCGACAATTGATTACGGCCGTGATAACATGATTTACGGCCGTGATTATATGTGTTACGGCCGTGAAGGATGTCCATTACGGCCGTAATGCCCTTTCTACATAAACAATTTTGTTTTCTCGGCTCGGCTTGATCCGTCCCTCTTCTTGGCTCAACCCCAACACGGAACTTGCTTCGTTTTGCACGTAGATCATTGTCATATTGTCGATGGCTCGATTTCGCCCTTCGATGCCTGGTCTGGATCACATCAATGGCAGTTATCAATGTGAGTGGACAGTCGAGCGATCAACCGTATTACAGTGGGGTACCGTTTTCCCATTCCCCGTTTGGATGATCTTCTTGATCAACTAAGCGGCTCTACGATTTTTAGTAAATTGGATTTGAAGAGCGGGTATCATCAGATTCGTCTCAGGCCGGGAGATGAATGGAAAACAACCTTTAAGACTCGAGAGGGATTATTTGAATGGATGGTGATGCCGTTTGGGTTGTCGAATGCTCCAAGTACCTTCATGCGTGTTACGAATGAGGCGTTGTGGCCGTTCATTGGTCATTGCGTGGTTGTCTACTTTGATGACATTCTCGTCTACAGCAAGTCAGTGGATGAACATGTGCGGAACTTGCGTGATGTGCTTACAGTTCTGAGAAGAGATTCTTTCTTCGCTGCACCTAATAAGTGTGTGTTCTTTACTGATCGAGTGGTGTTTCTAGGATATGTGGTTTCGGCAGCAGGGGTACTGGTGGATTCCGAGAAAATTGAGGCGATACGACAGTGGCCACTGTTAGCCCAAGAGTAAACTAACCAAGAGGGGGGTGAATTGGTTTATAAAACTTTTTCGATAATAATCTCAAACTTAAAAACCAATAGGTACAAGTAATAGCACTTAGTGTTACAAGTAACTAAACTATCAATGTAATGTGCTATATAAGTGTAAACTTAATTGATAAGGCAAGTATAGCACTAAGATAAAGCGTTGCACAATGTAAATTGATAGAATAGAGTAAGTGCAATGTAAGTAAATAAAAGGGATGAGAGAGTGCAAACGCAATTTATGGAGGTTCAATCAACCAACGTGATCTACGTCCCCCGTTACCGAGCTCTCCGTCACGAGCAAGGCCAAATCCACTATTTTGGTAACTTACAACAAGGAGTACCAAATCCTTAGGCGACTTACAACAAGGAGCGCCTATCCTTTTACAATCGAGTTTTCACACGGCTCTCGAAACCAACAATCGAGTTTTGACAAGGCTCTCGAAAACCAACAATCGAGTTTTGACAAGGCTCTCGAAACCAACAATCGAGTTTTCACAAGGCTCTCGAAACCAAACAATATAATGAATTGAGTTTACAATTGAAATAACTCTCTTGACTAATGATATACTCAAATTAAGTACCGAGAGAGTTAGGCTAACACTTCAATAGATAGCAATGAATTAAGCTCGAGTGTTAGAGAAAAACTTTGATGCAAATGATAATGAAAAGTTCAATGCAATCAAACAAAGTTTTTCAAATGATCTCTTGTTAAAAATATTGAATCAAATTACGTACCAAGAGATGCCACACTTGAATAATTAACAATAAGTTAAGCTCAAAGTGTTTAGGCAATGGAACTTTGATGTATCAAATGATAATGAAAAATGTAGCACAAATAATCAAAGTTCCTCAATTGGAATTTCTCTCTTTTAAAAGATTAAAACAAATTTAGAACAAAGAGAGACTTACACTTCAATTCCAATATAGTGTGAAGATGTTGAAGAAGTTTAAACAATGTAAAACTAAAAATCTTCACAAAACTTTCTTCCAAAAATTTTGATAAATTTGATAAAACAAAGTTTAGATCAATCAAAGTTTTATGAAAATAAAAGATGAATAAAAACTAAGTAAGAACACTGAATTTTCACAAGAAAGTTTGTATAAAATCTTATCTAAGTTGTTGTTATTGAATGCAAATGTGATGGCTATTTATAGATGAAAAAATTCAAGTTCAGCCAGTTTCGGTCGACCAAATTTGGAGTTTCGGTCGACCGAATCTTCCATATAGCCGTTACAATTTTACCGTTGAACTTTCGGTTGACCGAAAAATTTCGGTTGACCAAAAGTTCGGTCGACCGAAATAGTTCGGTTGACCGAAAGTCAACTGTTGACCGTTGACTTTCTGTTGACTTTTGAAAAATATGAAAATTTTCGATTTTTAGGTTTCTAACTTATTTTTCAAAGTGGTTTAACATAGTATAATCATGATTTAAGATCAAATAACCTTTGAAAGACAATCTTGACTAAGATGAAAATATTTTATGCAAGTGATGAATTTTCAAATAAGTTTCTTGATGCATAAAAATCATTTTCGAGCTCTTTGAATTTCATCGCTAAAGATTGAGAGTGTTATACCTTTACATATGTTAAATCAACTCTAATCTTGTATGCTTGAATTCTTGATCTTCATGTCATGCTTTTCAACCTCAATTTTGATCTTTGAATATCTTCAATTCTTTCATGATCTTCTTTGCGTCTCATGTGCTCGATCACATAATTTTGATTTATATCTTTGAGAGACGATTTGAACATAGAGTGCTTTGAATATTTATCATTACATGAAACACTTGAAGCACACTTGTTAGTAACACAATAAATTTTTGTTTGTTATGATCAAAACAATAAGGTCAAATTTACCATAGGTCAACAGCCACAGCCTCATACCTTGACGGATGTACGCAGCTTCCATGGCTTGGCATCATTTTATCGGCGTTTTATTCCACATTTTAGTTCGGTAGTAGCTCCGCTGACGGATTGTATGAAGGGGATGACTTTTCTTTGGGTGGAAGAGGCAGATCAAGCGTTTGCTGCTATTAAACAGAGACTTAGGAGGCCCCCATCCTTGTTCTTCCAGATTTTGGCAAGCCTTTTGCCTTGCACTTTGATGCGTCGAAGATCGGTATTGGGGATGTGCTTAGCCAAGAAGGACGTCCGGTAGCCTATTTCAGTCAGTAGTTGACGGGAGCTCGTGGTTGTTATAATACCTACGACATGGAACTTTATGCAGTGGTGCAGGCTGTACGTCATTGGAGGCACTATTTGTTCCACCGGGAGTTCATTTTATATAGTGATCATGAAGCTTTGAAACATTTGTCCACCCAGGATGCCATCTCTGGTCGTCATGCTTCGTGGATTTCCTTTCTGCAGCAGTTCACATTCATGTTGAAGCATCAATCGGGCGCAGTTAACCGTGTGGCAGACGCCTTGAGTAGGCATCATAGTTTATTGGGGCGATTGCAGGTGACAGTTCCTGGTTTCGATACTTTCACTGAGCTTTACAGTTCCGATCCATTTTTTGGGCCCATAATGAAACAGGTGTTGGAAGGGCAGAATTCGGCGTTTGTAGTCGATCGGGGTTTTCTCTTCAAAGGAGTCCAGTTGTGTATTTCGGAATGCAGTTTGTGTGTGAAAATCGTTTCGGAGTTTCATGGCACAGGTCATGTGGGGCGAGACAGGACGGTTGCATTGATATTGGCTTCTTTCTTCTGGCCTACTATTCGTCGAGAGGTTGGTAAGTTCGTGGCCAGATGTCGTACTTTTCAGACGGCTAAGGGTCGGGCTACTAATGCAGGGCTATATCGTCCACTGCCTATTCCTGAACAACCATGGTCCGACATTAGTATGGATTTTGTTGTGGGGCTGCCTCGCACACAACGAGGGTTTGACTCGATCTTTGTAGTCGTGGACCGCTTTTCTAAGATGGTCCATTTTATTCCTTGCAAGAAGACTACGGATGCGGTGAATATGGGGTTACTGTTTTTCCGCGAGGTGTAGCGATTGCATGGGTTGTCGACTTCTATTGTGTCTGACAGGGACACGCGTTTTGTGAGCCATTTCTGGCGTAGCCTGTGGAAAATGATGAACACGTCTCTAAATTTTAGCAGTGCATACCACCCGCAATCCGATGGGCAGACAGAGGTTGTGAACCGTTCTTTGGGAGATTTGTTACGCAGTCTAGTTGGGGATAATATTCGCTATTGGGATCGTTGCCTTAGCCGAGCTGAATTTTCTCACAATCACGCGGTCAATAGGAGCACAGGTTTCAGTCCCTTTCAGATAGTGTACATCGTACTGCCTCGTGGTCCGGTAGATCTCCTCAATTTGCCTAGTAAGACTCGTCCGCATGGTCGTGCTGTGGACTTTGTAGACAATCTGAAACTGGTGCATGCGCAAACCCGTGACAAACTGATGGAATCAACGGTACAGTATAAGTTGCGGGCAGACAAGAAGCGTGGTGATGTTGAGTTTGACGTGGGGGATTTTGTATGGGCGGTTCTACCGCGGGAACGCTACACTGCACATGAGTACAACAAACTTTCAGGGGAAAAAAATTGGCCTCGTTGAGATCATCGAAAAAATAAACCCGAATGCTTACCTTTGAAACTACCGGGCCATATTCGTACGGCCGATGTGTTTAATGTAAAGCGTTTGATACCTTTTGTAGATGACTCTTCTTCGGATGACATGGCCTCCGATTCGAGGGCGAATCGCGCTGACCCCAGAGGGGATGATGGAGAATAGGAGGATGGCATACAGGAGCAAGAGGCAGCATTTTTGGACGATTGAGAGCAGAAGAAATAATCCGAGGGGCGTTTTCAACTTCAAATGGTCATAACTTTTGCATACAATGTCCGTTTTTGGCCCATAAGTACTTTTCAGAAATGTCTCGACGATCTGGACCGGAGTCATGACTTCTCCGTGACATGTACTATATTTTGACCGTTTGAGGACGTTTACTGTGTTAAAACTACCGTTTTCTTTATTTATTTTCGATATTTTATTGTTTTGTGGGTTAGGCCCAGTCCTATGGTGGGCTTAGGGTCCATTAGGTTATTATTTAAGTTCTTCGTGTCTTATTGTAGGGTTTTGGTTGATTTCGAATAAAAAAATCATTCTCTTTCGAATTGCAATCCGTGTTTGTCGATTTCTTGACAATTTTGTAGGTGCGACCTACATCATTACCTAAATATCTTTGCCTTCAAAATCCATTTCTGAACCTTGATGATGCACACTGCATCAAATCTTATGTACAACAGTTGCAGTTTCTGTAGCTCTGTAGATTATACTTGTCAATACAATCTTCGTATCTTTCCTTAAGTGTTTGAACTGTGACAACAATAAACAGGCATGCCACAACACAAGAAAATGGCTAAATGAAAAGGGAATTTCACGTTTGCCTAGAACAAGAGAAATTTAAGAAACATTATATGTATATTATTCTTTGAAAACGGAATAAAAGTAAAAACTCGAACCATCCAATGTGATCTGATATTGCGTATAAAAACATGATATAGAAGGCTTTGATAAACTTAATGGTGTATCCTAATGTGAGGAAATCAGTGACACACCCAATTATAGATATAAGAAAAAGACTTGGAGCAACTTTCATGAACATTTCCGAGTCTCGACCAAGTGCAATATCCTAAATATTAAAAAATATGTGTCTCCTCTCTAATAGTTAGAACTTTGTGATGCTTAAGATTTCTAATTGAATCTTTTGAACAAGAAAACACACAAGTGAAAGCAAGATACAAATTCTATCAAAGACTGACCCATAATAACACACCAATTCATTGGCCGATTCCACACTAAATCATCTTTGTGAAGAAAGTGACATAACTCATGAATAAGCCTATAATAGAAGAAAAATATTACCATTTCTTCTCTTCATCTGGAATAGTCAATGGCACTCGTTTCTTGGCGTCTCCTTGACTCCTTCCTCTATTGAGACCGTCTAAATTGTCACCATGCACATAAGCATCAGACTATCACAGTATAATAATGTCAAATGAATTAAATACAAGAACATTTTCCTGATGAATATACCTAGATAGTGATTTAAAATAATTCAATTTCCCTTTCATAATTGAAACAATATGCCGATAACAGTTTAACTGAAACTTAACCTAAATACTGATGCTAAGCAGAACACATTTATTATCAGTTCATCCATATCTTCTTGACCACACCCTTAATGTATTTGATGAAGGTTTATGAAAAAAGTTCAAAAGATTAAAAAAAAATAAAAAATCAAGGGACGCATATTTTGCATATTTCTCAATGAGTCAAGCACTGACGTCAAACAAACTTAAGGTTTATCAAAAAGAATAATTTCACAAATGGATTTGATCATGACAGCTACCAAGGAAATTTGAACTCTTTATTTACTAAGCTCTACTTGATTGTGGTTCAGTGACAATTATTATTATTATTATTATTATTATTATTATTATTATTATTATTATTATTATTATTGTGGCGGAAAAAAATTAGTTGTCGTGGTTCGTCGAAAAATACTGCACAAAAAACCTTGAATACCTCTTGATACAAACATTGGATCGATGAGTTTGAAATGGAGAGCAGTGGCTGGTTGGAGTTGTGAAACTCGACTAGAACTCCCAGGCAAAGATTAACCTTCAATCCCTAAATTCAATGTAAACTTGATTTATTCTTCATTAATGCAAACTAGTATTTCTCCCGTACGATGCACGAAAGTTATTTAAAAATATAAATTTCGATAAGGATTTGTAAAACTTTAATGTTTATATATAATTAACACAAATTCAAAATACATGAAAAATAATATTATACAACAATAACTATTAAAATTCAATAAATAATATAACTAATTCAAATTATAATAGCTTCTTTAAATAGTAAGTGAATTTATATATTTAAGTATTACACGATTGTTAATTCCAATATATTTTATGAGCAATTATTAATTTCAAAGAAAATAAAAATATAATAATTAATTTAATGATATATCATGTTTGATGTAATATTATGGTACAATATTAATTTTGTACATTCTCCTCTCATATTTAAGTTCTTCCACTTTTCATTCAAAAATATCAATTACAATAATTATAAAATGGGGCTTAACTTAAACCCTCGAATATTTGTATTTAACCAATAATTTTTTTTTTTTTTTACTTATAAAATAAAATAATCAAAAATGATAATTATGTTAATTATAATGAATATCAAGATGAAATAGACATTGCATAAATTATAAGATCATTACAATTTATAAATAAAAATATAATTTCTCAAAATACTTTTTAACCACACACATTTTCTCTCCACTTTTTAACTACACACATTTTCTCTCCACTTTTTAATTTCTCTTGCTTTCACTCACTTAGATCAATTCATAAAAGAAACTCTGATAAGATAAGGAATTCAACTCATCTTCATTGTTAGTAATTTTGTTGGAATTTATATCCCAGAAGCTGTCTTATTTCTTCATTGTGAAGAGAGCTATGATACCATTCACTTCGCTTTCTCCACAGTTTACAACCCAAGTACCTGACCAAAGCATTAAGGAGACATGATGTAATTTATGATAAGAGAGAAAAAGGATGGGATGGGAATGCAAGATGAAATATTCCACCTTTGTGAGAGGCAAGTAATAATATATTTTCAAGGTAGGAATTCTTTAACCAAGGAAGTTATTAGAAGAAACAATTACGAACCAAAAAATCTTTTTACCTGGCGATCAAGGAGTGAGAACAAAAGGAGGCACATCCCTTCTTGGCCCTGCTACTGAACGATATACATAAACTTTGTCAGCTTGACTGTCATCATTTTCCTTGTCTTTCATTACCTCAACATTCAATCTCGACATCTCCCTAGCAAGTTGTTGACATGCATTTAAAGTCACTTTACTGGACGACATCCAAAATGACTGCATTTTCCCATATTTCACTATTCTAGATAGAAGAGCAGCATTCCCAAATGAACAATCTCTTATCTCAAGCTTCCTTAGCTTTGAACAACCTTCGAGAACAAACTGCACCCCCAATCACTTCCGCTAACAAAAGCCACAGAAAGAGTCTCGTGGTTTTTGCATACTTCCCAATATACTCAAAAGTCCAATCAGTTAGAAGGCTTGAAACTGAAAGCCTCTGGAGCTTAGTGCATGTTTTAACCACTGCACCAAAGGCCTCATCCATAGGCTCATTTGTGAGGTAATCAGGCTAATGTGGATTCATTATACAATGACGAAAGTGGGTAAAATTGGGGCAGTTCTGCACAGAGGTGGCAACAGCAGAATTAGTCACCTACTAGTAAAAGTAGAGTACATAGTGGAGTTTGCTGCATCCACAAGCTACAGCCACAAAACCCGACTCAGTCACCCCATGGTGAGATGCTGGTCGTAAGGATTAGCAGGGAAGAATCACAGTTCTTCAAGCAAGGGACAACTGGATGCAACCGCCTCAAGCCCCTTGTCTTCAACTGTTGGGAATTTCGACACGTCGATTCCCACTTTACTTTTCCCACAGGATCTTTCAATGTTCAAAATAAAATAAGCAAACAAGAAAATAAATACGAACACAGAAATTTACGTGGTTCAGCAAAATGCCTACGTCTATGGACCCTCGCCAAAGCTTTTCACTATATATTAATTTGTTACAAATATATAGACTTTCACTCACCAACCCAATCCCACAGACCACAGAGAAAATACAACAAACGAGCTTTACCACATATAATTTCTACCCTTTGACTTACACTACAAAGAGTTACAAGAAACTTCACAATATGCTAGGCTCACAATTTTCTCTCTTTGATCACAATATGGCACTAATTAGCACTCTCTAATATGTTTGTGGTGGTGTATTTCTTCCTTGAATTCCTTCTCTATTTATAGAAAGAAATCTACATGAAATTCTCTTAACACCAAAACATCATGATTAGTCAAAACTAATCATTATTCCAAGACATCATAATTAGTCAAAACTAATTATCATTCAAATTCCATAATTAGCTCCACCATCCTTTGTTTCAACTAGGCACTCATTATGTTTCACTAGGCACTTGATTAATTTGGGTCAAATACCCAACAATCTCCACCTTGACACAAATTCGTCCAAGCCAAAACCAAATTCAAATATTGGGTAACAAGCAAGCATTTTTCCACTTTGACAGTCTCATACTCCACCATATGAGTATAATCACTCAGAATTATCAACGAATTCCGAGAATTTCATCGGCCCATGTCGAAACAAAATTGCTGAAATTTATGGTGCAACTCCCATGTTTGGTTCTCCTTGAAAGTTCATCAGCCATCGACATAAAGTAAACCACATACCTTGCATCTAAACCAAACCAATTCTGTATGCGAACACAGTACTCATGCCAGTAAAAACACATCCTCTATCATGGCAACTGGCATCATGCCATGAGGATGTCCCATCTTACTCAGAGTACATCATCACCACCCTCCACCAGGAGAGTCGCATTGTCCTTCGAGCAGTTCGCCGAGTCCGCTCCACCTTTTGGACAATTTCTTCTCACGTGCCCGGATTGACCACAGTTCCAACATGTCACCTTCTTCTTCATGGAGTTCCCTCTCTTCCACTTTTCAGTAACAAGCAAATTATTATTAGATGAATTATCGTCTCCACCTAATCGCCGCTCTTCAGAGATCAACTTACTTGTAACTTCTGCAAAGTCCACCGTTTCCTTCCCGTACATCAAAATCGGTTTGATGTGCTCAAACGTGGATGGAAGAGACCAGATGAGCCTCAACGCTTTATCCTCATCTTCAACTTTGACTCCAATAGATTCCAGTTCAGAAACAATCCCGTTAAGAACACTAAGATGGTCAGAGATTTTTGTACCTGCGCTCATTCTCAACGAATGAAACTGTTCCTTCAGATACAAGCGATTTGACAAGTTCTTCGTTTGATACAACTCTTCCAGTTTCTCCCAAAGTTCCTTAGCAGCAGATATCCCATGAATATTTGCAAGAACATTCTTGGCCAAACAAAGTCGTATTGTACTAGCAGCTTTCAAATCCAAATCTTCCCAATCTTCATCAGTCTTCCTGGATTCAATATCTTTTTCTTTATCAGAACTCTCAGTTGGTTTTCCCTTCAAAGCTTTGTGCAGACCCGCCTGAATCAAGACATCCTTGACTTGTACTTGCCACAAGCCAAAATTGATTCTCCCGTCAAATTTCTCCACATCGTACTTGACAGACATATTTTCTTTTGCTTCAAATTATTTGAACCACCTGTAGCTCTGATACCACTTGTTGGGAATTTCGACACGTCGATTCCCACTTTACTTTTCCCACAGGATCTTTCAATGTTCAAAATAAAATAAGCAAACAAGAAAATAAATACGAACACAGAAATTTACGTGGTTCAGCAAAATGCCTACGTCTATGGACCCTCGCCAAAGCTTTTCACTATATATTAATTTGTTACAAATATATAGACTTTCACTCACCAACCCAATCCCACAGACCACAGAGAAAATACAACAAACGAGCTTTACCACATATAATTTCTACCCTTTGACTTACACTACAAAGAGTTACAAGAAACTTCACAATATGCTAGGCTCACAATTTTCTCTCTTTGATCACAATATGGCACTAATTAGCACTCTCTAATATGTTTGTGGTGGTGTATTTCTTCCTTGAATTCCTTCTCTATTTATAGAAAGAAATCTACATGAAATTCTCTTAACACCAAAACATCATGATTAGTCAAAACTAATCATTATTCCAAGACATCATAATTAGTCAAAACTAATTATCATTCAAATTCCATAATTAGCTCCACCATCCTTTGTTTCAACTAGGCACTCATTATGTTTCACTAGGCACTTGATTAATTTGGGTCAAATACCCAACAATCTCCACCTTGACACAAATTCGTCCAAGCCAAAACCAAATTCAAATATTGGGTAACAAGCAAGCATTTTTCCACTTTGACAGTCTCATACTCCACCATATGAGTATAATCACTCAGAATTATCAACGAATTCCGAGAATTTCATCGGCCCATGTCGAAACAAAATTGCTGAAATTTATGGTGCAACTCCCATGTTTGGTTCTCCTTGAAAGTTCATCAGCCATCGACATAAAGTAAACCACATACCTTGCATCTAAACCAAACCAATTCTGTATGCGAACACAGTACTCATGCCAGTAAAAACACATCCTCTATCATGGCAACTGGCATCATGCCATGAGGATGTCCCATCTTACTCAGAGTACATCATCACCACCCTCCACCAGGAGAGTCGCATTGTCCTTCGAGCAGTTCGCCGAGTCCGCTCCACCTTTTGGACAATTTCTTCTCACGTGCCCGGATTGACCACAGTTCCAACATGTCACCTTCTTCTTCATGGAGTTCCCTCTCTTCCACTTTTCAGTAACAAGCAAATTATTATTAGATGAATTATCGTCTCCACCTAATCGCCGCTCTTCAGAGATCAACTTACTTGTAACTTCTGCAAAGTCCACCGTTTCCTTCCCGTACATCAAAATCGGTTTGATGTGCTCAAACGTGGATGGAAGAGACCAGATGAGCCTCAACGCTTTATCCTCATCTTCAACTTTGACTCCAATAGATTCCAGTTCAGAAACAATCCCGTTAAGAACACTAAGATGGTCAGAGATTTTTGTACCTGCGCTCATTCTCAACGAATGAAACTGTTCCTTCAGATACAAGCGATTTGACAAGTTCTTCGTTTGATACAACTCTTCCAGTTTCTCCCAAAGTTCCTTAGCAGCAGATATCCCATGAATATTTGCAAGAACATTCTTGGCCAAACAAAGTCGTATTGTACTAGCAGCTTTCAAATCCAAATCTTCCCAATCTTCATCAGTCTTCCTGGATTCAATATCTTTTTCTTTATCAGAACTCTCAGTTGGTTTTCCCTTCAAAGCTTTGTGCAGACCCGCCTGAATCAAGACATCCTTGACTTGTACTTGCCACAAGCCAAAATTGATTCTCCCGTCAAATTTCTCCACATCGTACTTGACAGACATATTTTCTTTTGCTTCAAATTATTTGAACCACCTGTAGCTCTGATACCACTTGTTGGGAATTTCGACACGTCGATTCCCACTTTACTTTTCCCACAGGATCTTTCAATGTTCAAAATAAAATAAGCAAACAAGAAAATAAATACGAACACAGAAATTTACGTGGTTCAGCAAAATGCCTACGTCTATGGACCCTCGCCAAAGCTTTTCACTATATATTAATTTGTTACAAATATATAGACTTTCACTCACCAACCCAATCCCACAGACCACAGAGAAAATACAACAAACGAGCTTTACCACATATAATTTCTACCCTTTGACTTACACTACAAAGAGTTACAAGAAACTTCACAATATGCTAGGCTCACAATTTTCTCTCTTTGATCACAATATGGCACTAATTAGCACTCTCTAATATGTTTGTGGTGGTGTATTTCTTCCTTGAATTCCTTCTCTATTTATAGAAAGAAATCTACATGAAATTCTCTTAACACCAAAACATCATGATTAGTCAAAACTAATCATTATTCCAAGACATCATAATTAGTCAAAACTAATTATCATTCAAAGACATCATAATTAGTCAAGACTAATTATCATTCAAAGACATCATAATTAGTCAAAACTAATTATCATTCAAATTCCATAATTAGCTCCACCATCCTTTGTTTCAACTAGGCACTCATTATGTTTCACTAGGCACTTGATTAATTTGGGTCAAATACCCAACATCAACTGTATCAAGGACCTGAGTCAAAGAATTAACTTCTATATCAGCTTATCAGCAGTTGCACATCAAGTAAATGAGTTTCTGTCATTAATGGGGGTGGGGTGGGGGATAAAAGACAGGGTTTAGTAACATATCAACGATTGCAAAACATACTATTCTAGTTTCCTGATTTTCTTCTCTGCTCTGAAGACCAGAGACTTTCCTCAAATTCACATGCACTATAAGTATTCAGCAAAAGAGAACTCCATTATAGCCATTAAAAGAACAACAAAGTAATTCCATCACTTCAAGTATCATTGAGGCAGACATATAAAAACCTGAAAGTGTGAAAATTTTACAATTACTGGATGCACTCTCGAGGTCCAGGCAAAAGCTCTAGCTGGAAGGAACCGTTACCAAGCTCTATAAATTGAGGAGCCCATAAAAGCAGTCATTTTAATTGGTCCAATGTAATGCTCTTATTGACCTTAAGAACTCTTAACGATTTACACCGACTGACAAGTCTCTCAAGTCTCAAGGGCATCAAAATAGACCTCACTGTCAAGGCTGGCAAAGTTAAGCACTTCTAGTGAACCAAAATTCTCAGGGAAGCAACTCAGCCAATTGTTTCTACCATTTGGTGGTATTATGCTTGAGTTAACAAATTGTTTGGCAAAAGGAGTAAGAGCTATTTGTTGGTGTAAAGGAAAGAACGAGGGAAAATCTAAATAGTTGACGGACTTCCAAGTCCAGAATTGTCCACTAAGTAAAGGAATTAAGAGGATAACAAATTAGGAAATTTAGGTCCTAAGCTTGCATCATAGTAAAAGATTACCATGATTGTATGAAATATTCATTTTAGTGCTGAGAGGAAAGGAATAGTTGGCCAAATAATCCTAAACATATTGTAAGTAGCAACATCAAGAATGGAATCTTCAATAATGACTAATGATTGTCAGGTGACTTGTGCCAACGAACAACCTACCAAAGAATTAAAACCTACTATTCTCTCCTCAAAGAAAATAAAGATTTTTTTTTCTAGTTCTAGACAAGTTTATTATAACAAAAATAAGATTAAAACCTACTATTCTCTCCTCAAAGAAATAAAGATTTTTTTCTAGCCATTTTATATGCCATTTACAATTATTGGATTTTGTGATGAATTGAGTGAATGAAAAAAAAAAAGGTGATTGCTTTGAGGAAATAGAGTGTTGACAGTTTAGCAAACAATAGTGTAAATGCACACATTAATAACAAAAACAAACCAGGATAAATCATATTCCTTATGAGGTAGAAAGTTAAGGGGAAGAAACATAGGACATGAGGAAAGACACACAATACTTTTTCCAATTGAGTAGATTTTGAAAATTGATCGTATGAAATAAGAGAAATTTCCCCAATTTTATGAAATTTGACCTGCATCAAACTCAAATACAACAAAGTCCAACCTTGATGAAACAACATACTTACCATCATATCATGAAACCAACTTAAGCTTATCATTTGTAACTTCTATTGGCCTTGACATATCTTTAGCTTCTGGAAATGTCCACATCCTATCAGATATACATTCAAATCAAGAAGTTATTTGGGTAAGAATATTTGCGAAGCAAGCTAAGTAGATGGACAAATTTTTGAATGAAAAGTCTGCCCCCTATGACAGTGCATGGAAAATGTGGAACTCACGAGTACAACCAATCATGAATATAAGTTGATTTTCTTATAAATAATTCAATGTGAATTTCAATGCCTAGATTATTAAATTGAACTAATTGACCAACAAATTGAAAGGAAAAATCAAGAAATCAAACTTTTCGGTGAATAGCATTCCAGCAATATTCAAGAATTGCTGGGTGGCTGCTAACTGGTAGTCTGTCAAGGTCAAGCTGATCAATTCAAGAACTACTGCTACCTTTCATGAACGAATTCCACAGTTGATGGATGAGAATAGAAAAATAAAAAATAAAAAATCAATAACTAACAAAATATTAATTTCCCTGAGGCTATAGAAATGGAGGCGATGCTGTCTGCTCAAACCGGGAGAGCAACTGAATTAAATCGACTGAGAACTAAATATCTGGAGGTGCATCTATGATCCGGTGCATAGACGTAATTCATCGAAGACTATGGTGAGGCGGTAGATGATGAGCTTAGGTGGTATGGACGAAGACAATGCGACTGATTCGATTGGAAATAGGAAAGAAATGAACCAGATATTTACTCATTTGAGTTCATAACAGGAGGCATGGGAGTCTAGGTTTGTATCTACAGACGCAGTGATAGAGTGTGGCGGGGTGGATCTGCAGCGGGGCGTTGTGCGGCAGGGTGGAGCTTTTCATTTGCCACAGTTGGAATTTCAAAATTCAAATAAAAAATAGGAAGAAAGGGTGAGGTGGGCTGGTGATTTCATCATTGGTAAAAAGAAAACACGGCAGCAAATTTTTTTTTTTTTATTCAGTGTTTATCAAAACGAAGAATGCAGTGGGCGGGAAAACTGAGTCAGACGTTTTCGTTTTTATAAATAAAATAAAATAGTATATATGAAATGAAATTTTACACAACTTCTCTAGCAGCAATAAAATAGAATTTCTTGATATTCAAACTAACTACTTGAATGTGTAGCTCCTTCATTAATCTAGCTAAATAAACCAAAAAACTCTTACGAAAAACTTCAATTCTTAAATAAAAATAGGGATTTTGTCTCCATCCAAGCCCAGATATTACAGATCCTTCCTCGCAGGGGCGGAGCCAGGATTTGAAGTCAGCGCGCGGGCGAAAATTAAATGAGGTTGGGAGGGGGGACGGGGGTGCCCCCGAAATTTTTTTTTCTAGAAAAATTAAATCAAATAGAGAAAAGTTAATTTCACAAATGACAAATAAATAATGTCAACTCAAATGTAGTACCTTAAATTCGTTCCTTGCGAGTTTTCATACTTTGAAATCGTTGTACAATAGCTTCATTATCAATCTTCAAAGATATATCTTTCTCTACATAAATTAATCAAATATATTAAAAAAACCTCAAATGCCAAATCAATATTATTTTCACAAACCTAATTAACATAACAAACTAACATTTCACTTTTTAAAACATTAATAATAATCATAAAAGTTTCAAGTTTCAACAATAAAGTAAGTAAAGAAACAATATTTTAAAATTAAAATAGACAATTGAAAAAAAAAAGTATTGTTAAGTTCCCGTTTAACAATACTTTACTTGTCAAGTAAATAGAGGGTTTAATTATTTCATTGGTCACTAGAGTTTTGCCCGTGTTACTAAACAGACTCTCTCTCTCTCTCTCTCAAGTCCATTTTTAGCAATAAATTCAGAACAAGAATGGCTGTTTTTACGAACTTTAATTCGGACGCAATTCCTTGTGTGCAAGATTCATGGTCATCAACTGAGGTCCTGCAGGAAACTGATAATAGAAATATTAGCTGTGGCAGAGGCAGATCCAGTTTTTCTGATGAGGAAGTTTTGTTAGCTTCAAAAACCCCGAAAAAACGTGCAGGAAGGAAGAAATTTCAAGAGACGAGACACCCGGTTTACCAGGGAGTGAGGCTGAGGAACTCCGGTAAGTGGGTGTGTGAAGAAATTTCAAGAGACGAGACACCCGATTTTCGATTTTAATTTTTTTTTTTTTTTTTTCATTGGGCTGACCCGGGGCAGCCCAAAAGTCCAGCGCGGTCCATGGCCAGCGCTGGGCCTGGGCTGCCTCCGCCCCTGCTTCCTCGCACTCTCCACAGCAATCACTGCAAACCACCATTCGAATCAACCGAGAAACTCAACTTTATTTTGTCCCATGATATATTCTGATTTTAAGAAGTAATTATAATATAAGTTCAATAAATTAATGTGCTCGAGTTTTTTACAAAATGACCTTTGTAGCAAGAAATTTCGAGCAATTTCTCAATGGCCTTCCTATCCACATGATATAAGCCACACCACCTTCAAGCTCCTTAAACCCCAAATCTTCTTCCACAATGCCATCTGCCTCAAAATCTTTTCTCCAATAAGAGACTTCTACAACATATTAAGTGAATCTTGAACTCTAAAATCCCATTTTATAAAGGAATTTCAAGAGTATAACATCAGCCTTTCATCATCTTCCAGTAAAAAAATTATTAGAAAACTCCATCCCCATTGCAGGAGCCATGGCCTGCTTCTATGCCTAATCAAACCCAATTCCAATCTCGATTCCAATGCCTCCAACATCTCCACCTTCATGTCCACCCTTAGATGGTTAGACCTCCACCTGCTCCGAACCCAACGCCGTGTCTTGACCCACCACCTAAACCTCCCTTGTAAACATTGAGAAATAAATGGAAGAAAATATATTAGTGGGGTTTTGTCTAATTGACTAGCATATCGCAGGGAAGAAGAAGAGGTCTTCATGTGGAGGGAATGTTACAACTCGACTTCCAAACTCAGGTCCTTCTTCTCTGATGGAGCACGAGATGACATGATACAAGACAAGGCGGTAGCCTTCCTGGATGGACTTTTGGAAGTATTAGATGGAAGTGGCATTGTAACATCTTCAAATGTGGATATATTTCTAATACAACATCAAAATCGCTATTAAGACCACTTTTCGGAAAGGTCTCGACGAGCGGGACAAGATTTACCCCTTTGCTGTGACGTATGATGGATTTTGGCCATTTGAGGACGTTACCTTTGTCAAAACTGCAATTTTCTAATTTTTAGTTTGGTAATTTTATGTTTTTAGCCAATAATTGTGAAAGCCCAACCCATTAAGGGTTGTTGGCCCAGTAGGGTTTATTATTTAAGTCTTTTGCATTCAGTTGTAGGGTTTTTGGTTGATTTCAAATAAAGACTTTGCTCCCTTTTCGAATTGCAATCCATTCTATTGTGTTTGTGTATTTGTGTATACGACTGTCTGCATCAGTTGGTATCGAGCACCAGGCAATGATGTGATATTGTGTTATGAGTATGGTTTGTGGTAGAGGACGTGGACGAGCGGCTGTGGGTCGTAGGGATGCATTGGAAAGTCTACAACAGCAAATGCAAGTATTGACTGAGCAGATGGAGGGGTTGATGGAACTCGCTGGGCAGTTTCAGAATGGGCCTGAGCGCGTAAAGGTTGATGGAAACTGAGTCAGACTTCTGCGTGCAGCTGCAGTACATACAACGAGTGAAGTGGAGTTCGTTGATAATGGTGATTCCGGTAGAGAAACGGAGGGAGGGGATGTGTCTTGACCTACCACCGTTACTACCCCCCATCCTCGTCGATGAAGACAGGGTGTAGGGGAGGGATCTCGCCAATGGGAAGCGGGGTTTAGGGTTGATATTCCTGAAATCAATGGCGGTCTTGAAGCCGAAGAGCTTCTGGATTGGTTGTGTGCAGTGGAAGAAATATTTGAGTTCAAGGAGGTTTTGGAAAATAAGAAGATTTCGTTGGTGGAAACATGTTTTCGTGGAAGAGCTGCTGCATGGTGGCAGCAATTGAAGACTAGCCGTTAACGAAGGGGAAAATCTAAAATATGCGATTGGAACAAATTGAAGAAGCATCTGAAAGAGGCCTTTCTCCCTTTCAATTATTCACGTTCCTTGTACTAGAGACTGCAGAATCTTGGGCAAGGTTTCGGAACAGTAGACGGATATGCAACATAATTCTTCTAGCTGGTGACATGGAATGATCTTGATGAGTCGGAGGACAAATTATTGTCCAGATTTATTGGGGGATTGCGTTTGCCATTTTAGGACACATTGAACATGTTCTCCCCAGTGACTGCTTCAAGAGCACATCAGAGGGCCCTGCAAATGGAGAAACAACTGAATAGACGCATGTCTCAAGATAGGGCACCTAACAGTAATAATAGAGGGAGAGGGTAGCCTTTCAATTCACCTTCACCTTCGTCGCCAGGCAGTGGTCAACCGGGTGGACGGGGTGTCCCAAACAATAACTTTGGGAATAATTCGAGTGGTTCAAATTCAAGTCGTGGGGGAGGCATTTTCAAATGTTACGGCTGTAATAGTTTGGGGCATAGGTAGGCGGAGTGTCCGTCGGCGTCTCGTGGTCGTCCAGGGCTGTTGATAGGGGAAGTACCAATAGAAGTAGAACCAGTTGTTGAGTCGGTTGCCATTACAGAAGCAGTCCCCGCAGGAGACACTGGCCCGTTGCTGGTTGTGAGGCACTCTTGTTTGTCTCCAAGAGGAGAGTCTAAGGATTGGCAACGTAATAATATATTTCAGTAGATTTGTACAGTTGGTGGACGAGTTTGTAGATTCATTTTTGATGGGGGTAGTTGCGAGAATGTTATATCTATGGAGGCAGTGGCTAAACTTAGTTTGACACAGGAGGTGCACCCACATCCTTATAGATTGGCCTGGTTAAAACGAGGTACTGACATTACAGTGAGTCATAGAGTTCTTGTAACACTCTCCATCCATTTATAAGGATAATGTATGGTGCGATGTGATTCCGATGGACGCGTGTCACATTTTGTTGGGCCATCCCTGGCAGTTTGATAGGAGTGTTATTCATGACTGGCGGTCAAATACATACATTTTCATGTTTCATGGAACAAATGTGGTTTTACTGCCCACGAAGGAAACGCCATCTGTTCCTTCTAATGGGGCCAGTAACCACCTTCTAACTCGATGATCTTTTGAGTGAGAAATGTTATTTGCCGGTATGGTGTATTTGGTGGTGCAGAAGGGGTCTGCTGTAGTTTAGGAGGCTGCTAAGGGCACTGTTCCTCACCCTCAAGCAGTGGCCATCCTTGAGGAGTTCGCTGATGTTTTTCTTTTGGAGTTACTTGATGGACTACCCCCTTGCCCGATATTCATCAGCACCAAATCGACTTAGTTCCCAGTTCCTCTTTACCATACCATCCCCATTACCGGATGAGTCCTGTAGAACAAGAGGAGTTGCGTAGGCAGGTGGAGGAATTGTTGGCAAAGGGGTATGTACGTGAGAGCCTCAGCCCTTGCTCAGTTCCGGTGTTGTTGATCCCTAAGAAAGATGGCAGTTATCGTATGTGTGTGGACAGTCAAGCCTTTAATCGCATTACAGTACGATATCGTTTCCCTATTTCTCGTCTAGATGATCTCCTTGACCAACTCGGCGGTTCTACAGTATTTAGCTAGTTATATTTGAAAAGCGGGTATCACCAGATTCGTCTTCGTTCGGGGGACAAATGGAAGACAGCGTTTAAGACGCGGGAGGTATTATTCGAGTGGCTGGTAATGCCCTTTGGGCTGTCTAATGCGTCGAGCACATTCATGCGTGTTATGAACGAGGCCTTGAGACCTTTTATTGGTTAGTGTGTGGTCGTCTACTTCGACGATATTCTTGTATACAACAGATCAATGGAAGCACATGTGCAACATTTGCACGATGTTTTGACTGTGTTGAGGAGGGATTCTTTTTTCACTGCCCCGAAGGAGTGTGTCCTTTTTTACTGATTGAGTGTTGTTGTTAGGATATGTTGTCTCTTCAGCGGGAGTGCATGTAGATTCTGAGAAAATTGAGGCGATCCAACAGTGGCCTTGGCCACGGACGGTAACTGACGTACTTGGCTTCCACGGATTGGCATCCTTCTACCGCAGGTTTATTCCTCGTTTTAGCTCGGTTGTGGCTCCATTGAAAGAATGTATAAAGGGAGGGACTTTTGTACGGACAGGGGAAGCGGAGGAAGCTTTTCTTACTATTAAAGAACATCTCACTGTAGCGCCAGTTCTTGTGCTCCCAGATTTTGGGGCTGTACTTAGTCAGGAAGGTCGTCGTGTGGCCTATTTCAGCCAAAAATTAACAGCAGCTCAAGGTCGGTACAATACGTACGATGTTGAGCTTTTGGCAGTGTTTCAGGTTTTTCGCCATTGGAGACATTATTTATTCCAGAGGGAATTCATCCTTAGTGACAATGATGCTTTGAAACATCTTTCGACACAGAATGCTATCTCAGTTCGTCATGCTTCTTGGATTTCCTATCTACAGCAATTCACATTTGTGTTGAAGCATCAGTCAGGGGTAGTGAATAGAGTTGTAGACGTGTTGAGTCGACGTCACAGTTTGTTGGGCAGAATGCAGTTATCCGTTCCTGGATTTGATACTTTCACCAAGCTCTACGAATCTAATCCATATTTTGGTCCTATAGTTCAGGAGGTACAGAAGGGGTAGAACCCAGATTTCGTGCTCGAGCAGGGTTTTCTTTTCAAAGGCATCCAATTGTGTATTCCAGACTGTAGTTTGCGCCTCAAAATTGTGGAGGAATATCATGGTGAAGGGCATGTGGGCCGCGATAGAATGGTGTCCTTGATTTTAGGTTCCTTCTTTTGGCCAACTATATGTCGGGAGGTTGCTAAGTTTGTAGCCAAGTGTCGTACTTGTCAAACTGCAAAGGGGCGTGCTACTAATGCAGGATTATATCGTCCACTACCTATTCCTGATAGGCCTTGGTCTGATATCAGCATGGATTTTGTGGTGGGCCTTCCTCGCAACGCACGGTCATGATTACATTTTTGTAGTCGTGGATCGTTTTTAAAAAATGACCCATTTTGTTCCTTGCAAGAAGACAGCAGATGTAGTTAACGTGGTCATATTATTCTTTCGCGAGGTGTATTGATTGCAAGAAGACAGCAGATGTTCCCTAATGTAATCATTACTGTTTATAAACAAATTTATAAACAACACAATTTCCCAAACAACTTTTTAATTATCCAAATTTTCTCTCTTCACTTTTCAACCACACATCTTACTTTTTAAATAGTAAAAAAATCGTTTATAAACTGTTACAATGTTACCGAACAGAGTGGACCATTTCAACATTGACACACCAAATTACACCAAAATACTTTACAGAAATAGTGATGCACAGGGGACGATTTTTGAAGCAAAATTATGTTTTTGGTGTTTTAATCCATGAGTTGGAGATGGTCTAATGAACAAAGGACAACAATCACAACTCTAGAGGAGTTGAGACATGTTAATTCAAGGTCTTGCCAAATTTTGTGATCAACAGAACCAGAGCAAAATCATTGGTTCCGAAAAATAAAATTTCAAATTTTATGCAAATAAGATTTCTACCACAAGCTAATATGTATACAACCAAAATCAAAATAATAAGCATCATAAAAACGACAAGTTCACAATCTAGTCAAAGTAGCACATGCACACAGATACAAAACACTGAAAACTGCGAAAAGCTTATTTCAATTGTCTAAACCTTTTGAAGCTACTCGAAACCATCAAGCTGTAGTTGGTTGAGCAACTCCATCATTGTCGTTTGAATTTCAAGGTCATGACTTGTTCATTCGTTGAAACGCCCACTATGCCATCGATCTCATCCATAAATATGATGTATTGCTTCACACAAAAAATAATTCATAGTATCATTTTCTTTACAACATTCATAAATATGATGTATGGCTTCAAACACAGAAAATAATTCATATTATCACTTTCTTTACAATAAATGAAATTGTGTTTATCAATTTATTTTTGTAAAGTAAAATAAAATAAAATATAAAATTTACTAATAAAAAAGGATTCAAAAAAGTCATAATAATTTTCTATGAACAAGTTAAACAGGAACCCCTTTTGAAAATGGTCTTTTTCTTTAATTGACTTTACCACAATATCATTTACGTATACTTCAATAAATTCCCCAATCATGTCAAGAAAGATTAAATTCATTGTCCTTTGATAAGTGGCCCCAACATTTTTTAGGTCGAAGGGCATGACTACCCACTCAAAACATTCCAAGGCTCCCGGGCATCTAAAGGTCATTTTATGCACGTCTTCGTCAGCTATGTAAATTTGGTTGTATCCAGAATACCCATCCATGAATGAATACATGACATGCTCTGCAGTTGAATCTACTAAAAAATCCACCGTTGGCATAGGATACTCATCTTTAGGCGTGGCTAAATTTTGATTCCTGAAATCTATGCACACCCTAATGTTACCTTTCTTTTTAGACAATGGCACAATATTAGATAACCATTCTACATACCTGGCCGTCCTAATAAAACCAGCTTTTAAAAGACGTTCTATTTCCCTTTTTACTTCAAGTAATAAATTAGGGGCAAAACCCCTAGGTGGCTGCTTATGTGGCTTAAAATTATGTCAGTCTGTGTTCCACCAAATTCCTATCTAAACCAGGCATGTGTTCATATTTCCAAGCAAAACAATCTCTGTATTCTTTTAATAAGGCAATCAACTCATCACTTACCTCCCTACTAAGTGTTTGGCTGATGAATGTTGGACGTTCTTCCCCTTCGTCGTCGATGTTCACTTTTACAAGAGGGTCTTGTGCCTGAGCGTGCCCCTGTTTGGATATCCCTATTGCTTCACCATCCAGACTTTTTGCGAGTAACTCTTCCTCCAAACAATCCACCTTGTAGATCTTTCCAACAACATTCTGCTCCAACTCAAAAACGGCCAACTTGCACTTGAACGTTGCCAATGCTGCTGCCTCTTTTGTCTTTTTTGCGTTTTCTTCAGACTTATTATTGAAAGCCATTGGTCTGGCTTTTGAGGCCCGAATATTGGCCACATTCCCTCTTCGTTGATTGCTTGTCGTGATTCCTCAATCACTTTTACGCCAATGACTGGCTTCTCAAGGGCCACTATATTTGGCCTCATCTGGTTGAACATCTCTGTTAGGGCGTCAACTGAGAATGGTTCTTCGTTTAGTGTGACGACTTGAGTTTCTTCTCCCTCTTGCACTACTCTAACAGGCCCATAATTCTCCTCGTACATGAATCTTTCTATAGAGTTCGCTTCCGCCATGAATGGTCTATGATCTGCCTGTATCACTTATGCTTCTCCTTTATCATTCCAGAATACTAAACACTAGTGGAGCGATGAAGGTATGCACCGGCTCCCATGGATCCAATCTCTCCCTAAAAGTATGTTATAGCTCGTAGGACCATCTATCGCTAAGAAAACTGTGGTCCTTGTGGTAGTTCCCACAGTAACGTCCAATGGCCTCACTCCTTTGGCAGACGTCACCCCCGTTGAAGCTTGAGAGGACAACTTCCGTTGGGATCATATCATCCTCCTTTTTTGCGAGTCTTCTCATCATTCTGGACGGGATGGTATTTATAGCGGCCCCGTTGTCGATAAGAACCTTTGACATTGGAATTCCATTAATCTGGGCCTTCACATACAGTGGCCTCAGATGCTTGGTTAGTTTCGTGGCGGGTTTCCTAAAGATAACCTTTCTACTGCATCGATCTCTAACTCCTGGCCATCTTCCTTTATTTCGACTCTTTTCTTCACTTCGGCTTGCAATACTTCTTGTCCCCCGCTCTGATCTCTCGACTCTTCATTTGTAAACCATCAAGTAGGAGGAGGAAGTATTCTAGGAGGTGACCCATACTCCTCAACCCGTGGTACTCTTGTTCTCCTTTTGGGCGTTCCGTACAGTATGTAAAAATCGAACGCTCGTCTAGAGGGCTCACCCAATACATCCACTTCATGCACGCCTTCTTGATACAATTGCTTTAGCAACACATTGCACGACACCCCTCTTTTCCTACCTTCCACCTCCAAATCGATCTCTTCTTCGATGTCTGTCATGCCATCGTTCTCTTCTTCATAATCTACCTCTTGGGACATTTGGCCCTCTTCACATATCAATTCGCAGGCTGCTCCTTAATTTTCTCCACCTTCTTTTTCTACATCCTCTTTGTTTCTAAACTCATTGGACAGTAGATAGTTGTTGGCCATGACCGGGGGTAATGTCCCGAATTGAATGGTGGTGGCTTGCTCTGATTCCTCTTCGTCTCCTTTTTTTGCTGCGCTCGAACTTCGATTTCCCAGTGGAACTTCCAGATGCTTTCTTCACCGACCGCTCTGTGCTGTTCCCTTTGTCACCATCTAACTCATTTTGGTCAGCTTCCTGAGTCGGCCTTGGCTTGCCTAGGGACAACGCTCCCTGTTGTCGCCTCATCATTCTGCTGTAGTTCTTTTGAAAATTCCTTTGCTGAGTCCTGGTCATCTCATTGAAGGGTACAACTCGTCTAGCATTGTAATAGAATGAATGCCAAACATTTGATTGGCGTGGCTGCGGCTTAAATGTTTTCCTATGATTTGTTGGCCATAATTTCCTTTCTTGAGATGATTTTCCATGTGTATCTGGGCCTCGTCCTCATCGGGCTGGAAACTTAACGCAACTCTGGGATGAGCGTGAAACCCTTGCACTTTGGTTCCTTCCACAGACTTACTCACTTCTTCCTTGCATCTATCACATAAGACACCCCTATCTCCTTGGTATTCTTTTCCCTTGAGTCGTTCAAACACTTTGGGATGTTGTTGTTCATCTTCTACTCCATCATCAATCACCAGTTTGAACTTTGGCAATTTCTGGGCAAAATCAGTTGCCATCATGTTCACTCCAAGTGGTTGTGGGAAGGGGTTCTCGTCCACCTCCATATTTTCTTAGGCTCAAGCGTGATCCTCCCCGACTTGATGGCTTCCTGCAACACGTACCGGAAAACCAAACAATTGTTAGTCATATGAGACCATGCATTATGCCATTTACAGTATTTTTTGCCCTTAGTTTGTTCAGGGTTTGACAACTTATTTTTATCGCTTAACTTGATTTTCTTATCCTTATATAACTTTTCGAATATAAGGTCCACCTTACTAACGTCGAATGAAAATATCTTAGCCTTCTTATTTTTCTCTTCTACAGGCTCGTCTTTTATTATCGCGCCAGATTTTGCTGCCAGGGGACAAGCATATGGGTCCCCTTTGACTAGCTCGGCCAATCATACTTCGGCCTGGTCAACGTATCCGTCGCCTACCGTGTGTACATCAAAATTTGGGTCTCTATAAAAGGTCCTTTTACTAGAATTTTTCAATTGCTTTTCTTCTCTCAGCAGATGCTCATCTTATTACATTAGCGGTCAATTGAAATAGGTCAGGGAACTCCCTATCCTGAAATTTTTTCTTGAGGTCAAAACTCTGGCAACTCTGAGCGATTCTAACGAATTCTTTTTCCGGCAGGGGTACAAAGCATTTACTCCTGACCGTTTTGAACCGTTAGAGAAAGCTTTCAGCCCACTCAGTGGGCATTTGCCTTAGATTGGCCAAATCGGCCAGAGTCACCTCAGATTCCGTTATATAGAACTGGGCGTGGAACAGTTGTTCTAATTGTTGCCACGTTTGCACAGAATTCGCTGGCAGGTTAATGAACCAAGAGAAAGCCATCCCTATTAAGGAACTTGGGAAAAGCCTCATCTTATGATAATCGGTCACCTCACCACACTGCAACGTGAATCGCCCTATGTGTTCTAGCGTGGAGACCTCCCCCAAACCAGTGAATAAAGAGAATTCTGGTACCTTGTAACCCCTAGGCTACGGATAAGATTGATCCACCCAATCTAGGTATGACTTAGTATAAGTCGGCCTAACATAAGAACGCATCCCTACTGCCATTTGATCTCGCACCATCTCAGCGACTTGATCCCTTAACAAGGCATTGGGATCATGAGGAATCCTATAGGTTGATTTGCCCCCGGTGGTGCTTGTGGCCTGACGTTTGGCACAGGATTTGGTAAAGGAGTTGGAGCGCAATTACCATTGGTGAAGTTGTTGTTATTGTTTCCTCCATCGTTAAAATGTGGAACATTTTGTCCATTATTTTGAACACTATTCGAGGTACTGGGTTACTCCCCAAGTTCGGAACTAGGTCACCCCCCAAATTCGAAGTTAGGTTTCCCCCCAAGTTTGGTACTGGGTGACCCCTCAAATTCGAAGTTGGGTTACCCCGGCATTGGATTACTCCCCAAATTTAAAGTTGGGTTACCCCCCAAGTTTGAAATTGGGTTATCCCCTAAGTTTGACACTGGATTACTCCCCAAGTTTGAAGTTGCGTTACCCCCCAGGTTTGGCACTGAATTCCCCCCCAAGTTTGAAGTGGACGGCTAAAAAGGCCATTCTATCCTCTGATTTGGACTTGAGGTTGGGGAACTATGTCCTACAATCGTCCTGGATTGAAAATGATGTCCTCTATTTGGGAAGGTTGATTGAACAACTTGGCCTGTCAACATATTCATATTATCATGCAACATTTTTAATTGTTTGGCCACATTATCGAATTATTCTTTCTCTCTTTGAATAAACTTTTCCATATTATGGACATATTGTAGATTCACCTTTTCAACCACGTCTTGAGCGAGTTCACCGAATAGCGCGCGCATGGTTCGAGGATTCAAATCTGTCATGGGTTCATAACGGCTTTAGCTCTCTCCCTCTGTTCCTGGAGGACTTTGTTCCTCCTCATATCTTTCGATTATAGACGGGAGATGATGATTTGCTGTTTCCTTGTCGGAATTCTTCTGAGGCATGATGATTCACTTCGTATCTTCAAAAACACACCAAATAGTCCCATTGGGCTTGCCAAACTGTTTCGCATGGAAGTCACCTCGCTAACAATTACCAAAGGGGGATCAGACGAATGTGTAAGGAACAAACCTCTCGAGACAAAGTCCCAACGAGGGGTGCTATATTTATGAAGATTATAGTGAAGACAAAACAGCTCCAAGGGGCACAAGCATACAAATTACACTAAGAGTTTGACAATAAAAGTAAAGATAAAGGAAATTACATATTCTCTTGTTGAGATTTGATTGATTGATCCTTCTAAATGACTAAGTTTTTACAATATATACAAATGCACGAACTTCCTTCAACCGCTGTCAATATTTGAATATTTGGTTTGCCGCCTTGATTTGTAACACTTGCATGGATTAATTTGCTTCCTCCACGTTGCATAACCGTCACCCACGTCCTTACAACATCCGCTTGCCATGTCGCTCTAAGTAACCTCCACAATTCGTCATTTCAACTGCCACCTTCATCAACAACTGGCTATGTGATCATAAAACAAGTGTCAAAATTGCTTCTACTTGCTTAGTCGCCCAACTGTTTCATCGATCGCCCTGTCGCCCAAATATCCTAACTGCCGCACAATCGCCCAGTCGTCCAACTTCTTGCCTATAATAAGTCTTTAACGTTAGGCCTCTTTTGATTTGGGCCAAGGTTCAGACCTCTTCTATTTTGAGTATTTTTTGGGCGTCAATAGTAGAACAATAAACAAATTTAAACCCAACTATATACTATCCAATAGTGATTTCAATGGAAATATCATCTTAACGTGAATAGATATCAAATTTCATTTTCAGCAAAATTTTAATTTCAGGAACTTATTCCAAACAGAGGACTGTGCCATAATGGAATATGCTTAAGATTTCGTTACTGAGTTGCACTTCAAGAATATGCTCAAGATTTCGTTCGAGGTTGATTTCCTTTCCCAATGCAAGAACAAGCAATTTAGGAAAAATTTATTTTTGGACTTCTAAATTTTCGTAAGTTGTAGAATAAAAATAGCGAAATTATGAAGTAGACGGACAATTTGGAATTTGGATTTAATTGTATAATTTGTATTTGAGACTTGGACTACTAAATGACATTAAGACAAGAAGTTTGGGCTTAAAACATAAAGAGTGATCTTGAAATATTTTTAATAAAATTAGAATTTCACCAATATTTCAAATAAATTAAATTTCACTTAATAATGGCTAGATGGGCATATTTCTAAAATAAATGGAAGAAGTCTTAACGAACACGTCTTTAAAGTTTTTAAAATATTTTTAATTAAAAAGTAAAGAAAATTTTCGGTCGCTACATAATGCAACAAAAAAATGTATGGATATAATGTATACATGGACTTAGTGGTTAATGTTCCTAATTAACATATAACCCACAAAAATTTTATACTTCTTCATGAGTAATTAAATATTATCCTTGTAAATAGAGCATATTTCATCAAGAGTATAGAAGCAAGTTCCGTGTTGTGGTCAAGCCGGGAGGAAGAAAGGATCAAGTCGAAGCAAGGAATCGAAGTTCAGAGGGAAAAAAGGTGTAGAAGTCATCTTACGGCCGTAAGAGTGGAAGTTACGGCCGTAACACAGCTATCGCAAATTTGAGCAGAACCTTCATTACTGCCGTAAAGAATAATCCTCACGGCCATAACTCCGCCTCGGGTTTAAACGAAGAATTACAGAATTTCATAGTTACGACCGTAAGAAATATGGTCACGGCCGTAAGTCTTAAACAGAAAGTCATTTACGGCCGTAAATCTGATTTTTCCGGATTTTCGCTTTTCTTTATTATTTTTCCGTTTTTAAGTTATTTGCCAATTTTAGTTTAATTAGAATTCTATTTTGAGCCCAATTAGCGGCTAGGTTATTTTTCTCATTTTTTTACAGTATTCAATCTCAACCATCCATCAAAAGTCAAACCCACAATTTTTTACATTTCAACCAAATCTCAACCATCATTCTTCTAAAAATCACTATTCATTTCAAAAAAACTCATTTTAAACAATACCAAACATACTCTTATTCCTTTCCATGATTTTAAAAAGGCAGTTTAGTTTTGAGAATATTGAATTTGAGTTGAGAGAGTTTTCTCCAATTGAAAGGTTGGGGAGTCCCTTTTGTGTTCTTCGAGAACAAATCCAACTTATCAAATATTGTGAAATATTTGTGGCGTTGAACTTATCAAATATTCGCGAGAATATTTGTGGCGTTTCCAATTAGAATCTTATCAAGGAAATTGACGAGTCCTTGTGGCGTTCACCAATCTTGGTTCTTCAATCCGCATCGTCATTCATTGCGTCGTGATTGTCGGGTCAAGGTTTTATCGTCGATCTATAGTTAATTTTGTTATTTATGTCCTGTGTTCTTGTTTATTTTTGTGTTTAAATCTGATCTAGATCTTTCCTAAGTTTTAATTTCGTTATTCCGCGTTGTTCGACGGGATTCCCCGATTGAGATCTTATCATCTGGTATCAGAGCTTGGATCTAGATTCAGTTCTTGGTATTCTTGATATTTTCTTGTTTTTCTTGATTTTTTTGTTCTTCGTGCCAGTTATAAATTTTTTTCAATTTGATCCATAAGAGTCAGTCCCAAAAATTCAAAAGTGTTTTTCTTGTTCGTTTTTCGTCCAAATCCAGTTCTGTTTTTTCTGCTATACTCGTAGTCCAATTATCTGGCAGATTAAAAAAAATTTCTGAAATTTCATTTTTTTCCATATTCCAAATTTCTTAAATTCTTAAATTTGTTCTTATTCGTGTCTTGTTTATCTACCCTTGATAAAGAGTTCTTGGATTGAATATCGGAGTTCTTGAGGAGGAAAAAGAGTAATACACAAGTGATAAAGATTTATGAGGAATTTTAATTCTTCTTCTTGCTATAAACTATGTCTCGCGGGGAGAGATCTTCATCAATGGGTGACAACAAACGCCCCGAAAGAGGGAATAGGATATTGGAGCAGTGTGTTGAATTATTGGCAGAGATGGAGGAAAAATTTAAGAAGGTAATGGTTAGGATGGATGAAAAAGATACAATGATTGCCCAATTGAAAAAGAAGCAATCGCGGGCGGACTCTATGGCTAGGAGGAGTAGTAAGCGTGAATGTCATGCCAGGTACGGAGATGGGATGGATGAAAGGCCATTGAAGCGAAAAGAGACATCAAAATGGGAGAGTAGTGATCATGTTCAGAAAAGGAGGGAGGAACTGACAACCAAAGGTAAAAATAATTCTGATTCCAAGCCTCTTAAGGATAAAAATGTTAAGTTCTTTAAATGTTTGGAACGGGGTCACATTGCACTTGATTGTCCACATAAAAATGTTAGGTGTGATAGTAAAGGGGCAAAAAGTGTTGTGGTGGATGAGTCAATTATTGATAGGCATGCTCTTAGCGTTAGGCGTAAGGTGAATGTTTTGGATAATGTGGAAGGGCAGAAGGATAATATTTTTCGCACTAGATGCATCGTGAATGATAAAGTGTGTAGCATAGTGATTGACCAGGGAAGTTGTACTAATGTAGTTAGTACTCTGTTGGTGGAAAAATTAGGCTTACCTTTAATGAAACATCCAACACCTTATAAATTACAATGGTTGACTGAGTCGGGGGAAATTAAGGTGAAGAGACAGGCCTTGGTGACTTTTTCTTTTGGTGGATATACTGATGAGGTAGTTTGTGACGTGGTACCTATGCAAATTAGTCACATATTGTTGGGGAGGCCGTGACAAAATGAAAGGGCCGTGCTACACGATGTGTATACGAATAGATACAGCCTGGTAAAAGGGGGAAAAAAGTTTACTCTAATGCCACTATCTCCAACTGAAGCCCTGAAAGATCAATTGAAAGTGAAAAGTTAGTTTGAGGGGAAAAATAAGAGAGTTGAGGCCACGACCTCAGAAAAAGGAGAGGGAGTGGAAATTAAAGAAAAGAGAGTTGATGCCACAACCTCAGAAAAAGGAGAGACTGAGTGCAAAAAACAAAAGAAAAATGAGTCTATTTGCACTTACTCACGCTAACACACCCTCCCCAGTTCTTTAAAACCTGTTTTACAGGTACCGAAGTCAAACCATGAGCTTAAAACAGGAAAAAAACTTGTTGGCCAAAATGAATAGCCCAAAAGGTCGAGAAAGTTGAAGGAGAAAAATGGGCAGCCCAAAAGGTTGAAAACAAGCACGAGGCATAAGCATGATCATCGAGCCCAGAAAAGCAGAAGGATTTTGAAAAGCCGACCAAAATTGGATTCGAGGTCAAATCCTTTTCAAGAGATGGAGTATGATATGATCCGGACCAGGCATCGAAGAGCGAAGTGGAGCCATCGGTAGTATAACGGTTATCTACGTGGAAAACGGAGCAAGTTCTGTGTTGGGGTCGATCAGGGAGGAAGAAAGGATCAAGTCGAAGCAAGGAATCGAAGTTCAGAGGGAAAAAAGGTGCAGAAGTCATCTTACGGCCGTAAGAGTGGAAGTTACGGCCGTAACACAGCTATCGCAAATTTGAGCAGAACCTTCTTTACGGCCGTAAAGAATAATCCTCACGGCCGTAACTCCGCCTCGGGTTTAAACGAAGAATTACAGAATTTCATAGTTACGGCCGTAAGAAATATGGTCACGGCCGTAAGTCTTAAACAGAAAGTCATTTACGGCCGTAAATGAGTTCATCACGGCCGTAAATCTGATTTTTCCGTATTTTCACTTTTTTTTTTTATTTTTCCGTTTTTAAGTTATTTGCCTATTTTAGTTTAATTAGAATTCTATTTTGAGCCCAATTAGCGGCTATGTTATTTTTCTTATTTAGTCTCAGTTTGGTTTTCATTAAATTTTTCTCATTTTTCTACAGTATTCAATCTCAACCATCCATTAAAAGTCAAACCCACAATTTTTTACTTTTCAACCAAATCTCAACCATCATTCTTCTAAAAATCACTATTCATTTAAAAAAAAAACTCATTTTAAACAATACCAAACATACTCTTATATTCCTTTCCATGATTGTAAAAAGGCAGTTTAGTTTTGAGAATATTGAATTTGAGTTGAGAGAGTTTTCTCCAATTGAAAGGTTGAGGAGTCCCTTTTTTGTTCTTCGAGAACAAATCCAACTTATCAAATATTGTGAAATATTTGTGACGTTGAACTTATCAAATATTCGCGAGAATATTTGTGGCGTTTCCAATTAGAATCTTATCAAGGAAATTGACCAGTCCTTGTGGCGTTCACCAATCTTGGTTCTTCAATCCGCATCGTCATTCATTGCGTCGTGATTTTCGGGTCAAGGTTTTATCGTCGATCTATCTTTAATTTCGTTATTTATGTCCTGTGTTCTTTTTTATTTTTGTGTTTAAATCTGATCTAGATCTTTTCTAGGTTTTAATTTCGTTATTCCGCGTTGTTCGACGGGATTCCCCGATTGGGATCTTATCATCTGGTATCAGGGCTTGGATCTAGATTCAGTTCTTGGTATTCTTGATATTTTCTTGTTTTTCTTGATTTCTTTGTTCTTCGTGTTCTTCGTGCCAGTTATAAATTTTTTTCAATTTGATCCATAAGAGTTAGTTCCAAAAATTCAAAAGTGTTTTTCTTGTTCGTTTTTCGTCCAAATTCAGTTCCATTTTTTCTACCATACTCGTAGTCCAATTCTCTGGCAGATTAAAAAAAATTCGAAAATTTCATTTTTTTCAATATTCCAAATTTCCTCAATTCTTCAATTTGTTTTTATTCGTGTCTTGTTTATCTATCATTAATAAAGAGTTTTTGGATTGATTATCGGAGTTCTTGAGGATGAAAAATAGTAATACACAAGTGATAAAGATTTGTGAGGAATTTTAATTCTTCTTCTTGTTATAAACTATGTCTCGCGGGGAGAGCTTTTCATCAATGGGTTACAAGAAACGCCCCGAAAGAGGGAATAGGATATTGGAGCAGTGTGTTGAATTATTGGCAGAGATGCAGGAAAAAATTAAGAAGGTAATGGTTAGGATGGATAAAAAAGATGCGATGACTGTCCAATTGAAAAATGAGCAATCACGGGCGGACTCTATGGCTAGGAGGAGTAGTAAGCGTGAATGTCATGCTAGGTAAGGAGATGAGATGGATGAAAGGCCATTGAAGCGAAAAGAGACATCAAAACGGGAGAGTGGTGATCATGTTCAGAAAAGGAGGGAGGAACCGACAACCAAAGGTAAAAATAATTTTGATTCCAAGCCTCTTAAGGATAAAAATGTTAAGTGCTTTAAATGTTTGGAACGGGGTCACACTGCACTTGATTGTCCACGTAAAAAGGTTAGGTGTGATAGTGAAGGGCCTTAAGTTTTCACATGTAAGTTTAACAAATTGCAGCATTTAATTTTATTTCGTGGAGTTGATAAATTAATTTCGTGAATGTCTATTAGCCTCTTTAATGCATTTTACAATTTGAAAATTGTAACCTTTTCAACTTTTAGAAATCAATTAACCGTAATCTTGAGTTCAGTCATCAAATCAAAATTGTAAAGTATAGAATATGTTACATATTCAGATCTTACCTCGTCTAAATAGATTAAGAAGACTAGAGAATGAACAATTAATTGTTAAAAGAAATAAGAAAATCGCAACTTTATGTTTTATTTTTTTGGGTATTTTTCATTATATGAATAAACAATATATGTATGCAAGTTACTTGGCTCTTTTGTTTTATTTTGTGCTAAGAAAATTTATGCTGTTCATACAAGGATATTAAACTATGTAAGAAAACTTATTGGGAGAAAAGAAATTATAAGTTATCCACAATTCTTGTATGCAAGTTATATTTTTTGTTCTGACAATAGGTACTGCAGATTTTCTTTTAAAAGTTCATAATATGCTTGTTTCTAAAAAAAAAAAAAAAATTATGTGTTTCCTGTTCACTGTGTTATTTTTTTCGAGTGTTGAATTTTTACAACTTATTCAATAAATAATTGTCAATTATATCTTTCGTACGTCGCACGGGTGCACTTACTAGTTACTCCCTCCGGTTAACGCCCAGAATTTCCTTTTAACTCGACGTGTTATAAAAACATCTGCCTCGTTGGCGTTAAAGGTTTAAAACTAATTTAAAAAGAATAAATTTAGGAAAAAGCTTTATATTGAAACACTTAACTAATTTTTCAAAATATTGACAATTTATTTCAAGTGGACTTGGAAAACATGATTTAAACATTTTGAAAAGTTTATAGGAAAATTTCAGCAACTTCTGTCATTTTTCTCAAGTAATGTATTCTGTTTGTAAAAATTATTTAATATGGCAAACTATGCTAAAAAATTATGGAATTTTAGTACAATGTCAAAGACTCATAAAAATATAACACATAAAAATTTAGGGTCTCAATGACCCCGTTTGAAGCAAGAAATCATTTTTTAAACAACTAGATCACCGTTTTCAAAAATGTCCTATCGCAATTTACAAAAAAAAATAAAAAAAATAAAAAATAAAAAAAAATAAAAAAATTATAACAAATTCTATGGGACTCCAGTTGACCTGGTTTTCAGTTCCATAGGTTAGAAAACTCAGAAAGGGTCATTTTCCATTTTTAAACATTCTTAAATTGTAAATGCACAACTCGAACTCAAACCAAATTTTGAAATTTTTCAGGCAGCATTCGCAAACAATATACATTTTTTTCTCCAAAACTTATACTTCATTGATCAAGAACTACATTCATTCGAGAAATTGTTGAGTCTTAAAATGTATTGTAACAATTAACGTAAATAAGTTCAAACATAAAGGCATAAAAATTTTAAATAACAATCACTACTGCGTGCTATCACGTCATGTCCAGTTCTTCAATCTGTAGAGTTTTTAAACAATAAGCATTTCGAAGAAATACTCAATAGTTTATACACTAACTAATGAGATTAAATTATACCAACAATCAAGTACATGACGATATCAACAATAAAAAATTTGGGGTCTCAATGACCCCGTTTGAAGTAAGAAATCATTTTTTAAACAACCTAATCACCGTTTTCGAAAATGTCCCATCGTAATTTAAAAAAAATAAAATTATAACAAACTCTGCAGGACTCCAATCAACCTGATTTCAGTTCAATATGATAGAAAACTCATAAAGGGTCATTTCCCATTTTTAAACATTCTTAAATTGTAAATGCACAACTCAAAGTCAAATCAAATTCTGAAATTTTTCAGGCAGCATTCGCAAACAATATACATTTTTTTCTCCAAAACATATACTTCATTGATCAAGAACTAAATTCATTCGAGAAATTGTTGACTCTTAAAATGTATTGCAAGAATTAACGTAAATAAGTTCAAACATAAAGGCATAAAAAATTTAAATTACAATCACTGCTGCCCGCTATCACATCATCTCCAGTTCTTCAATCGGTAGAGCTTTTAAACAATGAACATTTCGAAGAAATACTCAATAGTTTATACACATGCTAATGAGATTAAATTATACCAACAATCAAGTACATGACAATATAAAAAAAAAATTGGGGTCTCAATAACCCCGTTTGAAGTAAGATATCAATTTTTAAACAGCCTGATCACTGTTTTCGAAAATGTCCCATTGCAATTTAAAAAATAAAAATCATAACAAATTCTACGGGACAGCAATCGACCTGATTTCAGGTTCATATGATAGAAAACTCATAAAGGGTCATTTTCCATTTTTAAACATTCTTAAATTGTAAATGCACAACTCGAAGTCAACCAAATTCTGAAATTTTTCAGGCAGCATTCGCAAACAATATACATTTTTTTTCTCTAAAACTTATACTTCATTGATCAAGAACTACATTCATTCGAGAAATTGTTAAGTCTTAAAATTTATTGCAACAATTAACGTAAATAAGTTCAAACACAAAGGCATAAAAAATTTAAATTACAATCACTACTGCCCGCTATCACGTCATGTCCACTTCTTCAATCTGTAGAGTTTTTAAACAATGAGCATTTCGAAGAAATACTCAATAGTTTATGCACATGCTAATGAGATTAAATTATACCAACAATCAACTACCTGACAATATCAACACAAAAAATTTTGGGTCTCAATGAACCCGTTTGAAGTAAGAAATCATTTTTTAAACAGCCAGATCACAGTTTTCGAAAATGTCCCATTGCAATTTAAAAAAAATACCAATCGACCTGATTTCAGTTCCATATGATAGAAAACGCATAAAGGTTCATTTTCCAATTTGAAACATTCTTAAATTGTAAATGCACAACTCGAAATCAAACCAAATTCTGAAATTTTTCAGGCAGCATTCGCAAACAATATACATTTTTTTCTCCAAAACTCATACTTCATTGATCAAGATCTACATTCATTCGAGAAATTTTCGAGTCTTAAAATGTATTGCAAAAATTAACGTAAATAAGTTCAAACATAAAGGCATAAAAATTTTAAATTACAATCACTACTGCCCGCTATCATGTCATGTTCAGTTCTTCAATCTGTAGAGTTTTTAAACAATGAGCATTTCGAAGAAATACTCAATAAATTATACACATGCTAATGAGATTAAATTATACCAACATTCAAGTACATGACAATATCAATTTTCATATTGGGGAAAATATTTTAACACGGTCGATCGATAACCTTTGCTTTTATTACATTCAATCATAGGTGATTACCTTCAATCACAACATATTGGATGATTACCTTCAATCATCAATCATAATCTCATCATAAATAAAGTCATGGCATGCCAATAATTGATTAGAACATTATAAGCTATGCATTTCATCAAATATAAGAAATTGACATGTAATTTCAAGACAGCGTAAAATTAATTCAAAAGCGTAACATGTGTATGAGAGACTATACTACCTTAGAATTTTTTCTTAAATTGTTGAGTTGAGTTGAGTTCATTAGGAAGTTCCAAAGCAGGATCACAAAAATTGACAACTTTGCCACGTAGGTCGCCAAAGAAAATAAATAGGAGCAGTGGCCGAATATTGAAAATAAGGAAAGGCGATGAAACTTTTTGTTTTTCTGTAAAGTTGATATTGATGTCGTGAAAATTTATATTGAAAAGATGGAGTGAAATAGTAGTTTACATATCCCAAATATTTGATAAGTGGAGAGCGGAGGAATTCATTCAAAGGACATGCATGGCCACGTTTGAAACTCAACATGAGGATATGCACAAACCATTTGAACGTCAATCATAGACGTAGCTACCGTCTCAATGACCCCGTTTGAAGTAAGATATCAATTTTTAAACAGCCTAATCACTGTTTTCGAAAATGTCCCATCGCAATTTAGAAAAAAAAAATCATAACAAATTCTACGGGACTCCAATCGACCTGATTTCAGTTGCATATGATAGAAAACTCATAAAGGTTCATTTTCCATTTTTAAGCATTCTTAAATTGTAAATGCACAACTAGAAGTCAACAAAAATTTGAAAATTTTCAAGCAGCATTCGCAAACAATATACACTTTTTTTCTCCAAAACTTATACTTCATTGATCAAGAACTACATTCATTCGAGAAATTTTTGAGTCTTAAAATGTATTCCAACAATTAACATAAATAAGTTCAAACATAAAGGCATAAAATTTTTAAATTACAATCACTACAGCCCGCTATCATGTCATGTTCAGTTCTTCAATCTGTAGAGTTTTTAAACCATGAGCATTTCGAAGAAATACTCAATAATTTATGCACATGCTAATGAGATTAAATTATTCCAACAATCAAGTACCTGACAATATCAACACAAAAAATCTTGGGGTCTCAATGACCCAGTTTGAAGTAAGAAATCATTTTTTAAACAACCTGATCACTGTTTTCGAAAATGTCCCATCACAATTTTAAAAAAAACTCCAATCGACCTTATTTCAGTTCCATCTGATAGAAAACTCATAAAGGTTCATTTTCCATTTTTAAACATTCTTAAATTGTAAATGCACAACTAGAAGTCAACAAAAATTTGAAATTTTTCAGGCAGCATTCGCAAACAATATACATTTTTTTTCTCCAAAACTTATACTTCATTGATCAAGATCTACATTCATTCGAAAAATTTTCGAGTCTTAAAATGTACTTGCAACTATTAACGTAAATAAGTTCAAACATAAAGGCATAAAAATTTTAAATTACAATCACTACTGCCCGCTATCATGTCATGTTCAGTTCTTCAATCTGTAGAGTTTTTAAACAATGAGAATTTCGAAGAAATACTCGATAATTTATACACATGCGAATGAGATTAAATTATACCAACAATCAAGTACATGACAATATCAATTTTCATATTCGGAAAATATTTTAACACAGTCGATTAATAATTTTTATTTATTACATTCAATCATAGGTGATTACCTTCAATCACAACATATTGGATGATTACCTTCAATCATCAATCATAATCTCATCATAAATAAAGTCATAGCATGCCAATAATTGATTAGAACATTATAACCTATGCATTTCATCAAATATAAGAAATTGACATGTAATTTCAAGACAGCGTAAAATTAATTCAAAAGCGTAACAACATGTGTATGGGAGACTATACTACCTTAGAATTTTTACTTAAATTGTTGAGTTGAATTGAGTTGATTAGGAAGTTCCAAAGCAGGATCACCAAAATTGACAACTTTGCCCCGTAGTTCGCCAAAGAAAATAAATAGGAGCAGTGGCCGAATATTGAAAATAAGGAAAGGAGATGAAACTTTTTGTTTTTCTGTAAAGTTGATGTTGATGTCGTGAAAATTTATATTGAAAAGATCGAGTGAAATAGTAGTTTACATATCCCAAATATTTGATAAGTGGAGAGCGGAGGAACTCATTCAAAGGACATGCATGGCCACGTTTGAAACTCAACATGAGGATATGCACAAACCATTTGAACGTCAATCATAGACGTAGCTACCGTCTCAATGACCCCGTTTGAAGTAAGATATCAATTTTTAAACAACCTGATCACTGTTTTCGAAAATGTCCCATCGCAATTTAGAAAAAAAAAATCATAACAAATTCTACGGGACTCCAATCGACCTGATTTCAGTTGCATATGATAGAAAACTCATAAAGGTTCATTTTCCATTTTTAAACATTCCTAAATTGTAAATGCACAGCTAGAAGTCAACAAAAATTTGAAATTTTTCAGGCACCATTCGCAAACAATATACATTTTTTTCTCCAAAACTTATACTTCATTGATCAAGAACTACATTCATTCGAGAAATTTTCGAGTCTTAAAATGTATTTGCAACAATTAACGTAAATAAGTTCAAACATAAAGGCATAAAAATTTTAAATTACAATCACTAGTGCCCGCTATCATGTCATGTTCAGTTCTTCAATCTGTAGAGTTTTTATACAATGAGCATTTCGAAGAAGTACTCGATAATTTATACACATGCTAATGAGATTAAATTATACCAACAATCAAGTACATGACAATATCAGTTTTCATATTCGGAAAATATTTTAACATGGTCGATTAATAACTTTTATTTTATTACATTCAATCATAGGTGATTACCTTCAATCACAACATATTGGATGATTACCTTCAATCATCAATCATAATCTCATCATAAATAAAGTCATAGCATCCCAATAATTGATTAGAACATTATAAGCTATGCATTTCATCAAATATAAGAAATTGACATGTAATTTCAAGACAGCGTAAAATTAATTCAAAAGCGTAACAACATGTGTATGGGAGACTATACTACCTTAGAATCTTAAATTGTTGAGTTGAGTTGAGTTGATTAGGAAGTTCCAAAGCAGGATCACCAAAATTGACAACTTCGCCACGTAGTTCGCCAAAGAAAATAAATAGGAGCAGTGGCCGAATATTGAAAATAAGGAAAGAAGATGAAACTTTTTGTTTTTCTGTAATGTTGATGTTGATGTCGTGAAAATTTATATTGAAAAGATTGAGTGAAATAGTAGTTTACATATCCCAAATATTTGATAAGTGGAGAGCGGAGGAATTCATTCAAAGGATATGCATGGCCACGTTTGAAACTCAACATGAGGATATGCACAAACCATTTGAACGTCAATCATAGACGGAGCTACCGTCTCAATGACCCCGTTTGAAGTAAGATATCAATTTTTAAACAGCCTGATCACTGTTTTCGAAGGTGTCCCATCGTAATTTTTTTAAAAAAATCATAACAAATTCTACGGGACTCCAATCGACCTGATTTCAGTTGCATACGATAGAAAACTCATAAAGGGTCATTTTCCATTTTTAAACATTCTTAAATTGTAAATGCACAACTCGAAGTCAACCAAATTCTGAAATTTTTCAGGCATCATTCGCAAACAATATACATTTTTTTTTCTCCAAAACTTATACTTCATTGATCAAGAACTACATTCATTCGAGAAATTGTCAAGTCTTTATTACAACAATTAACGTAAATAAGTTCAAACATAAAGGCATAAAAAATTTAAATTACAATCACTACTGCTCGGTATCACGTCATGTCCAGTTCTTCAATCTGTAGAGTTTTTAAACAATGAGCATTTCGAAGAAATACTCAATAGTTTATACACATGCTAATGAGATTAAATTATACCAACAATCAAGTACCTGACAATATCAACACAAAAAATTTTGGGGTCTCAATGACCCCGTTTGAAGTAAGAAATCATTTTTTAAACAGCCTGATCACTGTTTTCAAAAATGTCCCATTGCAATTTAAAAAAAATTCCAATCGACCTGATTTCAGTTCCATATGATAGAAAACACATAAAGGTTCATTGTTGTAGAATTTGAGATCGCAAGTGTACGATATCGCAATCAAGTAATAAAGTGGACCTTAGAGTCCGGATTATCGTTCCCACGAGGACTGCTATTAATTACCGAAATGTTTTAGTTCTAATTTTATTTGAACAGACGAAATAGAATTTGTGGTTTTAAATTAAAACTAAGAAGATGAATTAAATAATTAAATTGTGAAATTGTTTTGTTTTCAAATAAGATTGTAAAGTAGTTGGGATTCACGACTTCACCTAGATAATTAAATCAATTCCAATTCCAGTTTTATTTCCTATTTGTGTGTTCGGTCGAATTCACTAATTTAAATTGAGATTCCTCTCTCGAGTTTAAATCAATCCTACCTAAATAAGTCAACCTTGTATCTCTACAGCGGGTCCGAATATTCCTTAACTAGATGCATTACACACAAGAATTCACACACGACCGCAATAATTACAAGAGTATATCTCTATCTCTCGTTCAATTACCGGATTTATTACCTAGATCTATGTTATTAACTCACCTCTCGGATTATGGAAATAACACATGAAATCATGAATAAGTGGCCAGTTCATTCACGCATTAAACGCAATAATAAATCAACACATGCATTAAAGCGTTAAAACAAGGAATATTGCATTAAAATAATTAACTAGGCTACATCGTTCATCCCAACGTTAAAATTAGTTACACATCATCATGAAATAACAAAAACAGTAAAAATAAACGTTCGTTGAAAAACAATATAAAGAATGGAAAGATTGCACCAATTATCAATTCTTCAACTGTTTCCAATTCACGCGCCTTTGCAATGCTTGATTCTCCAAGAATTTGATGTTGAATTCTCTATTGTGGCTTGTTCTATGGAGAGGGAAAGGTCTGATTTTCGTGCCTCTTATGTTGTATATATATCTTTTGGAGAAAACCTAGGTCAAAAAGCCCAAAGCCTGTTAAAAATCGCGAGAAAAATCTGATCTGCGGCCCAGTCGGACAGCCGCGCGATCGCGTGGTAGAACCTCTGGCGATCGCGTGGTAGACGTTAAAAGCTCTCGGGTTAAGAATTTGAACCATCTCGCGATCGCCAGGAAGGTATCCAGCGATCGCGACTTCCTCATTTCTCGGCTGTACAATTTAGTCCCTAACTTTTAATTGCATCTTCAATCCTCAACTTTCAATTGTTGCAATTTAGTCCCCAAACTTTATCTTCTTCTCGGTTTGACCATTCAAGCTCTTAATTTATTCAATTAGGTCCTCCAACCTCTGATTTCTTCTCTTTGGCACCATGTAGGTTTCCCGGTTGTTGTCACAAATTCCTCACTTGTCCAATTTAGCTTTAATTAACATCCACTTGTGCGTTTTCCCCATTGATTTCATCATTCTTCATCTTTTGGGATATTTTCTGAAAAGTAAACGATAAACACAAATTAAATAGCAAATATTCCAAAACGACAATAATTACACCTAATTTAGACATACAAATAAGTGTATAAAATACACTTATCATTCATTTTCCAATTTGAAACATTCTTAAATTGTAAATGCACAACTCGAAGTCAAACCAAATTCTGAAATTTTTCAGGCAGCATTCGCAAACAGTATACATTTTTTTCTCCAAAACTTATACTTCATTGATCAAGATCTACATTCATTCGAGAAATTTTCGAGTCTTAAAATGTATTGCAACAATTAACGTAAATAAGTTCAAACATAAAGGCATAAAAATTTTAAATTACAATCACTACTGCCCGCTATCATGTCATGTTCAGTTCTTCAATCTGTAGAGTTTTTAAACAATGAGCATTTCGTAGAAATACTCAATAATTTATACACATGCTAATGAGATTAAATTATACCCACAATCAAGTACATGACAATATCAATTTTCATATTCGGGAAAATATTTTAACACGGTCGATTGATAACTTTTACTTTTACTACATTCAATCATAGGTGATTACCTTCAATCACAACATATTGGATGATTACCTTCAATCATCAATCATAATCTTATCATAAATAAAGTCATAGCATGCCCTTTAATTGATTAGGACATTATAAGCTATGCATTTCATCAAATATAAGAAATTGACATGTAATTTCAAGACAGCGTAAAATTAATTCAAAAGCGTAACAACATGTGTATGGGAGACTATACTACCTTAGAATTTTTTCTTAAATTGTTGAGTTGAGTTGAGTTGATTAGGAAGTTCCAAAGCAGGATCACCAAAATTGACAACTTCGCCACGTAGTTCGCCAAAGAAAATAAATAGGAGCAGTGGCCGAATATTGAAAATAAGGAAAGAAGATGAAACTTTTTGTTTTTCTGTAAAGTTGACGTTGATGTCGTGAAAATTTATATTGAAAAGATTGAGTGAAATAGTAGTTTACATATCCCAAATATTTGATAAGTGGAGAGCGGAGGAATTCATTCAAAGGACATGGCCACATTTGAAACTCAACATGAGGATATCCACACAAACCATTTGAACATCAATCATAGACGGAGCTACACCCCCCCCCACCAAACATGTTCCGCCGATCCATTAGTTCTAGTCAATTTGTAGTGCATTTTTAGGTCTCACGCTGCAACATTTTTCATCCGGCTTTGCAAATTTTTTAATTTTTTTCAATTGGAAAATATTGGCTCAATAATTTAAAACCTAAAGCTCTGTATACGAAAGTCATAAATTTATTGAAAACATTAGACAACTAATTATTCAATTTTCAATTCATACCATTGAATTCATTTAGCGTAACTCTCAATTTATAAACTTGACAACACTTTCTAAGGAGTGCCAAGTTTTGGAATTGACAAGAAAATGAATGAGTTATAATCATGTTGATAATCTTATCTTAATTCTTCCAGTTTCGAACAATGCATCCATTTGGTTTTTTTTTTTTTTTTTTTAAATTTACCTCTTTTTTCTATAGTACTCAATCACAACCATCCATAAAATGTCAAGTCCACAATATTTAACTTTTCAACCAAATCTCAATCTTTCATTCACCTAAAAATTACTGTTCATTTAAAAAAAAAAAAATATTTTTAAACAATACCAAACACACTCAATGTCGTTAAGACAAGGTTTGAAATTGAATGGAATGTGATTTTTTTATCCAGTATTAAGCTTGTGTAGCTTGGTATGTTGAGAAGGAGATTGTTGGCCTTTTCCAGGAGATTCTCTTATTGACGAGTTTGAAGAGATGATGACAATAAGAAACCAATTTAAGATGTTCATGTCATCTCTACTGTTTGTCTAATAAATAGGCATTTTTCTTTTGTCTTTTTGATGTTCATCTTATGTTTGTATTTATTCTCAAACTTTATAGCCTTAGATACATAGATAGCAAATTGTTTGTGTATGGACAAACTGATGTTGATTTATCAATCTAACTTCCTATATTGATAATCAAAATCCTCGATTTCATTCCTTTTAGTTCAAAATATTCAAGGGCTCCGCCCTAGAACCCCTAGGAGGGGAGCCTCCCCCTCCACCCCATACTTTTCTCCCCCGCAACATATAAATTGTAGCTCCGTCCCTGACGTCAAAGCAACTGATGGAATGGTTGTTGTTGTTGTTGTTGTTGTTGTGTGTGTGTGTGTGTAACTTAGGTCAATCTTGTTAAAAGTATTTTTTTCTCAACTCCGACTTACATTATTTAATGTAAGCTACAAAATGGTACCAATGTTGATATACTTCTATCAACCTTTAAAATATCTTAAATATTTGACATGTTTAAAATTATCGATATTTTAAACATAAAGACAATATTTTAAAACAATTGAATTTGCTTTTGAAAAATATTTCGGCTCCACTAATAAGTTCAACACTTTAAAATAAGTATGAATTCGAACATGCATGGAACGTGATAAAAATATTTCTTACAATTAGACTGAGCTAAGAATGATTAAATCGAAAATTAAACAAAATAATTGTTAGGCAACACGTAACATCATGTCGTGATCAATAATTAATTTGAAACATTGGGAAGTGTTATAGCACAGTGAAAAGGTCATTACAATACTTTTGAATTCTTAACATAAATTTTTTTTATAGACTTAAAATTTCTAGTCCTACACTCCGTCCCATAAAGATAGATTCATTTCTTTTTTCACAAGGGTTAAGAAAACATAATTGATATATATTGGAACTATAAATTTACTAACATTTTGCGTAATATACCCATACATTGATTAATTGATAGTTCGTTTTTAATTATAACAATACATAATAAATAGAGTTATATTAGAAAATTAAGACATCAATATACTCTCAATAAGGAAATTGGTCTATAATTTCGGACAAACAAAAAAGGAAAATGAACATATCTTTGTGGGACAAATGGAGTATATAGATATTAGAGATATAACAATATAGAGACGACACCCAACAAATGTATATTCCACGATATTTGCAGTGATCCCTGTAAGAATTTATGTGGCTAATGTCTTCCATTCATCAAGCTGTTGTTTTTGAATTTCCAGTGCAGAATTTCTGATATTTGTGCCACAATCATCCACCTCAATCATCTTCAGAGTTGGAATAAATCCCAATTCAGAAGGGAGATCTTGGAGATGAATGCATCTTCTCAACACCAATCGTTCAAGTTTGGGGAAATGACCAATTGATAAATTCCATTGAGTAAAATCAAAGGCACCATGTAGTTTCGGGAAATTGAGTTTCGGGAACTCCTCATCGTTCGTGTTTCAGCCTCTTCCAACATTGAAATCTCGTACTTTGAAAATCTCAAGGTTGGGCAATCTCCCGATTGTTGACATCATTTCGCAAGACAAAAAAACATGAATAAGAGAGAGCTTTCTGATATTAATGGGGAAGTTGATCTCCTGGATTCTCCCGTTGCGGATGAAGCAGGTTGCAATTTTGAGTGATTCAAGCTGACTGAAGACTGAGATTAGGAGACTGATGACTATATATGCATTTTAGGTGACGAAGATGGTGAAGATGTTTCAAGCATTCTTCATGATTCAAATCTTTAATTAAAAAACCAGAAAAAGTTTCCAAGCTATTGGTTTGTGAGACCTCACTTAATTCTGCATGTTTTTCAAGATATAGATGTCTCAACTTAGGCATATTCTTCAGAATTAAGGCTACATCCACAGAAAAATCACCTTTTACAACAAGAAATTCTAGATTCTCGAGCATCCAAAATTTTGTTTCTGGCTGAACTTCAGTATCCAAGTACCTCAATTTAAGCAGGGGTTCCGATGCAAAGTTAGTAGGTACAGCTGACAACACCAAGACTCTAAAAGTTTCAAACTTGAAGTAATGCGGACGGAGACCTGACCACAACACAAAGAGTAGATATGTAGTCCATCCAGAAATGGTCCAGACAGATGTGGTGATGCTGCTCATATATTGAGAATTCACTGAAAAATCCGAATAAAATTTGATCTTCATCAGCGTAAGTACATAAATGCATCAATCATTGACTATATAACACAAATTAATGAAACTTAGCAATAGGCTAAAACGAAAATATAAAATAGAGAGAACAAGAAATATTGGAAGGGGTGAGAGAATATACTTACCCTTGAATCACTTTCAGAAAGTATTCTTTTTCAGCAATTCTTATGCACATATCACGCATTAGATCGTGGATGTTACAAGTTTTGACTCCATTATCACATCTTCTTTTGGTAACTTGTACCATGCTCCGGTCGATCAACTCCTTCAGATAATACTCTGCTACATCCTCCGGAGTCTTGCCCTCCTCTTTCAGTATAAATCGTAGAGAAATCCATAGTGATAACAACTCTCTAACACGAATTTCCTTATCTTCTTTGAATCTGCTAAAGTAAAGGAAGCATGGCTGTAGATGAATTGGAAAATGCTTGTAACTTAGTTCCACTATTTCCTGGTGGTTGGACATGTAAGAACTTATACTGATTCCAACTTCTCGCCATTTGCTTGCTTCCTTTAGCATATTTGCAAGAACTCCAGCTATCACGACGACTACAAGTGGTACGCCCTTACACTTTGTTGCAATTTCCTTTGCAACGTCTTCAAGTTCCGGAGGGAAAGGACCTTCGTTGAACACTTTTTTCTTTAATAGATCCCAACATTCATCTACTGATAGGAAGGGAATTTCATGAAGAAACTCATCAGATGAAGAAGCCACATCTCTTTTCTCAAATCATCCCATGCTTCTTCATTCCTTAGATCATCCATGACAAGAAGGTATCTTCTCCCCTTTAGATTTTTGTAAAGATAACCACCCAATTCATCATCATCTTCCATTTCAAAAATTTTGTTTTTATCAAGGTAAGCTATGTGATGCTGCAAAAAATTCTAACCTTGACGTGGCAAGATCTAGAGTTGCTTGATCACTGAAAAAGATAGATGAATTCTCCTTGGATGATCTGCAAAAAGGCGAGGAGGATTCTCCCCGTCGCCCCTCCAGTGTGAGAATTGTTTTCTGGAGAAAAGAGAGAAAATATATAACTGAAAGAATGTAAAGTATATTGAATAAATAATATGTGATCGAAAGAGCTATATTTATAGGACTGAAAAGCCCATAACCTTCTTTAATTAAAGAAGGAGTCCTTTTGTTATAAACTTACCTTTTATGAAGAGTTCTAAACTTATAGGGATTCAGTTCCCTTTTTTAGAATGTTTCCTTATGGAATACTTATTTTCTTGAGGTCCAAGAATGGGGCCCATTAATGAGGCCCATTGACGAAAGAGATCTTGAGGCATGCTTGCATGGGCCACAGGCCGGGAAGTGTCGACCTAATCCACTAGTGACAACTCAAAGTGGGACTATGCTCGGGGTACAACCCGACCTTATTCTCAAGATGTGACCGAGCACAAGGTTCAACCCTTAAGCCCGTAATACGTTGAGATAGAAGAAGGGTCAGTTCAAACCAGACCACAGGGGTTTTGGAAGAAGCTCAAGCAAATGGACCGACCTATGGGACTATGAGGGATGGGATCCGGTGAGGTCGGGTTACATACCAAACATAAGCTATTCCCAGGGAAGGTAAGGTGGTGAACGAAATTTCCCTTAATTTAGAAAGTAGGAAAATAATACCGATCATTAACCCTCATGCGTCAGAGATCGGGACAAGATTCTGGATGCATGACAACTTTCATACGTACTTTGCCAACTAATAGGATTAATGCTTTGACAAAATAGACTCGCTTTAGATGGATGACACGTGGCTAGAGGTAATTTATGGATTTTGAAACTTTTCCCGCCAACTTTGCCTATATATATGTGGTCCCCATAATCTCATTCTATTTACTTTGCGAATTTTGAGAGATCAGAGAACTCCTCGAGCAGTTAGCATGACCTCTTCTCAAACAAAAATTTCTTAGCACTTAGGTAAGCTCAGCCTTTCTCGACCACTCTTAATTTTATTATTTATTATCTGGAGTCATGGGAGACAAGTTTCAATAGGCGATCTTAGGGAGGTAGAAAACTTAGACGAACCTTTATAGGTCGAGGCATTAGGTTTTTACCAACCCCCACCCAGTCCTCAGGGTAACAAATCTGATAATGAAGAAGGGGTTGAGGATAACCCAGGGGTTGGAAGAGACACGAGACAGATCGACCTCGAACTCCCAACCTATTATAACAAACTGAAAGAACACATGATCGAGGTAGACATGAGAAGATATAGGTTTTCAGAAAGGTATATTTCTAGGGTTCCAGATAGGGACGAGTATGCTTGCCATTGCCGGGAAGGGGAGATGGTAGTATATCACGAGGCCTTAATGGCCGGGCTTAGGTTTCCCCTTCACCATTTTTTTGTAGATTTCTTGCTGATCGCTGGCATATTACTGGGTCAACTCGCTCCTAATGGGTGGCGGATACTTGTTTATTTTTTTGTATTGTGCAGGAGCCTAGGAATAGAACCCACATTCAACCTTTGTAAATGCCTTAAAGAGCTTAAGTATTTGCCCCGATGTAATTATTTTGTGTATATGTGTGGAAAGGGTCGGTTTGAGGTTCCTTGGGTCCCTTCCTCTATTAAGTACTGGAAGGAGAAGTTCTTTTTTACTAAGCCAAAAGAGGGAGATAACATATTTTGGCCGACTTTTAGGAGGCCCGATGTTGATAGTTTCAATAGGGTAGGCAACTTGAGTAAGGAGGCCATAACCGAGCTTATGGCAAACACAGTGAGGGTGTGTGATTTTGGATTATTGGCTGAAGAGGCCAATGACCTAGCGAATAGCGACATCCTTGACCAGGCCTGTCTCGAACTTCAGCCTGGTACGATTCGGCCTCTTAAATTACGTAAGTAAAAATTACCCTTTCTTGCTTTATTCTTAGTCACGTGCAACTTTCACGGGGCCTAACCATCTCGCACTTATTGCAAGGATGGCCTTTGATTCAGAAGCTTTGAAGCAAGCTGCGCTGGCTAAGGCCCAAAGCGCCCGAGCTAAGAGAACCGAAGATGGGGTAACAAGGAGGCGCCCTCAAAAAAGGGTGAGGGCTAATCATTCAGGCTCGAGGCAAACCTCCCGTGCCCAAGAAGATATTCCTCCCCCTAGAGAGGAAAGGCAGCAAAGAGGTCCAGCTCCCCCGCCATCTGATTCTGACCTTGAGGCCGAGAATTCATCTCTGGCCGACTATGGGAGGAAAATGTAAGACTCCCTACATCCAGACCTCGTGAAGAAGTACCAATATGAGGTTAGTCTGGAGCGGGGAGTTGAGCAAATAATGAGCGCGGCTCTCTAGGTAATCCCCGAGATGTTTTCACAATTCTCAATCAATCCTTTTAAGCAAGATCTTTTCAACTTGTTTTCCCGACATACAGATGTTGAGCATTACCCGGCGAGTCACCAATCAAATTATTGAGTGGGGGGAGACGGAAAGTCAACTGGTGCACTCCGTTCAGTACGAGGCCACCCGGGCCAACACTGCTGAGGAGGAGCTTTGAAAGGTCAGGGCTGACCTTGAGGTTGTACTTCAGGAGCGAGACTCAGCTTGGGATGAGGCTAAGTGTTTAGCTGAAGAGCTCGATCAAACCCGGGAAAGGGAACCTCAGGTCCAGGCTTCTACAGTCGAAGTGTTCAAGGGCTCAGAAGAGTACAAGCTTGCCTTGGGCAATTACGCGTTGGAGTCTTACTCTCAAGCGATCAAGCAGGCAAGGGCTTGGTGCCTTTTGAAAATGCCCGAGTTTGACACGAGCCCAATGGCCGCTTTTCCTTTGGGTGCTGAAGATCTTGATCTTAGTCCTTTTGAGGAGGAGAAAGAGGGCGATTGCGAAGTGTTCGAGGAAGTAGAGGACGAGACTGATCCCGAGGACTAGGAGACTTGTAATCACTCTATTTTAGCCGAGGTATGCCAGTAGACTATTTGTAAATTTTCCCTTATAAATGAATCTTCATATTTTCTGTCAATGTTCGTCCTTTTTACTTGTGTTTTATCGTTTTGAGTACATAATCCGACCTTGTAAAAAATCACCTTTTGTGTTCCAGAAAATTATATGGTCGAGCAAAGACTACCATATAATTTTGTTATAAGGATGGACTTTAATCAAAACTTGATGATAATTGATTAGTAAGGCTAGTCAGGGCCGACCTTTTGTCAATTTACACAAAGAGCAGATCGAGCTTTTGACATGGTGAAATTGAGAGAAATGTTTTATAAGGTCGAGGTAATGCCGAATTGTTGAGTTATTTACATGGAAGAGTTCAAACTCTTAATTTTGTGAGAAATAATTTCTTGGGAAATAATTTGTAACGCCTTGCCATGAGACATTGTAAATTATTTGTGAAAGAATAATTTTTAACGGTTTGCCATGAGACATTGTAAATTATTTGTGAAAGAATAATTTGTAACGCTTTGCCATGAGACATTGTAAGGAAGAATAATTTGTAATCCCTTGCCATGAGACATTGCAAATTATTTGTTGGAAAATAATTTGGAACGCCTTGCCATGAGACATTGTAAATTATTTGTTGGAAAATAATTTGTAACGTCTTGCCATGAGACATTGTAAATTATTCTTGAAAGAATAATTTGTAACGTTTTGCCATAAGACATTGTAAATTATTTGTTGGGAAATAACTTGTAAAGTCATTCGGATGACCTTGTAAGTTATTCCAGTTTTTTGTCCCCTGGTGCTCATTCTTTGGAAGAAATACTTTTATTAAAGGGGACTGAACTATGGGCCTCATTAAAACCTTATCCAGAAAAACCCTTTTAGGAAAAAATCTGGATAAGGAAAAAGAGTACCCATCCCTGACTCTGGAAGAAAGTACGATGGGCGCGCAGGCCCAGCCTTACTAAAAAATTGTTGATGGACATGCAAGTCTGGAAATAATTAAGAGAAAAAATGGGTTTTCAGACCCGACTCTTATTTAACTAGATGGCCTTGTTGCTATCAGAAGATGACTACTTGTAGTAAGGTTTCAGATTTTCAACATTCCATGGTCGAGGAAGGGGTTTTAAATCCATTGTTCGGAGGCTGTACGAGCTCTTTCCCACTTTTCGGATGACTTCGTATGGTCCTTCCCAAATAGGTCCAAGTTTTCCAGGTTGATAACCGGCAGCCTCACTTCGACGGAGGATAAGATCTCCCATTCTGAATTCTCTCTTCTTAACTCGGATATTAAAATTCTTGTACATGGCCTGCTGATAAGTAGTTATTCTTATGGCAGCACTTTCCCTGACTTCTTCTAGAAGATCCAGACTTTCTCTCTGTCCCCCAGTCTAGTCGGGTGATTCTGTAGTCATTGTGTGGAAGCTGGGAATCGTCACTTCTACTGGAATTACAGCTTCCATCCCAAAGGCTATCATGAATAGAGTTTTCCTTGTTCCAGTCTTGAATGACGTTCGGTTAGTCCAAAGAATTTTCGGAAGGAGATCGGGCCAATCACCTTTGGCACTGTCAAGACGAGTCCTCAAGTCTTGCAAAATGAGTTGTTTATAACTTCAGCTAATCCATTACTTTGTGTGTGCGAAATAGAAGTTAACCTGTATTCTATTCCCAGATTCTTGCAGAACTGTTTGAAGGCCTGACACTCGAACTGACGCCCATTATCCGTGATTAATGTCTTAGAAAGACCAAAATGGCAGATAATTGACTTCCAAACAAATGCCTCTAATTTTTGTTCTGTAATCACGACAAGAGGTTCTGCTTCTACCCATTTTGTGAAGTATTCTGCGGCCACTACTAGGAATTTTACTTGGCCACGAGTTATGGGGAATGGCCCAAGTATGTCAATTCCCCACTGTGCAAAGGGGTATGGGAATATAATTGAAGATAGTTCCTCCACTGGTTGATGCAACCGGGCTGCAAACCTTTGACACTTATCACAAGTTTTCATGTAGGTGAGTGTGTCCTTCCTCGTGGTTGGCCAATAGTACCCGTATCGGATTAACTTCATAACTAATGCACTTGCTCCTTGGTGTCTCCCACAAATTCCTTCATGGACCTTGGCCATAACAAGGGCTGCCACTTTCGGAGTAAGACATCGAAGGTAAGGCAGTGTAAAACTTCGACGGAATAAGGTATTCTGTAATATGGTATACCTCGGGGCTCTTGCTTTGACTCTTCTTTCCTCTCCCTTGTTATCCGGAAACTTTCCCGACGTTAAATATTCGATGATTAGATCCATCCAACTGGGCTCATGTTTTGAGATATCCATGACATTGGGTTGTTGTGTGATACTGGGATCATGAAGAGTTCGCACGAAAACCATCCTTTCCAAGTGATCCAAGTTGGAGAAAGTTAGTCTTGACAGGGCATCTGCTTTGTGATTAGCTGACCTTGGTATTTATCTATGTAGCAGGATTTGAACATCCTTTGCAAGTCCAGAACCATCATTCTGTAAGATGACATTTTTTCATCTTTTGCTTCGAAAGTCCCAATCACTTGCTCTATAACCAATTGTGAATAACTCAAGACCTTGACATGTTTGACCCCTAGATATTAAGCTGCTTGGAGCCCCACGATAACAGCCTCATACTTTGCATCATTATCAGTGGCCGGGAAGTCGAACCTAATTGCGCACTGAATCTCCATTGTGCCATCATGATTTTTTATTATGACTTCGGCCCCCGAGCCTGTGGCATTCGATGCTCCATCACAGAGTCTATGTCGCCTCTTCCTTGTCATGACCTATTGGACCCCGAGGTCTTGGAGCTAGTTCAGCAACGAAGTCTGCCAAGACCTGTACCTTTATGGAAGGTCGGGGTTTGAACTCAATGTCATATTCCACAAGCTCGATTGACTATTTGAGTAGACGACCAAAGACATCCGGTTTCTATAAGATCTGTTTCAAGGGACGGTTTGTAAGGAGTGTTATAGCATGGGCTTGAAAGTAAAGTCTTAACTTTCTGGCAGCTATGACAAGAGTAAGCTCGAGTTTTTCTTCAAGTGTATATTGGGTTTCAGCGTCCAACATCAATTTTCTAACATAGTATATAGGTTTTTGGATCTTCCCTTCCTCCTTGACCAAAACGGCGCTTACTGCATGATCTAAAACTGCTAGATACAATAACAGATTGTAGCCTGGATTTGGTTTTACCAATATTGGAGGAGCTCCCAAATATTCCTTTAGCTTCCTGAAGGAGACATCGTATTCTTCATCCCATCTGAACTCTTTGTTTCCTCTGAGAGTCTTGAAGAAGGGAAAACATTTATTTTCTGTCGTTGACATGAAACGGCCAAATGCTGTCACTCTTCCCTTAAGTTTCTGCACTTCCCTAATGGTCCTAGGAGGTTCCATTAATGTAAGGGCCACAATTTTATCCGGGTTAACTTCAATGTTTCACAGAGTGATCATGAACCCTAAAAATTTGTCGAGCTTACTCCGAAGGCGCACTTGGCGTGATTTAGTTTCGTCTGATGTTGTCTGAGTGTACAGAATATGTCTTCCAAGTCGGCTATGTGGTCTTTCTTTCTCGAGCTCTTTACAACCATGTCATCAACATAAACTTCGATGTTCAACCCGATGTGTTTGGAGAAGACCATGTTTACTAATCTTTGATAAGTAGCCCCGGCATTCTTCAATCCAAATAGCATGACTTTGTAACAATATATCCCTTCATTAGCCGTAAAGGAAGTTTTCTCTTGATCTTCCTGTGCCATTCGAATTTGATGATATCTTGAGAATGCGTCGAGAAAGCTTTAAAGTTCGGAACCTGATGTGGAATCCACCAATCTGTTGATTTGGAGAAGAGGATAACTATCTTTTGGACATGCTTTGTTTAAATCTATGAAAATCTATGTAGACTCGCCACTTTCCATTTAGGTTCTTGACCAATACCACGTTGGCTAGCCATTCTGGATATTTTACTTCCTTGATCAACCCTGCTTTCAAGAGCTTATCTATTTCCTCCTTTATTATTTGCCTTCTTTCAGTAGCAAACTGTCTTCTTTGTTGTTTTATAGGCTTCTTGTCTGGCATGACGTTAAGCTTATGTTCAACAAATGAGGGGTCAATCCCCGAGCATATCTTATGCGCTCCATGCAAATATGTTAAGGTTTCTCCTTAAGCATTGCGATAGTTCTTCCTTCATTAGTTTGGGGAGTTTTTTCCCAATTGTGAAAATTTTTCCTTCTGAAACTGGAACTTCCTCCAATTCTTCCACTGGTGACATGCATTTTTCCACAGGAAGTTTAATTGACATCAAATCTGTTTTACCCTTTCCGATGAAGCTGATGTAACAAGATCTTGCCATTGCTTGATTACCCTGCACTGTTTCTATGCCCGCGGAAGTTTGGAACTTGATCGCTAAGTGATATGTTGACACTATTGCCTTCAGGCTGTTCAAGAATGGTCTTTCCAAGATAGAGTTGTATGCCATAGGGGTTTTTACAACCTGAAACGGGGTCATTCTAGTCACCAGTTTTTCCTCTGATCCAAGAGAAGTAGGAAGGTCAATTAGACCTTCTGGTTTCATGGTTCGTCCACCAAAACCAGTTAACAGGGTAATGACCTGATGAAGTTGATCCTTGGGGAGTTGCATCTTGTCGAAAGCTTCCAAAGAAAGGACACTGGCTGCACTCCCTTGTCAACAATCACCCTTCTTACATCAAAATCTGCAATTGTGGCTACAATGACAATGGCATCTTCATGGGGATATGAAATTCCTTCCACATCAGAATTACTGAAACTGATGGTGGTCGAATTTTCATGGTCATGACCTGCCGACCATTCTTCTTGACCATCCAGTGCCCGAGCATAAACTTTTCTTGCAATGTTTGAATCATCTCCAGAAGCTATACCTCCAAAAATAAAATTTATTGTACCAGCGGACCCATTCTTCTCCTCTCCTTTTCCTTGATCTTTGTCTTCTTTTTTGATGTAATGGCCCAGAAGCCCCTTTTGATGAGAGTTTCTATCTCCTGTTTTAGTATTCTTTACTCATCCGTAGTATGACTTGGGCTTTTGTGAAATTAACAATATTTATGACGATTTCTTTCGTCGATCTTCCCCTTGATAGGCCTTGGCCAGCGTAGATCTTCCCTACCTTTAATTTCCATGAGAATGTGAGACCGAGGGGTGTTTAAAGGAGTTAAATTATGATGCCTAGAACTGCTTCCTTTTGTGTTGGACTGGGAAGATTTCCTTCCATCTTCTTTCCTTGACCTCTTGTTCCCTTGCTTGACGGGTTCCGAAGATTGTACAGTTGTTCCATGATCCTAATCGCGTGCCCTAACCGACAACAGTGTCTCTTCCATATTTATATATTTCTCAACCCTTCTGAGAAGTTCTGTCACATTCATCTTGAATAGGACATTCTGAATTCCTGACCTCGAATTGCTAAGGTAAGCGTTGAATTTGCCAATGAGATGTGAAGATCGGGAATCTGAAGTCTTTCGGTGTTAAAATGGGTCATGAATGATCGCAGCGTCTCATTAGGTCCTTGTCTTAACTGCATGAGGGAAGCGACTATCTTCTTAATCCTTTTGCTGCTTGCATAGAAGGCCGTCAATTTTTCAGTAAGATCAGCGAAGGAAGAGATTTGTAATATTGTTTTTCATTGTTACGTGCATCTTTTAATTCCAAGTGACATTTATATTAGTGTTATTATAAATTTTAAATTTGATAAAGTTTTATGTCAATGATTTGAATTATTTTGCAGTGGAAGGACTTAGATGCAATTACGATCAATGTGCCAATTAGAAAGTTCTTAGATTGTTTATGTGCAATTCTATGTGCAATTGTTTATTTTATTACCTAGGCTTGCTAATTTTATGTAATTAAGTTTTAAATGGCCAAATTTGATTTGACTTGAAAGTGGAATAAAGTTTTATGGCAATTTGTTATTTAAAGATACTTGTTACCCTGAATTTACCAAATTGAAGAGAGAGAAGTTGTAGCGCCCCGAGTTCCGTATACCCGATTCACTACGTCATTTTCTGTCTAAATTTTTCGAATAATATTTTTGCGGAAGAAATAATTGAAATTCATTTTTGGCAACATTAAATAAACTGTAATGGCCGATAAAATTGAAAACATTTATGAAACCATTTGAAATAGTAAATTGAACCATTAATATTGTAAAGAAATTGCCAATGTCATAATTTCTCAATAAATGAACTTCTCTAAATTATTCGATTGTTTGGAAAATACGGAAACCATTAACGTCAAACTTTCTACCGTTTAACGATTATTGCCACCATCATTCATCGCTCGCCACCGTCTCCGAAATCTGCAAAACTGTTAAAAAGTAGGGTGAGCATTTCATGGGGGAAATACTCAGTAGACTCATCGCAAATTAATTTAATTTATAAGATGATTAAACACATAAATCCCGGCTCTTTATAAAACGGGCATTGATAGAGCTTCTTTATAAAACGGCTCTTGATAAAACTCATATTGTGCATTACAGCACGGGACATATTTTGCAAATCATAGGTTCTTTGAAAATAGCTCTTTGAAAACAGCTATTTGAAAACCATATACTTATAAAAACATTTTAATTATGCCAAGCATAATTTCTTTTGAAAGCATAACATAAGATAGGATTGAAATCCTCATAAACATAGGGAGACACAAGAATTTTACCGAACTTAGGTGGCAAGAATTCTTATGCAGTAAAATCATAATAACAGTAAGTTTTCATCATAACATAGGATAAGATCGAAATCCTCATAAACATAAGAATTTTACCGAACTTCGGTGGCAAGAATTCTTATGTAGTAAGTATACCAAGCATAATTTTCTGAAATTCATAGGGATCAATTGCATCATAACATAAGATAGGATCGAAATCCTCATAAACATATGCGACAGGAATTTTACCGAACGTAGGTGGCAAATCCTCATAAACATATGGAAACATAGGAATTTTACCGAACTTCGTGGCAAATCCTCATAAACATAGGAGACACAAGAATGTTACCGAACTTCGTGGCAAGAATTCTTATGTGTAGCGCTACTAAAACTCCGGTCCCCTTAACATATCATAACTTATCATATGGGACCCATAACAATCTTGGTAGATTGATTTCATAGCAATGATCCAAAAAAACATTTTCGTGAAGCATAGGGTATACTTACTTTTCGTAAAAACATAAAGTATATTTTCTTTTCATAAAAACATACTTACTTTTCATAAGGTATATTTACCTTTCATAAAACATACTTGCTTTTCTTAAAAATTGACTTTCACAAGTCACATGACATTCATATGAAATCATAATTTAAATCAATTAATAAGTGCGAGTCTACCTCAAATCCGACGAGTGCAAAGTTGAGCGGGAATGACTTCAATTTCTTTAAATTCTCCGTACGCTTCGTCTTAGCCAATAAGTCACTTTAGTCTATCGAATATATAGTTCAAAATGATAAATTATAATTTGAGGACTAAAATTGATGTTTTGAAAGTTGAGGGACAAAAATGAATACTTTTGAAAGTTCAGGGACTAAAATAGATACTTTGAAAGTTGAGGGACTAAAATGAATACTTTTGAAAGTTCAGGGACTAAAATAGATACTTTGAAAGTTGAGGGATTAAATGAATACTTTTGATAGTTGAGGGACTAAAATGAATACTTTTAAAACTTGGGCTTAAAATCAAATTAATAAAATCAGCAGGGACTGAAATAATAGATTTTGAAAATGAAAGGGCTGATATTGATAAGTTTAAAACTAAAAGGACTGAACTAAAACATTTTCAAACTTGAGGACTAATTTGCAAATTCTGAAAAGTTAAAATATATTCTCAGATCTATTTTCTCTCTCTCTTTCCTCACAACACACTCTCTCTCTCGACATTACTCTCTCAACCCTATTCACTCATCTGCAGCGACGGGGAGGAAGTGACGGAAGTACTACCGGCGCCAAAACTGGGATTTCGCCAGCGCAGGGTGGTTGTAAGAGGCTGTCAAGGAGGGGTCTTAGTTGTGTGAACGTTTGGTGCGAGTATAGGTGTGAATCCGATGATTAAATCGCGGCTGAAAGTGGCGATTTGGGCTGCGAAGTACTTGGGTTGCGATTTGTGAGGTGAATAGAGGCGGTGGTGGAAAATTTGAGAAATCCGATGGTGGAGGTTGCGGTGAACTTGAGGTAGTTGGGGCGGTTCAGGCGATGAGTGCCGAGGGTGTTGATGGCGGCCGTGACTGAGGACTGCAGTGGTTCAGCTGATGATGAAGGTGGTGAGTTGGAGGTGGCTGTTGGTTGGGCAGTGGTGAAATTGATGGTTTGGAATGGTGCAGCCGGTGGTGATTCTGGTTCAGCTTGGTAGTTTTGGTTTGATTTGGTGATAGTGAAAATGGTGCAGTGTGATCCGGTTCTTAATTCCGGTATTGCAGTTGAGGCAGCATAATGCAGTTTGGTGATGATGAATTCTATGTTGTTTGCTCGCTGTATTCAGAACTCTGTTTTTGGTGGCTGAAATAAATATTGTGGGATTGAGGTAAGTGGAATTGGTGGTCCAGCAATGAAGGTGAAGGTAGCTTTCGGCTAAAGATAAAGTGGTGCTGAGGATGATGATGTTTGGGGAATATGAGGATGATGATGTTTGGGGAATATTAGTTGTAAAGGTGAAGAGAAAAAAAAACGTGAATGTGATTAGCTTTAGATTAAATAAGATTAGTTTAGGATAATTAACTAAAAATTTGACTAACTTCGATCAAGATAGTATTTGAAACAGATATGTTTTTGGACTGAAAATACATTTGAGAATAAATAAATTTTGAGATAAAATCGAATTACGTATTTGGACTTGAAATAATTTGAATAAGGAAAATTGAGATATTTTAATAAATTTGGAATTCAAAATGATTTTGAAAATAATACTTTGAATAAATAATTAAAATAATATAATTTTAGAAATTCGGATTTTAATTTAAAATCGAACAAATTCGATATTTCTTGACTTGGCTAGACGAATCCGTCGCGGCGTTAACTTCAAAATAATGGGTGAAATAGTAGCGACACAATTTTCTAAATATTAAAATAATTATTAATTGCGTAAAAATCTTGGTCGCTACAATCTTACCCCCTTAAAATAATTTCGTCCTCTAAATTAAACTTACTTGATCTTATAATTTCTGAATACTTAATCAGAATCTCTTCTTCTTTCTCTTATGTAGCATCATTGCTACCAAATTTAACCCAACCATATTTAACCCACTGGACTTTGACTAAATGCATCACTTTGTTTTCTCAAGAACATGGACTTTTCTATAGACATATGTGTCTACTCAAAAATTCTTCTGAATCATAAGTGACTGAAAGTTCACTATTCTTTGAATTCCATTATTATGAACCAAAAACAACATAACTTATTCATAGATGATCAACTTATTTCATAATCTCAATACATTATCATCTTCAATTATCATCATCATATCATTCCTTACAATTTTCTATTGTACCTTTATATTCAACTAACCTTACGTTCATCATCATTATCTCACATAATCCCAAACAACATCATGTCTCTTTACTAATTTATGTAATTCCATAAAAAAAATCTCTTCAAGTTTCCATAAATCTATACTGATATATAAAACCATAATAATTTATCATCTCTAAACTTCTTATCATTGAATATTCCCAAAATAATCAAAGAATTACCTGAATATTCTCTTTATGTAATATACCCATACATATCAACATAATATCATCAACTTATCTTTCCAATATTTGTAACCCAAAGTTCAGTAAACAAATATCTTCCAAATAACTAAGATTCTTTACTTAAATGTCACCACATATCCTGCAAAGTATTTCTTTCACTTGTATATACGTATGAATTCTGATTCAATACGGTACTCATTTTACTTTCCACGTATCATCACACTATACCATGATTATCATTATTAAAACAAAATATCAGTACCCATAATCCAAGAAAATATTCCAAATCTCCAATCAAATCTTCTTTATCAATATAATAAACGGCGCATAAACTCTGTCTCCTCTTTTCATTATTCTAATCCTGCACTTTCTTGCTGGTCACAACATCACGCGGATTCACTCAGATCCTTTACGCTTTTAAATAGTTCATGCTGGGAAGATGTTAGATTCATCAAACAATGGATATCATCCTTTCTAACATTCGCAAGTATTATTCCAATCTTCCTATGAATGATCTGAGAAAGATCTATAGAATAAGACTCGAAAGGTTGAGGCTGCTGATGGCTCATGGTATTCCAGAAGATGTTCGCTGGTTGATCGAAGCAAAGGTTCGACTATCTGGTGAATTACCATCAACATTTCCAAAGCACATGCCTGGTTTAGGCAAAAGCACGTTTGCAAAGAAACGAAGAGCAAAAAGACTGGGTGGTTGCTACAAATGTGCTCGTTGGAACTGTAATACTCGTTGCAAATCAGTAGGATATTCTTCTACTAATCGGGATGATAAAATCGAATTCATAAAGGGTGGACTGAGTAAGGAGTCTTTGGATGATATTCGACTGACTCTTGAGACGCACCCAAGTGGTTATGTGCAACGTGAACTTCTCTCCTTATACGCTCAGTTTAACGAGGACAAAAATCGTTATAGTCTCCAAAATATAATAGCAAAAGATCCTGTTTGCCAGTCTGTTTTACAAAATGAGGCTTCTGGCAGTTCAGCAATGATATAAGGTAAATCTTTTGATATGCTTTTAAAATATTTTGCTGTTTTCTTTAACGCGTTTTGGAAATAAAAAATATTTTTCCTTTCTCGAGTTTTGATAAAGCTGGAAATAAATATATTTTCCTTTTTTCGAGGTTTGATAAAGCTGAAAATAAATCACCGAAAGGTGATATCTTTGATAAAATAGTCAAAAGTTGGCCGATTTTGTCAAAAAGTGAATCTTTACTTTTTTCAGAATCAATCAAAAACAGTAAATTTTTCCGGCTTTAAATAGCCAAACATATTTCATAGTTCAGGCATCCCAAAATCACATCTTCTTCGTAAGTTTTCCCTTCTTTTCTATCAAAGATGGAAGCACCAAAACTTCGACAGATCAAAACTATTTGTGTATTTTGTGGATCAAAAGTAGGGAAAGGCTTCGGTTATCTAGAAGCGCCTGTAGATCTTGGAAAGAAACTGGGGGAAAAAGGTATCACTCTTGTATATGGGGGTGGTAGCAGTGGTCTAATGGGTTGTGTTTCTCAATCTGCTCTTGCAGAGAAATCAAAAGTAATCGGTGTCATACCTGTCCCTTTGGTAGATGTTGCAGGCAAAACACGAGGGCATGAAGTTCAAACCTTATCCATCCATGAACGCATAACTTGTATGCTATATGGTTCTGATGCCTTTATGGCCCTGCCCGGAGGTTTTGGTACCTTAGAAGAAATCTTTAACATTACCTCGTGGGCTCAACTAGATCTCCATACTAAGCCTATTGGGCTTCTGAATGTTAACAATTTCTTTGATGATTTGTTAACCTTTCTTGATTATGCTGTGGAACAGGGATTCATCTCTCCATTTTCCAGAAGGCTTCTTATTTCCGCTCCTACTATTGATGAACTACTGGATAAGCTGCAGTCATATATCTCAATACAAGATCCAGCAGGAGTTAAGATAGATTGGTCACAAGGAAGGGGAATCAAGCGAAAATGGAGTCCGGTTAATGTAAATTTAACTCTGTGAATCTTAGAATAGGTGGGGGTAGAGTACGGAGTATTCTCACTCTCGAGACACCCCTCCATTTACTAGGATTTCCTTAATGTTTAAATCTTGTGTGTACCTCAAAGGTTCCAGGTGGTAGATTACGGAGTATTCTTACTCTCGAAACACACCTCTTTGAAGGTTTCTTTATTTCCTCAAAAGATCAGAGGTGGTAGGATACGGCTACTCCGGAAACACATCTCTCATTTTGAGGATCTTTCCATGTTTCTCTCGTTTGCTTTTGTGTGTTTCATGTATTTCCTTTCCAGTGTGACTCTTGTGTGTTCTCCTTATGAGAAAAAAAAAAAAATCTCTGCTATCATCTACTAAATCTCGTTTGTGATGTAAATGAACTTGCATGTATAACCTTATTTCCTTTAATGGATGCTTATCATCTCATGCTCTTAATTCCAAATGATAAAATTCTGGACAGAGTCTCCCTTGTAATTTGAACTTATCCAAACCATAAGCATACTTCATAACTCACAATAATAAATAACTCCACATTTGATCACAACGATCTAAAAATATTGAAAACGATTCCAACACTTCAATATCATCAAAATATCCCATAATTCAATTCATAATTCCTCAACACAGAAATTTCAAATCATACTTTTCAATATCATAATATCACTTATAATCTTAACATATAATCAAAATCTTTCCGTTGACTTCTCTTACTTAGTGCCATGTCTAAAATCAATTATGCAAAGTCCATCTAGGGTTCATCATTTCTAACTCGAGGACAAAAATTATTAAAAATCATTCTTAAATCATATTATTCCCATTATGCTCAACACTCGTTTTCTTTCTTAAAAAAAATTTCTCATAATCATACATTAAAGCATATAAGTTATGACAATGCATAACAACATCATTATTTTCGAAGAAATACATTCTTATTTCTCATAAATCATAAGTATCCGAAATACTCTTCATTCTTTCTCATAAATCAGTAAAATGAGTATTCGAAATACTGAAATAACTTTAAACATCATAAACTTCTTTACCTCGGAGTTGGTGGAACGAATGATGGCAGTGGCAATCTTCATCAATAAAAATCTTATAATGGAAAATATTTCTTGAAAATTCTTTTTGAAAATTTTTCCAGTCTACAGAAACGCAGACTAGCTCTGATACCAACTTGTAGCGCCCCGAGTTCCGTATACCCGATTCACTACGTCATTTTCTGTCTAAATTTTTCGAATAATATTTTTGCGGAATAAATAATTGAAATTCATTTTTGGCAACATTAAATAAACTGTAATGGCCGATAAAATTGAAAACATTTATGAAACCATTTGAAATAGTAAATCGAACCATTAATATTGTAAAGAAATTGCCAATGTCATAATTTCTCAATAAATGAACTTCTCTAAATTATTCGATTGTTTGGAAAATACGGAAACCATTAACGTCAAACTTTCTACCGTTTAACGATTATTGCCACCATCATTCATCGCTCGCCACCGTCTCCGAAATCTGCAAAACTGTTAAAAAGTAGGGTGAGCATTTCATGGGGGAAATACTCAGTAGACTCATCGCAAATTAATTTAATTTATAAGATGATTAAACACATAAATCCCGGCTCTTTATAAAACGGGCATTGATAGAGCTTCTTTATAAAACGGCTCTTGATAAAACTCATATTGTGCATTACAGCACGGGACATATTTTGCAAATCATAGGCTCTTTGAAAATAGCTCTTTGAAAACAGCTATTTGAAAACCATATACTTATAAAAACATTTTAATTATGCCAAGCATAATTTCTTTTGAAAGCATAACATAAGATAGGATTGAAATCCTCATAAACATAGGGAGACACAAGAATTTTACCGAACTTAGGTGGCAAGAATTCTTATGCAGTAAAATCATAATAACAGTAAGTTTTCATCATAACATAGGATAAGATCGAAATCCTCATAAACATAAGAATTTTACCGAACTTCGGTGGCAAGAATTCTTATGTAGTAAGTATACCAAGCATAATTTTCTGAAATTCATAGGGATCAATTGCATCATAACATAAGATAGGATCGAAATCCTCATAAACATATGCGACAGGAATTTTACCGAACGTAGGTGGCAAATCCTCATAAACATATGGAAACATAGGAATTTTACCGAACTTCGTGGCAAATCCTCATAAACATAGGAGACACAAGAATGTTACCGAACTTCGTGGCAAGAATTCTTATGTGTAGCGCTACTAAAACTCCGGTCCCCTTAACATATCATAACTTATCATATGGGACCCATAACAATCTTGGTAGATTGATTTCATAGCAATGATCCAAAAAAACATTTTCGTGAAGCATAGGGTATACTTACTTTTCGTAAAAACATAAAGTATATTTTCTTTTCATAAAAACATACTTACTTTTCATAAGGTATATTTACCTTTCATAAAACATACTTGCTTTTCTTAAAAATTGACTTTCACAAGTCACATGACATTCATATGAAATCATAATTTAAATCAATTAATAAGTGCGAGTCTACCTCAAATCCGACGAGTGCAAAGTTGAGCGGGAATGACTTCAATTTCTTTAAATTCTCCGTACGCTTCGTCTTAGCCAATAAGTCACTTTAGTCTATCGAATATATAGTTCAAAATGATAAATTATAATTTGAGGACTAAAATTGATGTTTTGAAAGTTGAGGGACAAAAATGAATACTTTTGAAAGTTCAGAGACTAAAATAGATACTTTGAAAGTTGAGGGACTAAAATGAATACTTTTGAAAGTTCAGGGACTAAAATAGATACTTTGAAAGTTGAGGGATTAAATGAATACTTTTGATAGTTGAGGGACTAAAATGAATACTTTTAAAACTTGGGCTTAAAATCAAATTAATAAAATCAGCAGGGACTGAAATAATAGATTTTGAAAATGAAAGGGCTGATATTGATAAGTTTAAAACTAAAAGGACTGAACTAAAACATTTTCAAACTTGAGGACTAATTTGCAAATTCTGAAAAGTTAAAATATATTCTCAGATCTATTTTCTCTCTCTCTTTCCTCACAACACACTCTCTCTCTCGACATTACTCTCTCAACCCTATTCACTCATCTGCAGCGACGGGGAGGAAGTGACGGAAGTGCTACCGGCGCCAAAACTGGGATTTCGCCAGCGCAGGGTGGTTGTAAGAGGCTGTCAAGGAGGGGTCTTAGTTGTGTGAACGTTTGGTGCGAGTATAGGTGTGAATCCGATGATTAAATCGCGGCTGAAAGTGGCGATTTGGGCTGCGAAGTACTTGGGTTGCGATTTGTGAGGTGAACAGAGGCGGTGGTGGAAAATTTGAGAAATCCGATGGTGGAGGTTGCGGTGAACTTGAGGTAGTTGGGGCGGTTCAGGCGATGAGTGCCGAGGGTGTTGATGGCGGCCGTGACTGAGGACTGCAGTGGTTCAGCTGATGATGAAGGTGGTGAGTTGGAGGTGGCTGTTGGTTGGGCAGTGGTGAAATTGATGGTTTGGAATGGTGCAGCCGGTGGTGATTCTGGTTCAGCTTGGTAGTTTTGGTTTGATTTGGTGATAGTGAAAATGGTGCAGTGTGATCCGGTTCTTAATTCCGGTATTGCAGTTGAGGCAGCATAATGCAGTTTGGTGATGATGAATTCTATGTTGTTTGCTCGCTGTATTCAGAACTCTGTTTTTGGTGGCTGAAATAAATATTGTGGGATTGAGGTAAGTGGAATTGGTGGTCCAGCAATGAAGGTGAAGGTAGCTTTCGGCTAAAGATAAAGTGGTGCTGAGGATGATGATGTTTGGGGAATATGAGGATGATGATGTTTGGGGAATATTAGTTGTAAAGGTGAAGAGAAAAAAAAAACGTGAATGTGATTAGCTTTAGATTAAATAAGATTAGTTTAGGATAATTAACTAAAAATTTGACTAACTTCGATCAAGATAGTATTTGAAACAGATATGTTTTTGGACTGAAAATACATTTGAGAATAAATAAATTTTGAGATAAAATCGAATTACGTATTTGGACTTGAAATAATTTGAATAAGGAAAATTGAGATATTTTAATAAATTTGGAATTCAAAATGATTTTGAAAATAATACTTTGAATAAATAATTAAAATAATATAATTTTAGAAATTCGGATTTTAATTTAAAATCGAACAAATTCGATATTTCTTGACTTGGCTAGACGAATCCGTCGCGGCGTTAACTTCAAAATAATGGGTGAAATAGTAGCGACACAATTTTCTAAATATTAAAATAATTATTAATTGCGTAAAAATCTTGGTCGCTACAGAAGTGACTGATTTGTAAATTACCAAAAATTAAATCCTAAACCTAACACCTAAAACTGATCCCTCAGTCTCGTCTCTCCCTCATATCTCAGTCTCGTCTCGTCTCTCCCTCACCTCACACAGCAGCCACCCCAAATCGCATCTACCTCACGATTTCTTCCCCTGCCGTCGACAACCTCACGCCACCGGCACCTCTCTCACCGGCGACCACCTCCCCAACACCGGTAAAGCCCCCTCCCCGCTTTATCTTTCCTCGGTACACACAAGCAACCACACACTGTCAAATGCACACACCTCGGCTACTGCTCTCACACACCGAGGTTTACACACACAATGCAGTTGCATAAATTGATTTGTATATATATATATACACGTGTGTGTGTGTGTGTGTGTGTGTGTGCATAATTTTTACAGTATTTTCAGATTTTGAAAATTAGTTATTTAGTTTGGTTAATTGATATTTTAGTTTAATTTTGAGATTATAAATGTATGTTCAGATTTGGGGAAAATTGTATACAGGTATATATTTCAGTTTCAAATTTATGGAGTTTGTTAATTGAATTTTAGTTGAATTTCGAATTTTAAATTTATTTTTTTCAAATTTAGGGAATGATATAGAGGTGTGTGTAAAATCTCAGAATATTGAAATATAGGAATTTAGGTTGCCTTTTGGTTGAGCTCGGTTTAACTTTTATTAATAGTTTAAATTTTTAGAATTTCAGATTTACAAATGTTAAGGATTTTTGATTGAGATGCCTGTCAAGTTTTAAGTGGGTTAATTGATTTTCTATCGATTGGGATAAATTCGAGAACTTCAGGTTTATGAGTAGTAGAATGTTAATTGGAATTGTCCATATGAAATTTAGGTTATGATGAATATTTCATAGTTTTTGACTTTTGTGCAATTTGATAAGATTTCAATTTTGCTCTCGAAGTAAATCTCTTATTTTGAATATGGTATTATATGTGTTGGACATATAACGTAAGGTCATGTTTGAGTTAAATTGAGTTTTGGCCTGATTAGGATTTTTGTTTAGTATTGAAGTGAATAGTGAAATGTGTTTTCAAACTAAAAGTATATTTTAAATTTTACTTAATGAATGTCTATAAATTAGGATTGTTGGGCACATTGACGCCACGGGCAGACGATGCTTCTCCACTTGCAAATCTAGACAACGATAAATATTAAGGACGTCAAGTAAGTAAACTTCCCCTATTTTTATAGAAGTTAAATGTAAATGTGAAATGTGTAAATGACTGTCTTGCAACTTACTTGCTTTGATGAATATCATTTACTTTATGAAAATATATGTTATTAAGAAGAATGTTCAAGCATGCACGTTATCATGTCATTGCATCATCAAGCATGCATTAGCATCGAAATTGGGAAGTCAAATATTTTTAAATGAAAGAAATGTGTCAAGGTACAAGTTTGTTCAAAATTTATGTATCCCAAGTTTTTAAGAAGGAATGAGTGTACTTCTAAGTCATGAAAGAAGTGAGTGGAAAATGGGGCGCGGGGGACCGAGGTACCCGAATTAAGTCACTTTGCGACGGAATGTTCAACCGCTTTGTGGTGAACTGTTAAACCGCTATACGGTGGAAATGTGGATTCTAATCTGGTTCCAAATAAGAATTGCTCACTGCTCTCCAACTGACTAGAAGATACACCAAGTGAGCTCACGATGGAAATGTTAAGTGAAAGTCTGAAATGTTTGAAAGTTTTGGAAAGTAAAGTAAATGGGGATACATATTTTGAATTTTAAAGCATTTCATGTCATGAACATCCATTACATGCATAAAGTTTACTTACTGAGCTTTAGCTCACCTCAATCCCTCCCCAATATTTCAGGTAATGAAAGCTAGATGAAATGAGGAGAGCATTTGATGGCAGGCTCAGGCTATACCTGTAGCGACCGAGAATTTTCGTGATTTTATTCAAATAAATATTTTTAAAAAGCGTGTCGCTTCGACCTTGCCCATCATTTAGTTATTTTATTTTTTAAACGCGTGCTCGTCTAACCAGTTAAGTGGAAAATTTAATTTATTCAAATACTTAGTCAAATTTTAATTTTTTATCAAATATATTTCAATATCACAGTTTATTTTCAAAATCCAAGTATTAATTATATTAAGTCCCAATTTTAAATGTTTTAGTCCAACCCAACATCTCGAGCCCAAATATTTTACCGATCATTCAAGCCCTTTTAACAACCCAATCAATAAATTCTTGGCCCAACTAAATCAACAACTTCTTTTCCAAGTATTTCCTTACACAACCATATTCACTTCCCAAAATTCTCACAATTTTCCATGAATCAAGATTTAACCTAAACTACCATGTTTAACACCTAAATCAATTATATAATTCCTCCAACTCACCAACCTAATCACCAACTCCAATCCAGCCACCGAAACCACCATCATTCAAATGGCAACCACCAATGAATCGATTTCAATTTCTATTTCCAGCAATTTCCATTTTAAGATTTAAAACCACCAGTTAACCAATTCATCAAGCAGCCATCATCTGAATCAAACTTCCATTGTCTGCAATCCAACGAATCACCACCAAATTTGCAGATCACCAATTCAATCATAGACCACCGAGTCATCAGCCCAACTCCCCTGCAACTACAACTGCTCAACACCACCATCACCGCAGACACAGTAATCATCTGCACTACTCAACCGGCCAAGAACCACCACTGTTGCCAACCGTCTGCAACCACAATCCAAACATCACTGCAGAACCTCAATCTCAAAGCCATAACCAAAATCCCCAATTCAACACCACATCACCTAATCCAATTTCGAACCCACCATAACCGGAAGCCCACCCCAAATCAACCACAAATAAAACTCAAACCCCAGAAATAGAAGAAGTATAGAACTTTACCTTGACCTCATGACCATATTCACCGGTTTTTCGCCGGAGAAATCACGATCCAAGCCGCGGTCAACTCGGGTTCTTCGCACCAAACCACACAAAAACAGCCCAAAACCTTTTTGTCTCAAACCCTCACACTCGCCTTCCCCGCCGCCACGTGACGGCGGCGACAGCGCCGGCAGCAGTCAGGCCGGAGCGGGCGTGGATCTCCGCTGCTCTCTCTCTTTCTCTCCTCTGCTTACCGAACGATGAGACAGAGGAGTGTAAATTGTTTTTAATATTTTTGATTTTTGGAAATTGCAGCTTAGCCCCCAAGTTTGTAAAATGATTTAAATCAATCCTTGTAATTTTAAACTAATTATTTCAGCCCCCTTAAGTTTCTAAATGATTTTAATCAATCCCTTCATTTTAAAAAATCGATTATTTCAATCCCTATAGCTTAATATCCGTTTTGAGCTTCAACCCAACTTTTGAAAATTTACATTTTAGTCCCTCAACTTTCAAATTATTCATTTGAGCCCCAACTTTTGAAATACACTCAATTCAGTCCTTTCATTTTAAAAGTTATTTATTTTAGTCCTTATTGATTTTAAAAGTTATTTATTTCAGTCCTGAAGATTTTACTCCTTTGATTTCAGCCCCAAGGTCAATCATTTCAGTCCTTTCATTTTTAAAAAAATCACTTATTTCAATCCCTACAGTTTAAGTGCTATTTTGAGTCTGAACCCCAAGTTTTAAAAGATTTACATTTTAGTACCTCAACTTTCCAAGTATTCATTTTAGTCCCCCAAGTTTTAAAATAATCATTTCAGTCCCTAAAGTTCAAAGTCATTTAAATCAGTTTTAAAGTATTAAATTGGACTTATTACTTTAAGTTATGCTAGACGAGGCGCTTGGACATTTAAAAGAACAACGTGAATTTTCTTGCTCAACTTTCAGACTCGTGATTTGAGGTAGACTCGCCCCCATTAATTAGTTTAAATTATAATTGCATGTCTTATGTGAAATTTACGTGATTTACATGCTTGTGATGCATGAGACGAGAAAAGAATATTTCTTATGAGATAAATGAGAAATGATGATGTTATGCATAACTTATGTGCCTTAAGTGCACGAGACGAGAATACCCACACCCTATGATTTTACGAGCCTTGATTTTGAAAATAAAATAGCCCAAGAATATGATGATGATGTCACTATATGATTGCATAATTACGTGTTCAATTATTCTGTAAATTAATTATTGGCGATGAGTCTACTGAGTATTTTTCGAAATACTCATTCCATTATTTTAACAGTTTTTGCAGATCTCGGAGAAGGCGGCGAATGAAATGGGAGCGGTGGCAAATTAAATAAATGATGATGTTATTAGACAATTTTACGAATGTTACTCGTTAAATTATTTATCGTTAATTTCATTTAAATAATTGAGACACAAGTTTTATGAATTTTTTTATATTTAAATTAATCAAATTTCCGCTGAAGTTTTCAAATGATGAATGTGATGCTTTGAATTAAATTTATTTTCCGAAATAAAGTCAGTTTTAAAGGACGAAGTGGCGTCCCGGGCTCCGCGAAATTCGGGGAGTTACAATACCCGCTTCAACCCTTTAAAATAAAGTTAAATTAAAATTTATTTCAATTCCTCATTATTTATTCTTTAATTCATTTATTATTGAGGTTAAATTACCTCTTGTTTCATTTGTTAAAGTTTATTGTTTGAAATTATATTGCTGAGGTGTTTGGGATTCTTTGTAAATGGGCTTGATGATGTTTGGGATTGAATGAGTTAAGATGTGTGTTTTAAAATGGTTATGATGTTCCTCTACATGTTGGCTATGTTCCATTTATAGAGGAGACTCTTTCGAAATTTCTGTAAAATTTTATAATAGAAAATGAAAATGGTTGAAATTTTAAATGATTTCTTTTCCACATTTAAGTAAAGAAAAAGTTAACATGCCTAGGTTTTGATTTTGAACTTGGGGTGTTACAAGATTGATCCTGATGGTATCGTTGAAAAACAATCTCTGGCAGAGTTGGTTAAGGTTTGCTGGAAGGCTTTGCACAGTATTTGATCAGGGGCATCCTACATGTCCATGACATCAGTATAGGCATTCAAGTGGTTGTTAGGATCTATAGTTCCATCGTTTTCTTTTATCCAAGGATATTTGAATATTTCTGGTAAGGGGAACGACGTTATTTCATGGGTGAAGGGGGTTCTTCTTGTTAAAGAGGTTCGACCTTGCGTGTTCTGCCTTATCCCATCTGCAATTCCTTCCTGAATAATTCTCGAAGGGGAACAAAGTTATTTCAGGGGTGAAGGGGGTTCTTCTTGTGAAAGAGGTTCGACCTTGCGTGTTCTGCCTTATCCCATCTACAATTCCTTCCTAAATAATTCTTGAAATTTCCCGCTTTGTGAAATTGGAAGATCCCTCAGTCATGGGATGGGCACCCCCGATTTTCGGGAAATTGTCATCTACAGGATTAACATTCCTGGGATCTTCACGGGGAATCGTTCCCGGAGTGCTCAAGTCGGGTTTTGTTTGATGATTTTTTTGTTGCTGAAGATCCTGATGGAGTTCACGGAGCTGATGCTGGAGTTCATTGAAATCTTCTCGACTAACTGGTTCATTTTCTGGCGTGATTTCGAGGTCTTGTTCTTCCCCAACATCTTCAAGAAGTGGAGGATTCTCCCCTTCAGCCGAGGTATTGGCCGAAAGGGGATGTCCAGTTGATGTGGAGGGACGAGATTGACGTCTATTAACCATGGCTGATTGTATCTTTTCCCATAGACTGTGCCAATTGGTGCTGTAAAAAATCCTAACCTTGATGTGGCAAAATCTGGAGTTGCTTGATCACTGAAAATATGGATGAATTCGCCTTGGATGACCTGCAAGAAGGTGAGGAGGATTCTCCCTGTTGCCCCTCCGGTATGAGAATTAGTATTCTGGAGAAAAGAGAGAAAATATATAACTGGAAGAACGTAAAGTATATTGAATGAATAATGTGTTATCAAATGAGCTGTATTTATAGGGTTGAAAAGCCCATAACCTTCTTTAATTAAAGAAAGAGTCATTTTGTTATAAACTTACTTTTTAGGAAGAGTTCTAAACTTATAGGGATTCAGTTCCCTTTTTTAGAATGTTTCCTTATGGAATACTTGTTGTCTTGAGGCCCAAGAATGGGTCCCGTTAATGAGGCCCATTGACGAAAGAGATCTTGATGCTTGCTTGCATGGGTCATAGGCCGGGAAGTGCCGACCTAATCCATTAAGCCCCGTAATACGTTGAGATAGAAGATGGGTCGGTTCAAACCCGACCACAGTGTTTTTGAAAGAAACTCGGGAAAATGGACCGACCTATGGGACTATGAGGGATGGGATCTGGTGAGGTTGAGTTACATACCAGAACATAACCAGGGAAGGTTTGAACTTCAAGGTGGTGAACGGAATTTCCCATAATTTAGGAAGTGGGAAAAGAATACCGATCACTATGGAACTCAAAATATCAGTCAATAGCTGTCACCTTCGATATGTTTGAGAAACAACACACCGAAGACGCATGTCAAAATGGTTGATAACATAGGGATGATTGTACAATTGCTTGACGTGCAATTCTATGTCTAATTGTTTATTTTATTTGTTAAGCTTACTAATGTCTATTTTATTTAAGGTTTAAATTGTCTATGATGCATTAAATTAAAATTAGGGAAAAGTTAGTGGCATTTTGTAATAGAATATAAGTTGTAGACTTAAATTATCAATTGATGAGAGTTGGGGGTTTGATTTGTAATTTACAAAAATTGAAATCAAAACCTAAGCCCAACTCCCCTTCTCTCTTCCCTTATTCCCCCACCCATCCCTCTCTTCTCCCCCAAGTCTCATGGCCTATCCCCCTCTCGCCTGCTCTAACCACCGCTGCCGATCACCGCCATGGTAAGACACTCATCTTCCCCTCCCTCTCTCCTGCAAAAGACACACATACACACATGTGCGAACACTCATACTCACACACGCACACGCCTGAACACACATAAACATGTATTTATTGATTGTATATATCATTGTTTAGAAAATCGGAGACCAGTTCAAACTGAAAAAGGCAATGGATTAAGGATTAGAAGGTCCAACAAGGTTAAACCGTGGTCGAATCGGTTTCAATTAAAACATCAATATTATTCTAAAAATCACAAAATCTTCTAAAAAAACATGTTATTTTACAAATAAAGTAATATTTACTCATTTAGAAAATATATTTATACACAAAAATAACTTAAAACAATTGGAGAAAATCAAAATAACAAAAAATCGGGTTTTCCGACAATTTTTGGGGCCGACCGGACAAGTTTTCTGGTGGGTTCCTAATTTTTCCAATCGAATCGGACGGTCTGGTCCAGTCCAGTTTTCTAAACATTGGTATATATATGTATGTATAAATTCCAGATTCTATATAAATTTTCAAATATAGAAATTGAAGAATTGTAGGTTATGTTTAATTGATTTTCTGTAATTTTAATGTTGATTTAATTTGAGATTTTTAGATTTATTAATAGTTATAATAATAATTGAATAATTTGGTAAAGTTAGGTTAAATTATGAAATTTTGTTTGAGAATTAAAGTTATGGATTAGTAAAAGTCATAAGGTGCAATGAAATTGAGGTTTTGATCTCGGTTAGAATTATGTTTAGTGTTTTTGAAATTATGGATAAATGGTTTTTAATTAAATGTATGGATATAACTTGGATTATTTGGACACATTGACGTCGCGGGCAACCGAAACTTCCACCTGCTATTTAAGAAACAGTAAATACTACGGACATCAAGTAACTTACGCTATTTCCATCAAGGTTGAATGCTAATGATGAATTAATGTGCTTAAATGATTGCCTTTCAATTTACTCACTTTGATGAATTTCGTTACTTTATGCAGGTATGTGACGCACGGCCGGATTTTTCTTTTATTTTAAAGTTCCAATGCTAACATGTGGTGCACGATAATTTGCAGAAATAATTTTATCCTTCGTTTTATAAGTTAGTGACGTAAATGACATCTTTTGACTGGGATTTCAAAATCACTTTACTTTAAAATAAAATCTTTTCATTTAAAAAGTAACGATAAAACATTTAATAAAAGATCTTCAATTTTAAGTCTCTCAGATAAAATAAAATAGCGAGTTTGGTAGTTCAAACACAAGACCTTATTCAGTGAGTCCAGAACTCACAGGTCGTCACCTGGCGCAACACTATTTGTCTTGCCGTCTGAAGATCCGAGCCGATCCCTTTTTCATTTCTATTAATACCTGAAAATATTAAATATGTCATGGAATGAGCATACACATGCCCAGGGAGTGAAGTATGGTGCACATGTACTATTGCACTTAGATAAGTCAATCTTGTAAATTCAAGATTTATTCAAGTTTTACTTATTAAATCAATCAAGTTTATATTCATATCTCCTAGTCACGTCATATATTCAAGTTCAGACCCAAGTCAAGTTATTTTAGATTATATGTATTTCAAGTTATATCTAGTTCAGTCAAATCTATTATATGTATTCAAATCAAGTCAAATTCCTATATTCAAGTCAAACTTCATAATATCAACGTAAATTCATGTCTTACATATTTAAACCTGTAAATTCCTATACTCAAGTCATATAATCAAGTCAAGTCGAGGCAAGACATATATTCAAGTCAGGTCAAGATATTCAAGTTCATATGCATTTGCATATTAATCAAATCAAGTCAAGTTCATATATTCCAATCAAGTCAAACTCATATATTCAAGACTTTTGCAGATGTATGTATTTCAAAGAGATCATGACTTTTAATGGGGCCCATATTAAAAATCAACTATTACCCCGAGCGCGCACAAGCAGGGAATGTAATCCCGAGTTCAAGCGTGGAGTTTATTCCATGAGTTCTTTTATAAGCATGGTTTCTATACCACGGGTTTCAAGTAGGGAGTCGAGATCCCTGAAATTCATTAACAAGCGTAACCACATCATGATCTAGTTATCAGACTCTGTGGCACGTTTATCAAGACAAGCGGGATAGAGTGACTGTAATATCAAGAAATTCCTTTCTATGCAATGCATATATATATATATATATGTATGGATTTTGCAATGAGATCATGGTAATATCAAGATAATAATAAAATCACAATAATATCACTACAAGATTAATGACAATGGGATTCTATCGAGATCACGTAATCAGGTAAACAATTAAACATATTACACTCACCTTAGTCCAGAAGTGCCTAAAACAAGGTTCTATACTTTCTGCTTTATTGATGTATCGATACTTCATGAACATGTATCGATACAATGTATCGATACGTGCAGTCGGTCTAGCACTGTCGAGTATGATTTCTGGGATTTCTTCAAGGGTTGTTCTATATTTTGATCGAGCAAAATTTCATTTAGGTTATCAAGATCATATTATTATATTAACATGCCTTGAGCCTCATGTTTTTTAACATAATCCTAAACTGGAATCTAGATTTTTGGAGGAAGAAAACCATTGTGTATCTAACGGTTTCTTTGTTTCATTTTACTGTAAGAATCTAATGCCATTGCTGAGTATTTATAGAAGAAACTGGATGCATAATTTTAAGGGAATCGGTTTGCATGGAATTAAACATATTAAACAATACTTTATCCAGCAAGAGGTGGAAGTTGAAAAGCATGCCAAAGCAGAAGCTGTAACCCATGCGTATGGACGTGTCTTTTATAGGTTGGCTGAGTCACACAATGCCACAGGTAGGTTACAAGACACCTCATCCTTGTTTATTTATAAAATTCAGTTTCAAGAGATAGCTTTTGAGCTTAGATTCGAGGTACCAAACGACATCCAAATATTGGTTTCTTGGTACCTTTTCAAATTACTCACGGAGTAATTTAATATGCAATTTACAGCATAAGAAATAGATAACCGTGGAGCAAGTTATAGCCTTTCGAAGTTGGTCACAAAAACCGTTTCAGGTTACCGTTTTTACCGTCCTAACTTTAAAAATTCACCGAGAGCTATCCGCTGGTCGGAATGACAAACCGTTTTCATATTCTCGAAGTTCACTTTAAGAACTTGCTCGTACATATATGACATGTAATCAAATGAGGTCGGGAGTGCTAGAAAAAGACTCGAACAAATGGACACTTAAATAATTTTTTGACATAACTTTTCTTTTAGTAAAAATTCTGTTTTCATTTTTCTTTCTTTCTTTAATCAAATAAACTCCATAAATACTTTTATTATGTCATAATGGACAATAAATGAAGTCAAAATTCTTGGATCGTTACAATCTTCCCCTCTTAAAAGAATTTCGTCCTCGAAATTAACTTAAAGGTGATATTTTAGATATCATATATTTGGTCAATGACAAAGTATATCTTTAAGATCAAATAGGATATGGGGATCGAGACTTTTAAAATATTTTGCACAAGAGAAAGCAAGTTCAACACTAAAATAATCGGATATAATCTTTTTTAAATGACATTTTGAACACATGACTTCCGCAAGGAATACTAAATGAGTTCAGTCTTTTAAATAGTTATTCGAAAAGGAAACTTATAACGCGCTCACGCTTCCACTACGCACTCTGATATTATAAGGAATGGCACTATCCAGTTTCAATCTTCAAGCATTTTTCAGCCCAAGGCATTCTAAGGTAGATCAAATGACAAGATGAAAGACTCGAGAGAAGGATGACCTCTATCTAGAAGGTTTTAACTTAATGGCTGATAGCTTATGTTCTTAAGATATAAAACCCAATAATGGTGTGAGTATTTCTGTGAAGCTAACATTTAGAAGCTAGTCACATATACCAATTATTATTCAAATATTCCAATAATTATTTCTCAAAAATAATAAAGATAAAGCACATAGATTTGACTGGTTTAAAGTCAATGTATTCAAATGAGCAAGTACTTTTCCAAAAAGAGTGAAACACTTTATGTACATGTTTGTAAAACAAGCTTCAGATATGTGGAATTTCTCCAATTCATAATCTTGTATTTTGAAAAATATCTTTTATAGTATGCTAGTCAAAGTAATAAAGTTCAATACATGGGCAAAATATCCGTATATCCAAAATAATTGACAAATCAAGATTGTGATGTGTTGTAGACATCGTATCACCAGCTGTTCAAACAATAGATCGTAATAGTCAATTACAAACTGAGATATCATTGGATTCGTATCACCAGCGACCAGCACATCATAGATATTTTTTGATATTGATGACTGCATATTACACTATGCATGACAAGATGGGTCCTCTTCGATTCTCGTCTCATACCATGAGGTATATATCCAAGTTGATCCTACTTGGGGTTTCACGAATTTCCATATTAATATACCACCATGCCTTAGGAGCAGTAGGAAAGTTCCAGGTATATGACTACATATCAAGACTCATGAGCGAGGTACATTGGAGAAATCGTAGTCCAATATGCATGTGACAAATTATTTTAACAAGATGAGCCATAAAATCTCACATATTCAAATCAAGTTCATATATTCAAGGAGAAAGTCATTTTTCGTGGAACCCCTATCATGATCACAATTTCTATTTCTTGTGTTCAATATAAGTATCAAGTTGAAATGGAAGCTTTTCCCGAAATAGGGTTTCCAAGACACACAGGCTCACGTCAAGTTGAGATGAGACTTTTGCCCTAATTAGGGTTTCCAATCACGGAAATTTTGTCTGAACTAGGGTTCCCGATTCTCACAAGACCATGTCAAGTTGAGATGGAACTTTTTCCCAAAAATAAGGTGTCCAAAATCTCACAAGAGTATACACGATTAAAAAGATGGATAGAAACGCAACTTATGATCTGTACGCAAGAAAATCAGTTTGTGGAAGTTTACAAGAGCGTGACTTTTACACGAACATTTCTTTTATGAGAATATTCATGAGTGCATAACTTTATGTAAGAGTTTACAAGGTCATAACTTTACATGAACTTTGCAAGAACGACTAGTTATGCAAATGCACGAGCACATAATACCACAAGTATACTTATACAATTTATGTGAATAGAACAAGGTGATAACTTTTCAAAAATATCTAAAATTATTCACGTATTCATACAAAAAATTAGCGTTAATACTAGGCCTTTAGGTGATGACATGTTGTGTATTACATTATTTTCAAGTTCAACTACTGTTAACATGTGCTATAAATACGTATTTACATGAATTCTTGTTCTATCGTCACATTTATCACGAGTATTAATATCACATATTTATTTTATGGGCTCTAGATTTTTTGAAATCGAACTTCCATTTAAAATATTACTAATGATATAAATTCATAGGAATAGTCACAAATCGAGTATTTTACAAATTCAAGTAGTTTCACATAAATCAAGTAGAACAAATATTTACTTACTTGATTGGGGAGCTTCAAATGACGATTAGACAGACATGTGCACTAGGTAGTCTATAGAATCTATAACCTTTGCTCTAATGCTGCCTTGTGACACGCGGCCAAATTTTTCTTTTATTTTCAAGTTTCGATGCCAACGTGTGGCGTAGGTAATTTACGGAAATACTTTTATCCTTCTTTTTATAAGTTAGTGATGTAAATGACATCGCTTGACTGAGATTTCAAAATCACTTTACTTTAAAATAAAATATTTTCATTTAAAAAGTAACGATAAATCATATTATAAAAGATCTTGACTTTAAAGTCTTTTTGATAAAACAAAATAGCGAGTTTGGTAGTTCAAACACAATGCCTTATTCAGTGAGTCTAAAACTGACAGGTCGTCACCTAATGCAGCACTATCTGTCTCACCGTCTGAAGATCTGCGCCAATCCCTTTTTCAATTCTATTAATACCTGAAAAATATTAAACATGTTGTGGAATGAGCATACACATGCTCAGTGAATGAAGTATGGTGCACATGCGCTATTGCACGTAGACAATTCAACCTCGTATATTCAAGATTTATTCATGTTTTACTTATTAAATCAATTGAGTCTATATTCATATCTTCTAGTCACGTCATATATTCAAGACAAGTCTTATATTCAAGATCAGATCCAAGTCAAGTTCAAGTTAAGTTATTTTATTTTAGATTATAAGTATTTCTAGTTATATCCAGTTCACTTACGTCAATTTCATGTATTCAAATCAAATCAAATTCCCATATTCAAGTCAAGTCAAACTTCATAATATCAACATAAATTCATGTCTTCAATATTTAAACCTGTAAATTCCTATACTCAAGTCAAGTCGAGGGAAGACATATATTCAAGTCAGGTTAAGATATTCAAGTTCATATACATTTGCATATTAATTAAATTGAGTCAAGTTCATTTATTCCAAGCAAGTCAAACTCATATATTCAAGACTTATGCAGATGTATGTATTTTCAAGAGATCATGACTTTTAGTGGGGCCCATATTAAAAATGAACTACTATCCCGAGCGCGCACAATTATGGAATATAATCTCGAGTTCAAGCGTGGAATTTATTCCATGAGTTCTTTTACAAGCGTGATTTCTATACCACTGGAAGGGAGTCGAGAGCCCAAAAATTCATTAACAAGCGTAACCACATCATAATCCAGTTATCGGACTCTATGCCACGTATATCAAAACAAGCGGGATACTATACAATGCATAAGGAAAAACATGAAAACCCTTTTAATGCATAATGAACACAAATCACAAAGTAGCATTTAATATCATGTAATCAAGTACAAGTATAGCCAAGCCAAGTTAAGTTAAGTTAAGACAAACTCATATGTTCAGGAGTTACATATAGACAAATTAATCTTACATATTCAAGATCAAGATAATATTCAAGTGGCGTCAATTCATATAATCATGTACTATATCTTTTAGCAAGTAGATGACATATTATTATTAACTTCAAAAAATAAAACGTCACATAAGTAAGAACAAGAAAATAACACTGGTTAATGTATCGATACATGATGAGCAGAACCTTTTTATGAATTCAACATATTGATACTCAATATTTAATATTACTTATTTACATCCAGAATTGTTTATCAATTTTTGAAGATCGGTTTAGGATTATGTCAATATAAACCATAATAAATTCACAATAATATCACGACAAGATTACTGACAATGGAATTCTACCTAGATCACATAATCAGGTAAATAATTAAACATATTCCACTCACCTTAGTCCAGAAGTGCCTAAAACAAGGTTCTGTACTTTCTGCTTTATTAAAGTATTGATACTTCATGAATAGCACTGTCGAGTATGATTTCTGGGATTTCTTCAAGGGTTGTACTATATTTTGATTGAGCAGAATTTCATTTAGGTTATCAAGATCATATTATTAAATTAACATATCTTGAGCCAAATATTTTCGAACATAATCCTAAACTGGAATCTAGATTTTTGGAGGAAAAAACCATTATTTATCTAATGGTTTCTTTGTTTCATTTTATTGTAAGAATCTAATGTCATTGCTGAGTATTTATAGAAGAAACTGGAAGCGTAATTTTAGGGGAATCGGTTTGCATGGAATTAAACATATTAAACAACACCTTATCCAGCAAGAGGTGGAAGTTGAAAAGCATGCAAAAGCGGGAGCTGTAACACATGCATATGGACGTGTCTTGTATAGGTTGGCTAAGCCACACAATGCCATAGTTAGATTATAGGACACCTCATTCTTGTTTATTTATAAAATTCAGCTTCGAGAGTTAGCTTTTGAGCTTAGATTCGAGGTACCAAACGACATCAAAATCTTTGTTTCCTGGTAAGTACTCACGGAGTACTTTAATATGCAACTTACGACACAAGAAACTGATAACCGTGGAGAAAGTTATAGCCTTCCAAAGTTGGTCACAAAAACCGTTTTCAGGTTACCGTTTTTACCATCCCAACTTTAAAAATTCACCAAGGGCTATCCATTTGTCAGAATGACAAATCGTTTTCATTTTCTCAAAGTTCACTTCGAGAACTTACTAGTACATATATGACATGTAATCAAATGAGGTCGGGAGTGCAAGAAAAATTCTCGAACAAATGGACACTTAAATACATTTTTGACGTAACTTCCTTTTTAATAAAAATTCCGTTTTCATTCCTTTTTTTTTCTTTAATCAAATAAACTCTATAAATACTTTTATTACGTCATAATGGACAATAAATGACGTCAAAATTTTTGGATCGTTACAAGGTATCTTTTATTAAGAAGAATGTTCAAGCATCCATGTTATCATGTTATTGCATCGACAAGTATGCATTGTCATTGAATTTGAAAAGTTAGATGTTTCGAATAATTTTAAAAAGTGCAAGTTTTCTTAAAAGTGATGTATCCCAAGTTTTAAGAATGAATTGAGTGTACTTCTATGTCATGAAAGAAGTGAGTGGAAAATGGGGCTCGGGGAATGGGCGTACTCGACAAAAAATGTTAAGTAGTATTGTGGGGGTGAATGTAAATGATTTTTACCATTTCGTGGTGGAATAAAAGTGAAGGTACTGCATTGTGAGGGAGTTTAAATGATTTTTACCACCTTGCGGTGAATTGAATGTATCACATTGAAGAGAAGTGAATCTGGTTCCAAAGAAGAAATTTTCTATTGCTATCTGATTGGCCAGAAGATACACCACGATAGAAATCAATTGAAGTTTTGAAATGTTAAAGTGAAAGTTTGAAAAGTCAAAGTGAATAGGGATACATATTTCAAAGTGTTTAAAGCATTTCTTGTCATGAGCATGCATCACGTGCATGAGTTTACTTACTGAGCTTTAGCTCACCCCAATCCCTCCCCAACATTTCAGGTGATGAAAGCTAGATGATACGAGGAGAGCATTTAGTGGCGGACTTGGACAATACCATAGTTTATTTTCTTTTAAAACTGAATTAAAGATTTTTCATTATTTATCTTTATTCGTCCATTCTTTAAATAAATTTTTGTTAGAGTTAGTTTGAATAAGTATGTTTCAATTAATAGCAACTTAATCCCCTTTTAGTTAATTGGTGTTTATGTATTTGATATTGCTACTGTCGTGGAGTTTGGGATTGATTTCAAAAATGGTTTAGTTGTGGTTGGATGTTGAATGGGTTGTGTATTGAAGTTTTAAAATTGCTATTGTGGTTGTTATGTCCCTCTACAGGTTGGTTATGTCCAATTTATAGGGTGACTCTGGCAAAATTTCGGTACAATTTTCTAATAGAAAATGAAAACTTTAGGCTGCGTTCTCTTTGTATTTCAGTTTCCTGTTTTCATTTTTGAAAATATTTTCTGTTTTCCATTTTCTGTGAATTTTTTCGAAATTGCTGAAAACGTATTTGGTTTGTTATTTCTGAAAACTGTTTTCAAAAATGAAAAGCTAGAAAACGCGTTCTGTTTAAAATTTTGAAGAAAATTATTTCATATTGTTTGTGAATATAAATGAAATAAAGATATCATATTTTGAATTACACAACAAAAATAAATGAAATAACCCCTATCACACAATTTGGTTATACCAAAAAAGTTCAAAAATTCATGTTGCCCTTCTAAAGTAATCGTTCCACATTTGAGTAGTAATTTTCCCTTCTAAAGTAATCGTTCCATTTAATACTTTATATAGATACATCCTTCTAGTAAGCACTCATAACGTTTAAAATTTAAGTTTCAATAAAATTTGCAAAAATCAATTTACGTTAATTAATTATGCCCTACAAAATAAGTGTCTACATTACAAAAGTAAAAAAAAAATGTTTAATAATTAAGCACATGATACATCATCAGAAAGATGGTTGAATTTGGAGTTCTACGCAAAAAACAAAGTGCAATTCGGAGTTGTACATCAAAAGTTATACATGTTTGAAGACAATGACCCATAAAGCAAATAGGAAAAGGACTAAATTAAAAGAAAAGTAAAATTTGTGAACTAATGTGCAACAAAATTTGAAGTTGAGGGACCTAAGTTGCAAATAAATTAGGATATTTTCGAAAGAAATTTCAAAATTTGAGGATTAAAATGACAAGTTTTGAAAATCAGGAACCAATAATATAATTAAAAATGATAAATTTTGACAAATTTCAAATTTTTTTGATTGTTTTAAAAAAAAAATTTAAGTGGAAAACGCGAATTTTTTCGCGTTTTCCACTTACAAGACAAAAATTTCGGAAAACGCGGAAAACGTGATTTTCATGTTTTCCATTTCCTTTATAAATTTTGAAAACGTTTTCGAAATTTTTTTCCAAAAACGGCGCAAGAGAACGCATTTTCCGCGTTTTCGGAAATGGAAAACGGAAAACGGCTGGAAAACGTCAAAAAGAACGCAGCCTGAATGTTTTGAATGACTTATTTCAGCAATTAAAGTGAAGGGAAGTTAACACGTTTAGGTTTAAGATTTCAAAGTTGGGGTGTTAAACTGCTCCTCTTCTTTGGGGGATAAAATGACTCACTGCAACACTAAATTAAAAGTCTCTCCATAACTTCATCTATAGCAAATTCGACCTATGTATAGTCATCATCCCCTTCTTCTTCCTCTTTTACTTTTTCCTCATCAAAAGATGCCTCTGGTTCCACCAAGTTCACCAATTTTTCGTTCAAGGAAAGTGTAATACCACTTTTCGTTTTACGTGCTTTCTTGAATATCACCCAATTTCTATGATGGTACTATGAAGAATTATTTATTTGACAATTATTATTGATATTAAGTTGAATTATTTTGCAGTGGAAGGACTTGGGCGCCGTCTCGATCAATGTGCCAATTAAAATGTTTATAAATTGTTTACGTACAATTCTATGTCTAATTGTTTATTTTAATTGTTACTTGTCATTTCTATTTTAATAGAGTAGTAAGTTGCCTAAATTGCATTAAATTGAAGTTGGGAAAAATTTGGTGACACTTTGGAATTTTATTTGAGAGTCATGAACCTAAATTACCTATTTATGAGAGTCGAAGGACTGATTTGCAATTAACAAGTTTTACATTTAAATCCTAAACCTAATCTAACCCTCATCCCTCACGCTGCTCTCTCACGATCTCTCACACTCGGTCTCACTCTCTCCGCTCTCACTCGCGACTCTCACTCTCTCGGTTTCCTCTCTATCTCCAATGGCGACCACCACCTCGCCGGCTCCCGACCACGGTAAGACCCTTTTCCCCCCTCCCTCCTACACGCAGTCGCTCGGAATTCGTCCACAGCCCGCACCATCGCGCGGCCACAAACATAAACCCGAACACGCACACGGTTCCACGCCTGCAAGCACCCACTCACGAACACACACACAACACACACATGGAATTTTCGTATGTATACATGGAATTGTATGTATATATTGAGGTATATATGAATTGAATGTAAGTATATATGTATTTTTCTCACAGTCTCATATTTTCAGATTTAAGCTTACTTGATTTCGAAGTTTTAAATGGTTAAACTCAAATTGGAGCTATATATATATATATATATATATATATATATATATATATATATATATGTGTGTGTGTGTGTGTGTGTGTGTGTCTGGGTATTTGTATATGTGTGTGTGTGTTTGTTCAATTTCAGATCAATGGATTTCAGATTTTGATGTTGTTTAGATTTTTTTAAATCATAGATTGTCAAATTGAGAATTTGGTTTAGAACCTTGATGAATTATTGAAATTTTAATTGTAATTGTATAACGTTAAAGCTGTGAAAATTTGAAGTTTAGTTAACGACCTTGTGGTAAAGTTTGTAATAATTAGTTATTTTTAGATTTGTGAACTTGTTAGAATCACGATTAAGTAATTTTGTAAAGTTATGGAATTTTGAGTTTGAGTTTGAATTTAAAAGATGAGAAGACCTTCTAATGTGCATTGAGATTTCATTCCTTGTCTTGAATATGAATTTTATGTGTTTGGTCATATCCTAAGGTCACACTTAGGTTAATTTGAGATTTTGATCTCGATTGGGCGTTTTGTTATTATTAAAAAGGATAAGGTGACTTTGTAAGGTTCAGTGAAATTTTATTGTTCGTTTTGAATATGGTATGTTTGGGATTGGTTAGCATTAAAAAGAATTTCAAATGTGTTTGTGAACTAAGAGTCATATTTATTGATGAATGTGAACAATTAGGATATTTTGGTACATTGACGGCACGGGCAGCCGATGTTCCTCCACTTGCAAATCCAGATAACGGTAAATGCTAAGGACGTCAAGTAAGTAAACTTCCCCTATTTTCATGAAAGTAGAAAGTTAATGTGAAATTAATGTGCGTAAGTGATTTCATGTCAATTACTTAATGTTGATGTATTTGAATTGCCATATGCAAGTATGTGTATTTAAGGAAATGTTCAAACATGCACATTATCATGTCATTGCATCATTAAGCATGCATTGGCATCGAAATGAGAAAGTCAAATGTTTTAATGAAAGGAATGTGTCAAAGTGCAATTTTTGTCAAAAATTATGTATCCCAAGTTTCTGAAAGAATGGGTGTACTTCTATGTCATGAAAGATCCGAGTGGGAAATGGGGCGCGGGGGACCGGCGTACCCGAATGTAATGAGCCGCTTTGCGGTGGAATGAATGTAATGAGCCGCTTTGCGGTGGAATGAATGAATGAACTGCCTTGCGGTGGGAAAGTGAATGTTAAACCGCTTTGCGATGGAAATGCGCATGTTAATCTGGTTCCAAATAAAAATTGCCCACTGTTATCTGATTGACTAGAAGTTACATCAAGTGAGCTCACGATGGAAATGAAGTGAAAGTTTTGAAATGTTAAACGAAAGTTTGAAAAGTTTGAATTTTCTGGAAAGTAAAGAGAAAGGGATACATATATGGAAATTTATTTTAAATGATTCATGTCATAAGCATGCATTCATGTATAAAGTTTACTTACTGAGCTTTAGCTCACCTCAATCCCTCCCCATATTTCAGGTGATGAAAGTTAGATGATCAGAGGAGAACACTTGGCGGCTGACTCCGACAGTACCCATTATCGCCTTAATTAATAAAGTTAAATTTATTCAAGTTATCATTTAAATTTATTCCTTCATTCATTATTATTGATCATTGTTCGGTTGAAGTTGGTTTTAATTAAGTATGGATGACGTATTAGAGATTAAATTACCTCTTATTACATTTTCCAATGTCGTTGATATTTTTGGAAAACCTTATGCTTGAGGAGTTTGGGGATTTAATGAATTGATTTTGAAAATGATGAATGTGGTTGAGATGTGATTGATGTTTTAAATCTTTTAAATTGGTTTTGGTGTCCCTCTACAGGTTGGCTATGTCCAATTTATAGAGGAGACTCTGTCGAAATTTCTGTAAAAATTTTATAATAGTTAAATGAATACTTTAATTGTGTAAACGATTTAAATTCCGCATTTAATGTGAATGGAAGTTAACACGCCTAGGTTTAAGGTTTTGAAACTTGGGGTGTTACAGAAAGTATTAGAATGATGGCCAAGCTTCCTACAACAATTATAGATATCAATCATTTGTTTAACATATGGATTCTCCTTTCGAGTTGGATTTTGATAGTGTCCCATATTATTAAATCAACCACTACCTTCAACACCACTTTTTGCTCAGAGGACTGGAAGGACTGGCTAAGGCTAATTGTTAGGCCTTTCCTTTATTTGAATATTGCTCAGTAGGTTTGGTAAATCTCCTATAACCAATCGATCTCTTGTCAGATTCTATAGTCTCATCCTTCAATGCCATGTTAATGGTTTCCTACAACGTCCAAATATACTATAAGCCAATTTTCTCTTGAATGACAACCTTCAAACCATTGGTGTACATGAATACATTTTGATTTTCAATTTTTGATAGGGTTTTACATTCTACTTGTCGCATGAACTCGTTAGTATAGTCAGTTACTGTTTGATAGTGTTGCATGCATACCAAATACATCCGATACAAAATCTGATCATAATCCACGAGTAGGAATCGACCCATCATTAACTATTTCATCTTCTTGCATGTTCGCACTTGATTCGTTCCCTCTCTCTGGCGGATATTCTACAATTTATCCCACAAACTAATGTTGTAGATTTCAAATGAAAAGCCCCCACCTTCCCCTTCTTCTCTTCTGGAAACTCCTTGATATCAAAAAATCACTCAACTTCTCCCAGCCGTCTAAGAAATCTTCAAGCTTCAAATTTCCAGAAAAGTGAGGGATATCTGCATTAATTCTATAATCACCAAAGATATTTCGATTTTGGTGATTAGTGTCTCCTTCAATTCTTCTTCTGACTCTGAATCACTATCTTGTGCTGCAAGTCTTCTATTACTTCCCCTTTGAAAGATGACAAACTGAACGTTCATGTTATTGTTATATCCTCTATTTTCTTGATAAACGTTCCTTAATTTCGTTATTGCCTTCATTGTTCCTAACACCTTGTAAAAATAATTGATGAAGCTCTCCCATTGAGTGGTTAGATCATAGAACTGTCGGTCTTGTTTTGCCCTGGTAATTGGCGTGTCCTCCATAGTTGTAATCAAGGATATGGAGACAGGAAATCACATTGTGACACAACTTAACACAGCGCAGTATAAGTAATTCAAGCGAAAAACTTAAAATTTATGAAAACTAAAATCCATCAAAAATTAAGAGATAAATTCAAAAGCTTTAATAATTGAATGATATGAAAAACAAAGTGATGTGATCCAGAACCGTGATAATACGAATCGTAGCAGGCTTGATGGGAAAATTTAACTATTCAAGCCAAAACAAGAATTCAGCAGGTTCGACGAGCTTTGAAGATCAAACCGTGTCGAAAAGAACAAGAAAATTAAGCAGAAGGCCTTTTACGACCGTAACCGTTGGAATTACAGCTATAACACAGCTATCATAATTTTTGGGCAGAACATGACTTACAGCAGTAATCAAATTCGTCACGGCCGTAACTGTGGTATCAACTTTGGACCCGAGAGGGGCTTACGACCGTAAGCCCGGTATTTACGGCCGTAACTAGGCGACGGATCATATTTTTCCAGAATTTCACATATTTTATGTCCTTTTCCTATTTTAGTATTTTAGGTCAATTAGGAGTCTATTTTGAGCCCATTCGCGTCTAGGGTTTTTGTTTGCTTATTTATACGCTTTTTCCATTCATTGTATTAGAGACTTTTGATTAATGAAAATTGTGTTGAGTGGTTTTCCCTGATATATTGTTCTGGATTGAACTTTCGAACTTACCAAAGATTATCATATCTTTGTGGCGTTCACCAATTGAACTTATCAAAGACGTGGACAACCTTTGTGGTGTTCCCCCATGTTGGTTCTTGTTTCCGCATCGTAACGGGTCTAAGGTTTAATATACCTTAGGTTCTTGCATCGTGAGGCTCGGGTCTCCATGTTACCGTCCCTTCCAACCTGAGTTCAGAACTTTCCCGGCGTTATTCCGCGTGTTCTTCGTGTTTCTCTCCCGAGATCACATCAGTTGGTATCAAAACTGGACTCTGGATTCAGGTTTTGTTTTTCTTTTCTATCCTAGTTTGATTTTATGTTTTTATCATCGAGTCTGCACAGAATCATCCATATCCTATTTTTATTTTGTTTGTCGAGTCTTTGTTTCTTGTTCTTCATATTTGTGAGTCTTTAATTCAGAAAATATCCAAAAAAAAGTTAAAAGTTGTTATTTTTCTCATTTGTCCTCCAAATTAAGTCTAGTTTGTTTTGTTGCAATCGTGTTGAATTTTCGGATTTATTTAAAAAAAAATATTTTTATTTATTTATTTAATCCGAAAATTCATCCATTATTCAAAAAAAAAGAAGGGGGAAATATTTGAAAATTCAAGAACCACTTTCTTGAATTTCCTTAAATTCTTCACAATCCTTGCCTTCCAAGTCAAAATTAAATTTCATTCGAAATCCTTGTGTCAAATTATTCAACTCCATTCCAAATATCTACACTTCGAGAAAATTCATCATCTAATATAGATAACCATCAGTCTTCTTTGCTTGTCATGATGAAGAAACGGTTTGAGGAGTTCGCTGCGAGAATGGAAGCGAAATTGAATGAGAAACTAGAAGCTAAGTTGGGGAAAGTTAAGAAATCAGTGGATATGTGTAGTGCAGGACTTGCTCAATGGTGTGAAAGGGAATATAGGCTTAACCATAAACCTAGGGTTGGGATTGGAGGTTATTGGGATGAAGAGATTAATGCGAGGGTCCTTTTGAAGAGTTGAACAAAAATTTATGAGGAAAGGATGATGTATAAGAGGAAGGCTAGAAAAGAATCTAAGCTTAAAAAGAGAGAGAGCGAAAGGGAGACTGAGTCTAAATTACAACAGGGTGAAAGTGAGATTGGAGGGGATTTAAAATTGGAGTCTCGGGATATGATTGTTGAGAAGAAGGAGGGAGACTTGAAACATGAATTAGAAGTAGTTGAAGAGACTCCAAATTTTGTGGTAGGAGATGAAAAGGTGGAGTTAGGTGATCAAACTCCAAAATTTGATGAGGAAAAATTGGAAGCTGGGGTAGAAGTTCAAAATTTGAGCTTTAAATGGGAAGATCCACATTTTGGTAGTGATGAGGTAGTACATGAACATGGTGATTGAAATGTGGAGGTAGGAGATGTGGTTGAGTTTGAAGATAAAAAAATTGAACAGAAAATTGCAAAGGAGGAAAGAGCCGAAGAGAAGAGCCTCGTGGTCCAAAAAGAAGAATTGTTGATGGTTGATTATGAATACAATGATCCATACCTTGTACTTCATGAGACTAACACTTCCCACCCTATTTTATTTAATTATTTCTTGCAGGCTAATTATGTTTGGAAGTTTCAACCACACTGCAAATGGAAAAGGAAGTTCAAGCTCCATCTCTTCCGTGTTTTCCAATCAAAGGAGCACAATTTATTGAATTCATGGCATGGAAGCAGAAATTCTCCATTTGATCCGGGAGGAGCAACGGTAACTCATGAACAAAGCTATGATTCAGGAAAAATCATCCTAAAGAAGGAGGGTATGATGTGATCCAGAACCGTGATAATACGAATCATAGCAGGCTTGACGGGAAAATTTAAATATTCAAGCCAAAACAAGAATTCAGCAGGTTCGACGAACTTTGAAAATCAAATCGTGTCTAAAAGAACCAAAAAATTAAGCAGAAGGCCTTTTACGGCTGTAACCGTTGGAATTACGGCCATAACGCAGCTATCGCAATTTTTGGGTAGAACATGACTTACGGCCGTAATCAAATTCGTCACGACCATAACTGTGGTATCAACTTTGGACCGGAGAGGGGCTTACGGCCGTAACTAGGCGACGGATCAGATTTTTCTAGATTTTCGCATATTTTATTTCCTTTTCCTATTTTAGTAATTTAGGTCAATTAGGAGTCTATTTTGAGCCCATTCGCGTCTAGGATTTTTGTTTGCTTATTTATACGCTTTTTCCATTCATTGTATTAGAGACTTTTGATTAATGAAAATTTTGTTGAGTGGTTTTCCCTCATATATTATTCTGGATTGAACTTTCGAACTTATCAAAGATTATCATATCTTTGTGGCGTTCACCAATTGAACTTATCAAAGGCGTGGACAACCTTTGTGGCGATCTCCCATGTTGGTTCTTGTTTCCACATTGGAACGGGTCTAAGGTTTAATTTACCTTAGGTTCTTGCATCGTGAGGCTCGAGTCTCCATGTTACCGTCCCTTCCAAACTGAGTTCGGAACTTTCCCGGCGTTATTCCGCGTGTTCTTCGTGTTTCCCTCCAGGGATCACATCACTAAGACTTACTTCATTTATAGGATTCTAAAATATAAAATCTAGTCTAAACCAACTAATAAAGTATAAGACCTAGTAGGGATGACAAAAAATTACCCAAATATATATATATATATATATATATCAACAAGGACCCGCCATGCGGACCAATGAAACTTTTTATTTTATTTTTATTTTTTACATTCATTTTTTTCATATTAAAAAAAAAAAGAAAAGTGAAAAAGTAAAAAACTAATTAAAAAATATCTAAAAAACAAAAACGGGGCAACAAACGGAGGGGAGACTCGCCCCGCCTTGCAACCGCCCCGAATCCTACGGGACACTTGCGTATCTGGGGCGGGATGAGCCAACCCTTGCCACCCCTAAGACCTAGTCTAAATCATCTAAATTAAAATAATTTGAAATAAACTAAATGATAGAAATGACATTTAAATATTGAAAAGCTATTTTCGAGACCTAAACAAACTCTGATGGTTTAAATCAGCCCTGAACCAAGGCAAAGCCTTGTTTGCCTCGCCTTTCCTTGTCGAAAAGGCCTAAATCTGAATTCAAACGCCAAACCTCTAATTTATGGTTTTGCCATTATCGATCTAATTATTCTTCAATCAATTCAGTCAGTTGTTCTACTTTACATTTCTTTATCATACTGGACATGTTGCATTACTTTTCCAAATTAAAAATGAAAGTATAATTTTCAAATATTTTGTTAAGAGAGGTAAAATTAGAATTAGATTTTTAATAAATTTAATTAAAAAATTATGAAATCGTGGGTTAAAAAGTTGTGAAATCCATAAAAATTGTCTAATTAAAATTAATTGTTGATTTAGAATTGAAATTTTAATCTATACTGATAAGTGTAACTCTCTTATCTTACTTTATTCTGCACTATATAATGATGGAAATGGCACAAACTTTCTTCTCTTTTTATGTTAACTAAAGTAAGTACGTGTTTTGCACATCTTATATATATGATGAATATTAAAGTAACTTTTTTAAGTACTAATACTATTTTTTAAAGTAGTTGACCCAATTGACATTGTTAGATGAAATTGTAAATGATAAATTGACTTCAATTCTTAATATATTAATATTTTATTGAAAATTTGTTCAGTTCTTCGAAATATATAGTACATAATTATTTAAAATTTCAGCTTAAAAAATAAATCTTGTGTGTTTATATTAAGAAGTAATCTAATATTATAAAATATTCAGTAAATCAATAATTGCTTTATAAAATATTTATGACAAGTCGCAAAAAAAAAAGTGAAAAAACTGTGCATATATAAATTAAATTAATTTGTGAGCATATTTTTATAACGAAAAAATGTTTAATATTAAGCTAATGTTTGAGAGAAATTAAAATAAAATTTTAATCTAGGTCAAAGTCGATAATTGGTTTTAGCCAAACATTTCGTCAGACCCACAACTTTTTAACCACATTTTATTAATTTCTATCAAAACATATTAAAATTTGATTTTAATCATCACCAAATAGTGACTATATGAATTTAAGCTAAATTTTTAGTTTTTTTTTTTTTCCTTTTCTAAAGAGATTTGAAATAATTTATTTTATATTCTTAATTAGAAAATAATTAAAAAAATTATTTTTCTTTTTAATTTATATATGAGAATTTAAGTGACTTTAAAAATAAAAACTTTCACCCTTACCCTGTTTTTAAATAAATAAAAAAAAGATCTATTTTTATCGTTAACTAAAACGTAGTTGTTTGAATTAAAAATAGAAAAAAACATTAAAAGCATAAACACATTCTTTGAATTATTCAAAGAGTGTGTTTATAAACGAAATAATATTGTCCAACATAGGATTAAAAGATAATTGTTTTAATTAAAAATAGAAAAAAGAATCTACTAAACCCATACACGCACTCTTTGAATTGTTCGATGAAGTTATAATGAGAAATGAAATTTGATGAGACAATATTTTAACAGTATATTAAAAGTAACGATGCTAAGTTAATATAAATTAAATAACCAATTTCGATTTAGTCAGCGTAGATAAATTAATATTTTTTTAATAAGAATTAAAACAAATGTAAAATAAGTTTCAATAAATGAACTAAGGTTATCATTGAGAAAAGAACAAAAAGTGGGGACAAAATGTGATCAAAATATCCCCAGTCATCCACACTTTTAAGATATCTGTTTGATATTCGATTAAAAATAATAAATAAATAAAAAAAAAGGTATCTATTTGATACTTACTTGTTTTAACGAGTTTTTTGTCAAAATTTGAGAAAGGTTGTCGTTGGTCCCGGATGAAAAAAGTCCAGCATCCCGAAAAAGTGTCTTTTCATTTTATGAACTTTCTCAATTTGTCCTCGTCTGCTTGATTACAATTTTATACTATGCGAATACGTGTATTAATGAAGAATAATTCTGTTAAAAGAATTTCAACGCCTTCTGTAAAGCAATGATGTCTTGTTCTGGTAACTTTACACTCAGACATTATTTTAATATATAAGTACTGTGCTGAAATGGGAAAATGCTATTTTAAAGAAAATCAAACAGACGCATAAATAGATAGATAAATTGTATATGTAGATATATTGAGATGTATATCAATATAGATGTATATAGAAGATAATCAAATATGTTCGTTTATGTTTAGATAAGATTAAATTAAATTATAGTCCAAGTGATTATTTACAATGTTCATTTAATTTAGGGTAATTGACCCTATCTTTTCATTTTGAAAGAAAACCCCTCCAAGTGGGCCAAACCTTGTGAAGGGCAGAGATGAAGCCAGGATTTTGAGCGAGTAGGCGTCAAAGATTGAAACTACGATTTTGAGTACCAAATCTTATATAAGAATAATCATAAATAATGATACATTAAAAAATTGGTTCTTCAAATTTAACACCATAATTTTAAATAACGATTTTGTATACTTCTGTTTTCCTTATCAAATTTAAAGATCAAGAGAAATTGCTCATAACTAATAGAGATCGATCGAACGTGCAATTAATTATAAGTAAATGATCTAAGCAACAAATATAATTATATAATTACACACACACACACACCCATTAAAGAGAGAAAAAAAGATTGTCTTCTTCATCACCTAAAGAGTGAGAAAAAAAAAAGAAATAGAAATAGAGGCTTGCAATATATATAGAATTCGTAGTTATATTCAAACTCATATTAGAATATTAATCCATTGAAATTTTAGAATATTTTTCCTTAAAAAAAAAAAAAAAAATCAAAAAATTTAGTGGGACGCGGACCCCCACTGGTCCTTAGGCAGCTTCGTGCCTAGTGAGGGGTACCCATCAATCGTTCAATTCCATTACTTTATAGGCATTAATTGCACTAACGAGGGCTTTAAGAGCTTGTTTGGTAAAGATAAAACTTTTACCACAACTTTTTAAACTTAATCTCAACCATTCATTCTTAGTCAAACCCACCATTTTTTACTCTTCAAATATTTTTAAATCACACATCCATCAAAAATTAAAAAATCAAAAATACAAAAATCAAAAAATTTCACATTACCAAACAGGCTCTAAATGAGGAAATTACATCTTGACCTGTTTTTTAGGAATTTATTTCAAATATAAGACCAAACTTGTATATATTAAAAAATGAGGTGGTTATTATAAATTTTAACATTAATAATAAACATGCTAATTATTAATTATATTATAAAATTACTAAACCCTAATTTCTAATTGAAAAGTTCAAAGTGCACTCTCTCTCTCTCTCTCTCTCTCTCTCTCTCTCTCTCTCTCTCTCTCTCTTCCTACTTACATTCATTTTCACGGCCCCCAAGTCAACAGGCAGCCATTAATTCTCTCTTCCATTTCTCTTCAGAAATTGTCTGGCCAAGTACTATATTGTGCAAGAAGAAACGTGCAAATATGTTAAGAGGTAAAGAAGTATGAACAGAATAACAAAACCAGAGATTAATTGAAAAAAGAAGACAACAACTTCTTGTAATTTTTTTTTTTTTTTTTTTTTTTTTTTTTTTTTTTAAGGCGTAGATAAATTGCTACTGTAACTTGCACCTGAGATGAATTCTGATGTGTCAACTTCTACATATTATTTCATTTGCGACGACGATGGTGGGTGTACTAAATTGGACTGATTGTCTGATTTACAATAGTGATTGTGGTTGTGATTGTGGTGGCGGAGGCGTCAGTGGTGGGGATGTGTGTGGATCTGGTGGGGTGCAGGTCTCTGTGTGTGGGGGGGGGGGGGGGGGTGCAGGCGAGTTGCTGGTTGTGGTGGGGTGGGGTGAAGACAGCCACGGTGGTCGAAGGTGGCGGTGGAGTTGATGTCTCTGGTGGTATGGTGGCTTAAAATTTTGGTCGACAATGAAAACTTTACTTACCCGCAGTCACAATTCTGGTGGTTGCTTTTGGTGGAAGTGGAGGTAGACGTGGTTGCTTTGGCAGCTCTGATGGTCCGGTCAATGTGGTGTTGTTTTGGTCAGTCATGGTTGTCGAAGGTGATGCGATGATGTCACATTAAATAAATAAATGAATAAACCTATGTGCAAATAAATGATGACAAATTGGATGACAAACCCCTCACATGGAGGTAGACCTATAAATATTTTATTTGATGTGGGCCACCTACATGTGAGGAGTTTGTCATATTGTTTGTCATTCAGTTTGTACGTCTAGTATGATCTTAGAATAAATTGTGATCTAAATATTTTATATTTGTGATCTTATTGAAATCAGTCTTGACTTTAATGTTACCTAAAAATAAGTTCGTTTTGTGACCTAATATTTTGGTCGTTTGTGACCTTAAAATAATCCGTGACTTAAAAAATTGTGATTGTGACCTTAAAAATAATGATTGTAACTTAAAAGATTTGGATTTTATGACATGAAATTTTACAACGTTGTGATTTTAATATTTATAATTATTTAATTTAATTAATTATCTTAATTACAACCTAGTTTATAAAATTGTATAAGTTTCATCTCAGTTTTGAAATTTATGTATTTTTCCCAATTTGAAAAATGAAAAATTCGCACTTTGATCCCAATCCAAAGACGGCTATAATTCATCTGCATGGTATATTAGTGCACAATTTGAATTGTGTTTCCTTAATCAGAAGGAACAATTCAAAAAAATTCATTTTATTCTTTCCGTAGTTATTCTCAATGTTTTCAGACTTGACCCGGGAATTGACTCGGTCGAGAGATTGGGTCAAGGATTAGATGATCAATCGAGAGTCGACTCGGGGTCTACCTAGATATTAATTAATATTAAAAAAATATTAAAAAAAATAAAAAAATAAAAAATTATATAAAACCCGGGTCCGAGTCGACCGGGTTTCCCTGGTCAACCGGGGTCGTTGACCGAGTTTGACCCGACTAAGGTTTTAATGTGACTCGACCCGATTTTTGGGTCAGGTCGCGAGTTTCCAAGTTGACCTATCGGGTCGAATTTGACAACATTGGACTTATTCTTTGCTACAACCTCTGTTTTGTAATAAGTGGTATATTAACCAGAATTACAAACTGAAATTCGTCAGCTTTGTTGGCTATGAATTGTGATGAAAATACATTGTATTCTATGTATTTGGACGTTAATTGTGAAATTTATTTTATATCGTGCACAATCAATTTACAAGTTTTCCACTGATTTCTCTGACGTCTTTGATTTATACTTGCAATTCCACCACGTCCCGCGATAAAAAGGACGTATACTTTGTATCTCATATTTACTGAAATATAAAATGAAAATTATTAAAATCATTATATTATACAAATATAATTGTAATTCATTGAATATAAAGTATAATAGATAATACATTATTATTTACGATATAAAGTAGTAAGATATATTAAGGAGTATTAATACTAAATCGTGTTAGGTAGAATTTTTTTAAATTCTTATGATCGTGTCAAATTAATTATTATTACTAAATTTTAACTTTAATAGTGAAAATAATTATTCATATGAAAATTACTCGATTACTTATTTATTTATTAACTCATGAGTAAATTTTGTAGTAGGCGTTTTCAATTTTCTCAATTATTAAGTGTACATCATGACATTTCTGTAGCAAAACGAAAAATTCGAGAAGGCGTTGAAAATGTGTTTCAACCATATAAATATTTCATTTTGTTGTTAGATTTGAATAAGCGGGATTTCTTTTCATTTGATAATGATTTAAATCAAATTTTTATTAGATTTTGATAGAAGTTGATGACTTTGTGTGATATTTGTATGTTTCATAAAATATTTGGTTGAAATTAATTGTTAACTTTGATCTGGATTAAAATCAACACCAAATATGGGCCGGGATTAATTACGTTCATCATATAAGTGAAAATTGAATACTTATTTATCTATAAATATGTTTTAATAACTTACCTTTTATTGTGCTTGATTAATATATATATATATATATATATATATATATATATATATATATATATATATATATATATATCTTCTTCAAAGCGACTCATGTTAGGGCCCAAATAAATAACACTATATTTTTTATTTTAATTATTCAAAAAGTTATTGATTTTAAAATGAATTTATTTTAATATAAATCGTAGTTTACTAATTATATATTCATCACGTTGATTAATTTAACCTCTCCATACTATTTCCATTTTGAGATTATCTTAGTTCAGCTATAATATTATTGGAATCTTGTATTGTATAAAAAAAATTATATCTATGTTTGATTTACGTTGTAAACTTGTAATGATTCAGTTTTAGAACTGTATAAATATATGTATTGAATTACAATTTAGAATAAGATTGAAAAGGGTTATCGATAAAAATATTTTATAAATTATATGCATTGAATATAAGGACCTTAAAAGTGGACTTTTTAAGCCCGGAATGTTGATCCCACGAAGACTAATTTACTTATTACTAGCTTTGATTAATCAAATCCTAAACTACAAATAAATACAAAGATTGTGAATTTTGAAATATTAAAATAGTGAAAGTAATGAAACGCGGAAACAAAACAAATGAAACAAATGGAATGATTTGATTTTTGTTTTTCTTATGAATGAGAAAGTGTTGGAACTCATGATAATAACTTTATTATCTTATTCAATTCTTATCTCATGTATTGTTCCGAAAGTAGTTTTTAATCGAATTCACAATTTTATAAAAAATTCTCCTCTTGAGTTTAAATTGGTTCTATCTAGATAGGTCAACCACATATCTCTATGATTGGCCAGAATAAGTCATAACTAGATGCATTCAATGACAATAATTCAAAATGATCACGACAACCACAACTATGTATCTATATCCTTTTGTCAATTGCCGGATTTTATTACTTGGTTTAAGTATTAACTCACCTCTCGAATTATAAAAACAACCCACAGTTCATCAAATTGGTGATCCAGCAATTCATGCATAAAACCGCAGTAATAAAATCAACACATAGAACAATTTGCCCAAGATTAGATAATTGAAATTGAATATTCAAACAAAGTCACATCGTTCATCCCAACTAATAAACTATTTACACATAATTAAGGGAAAACAAGAAGAATGAAAAATTGACAACATCTCCAAATTCTTGAATTGATTTGAGAAGAATGAAAAATTCTTGCGCCAAGATCCAATCTTCATCCCAAATTCTTCAATTGTCCTTTGGCTTCTTGGAATTTCTCTTTGATTTCTTATAGAATGTCCATGAATAATCAATGGGGAAACCCTCTTCTAGGTTGAAATAGCTCTATCTTTAGTCTATAAATCAAGAAAGTGGTTTTATCCTTATTAGACTCGAAAATAAATAGAAAAATAAAGAAAACCCAAAATATTCGCGAAAAACGCTATAGGCAGGCTGCGGTTGGGCCATGGGTTGCAACCTGTAGTTAGGCCGCGGCAAATAGGGCCCACACAAGACATGTGGGTCGACAGTGGTTTGCAAACTGCGGTTGACCCCCGGTTGAAATTTCTTATCTATTAACTTAACTAGGGGCTGGGTGTTTACTAGTTCGGTTCAGTTATTAAAAGAACCGAAACTTTTGGTTTGGTTTTGTTTATGTTCCTTCAAAGACAAGAACCGAACGGTTTCGGTTTTGGGTTCGATTTTCGGTTATTTTTCGATTTTTGTTCGGTTCCAATTAAAAAAATTAAATTTGATGCAAATACAAAAAAAAAATCTAATTGTTTGCAAAAATTAAATGCACAATCAAATAAAGCTTCCAATTAAAATTAAACACCAAATTCATGTAAAATATACCATAAATGTGAATCTCAGAATTTTGATGGTTAAAACCTTTTTTTCTACTCTAAAACCATTCTTATTTGTAAAGGAAACCACGTCGAGGAAGCAAGAATATTTGAATCTCAGTAAAGTAAATTCTACAAAATAATAATACTGTAATAGTTTATGAAATTACTTAAATGTAAATTACTAAATTCCACAATAATAGTGTATCAAACAGACAATATTTCATACACTGTATAAGTGTCTATACATTAAAGTGGGGTTCTACTTGGAGAAAATTGTGAGTCATGAATTTCTAATTAAAATACCTTACTAATCTGGACAACATTTCTCAAATGGAATTGTGAGTAAATTCATACTCCACTAACCCACTATCTACACATTAAAGAGTAGGCATAAATATATTTTGTTGTATAATTCAATGAAAAATTAAAAAAAAAATATATATATATATGTTTGTGACTCATGGATTTCTAATTAAAATACCTTACCAATCTGGACAACATTTCTCAAATGAAGAAATTGTGAGTAAATTTATACTCCTCTGACCCACTGTCTACACATTAAAGCATGGATATAAATATATTTTGCTGTATAATTCAATGAAAAATTCAAAAAAAAAAATGTTTTTATCTGTTTTGATTTCAGTTTTCGATTTTTATTTTGAGAACCGATCGGTTTTGATTTTTTTTAAAAGTTATGCACGTTTGAAGTGAAGCTGCTTAACTTCAAACCCGCATAACTTTTGATATCCAACTACGATTTGTACGCCGTTTATTAGGTTGGACTCTACATTCAATTATCTTTCCAATGATATACTATGGGGTCCATGGAGATAAGTGTACTAAAATTTGTGCACTGATTTCTTGATGTACTCTGCACATGACTTTCCCCTTTTTTTAAGTCAACTCGATCATCATAATGTGCTTAATAGGTGATCTTCCAACCCTTAAAGGTCAAATTTAGCTTTCCCTCTCATGGGATACACTTTTCCCCAAACTTGTTATTTTCTCTCTAACCCGGGATAAAATTTCTAAGGTTGCTTCCTAAATCACTAATTTTCTTCTGCTCGAGTTTAGGTGTGTCCAACCAATGATAGCTTCTACCTAGGTTTGCGATGATTCTCCTTTATTTGAGTGTCCCGACCTTCAAACATCCACTAGGTAATTCAAACCCATTAGTTATCTCAATCCCAAGTGTGCAATCTCTAAACTAAACACTATACTTATGTAGTACCTCTCTCCATTAAGCAAAATATGAGACTTGTAGCAATCTTTAGGCCGATGACTCCTAAGTCAAACGACCTTAGGACACCAGGTATAGAAATACTGATACGAGCTTTATGACTCGAGTCAATTATGCTCTGAAGAAAGCTGTCAAATGAATGCAATGTCCTAATTTTTATTTCTTTTTTTCCTCTATTTTTTGATAAATGTGAATAACTTTGTATGATTTACCTCTCTCTTTTTAGCTTTCTAGATGACCCCTATAGTGAGTTATAGGCCTTTGACTCCTAAGTCAGATGACTATAGCGCACCAAGTACTAAAATACCCTTACAGACTTACTAACTTGAGTCAAAAATGCTACAAAGAGAAGTAAAAGATACATGCATGTTCCTACTTTATGCAAGGGATTAGATTATCGGCATTTGGACATTACCAAGCTTCCTCCTATCAGTCAAGGTTACTCCACACATAAAATTTTGCACACATGGAATCAACACATAGCCGAACAGTCACTACTACAAGTTCTACACCCCCAAACCGTCTAATTAATTGCTCAAAGTGATGGAATAAAATATTTCTAGTGGGAATGTATCCTAAGTTCATATTGACAACCTACAACCAACAATTCAAGTGCCACCTATATATATATATATATATATATATATATATATATATATATATATATATATATATATATATATAATAATAATAATAATAATAATAATAATAATAATAATAATAAAAACAAAAATTTAACTCAAATTTTTGCGCACACCCCCAAACTTAAGTATCACATTGTCCTCAATGCGTCAAAAATTATATGAAATAATAAAAACACAAGATGGAATAGTATACTCCCCAGGGGTATGGCTTGGAGTTGACGAAGATCATTGCAACTTTTGATTTGTGGATGTAAGATTAATCTAATTGCTTTGTTGTCGCTGGACTTGGATTTTTCCTGTAAGAATTTATAATAGACATTAGTGATAGCTTATAAGGTTTAAATGTTTGTAGTTAATCCACACCAAGAGGATTTAAAATCTCTAGCTTTTATTAAAGTTTATATTAATGGAGTATACATCCCTGCAAAAATTCCTATAACTAGGACAAGATAAGTTTTACAATTTGTTTTGAGGATTGATAATCGAGGTTCAACCTAAAAATTTCTATCATACCCTATTTGGACCGATTTTTTTTTCTTTCTTCTTTCAAATTAACAAAAATAAACTAAAAATAAAATAAAAAAATTATGATGTGTAAAAATCTACTAGTTACGGGACAACGATGGTAACCTTTTATTCTAAGTAATTAAGAACTCCACAAAAATTGTGGGAAACGTGTCCTAATTTCTAATGCAAACTACATGATATTAAAATTCAAAAGTAGAAGTTTAAAGTTTAGAAATCGGGTTACCACCCTTTATTTCTTGATTTATAGTCTTTAGCCAGACTTTTGCAACTCCTGTCACGGTGGCTTGAAAGAGGCTCTTAATCCCTTGCATTGTTTTCAATTTCCTACTTTGCACATCTCAATCTTCTTTCACTATTTGATGCATCCATGATTTGTGCTTTTAACATCCTCATTCTTCAGATTTTCACATTTCTTATGTACCACTTCCTCCACCTTGAGGAAACTTTCAGGTTGATAGTATTGATACGGGTGTTGAGTGATGCTGAAAGTTACTTGTTCATTAACATCACCTCTCATTTTCCAACATCTATCAAAGCTCGTCCTATGGCAAGGAATGGTATACCAACTATGAGGGCCATTCTATTGTCCTCTTCAATGACCAGAATTACAAAGTTCGCTGAAGAAAAATTTATCCACTTTGACTAGCACATCTTCTATGATTCCATATAGATACTTTATCGATCTGTTGCCTGCTGCAGTGTGACTGTAGTGGGTTTTGGTTTCCCCAATCCAAGATTCCTGTAAATAGATAGAGGCATTAAATTAACACTTGCACCTAAATCACACAAAACTCTATCAAAATTAATATTTCCAACATTACAAGGGATAGAGAAACTCTTTGGATCTTTGAGTTTTGGTGGTAGTTTAGTTTGTAAGATTGCACTGCATTCTTCAGTTAAGGAACCGTCTCAAATTCCTCCAACTTCCTCTTTTTAGAAATCATCTCTTTCTTGAACTTGATAAATGGTTATCTGAGCCAGAGCCTCTACAAATGATATGTTAATATGCATTTTCTTAAATACTTCAAGAAATTTACCAAACTGCTTTTCTAACTTGTGCTTATTTAGTTGTTGATGAAAGGGGATTGGTGGCACATAAGTTTTGACAGGAGGTGGAAATTCCTCTTTTGATTTTTCAGTATCTTGTTTAGATTTTGAAGTTGATGTGGCTTCTGTATCAATTTCCATGTCTTCACTTTCTATATGCTGCTCTTTCTTTTTAGGCTTCTTCACGTGTATTTCTAGCAGTTGAACACCACTTCTTGTAGTTATAGCCTACATACCCTTTTGTGTCCTGTGTCTTAGAAGTGCTTGAGGAAATGGGATTTGAGGTACATACACGTTTGGTGGGACATATTCCTTTGTTGGAATGTATGGCACATTCTGAGTAGCTACTTTAGAAGTTTGAACATCGACCTTTTCTGATTCCAATTTAGATATGACATTGATTTGCTCCCTAGGATTTTTTATTATATCACTCAGAAGTGTTCTAGGTGCCCGTTCTGAAATTTGTTGAGCTATTTGACATATCTGAATCTCCAATTTCTTTATGGATGCTTGTTGATTCTCAATTATCTTCTCTTTTTCTGCATGTATTGTTGAAACATATCTCCTAAACTCTGCCTCTTCTCTTGTTGTTGGTTGTGAGGATTGTTGGCATTATTTTGAAAATTATTGGCACTGTTCTGATTGTCTGACCATCTGAAGTTTGGATGTTGCCTCCAACCTGGATTATAAGTCTAAGAATATGGATTGTACTGCTGTCGGTTAGTGTTTTGAACAAAGTTAATTTGTTTGTTAGCAGTGGCTACCAAAAAACACTTCGCAGTAGGATGGTTTGCCGAACAATTATCACATACTGAAGTAACGAGATGTTGATGAATGGCATGTACAACTTGTGTCTGTTATTTAACCAAAAGTTTTTGATGAGAATCATGGTGGGCTTGATCGAAAGAACTAAAATTCAAGCCAAAACAATAATTCAAACAGGTTCGGAGAGCTTCAAAGATCAAAACAGGTCAAAATGGATCAGAACCGTATTTACGGCCGTAAGCCAGCTTGTCACGGCCGTAAGTCATCCTCGGGTGGAAATTAAAAAGTTCCAAGATTTTAACAGTTACGGCCGTAAGTTTATGGTCACGGCTGTAATCCTTAGGCAGAAGTACAGTTACGGCCGTAAGGAATGTTGTCACGGCCGTAATTCCAAGATTTGCGGATTTTTATTTCCTTAATTATAGGATTAGATTTACTTTGTTTTTGTTATTGTTTCCAATTAAACTAGGACTCTATTTTGATAGATTTTATCTATTCCCTAATTTGATTAGATTTTATTTAGTTTCCTAGTAGACTAGGATTTTTTTTTTATTCGCCTATATAAAGGCGTCTTCATTGTAATACAAAGAAAGACTTTGATTAATGAAAATTGTGTTGAGTGTTTTTACTCTCTAAAGGTGAGGATTCCCTTTAATTCGAACTTATCAAATATTGTGAGATATTTGTGGCGTTCACCAAACTGAACTTATCAAGGATCTGGACATTCCTTGTGGCGTTCAAACCATTACGGTTCTGGTTTCCGCATTGTAACGGGTCTCGGGTTTGATATGCCCCTGGTTCTAGCGTCGTGAGGCTCGGGTCGTAGTGTCACCGTCCATTCCAACCTGAATTCGGAACTTTCCCGGCGTTCATTTCCGCGTGTCCGTCGTGACCCCCCTCCCGGGATCACATCATTTGGTATCAGAGCTGGACTCTGGATTTAGGTTTTGTTTTTCTATTCTATCAAGTTTGATTTTGTGTTTTTATCATAGAGTCTGCACAAAATCATCCATATCTTGTTATTGAGTCTTTTTTTCTTGAGTTTACTCTTCGTGTTCTTCTTGCCAGAATTTTTTTTTTCAGTTTTTGATTCATATAAAAATCTAACAAAATTCAATCTTGTTTAATTTATTCGATTCTTGTCCCAATCATGTCCCGTTTGTTTTGTCGCGTTTGTTGTCGAATTTCGGATTCATAACTCCTTGTTATCGAATCTTTCCATTCCATTCCATTTCACATCCGACTCCACAATGTCTAAATTCAAGGAAAAACCTCAAACAGTTCCTAGAGTTAGGAGGGAGAATATGATTGATCATAAACCTAGAGTTGGAATTGGGGATAAGCTGAAAGTATTGGAAGATGGTGCCTCAAAAATAGGGGATGGTGTCTCGGAAATGAGGGATGAAATTGATGAGGTGAGAATTATATTAAAGCAGTTAAAGGAGGAGATGATTGCAAAGAGAGCAAGGGAAAAATTAGCCAATTTGCAACGGGAAAGTGAAAGGGAGGCTGAGCCTGAATTACATAGGGGAAGTGAGTGTGAGATTATAGTAGAACCTCATGTTAAGAATATTAAATCTGAAGAGTTGAAAATTGAAGTAGTTGATCAAACTCCGAATTTTGAAGTAGAGGATAAAAGTGTGGTGGAGGTTTTTGAGCTTGAGAATTTTGAAAATAAATGTGTGGTTGGGCGTGAGGGTAAAGATATTGAGCAAGAGAGTGAAAAGATTGAACGAGGGGAGAAAAATAACCTCGTTATGGGAAGAGAGGAGGTGGTGATGATTCCTCATGAGTACAGGGATCCATACCTTGTACCTTATAAAACTAATAATTCCCTCCCCATTTTTTTTAAATCCTTCTTGCAGGTTCGAAATAACCAGAAGTTTGAGCCCCACCACATATGGCCAAGGAAGCTCACATTTCGATCAATCCATATAATTCAAGTAATGGGAATCTATCGGTTGGTCCTATGGCATGAAAGCAAAGGATTTCCATTTGATCCAGGGGGTGCACTGAAACATCATTAACAAAGCTATGATTCGGGACGAATCATCCTAAAGAAGGGGAGAATGATGAGAATCATGGCGGGCTTGACGGAAAGAACTACAATTCAAGTCAAAACAATAATTCAAACAGGTTCGGAGAGCTTCAAAGATCAAAACAGGTCAAAATGGATCAGAACCGTATTTACGGCCGTAAGCCAGCTTGTCACGGCCGTAAGTCATCCTCGGGTGGAAATTAAAAAGTTCCAAGATTTTAACAGTTACGGCCGTAAGTTTATGGTCACGGCCGTAATCATTAGGCAGAAGTACAGTTACGGCTGTAAGGAATGTTGTCACGGCCGTAATTCCAAGATTTGCAGATTTTTATTTCCTTAATTATAGGATTAGATTTACTTTGTTTTTGTTATTGTTTCCAATTAAATTAGGACTCTATTTTGATAGATTTTATCTATTCCCTAATTAGATTAGATTTTATTTAGTTTCCTAGTAGACTAGGATTTTTTTTATTCGCCTATATAAAGGCGTCTTCATTGTAATACAAAGAAAGACTTTGATTAATGAAAGTTGTGTTGAGTGTTTTTACTTTCTAAATGTGAGGATTCCCTTTAATTCGAACTTATTAAATATTGTGAGATATTTGTGGCGTTCACCAAACTGAACTTATCAAAGATCTGGACATTCCTTGTGGCGTTCAAACCATTACGGTTCTGGTTTCCGCATCGTAACGGGTCTCGGGTTTGATATGCCCTTGGTTCTTGCGTCGTGAGGCTCGGGTCGTAGTGTCACCGTCCGTTCCAACCTGAATTCGGAACTTTCCCGGCGTTCATTTCCGCGTGTCCGTCGTGAGCCCCCTCCCGGGATCACATCAGTTTTACTTGTTTTTTCGAAGAAGATATCTGAGTTGTTGCAGTGGCAAGAGCATCTGAGTCTTGTACCCCCATTGCTTTCTTGTGAACTACCCGATTGGCTGGGAACATTGTATGTGTTTTTCCTATCAATTCCTGTAGATCCCAAGCTTGGTTGACATTTTTATTGATGATGGATCCATTTGCTGATGAGTCTACAATTGATTTGAATTGGAGAGTTAGTCCTGAGTTGAAAAATTGAACTTGTAAGCCCTTTCCATATCCATGATAGGGACATTTGCGAAGCAACTCTTTAAACCTTCCCTAAGCTTCATGAAAATTCTCCCCATCATATCGTTGGAATGTGGAAATCTCTAACTTAATCTTGGCCACTTTAGCTAGTGAGAAGTACTAGCTGCATAATTTCCTAGCCAAGTCATCCCACGTAGTGATGCTAGATTCTGAGTCTGAATCTAGCTAATTCAATGTGTAATCCCTTAAGGTAAAGGGGGAATACATTCTTTAAAAGCTGGCAATATGAGCATTTGGGTCTTCATGTGCCTTCCAATAGAATTGCATGCTATTGCTGAAAAGATTTATCGAGTCTACTCGAAATTGGAAATTATTTCTTCAAAATGGTGGATACACAATACTGGAGCGATTAGGAGTTGCAGCAAGTATCAGAAATTGTGCCATAGGAAGATTCCCTTCGTCCTCCTCTTCGATTTGATCACATGGCTGAATATTTACAGCACTAAATTGAGCAGCCAAAGCAGCTACCTTGGCAGCCTCTTGTTCATTCTCTATGCAAGCTTGATTTTCAACCATTGAATTTTTTTGCTAAATTTTTTCTATTTTTGGGTGCGTTCTTTGTGTCTTCATCTGAAAGTGCATTCAACCTCGGGGTCTACGAGCTCAACATTTTGGCCTTGTGAATGACATACAACGAATACTATTTTCTATAAAAAGAAATAAATAAATAAAATAAAAGTAACAAAAAAAAGTAATAGATGCTAAATAAAATAATAAATAAAAGAAATTAATCTAAACTAGAAACAAATAAAAAATTAGTCCCCGACAACGGCGCCAAAAACTTATTGTGAAAATTATCGCAAATGCTCGTACCACAAACAAGTAATAAAAGTGGACCTTTTGAGTCCAGAATATCGATCTCACGAAGTCTAATTTACTTTTTACTAACTTTGATTAAACAAGTCCTAAACTACAAATAAATGTCAAGATTTTGAATTTTGAATATTAAAATAGTGAAAGTAAGGAAATGTGAAAACAAAACAAATAAAACAAATGAAATGATTCGATTTTCGTTTTTCTTATGAAAGTAAAGTGTTGGGACTCGAAATAGTAACTTTGTAATCCTATTCAATTTCTCATCCCTTTAATTGTTCCAAAAGTAGTGTTTAACCAACTTCACAATTTTATTCAAAATTCCCCTTTCAAGTTTAAATTGGTTCAATCTAGATAGGTCAACCACATATCTCTATGATTGGTCAGAATAAGCCCTAACTAGATGCATTCAATGACAAGAATTCAAAATGATCACGATAACCACAATTATGTATTTCTACCCTTTTGTCAATTGCCAAATTTTATTACTTAGTCTACGTGTTAACTCACCTCTCAGATTATGAAAGCAACCCACAATTCATCAAATTAGTGATCAAGCAATTCATGCATTAAAACGCAGAATTAAAATCAACACATAGAACAATTTGCCCAAAAATAGAGAATTGAAATTGAATATTCAAACAAAGTCACATCGTTGATCCCAGCTAATAAACTATTTACATCTAATTAAGGAAAAACAAGAAAAATGAAAAATTGACATCACCAAATTCTTGAATTGATCTGAGAAGAAGGAAAAATTCTTGAACCAAGATCCAATCTTCATCCAATGTTCTTGAATTGTCCTTTGGTTTCATGATATTTCTCCTTGATTTCTTGTAGAATGTCCATGAAGAATCAATTGGGGAACCCTCTAGGTTAAAATAGGTCTTTTTTTACTTTATAAGTCAAGAAAGTGGTTTTATCCTTCTTGGGCTCGAAAAGAAATAAAAAAAATAAAGAAAAAACCAAAAAATCATGAAAAAACCTACATTAGGGCCACGGGATGCAAATCGTGGTTGGGCCGCGGCAAACATGGTCCAAATAAGACTTTCCCATTTTGCTTCAATCTCTTCCAAATTCGAGTTTTTTTCTAAAACAATCAAAATTAATAAATAATTAAGCAATATCAAACTCTAAAATACTCACAACTATCTAGATTTGAGATCAAAATAAATATGAAAAAACGTAGTTATCAGTGATAGAAAAAAATGTCTACACTATTAAAATGTAGCCTGCTGGCTGAAATTTCAACACATGTTATCTATTGATTTTATTTATTTATTTATTTCATTTAACAAGTTAGAGAACATAAAGGGGGGAGGTAGGAATTGAACCTGAGCCTCTCGGTAAGATTGCCTTCCTAATCACTGGAACGTTGCCTTGGTCCTTATTGAATTGTTGAACATGAGTACCTATTTTTCATTGACTTAAATTCTGGCGAAATATGCTATCGTATTGTTTACTAAATCTTCATGATGGACATAGATGTATAACATATATGTTTTTTTTTCCATTGCATCTATGAAAATCATAGTCTTTGTTTTTGTAACTTGTTTATAAACAATACGTTTCTCCAATCAACTTTTTAACTATACATTTTTTTGAGTCATTGTCAATCACAAATTTTATCTCAAAAATAATAATCCTTTCTCTATAAATAATGAATTTTTACCAAACAGATGTTTAATGTATTCATAACTTGTAGATTGATACATTTGAACTTCTGGTTCCATTGGCTTGCATGTATATGAAGCTTGATGATATGATAGTAACACAATTAGAGTTAATTGTCTCCGCTTTCAACATATATGGAACTTTGGCTAAGTCACGCTTCACTCACTTTACTTTAATTTGCATCCCATTACTCACTAAATTTGGTAAAGTTGCACTCTGTAACTCATCGGACAACTTTCGTTAACAACCATTGCCTACATGGATAAAAAAATCACATGTAGCTAGTTAAATTCTCTCCAAAAACTAAATGAAATGCCACGCCATTAACTCCCATCTCCCAAACATTTCTTAACCATAGGGGGGGGGGGGGGGGGGGGAACAATCTTTTACCAAAACAGAGCTGTTCCTGCACATTCAATCAATGGCAGAAAATGAATCGAAAATCTCCATAGCCAAAACCATCCGTGTGAAGCTGAAGCTTCAACACACGTCAGATAAAGCCACACCAACCCCATATTTCAAGTACCAGAAATCCTTCAAAATCCCTAACTAGAAATTACTAAATCAAAGTCTGTGATTTAGCATATAACTTCCATTGCGTTTCCCAAATTACTCATGATTCTGAAGCCACCTATTCCACTAATATTTCTATCTATTCTGGCAAAACCCTTCGAGCAATATTGCTACTTGTACAAGTGTCTTTGACAACCATGGTTAACAACTCACGATGTGGCACAATTCTGTTAATTAAAACATCACATAATCTCCATAATCAACACATAACAATTTGCTACCTCATAGTTGTCAACTTAAGTTTGAAAATAGTTGTACAAGTGGCATATTTCAAACCCTCGAGCCTAAGTCTACTATCGCCTCTGCCTTTGTCGATTCCACTATTTCCACCACCTTCCGCTATGATGGAACTAAATCATGAAAATCTTGATGAAAGTGTGCTTCACCTGCCGTCTGGTGGCTTTAAATGTTTCTGCAGGTGGTAATTTTGTGAAGATATGGGATGCGATTGAAGGTGGGAAATTGTTACATTCAATGGAGACTTATAATATGACTGTGACTTCACTTTGCGGGGAAAAATTAGAAAAGAAAACGAAGAAGAGGCTCAGTAATATGAAATTGGAGGATCTATTTAGAAGGCATAGAAAAAGACAATCATGTTTGAAGTGCAGGAGAATAGAATACACTTTTCCTTGCATGGAAAAGCGTATTCTCTTGCATGCAAGCATTGCATGCATATGGTTGTAATGTCAACCATCTTTAATTTTTTTTTTTTAAAATTTGTTTTTTCATTATTTTCTCGTTCTTTAACTCTTTTTTTATTTATTCCTATTTTGTATATTTTTGTAATTTGGTTCTTTTGTAATGTGTTATTCTTGTATTTTATTTTACCATAATAATTTTTAATATACGTACATGTATTAAATTTTATTTGATATTCATAATTTAATATGATATTAGTAATAAATAGGATTGAAACAAAGAATATGTTACTATTGAAATAAAATATGTGGTTGAAAAGTGATTTGAAAAAATTTATGTGACTATAAACTCATTTTTTTCAAATTACTTTTTAACCATGCACATTTTTCAAAATCATTTTACCTAGAATTCTCAAATTTCTTGTTAATAAACATTAATCAACCGCCAATTTTATTTATAAACAATCACGAGAAATTATTTTTGTTCGATAAATTTTTTTTTTTAGAAACAGTCACATGAGAAGTTAACAATTTTGGTTAACAAAAAATTTCAGCCCATCAATTCTTACATTTCAAAAAAAATGGACAAAAGAAATGGCGGACAAAAGAATTAGTGAGCAAAAGTTTTTTATCAACCAAACTTCAAATTTGAATATCATGCACTCCATATCTGAGGGACTAGAGAGTATATAGAGTACATACATACATACATACTCAAGCAAGTAAGTTACATGAATTAGATTTGCTATTAAGGTCGGCTTAGAAAATTCTTTAAAGTTTAATTGTCAAATTTTGAAAACCTTTCTTACGAAAATTTTCATGCGATACACCTGAAGTTTTTCGAAAATTATATAAGGTCTTTCATCTTTCCAAGAAATCCATGGTCCTTTCAAAAAATATGTGTCTAATATTTTCAAGTCCTCAACTAGACTTGAAGAACTAGTATTACGGTCATGCCTGAGTTGTCATGACACGTCATTTATAAAGACCCACCATGAGACCCACTGGACATCTAGTAACTTAGTTCGGACTCATGGAGTTGGTACTTTCATGTCCGAACTCATCATACTGGACTGGTCTGCAAAAGATGGCTTAATGTGAAAATGCTTTTTAAGACCATCTCCAACCATGAACGCTATTTTGGTGCACCATTCGCACCAAAATGGTGCAAAACTCACACCATTTTTTGAACATATCTCTAATCATGTATACTAAATGTTACATAAAATCTAAATTTCATTATTTTATTATTTTTTTTCAATTAATTTAAATTGTAATTCATTTTTGAGCATTATGCCAATTTGTGCACATTCTGGATATATATGCTAAATCCATAATTATCCCCATATGGGGATATATCCTCATATATCCCCATATATGGGATAAATAACCTCCTCATAGCATAGATTTTTAATTTCTTAACTAAATTCCAAAATTTTTAGATAAAAAAAATAGTTTCATAATCGCTTCTCTTATTTTTTGGCAAAAAAAAAAAAAAAAAAAAAAAAAAAAAAAAAAAAAACAAACGGGAAAGAAAGAAAGAAACTGCAAAATAAATAAATAAATAAATAAAAAATAATTAAAGTCATAAATAAAAATAATATAAAGGCAATCTTGTAAATAATATAATGGCAATATTATAATAACAGATTGGCATTTTTTTAAATAAATCTAAAATACCATTTCAACATTGACACGCCAAATTACACCAAAATACTCCACAGAAATGGTGATGCATTGGAGACAATTTTTGGAGCAAAATGGTGTTTTTGGTGTGTTTTAATCATGAGTTGGAGATGGTCTAATGAACAAAGGACAACAACCACAACTCTATGATAAGAGATAATGATTATTAGTAAAAAAAAAAAGAAAAGGTTTACCACATAAAGGGTTGAAGTCCTGCCCATATTAAACATTTACTCTCACCTTCTTTTCTCTCTTCTACATATGTATATTTCTTACATCCAATTATATTTAACTCATATTGGGTCTTGCCTTGAGTGTCGAATTCTTTTTCCTGTTGACCTTGTTTGTCCAAGTGCACAGGGAAGTTGACGTGTTCAACATAGAGGAGTTGAGACGTGTTAATTTAAGGTCTCATCAAATTTTGTGATCAACGGAACCAGAGCAAAATCATTCAATACTAGTTCCGAAAAATAAAATTTCAAATTTTATTCAAATAAGATTTCTACCCCGAGCTAATATATATAGATCCAAAATCAAAATAACAAGCATCATAAAAAACGAGAAGTTCAAGTATTTTCCTCGAACAAAAAATTGCCCAGTTAAATTTATTTCAAGATACAACACAAATCACAATCTAGCCAAACTAGCACATGCACACAACACAAAACACTGAAAACTGCGAAAAGCTTATTTCAATAGTCTAAACCTGTAGAAGCTATTTTAAACAATCAAGTTGTAGCTAGTTGCGCAACTCCATCATTGTCATTTGAATTTCAAGGTCATGACTTGTTTTTTTTTATTTTTTATCGAACGTAAAAATTATATAGATCAAAATAGATACAAAATCTTTGGGCATACCCAGGAAGAGACAGCAGCATACTTGCCAAGTATATCCTAGCAAGCTATACAAACTTGGATGCAACCAAGCAGATGACAATACATACAGCAGCAGGAATACCCATCAAAAACAAAAAGGGGCCCCTAAGAATACATGTACACCGGGCATACCCGGGAAAATCATCAAGTCCCCAAACTAACTACAACTCAAATAACACAATCACAGGGCATACCCGGGCAAATGATCATACTAACATAACTGGGAAATACAAATACATCCGGGCATACCAGGGAAAATGGTAAAAATAAACAAACCAACATAAATCAACCCTCAACCGCAAGAGATTTATAGAGATTCAAAATATTAGGATACAGATCAAAGATTGCTCTGTATACATGTGTTTTGATTCTTAGTACAATGCTATCTTCATTCGGATTAAGGTCATCAAAACATAGTCTATTTCGGGCAATCCATATATGATAAATGGTAGCTGCAAGTGCGATGTGCTTGGATTTTGAATGCCAAGTGGTTCCTTTGGCTTCCTTCTTAATCCATTTGATTGCACTAGGGACGGTGCTCATATCACGAGTAATACCCAGCCACAATTTAATTCTGTCCCAGATTCTTCTAGATAAATTACATTGGAAAAAAGATGATGCTGGCTTTCAATGGGGTGGTCACAGAATTCATAGTTCATATCGATGTCGAGGTAAGCCAATTTATCTTTGGTGTGGATTCTGCCCAGTACAACCAGCCAAAGATTAAAAGCCATCTTAAGAGTAATGCAGCTTCGTCAAACTGTATTTGCACATGCTTTGTTAGTCCCCTGTTTCCTGAAATAATCATAAGCAGCAGCGTTATGAAACCTGCCCCGAACAGTCCAGCTGCCCAGTTTATGGTCAGCATTTTCTGTGTTGCCTTCCAGTAGAATAATAGTGTCCCTGAGATCCAAAGTTCTCTTGAAAAGAGCTGAATCATCCTTTCGGACCATAATGTCCTAGATGGAAGAGCCTCGAAGAAATACTTGATCAATCCAATGGATCTAAAGTGAGTCCTTTTTGTCATGAAAGTTCCAAAGGACTTTTGCAAGTAATGATGCATTCCATCCTTTAAGATCTTTGAAACCGAGCCCCCCTCTGATTTTGGAAGACAAATGTTTTTCCATGCAACTAGTGGCTTTCCACCATTCCAAAGGAAATTCCTGCAAAGCCTAATGATTTTATCGAACACTGTAGATGGAATTGGAAGGATTGAAAGCCAAAAACATTCAATTCCTTGAACAACACTCCTGATTAATTCGGCTCGACCCGCATGTGAAAGTGAATTCCTCGGCCAAGCTCTTATACTTTCTGCCACTTTGTCCACAAAGGGGGCATAATAAGTGACCCTAAGCCTTTGTCAACTCATTGATATGCCCACCTAGGCCATCGATCTCATCCATAAATATTATGTATTGCTTCACACAGAAAATAATTCATAGTATCATTTTCTTTGCAACATTCATAAATATTATGTATGGCTTCAAACACAGAAAATAATTCATAGTATCACTTTCTTTACAATGAATGAAATTGTGTATACCAATTTATTTTTTTAAATTAAAATAAAATATAAAATTTACTAATAACAAAGGATTCAAAAAAGTCATAATAATATTCTGTGAACAAGTCAAACAAGAACCCCTTTTAAGATCAACTAGCTTCATACCCGTGCAATGCATAGACATATTCTGTTAGTGACACAAAATAATGAGGAAAAAAACAATAAAAAGTAACAACAGCGTGTGTCTATTTAAATTTAAATGTAGTAAAAAAAATTATGTAATCAAGATTATTACAAATTTTAGTCCAAGTTGATCACAATATCAGTTACTTTTATTAATATTAGTATATATAGATAGATAAGGAGAGTTCTGCTAATTTGCCCACCCCCTATGAGGGGGCGGCCATTTGTTACCCTCCCTTCCACGGGGAGGGTAACAAATTTGACATCATTTCGCAAGACAAAAACACATGACTAAGAGAGAGCTTTCTGATATTAATGGGGAAGTTAATCTTCTGGAATCTCGTAGTGTGGACAAAGCATATTTCAATTTTGAGTGATTCAAGCTGACTAAGAAAGTTGAGATTAGGATGGTAAAAAACTATTATATATACATTTTAGGTGACGAAGATGGTGAAGATGTTTCAAGCATTGTTCATGATTCAATTCTTTAATCAAAGTACCAGAAAGAGTTTCCAAGCTATTGGTTTGTGAGACCTCGCTTAATTCTGCATGTTCTTCAAGATATAGATGTCTCAACTTAGGCCTATTCTTTAGAATTAATGCTACATCCTCAGAAAAATCACCTTTTACAATAAGAAATTCTCGAGCATCCAAAACTTTGTTTCTGGCTGAACTTCAATTTCCAAGTACCTCAATCTAAGCAGGGGTTCTGAGGCAAAGTTAGTAGGTACAACTGACGACTCCAAGACCCTAAGAAGTTTCTAAAAATTTAAAGTTGTCTAAATTTAATGTTTAAACGAACTGATTGTCATAATCTGGACAGTTGAGTATTAACAGAACACGTGAAATTTTGTTTAGTGCAGATCTAGATGAATCCTTATATTCCAGATTCGTTTGAATTATAAAACGTGAACAGTCTAAATAAAAGATGCAAAATTATAAAGAGACAAGAACACAATATTTGAGCTTAACATGGGAAAAACCCTAACAGGGAAAATCTACGTACGGGCACCCCGCGGACAAAAATCAATCCATAGTAATAAAAGTTGTTACACAGTTCATTCTAAGCTATATGATAAATTTACGCATAAATCTATCAAACACCTAAGAAATAAATCACTCCCTGATTCTTCTATGACGTGTAATATGAGCTGGTATCCCACCACTCTTCTGTAACTACCTTTGACACTGCAAAATATTCAGGAAACTCGAACTCCCATTCGATCTTGATCCAACCTCCCATTTGATCTTCTGGCTGAAAGTCATTTTTTCTCGTAGTGATTGAAAAACTCCTCCCAAAGAACCTCTTAGATTTGTAATTTGAGGATAGATTTTTGCATGAATGAATAAGCTCAATATCTTATAAATGTTCATGCAATGGTGAAGTCACAAGATGAAGAACCCAAGTATGTATTCGCACAACACTTATTTTTTTGGCTTCTCTGACTTAAGAGAAGATCATCTCGTCTTTCTCTATTTATAGCACAACCGAATTGCTTTTCCATCAAGAATCCTAGTTGTGCAAAATCTCTATTTCCTGTAATAAATCAAAGATAATTACAAGTTAAATAGAGATAAGGTAAGATAATAAAAAATAATTATGAAATAAAGGAATCTTACCATAAGTGAATCACTTACCAACTAAGTGATATACACAAACTTGGATACCAAGAAATAAGGCTATAATTTTCGGCCAATAGGAATATTTTAGCAAGGCTAAAATATTATCACAATACTTATCAAGAATAATAAGTGACAAATATTATCTCCAAATATTAAATCATTATCACAATCATATGGGAGATAGAATTTTAGGCCAAATAAAACATTACCACAATTCTTGATCCTTATCATAAAAGATAAGTAACACGATTTATCTCCAAATATTATCAATTACATGAGATAATTATTCCAAGAAGTTTGGAAGATAAATATAATCACGAGTCCAAGAAATTATCAAGTAATTTAATTTAACTTAATAAATTACAAAATACACGTATTTAGTAATTAAATTAAATTAAATTCTCTTAAATTACGAACATGCAGAAAAATAGAAAATGTCAACTTAAATAAGTTAACAATCTCCCCCTTTGACTTTTTCTATTTTTCCAAAACCTAATCATCTTTTCACAAACATGGGTAGAAGTAACATGCAACCATAAAGCTCCCCCTATTAAAATCCTCCCCCTCAAGTCATGCATCATAATAAGCTCACTACAATCAATTCATGCATGTAACTAGAGAAAAATAATAAGCACATAAAGGAGTATCGAAATAAACCAAAAGTTACTTCAACAATCAATTAATCCAAAAAAGAAGAGAAAAAAATACTACTCCCCCTTTTTGGAAGAGATAGGGGAAGCCTTCCACGTCTTGTAAACTGCCCATCTAAGAACAGGTAGACAAAAATTAGGAAAAATTCGGTTACAGACCACATATACTGGAAATAAAAGCAGAGTTGCAGAAAACTTCAAAACCAATGAGGTCAGATGGATCTGGACTGAGGCTTTATTACTGAGATGGATCTCAGTTCTTTTTCTGCTTCTTTTCAATACCTGTCAATGAGGTCACAACTCCGAAAGTCCCAGCAGACATCATATTCACTATTTCCTCAAGCCTTTTGACAATGGACTTGAGCTCAGCAACCTTTGCTTTCAACACAACAATTTCTACTTCCATTAACCCAATTCTGTTATCATGTGTAGATGTATCCTGCTTCTCAGAGTCCTTTGTATCACCCAGATTCTATTTTTAGTGAGGAGGCTATGTGTCAAGAGTCGTTTTGCACTTTACCCTGTTCAGTTGTTTGGGAGTGATGACCAAATCATCTTCCAATCTCTTGACACCCTTTGGCAGTCTGCATAGGAGTGCTAATAAATAATGAAGGATCGTACCTAGATCCATCTGGAATGGCAGATGCATCTTCCTTGGTGCTCGATCTCCTTTTCTTTGTAGACACTGTTTCTTTAGCTTTTTTTTCCAGCCTAGCAGTCTGTCTGGCCTAGCAATCTCTTCTTCTTCTTCTTCTTCTTCAAATTCTTCTGTTTTATCAGCATTATCCTCACCTTACAGATTCATCAGTTTCCTCTTCTTCATCCTCTGACTCCAACTTGCCAGATTCACCTGCATCCTGGTCAGATCCCTCTGCGTCTTCTGCCGATTTGTTTCCAGATTTACCTTCTTTAACATCTTTATCATCTTTTGGCATCTCCCCTTGTTTCAGTCTGTCTGCCCTAAATTTCTCCTGCACCCATCAATTCACTTCGAATATCTAAGGAAGAAAAGTGACTGGTAAGAAGATTACCAAACATAGGTGTCAAATTTGCACCCATAACTTATGGCTTGGTAGTAGAGTAGCCTTGGCTTAGTTCGGCTATAGGCAGAGTTAGAATTTGAACTCGTTCTAGCATGAGTAAGAACGGCCGGTGTGGAGATGGTGAAGGAGATTTGAGGAGAGATTTTTGAGGAATTTGAGTACAAATAGAATTCAAGATATTTTTAATTGCATTCCTTGTACATAAAGGTATCTCTTGAGAATCCTAGTTCATGGCAATCTCTTTTCCTTCAAAAAATAGGATAAGTATGGAAATAAAATTGTAACGACCCGGGTCCCACTTAACGGGCTGTCTCGGCCGTTAGATGACGACGTACTGTTCCCACTGTACCAACACGAGTCTTTTCAGCATGCTTTATCCTCACTCGCACGCTCCCCAAGAAAACTTCCCAGGAGGTTACCCATTCCAGAATTGCTCCAAGCCAAGCACGCTTAACTGTGGAGTTTCCAACGATGGACTTCAGGAAAAGAAGGTGCACCTTGTTGGTATGAGTAGTACCTATCAATTCTCTTAAGCTTTCTTAGTTGGGGTATTACAAAAACAATTCAACAATTAGGTAAGAAATAAATTACCAAAATTGGGTCCCACAATTAACTGACTTATTCTGCAAGATTCGCACACATTTCCCACAATATACTGCCTTAAATAAAGATTTTCTAAAAAATATCTAAAAGTTCGTAAATAAAAAATCTAGATGCATCTGGGTACCTGAGACACATCTGAGTATTGTTGGCATCTGTTGTGGTAGATACATCTGGCAGTGTGCAGTCCACCATGTACATGATTAATTATATTAAAGTGTGTGTGTGATCCGAGGAACCCTTAGTCATCCACGTACTCTCATAACCATTTGATTTCCCTGACTTATTGATTTGTCACCGTAGTGCACAATCAGACCGATCAATATCTATATAAAGTGCATTTTCTTAAATTCGGCTTGCCGACTTTTTCAATATTGTGTCAATGTCATTTGGAGGTGGAAATAGTTTCACACAATCCCCAGAAGTTATCTTACTATATTTTTCCCTTTAGATTAGAAAAAAAGGGTATGAACTTGACTTAGATTGGTAGATTCACACAATCCCTATAAGTTATCTTACTAGATTTCCCCCTTTTTCCTTTCGATATTTCCAGCTTCTCTCATATTCTTTTTATTTTTGAAACCAAAGGGTATGAACTTAGCTTGGATAGGAAGCCTTCTTTTCCACTGGCCCTGCCTTTGGAAAATAAGAAAATGCATGCAATCCTAAAAGCAAGATTCAGATAATAGGTCTACACACAGAATATAAAACCTCAATCAGTAATCAACTAGACAACTCTAACAATACTGACATATTCCTTGAATTGCTTAGATTTGAGTGCTGGTTAGATTCATCTGGAGATATGTTGACTGACATCAGTAAAAAATATATGTCTCGTTATCAGCCTTAAGTACTTAGACATATCTGCAAGCAAAAACATGATATACGATTAGTATTTTCAAGAATAAGATAAATCTACGCAAAAATTTGAAACTTTTTTTTTTTTTTTAGTAAATATGCAAGTTCCTATCTTGGAGGAAGTGAGACACCAATTCATTTCCTAAGGTTTTCAAATTTGATAGTATCTAGGGCCTTAGTTAAGAAATCTGCAAGCTATAGATGAGTCAGTATGTGCTCCAGATTGATAATCTTTTATTCCACCAATTCTCTGATGAAGTGGTATCTGATATCAATGTGCTTTGTTCTGGAGTGCTTTTTTGAGATGTTGATGGTACTGGTTATATCACAATACATATTAGCTTGTTCTGTAGAGATCGGTTAATCTTCCAACATTTGTTCATCCATAGGAGTTAGTTATAGCAACTACCGACTGCAATACACTCCGCTTTAGCCATGCAGAGGGATATTGAAATTAGTTTTCTGCTTAGCCAAGCCACCAAGTTGTTTCCAATGTAAAAACAACCACCGGATGTACTCTTCCGATCATCAACATTCCTAGCCCAATCTGAGTCCAAATATCCTACAAGATGGGAAGTGGTATCTCTTTTAAGCCAAATTTCATAACTTAATGTACTATTTACATATCTGATGATTCTTTTCACAGCGGCAACATGGGACTCCTTTGGTTTGACTTGATATCTTGCAAACACTCAAACACTGAAGGATATGTTTGGTCTACTTGTAGTCAGATACAGAAGACTTCCAATCATGCTTCCCTACAAAGATGAATCTACGTCCTTCCCAGAGTCATCTTTTGAAAGTTTCAGTGTAGTTGCCATGTGAGTCCTCATAGCCTTTGCATCTTCAAGGCCAAACTTCTTCACCAGATTTTTAGCACACTTTGCTTGAGATATGAATATGCCAGATTCATCCTACTGTACCTTCTGAACTCTGGTAGATGGTCTTTTCTAACTTTTGATTCTGGAGCACCAGATGTATCTGGGTAGTCGGATTTATCCTTGGCAGATTCTTCTGCATTATTTTGAATTTCTGCTTGGTTCAGATTTTCTTCTGGTTTCTTAGTTTTGACGTGCTGTTTTGGTGGGATCCTCAACTGATCAGCTTCAGCTACCTGTTCATCACCAAATTTCTGAAAATATTAACAAAACTATCAAAGGCATCAGATTTTTCACGAATAAACATGACACAGGTATATCTGGAGAAATAATCAACACATATGTAGATGTATCTCTTACTACCAATACTTTCCTTTCCTATCGATCAACTCCTTCACATAATCCTCTTCTACTTCTTCCAATTTCTTGCCCTCCTCTTTCGATATAAAAAATCCTAGAGAAATCCATAGTGATAAAAACTCTCTAACTTAGATTTTCTTATCTTCTTCAAATATGCTAAAGTAAAGGAAGCATGGCTGTAGATGAATTGGCAAATGCTTGTAACTTAGTTCCACTATTATCTGGTGGTTGGACATGTAAGAACTTGTACTACTTCCAACTTATAGCCATTTGCTTACTTCCTTTGGCATATTTGCAAGAACTCTAGCTATCACGATGACTACAAGCGGTACACCCTTACACTTTGTTGCAATTTCCTCTCCTCTCCAACATCTTCAAGTTTTGGAGGGCAAGGACCTTCTTTGAACACTTTTTACTTTAATATATCCCAACATTCATCTGCTGATAGTAAAGGAATTTTATAAAGAAACTCATTAGATGAAGAAGCCACATCTTTGTTCCGGCTAGTGCATAATACTGCTCCTGTTTCTATCATCTGGAAAGAAATTTCTCAAATCATCCCATGCTTTTTCATTCCATAGATCATCCATGACAAGAAGGTATCTTCTCCCCTTTAGATTTTTATAAAGATAACCACCCAAATCATCGTCATGTTTCGTTTCCAAGATTTTTTTTCATTAGGATTAGTTATTGAACTCAAAATACTAGTCAATACTTGTCTCCTTCGGTATGTTTGAGAAACAACACACCAAAGACGCATCTCAAAATGCTCGATAACAGAGGGATTATTGTACAATTGCTTGGCCAAAGTTGTCTTACCAAGACCTGGCATCCCAGTAATAGAAATAATTTTTCTGACATTTTCATGTAAGAAGCTGGACTACAATTTGCTCTCTCTCCTTGTTCAAGCCCATGATAATCTCATCATCAACGGAAAAGCTTTTAGCAGTTCGGGGTGATACTTCACTACGATTTTCTGCTACGGTTCCAATAATGCCAGAATTTTGCTTGATTTCATGGAATGCAGTCCCAATCCGTTGGCTCCTTTGAATGAAATTAGAAAGCGTAAGAGAGAGCTACCAAATAGGAGCCTCTCCAGTCACAAACCATGTAATGATATAACCAGCTTCATGTGCCAGGTCTCTGAGTTTCATTTCACATTCGTTGAAATATTTATTGTTCTGTTGGACCTTCATATCCTTGATGAAGGATGATCTACAGAAGTTTAACTCCTCGTGGAGTTTCATAATTTGATACTTGATAGAATCAGCCTCCTTGTGATTTATTAGATGATTGAAACTGTCAAGGACGGAATCAACAGTGAATATTGAGCAAGGAGAAGCCATGTTTCTAGTTGTAAAGATTGGCCGCTTCCAGTGCTCTTTGATCTTTTCTTCTAGGTCGTCAAACTTTTGTAACAAAGCAGACAATTCCATATCCATTACCTCCTCAGTGACGAGATCTGTGGTGAAGAAGAAGGAATGGAAGAAAGATCCAGCTTCGTCTGCTATACAGACAATTTCTGGAAAAATATCATTGCTATCTTCTAGGGGCATCCCCGAGAATGGCGAACAAAAACTTGAGGTTTTTCAAAAGAATGTCAATTTGAATAGGAACGACCATGTCATATTCACGTTTACATATCTCACTTAGAGCATCCACCAGAAAATGGATAAAGCAAATTGCTTTAATTCCATTGGTCTTGAGATCATCAGCTATGCTACTGTCTTGCTGCGGTTTTTGAACTTCGAACAACTGGCAGCTAACCTCTAGTATGAAAGGTAGGATTATATCTAAAGCTTCTCATATGGAGAAGTATTGAAAGAGCTTCCAAATCCTCAATATGCCTCAGTAGATCACTAAATTTGTCCTGCTCTGAGACGCTGGAGCATGACCTTGGTAGTTTTATTACATATCAAAGAACCACTAAAAAGTGCTCTCTGTACCACTGATTCTTACCAATTTTTAATTTTGGGGGAACGAAAATATGTTTAGTGAAAATAAGTGACAGAAATTTATGAAAATTTAAAGTTGTCTAATTTTGTTATGAAACGAACTGACTGTTACAGATTTATCTGGGCAGTTGAGTATTAACAGAAAAAGTTAAGCTTTTTTTAGCATAGATCCAGATGAATCTTGTTACTCTAGATTCCTCTGGATTATAAATCGTGAATAGAATAATTAAACGATGCAGAATTGTAAAGAGATTTAAACACGATATTTGAGCTTAACGTGGGAAAAATCTTTCAGGGAAAACTCACAGACCGCACCCTGCGGACAAAAATCAATCACTATTTAAGAAAAGTTGTTATACATTTCAATAAACTATAAGATAAATTTACGCATAAACTTATCAAACACCCATGAATTAATCACTCCCTGATTCTTTTATAGTCTGTAATATGAGCTGGCATCCCATAACTCTTTAGTAGCTTCCCTTGACACTGCAATCCGAACTCTCATTCGATCTCAATCCAAATCTCTCGTTTGATCTTCTGGCTGGAAGACTTTTCTTCTTGTAATGATTGAGAAAAACCTCCCGGAGAACCTTTTAGATTTGTAGTGTAAAGATTGATTTTTACATGAATGAATAAGCGCTAAACACTTTTGATATTCATGCAATGGAGAAGTTGCCGAGAAGGAAGCCGTTATGTATTCTACACAACACTAATTTTCAGCTTCACTGGCTTGAGAAGAACACGTCCATGTCTTCTTTTTTACAGGCACACGTGTTGTTTGTCCTCCAAGACTCCTAAAAGTGCAAGATCTTTATTATCTGTAATAAATCAAAGATAATTACAAGTTTATAGTGATAAGGTAAGATAATCAAAGATAATTATGAAATAAAAGAATCTTACCATAAGTGAATCACTTACCAACCAAGTGAGTCAAACAAACTTGGACTCCAAGAAATAAGGGACATAATTTTTTATCAATAGGAATATTTTAGCAAGGCTACAATATTATCACAATACTTATCAAGAATAATAAGTGACAAACATTATCTTAGATTATTAAATCATTATCACAAACATATAGGAGATGAATACAATATCAAGTCCAAGAAATAATCAAGTAATTTAATTAAACTTAATAAATTACTAAATACAAGTATTTAGTAATTAAATTAAATTCACTTAAATTTCAAGCATGTAGAAAAATAGAAAATGCCAACTTAAATAAGTTAACAATATCCCACTTTTGCTTTTTTATTTTTATTTTTTCAAAACCTAATCATCATTTCACAAACATATGTAGAAGTAATAATCAACCATATTGCTCTGCCTATCAAAAATTTCCCCATCAAGTCATGCATCATAATAAGTTCACTTCAACCAATTCATGCATGTAACGAGGGAAACATAATAAGCACATAAATGAGCATCCAAATAAACTAAAAGTTACTTCAACAATCAATTAATCAGGTAGAAGTTAAGAAAAAATACTACCCCCCTTTTTGGAAGAAATAGGGGAATCCTTCCACATCTTGTAACCTGCAAATACAATCACAAGTAGACAAAATTAGGCAAAATTCGGTAACAGACCATATATACTGGAAATAAGAGTAGAGTTTCAGAAAACTTCAAAATCAGTGAGGTCGGATGCATCTGGACTGAGCCTCTGTTATTGAGATGGATCTCAGTTCTTTTTCTGCTTCTTTATGCCGATTTGTTTTTAGAGTTATCTTCTTCCACATCTTTTGGCATCTCCCCCTTTGTTTTAGTCTATTTGCTCGAATTTTCTCCTGCAACCATCAATTCACTTCGAATATCTAAGGGAGAAAAGTGACTGGTAAGAAGATTACCCATGACTTGTAGTTTCTGACAAGTTCGACAAAGATGTGCCCTCACAGTCGTTGATTTTCTTCCTCCTTTTAGTAGGTACTTGCTTGATTCTAGCCATAGTCAACTATCAAAATGGTTTGAGAGGATCTTTTGTGAATTTGTAAATTTAGGTTTTTCAAGCATGGGTGAGAAAGAGAGGAAATTGAGATTTGAGGAGAGTTTTTTTTTTTTTTTTTTTTTTTTTTTTTTAGCAATTTGAGTACAAATAGAATTCAAGAGATTTTGTTTAAATTGCATTCCTTGTAGATAAAGATATTTCTTGAGAATCCTAATTCATGCAAATTTTCTTTCCTTAAAAAAAAGGGGATAAATATGGAAACAAGATAAATCAAGAATTAGGTAACAAATAAATTACCAAAAATTGGGCCCCACAATTAACTGACTTATTCTGCAAGATTCATGTACATTAGCCCATAAAGTACTGCCTTAAATATAGATTTTTAGAAATATATCTAAAATTTGTGAATGAAAAATCTAGATGCATATGAGTACCTGAGACACATCCGACACTGTTGGTATCTATTAAGGTAGATACATCTGACAGTGTACAATCCACCACGTATAAGATTAAGTTGATTAGAGTGCCTGTGTGATCCAAGCAACCCTTAGTCATCCACATACAGTCAAAACTATATGATTGCCCTGACTTATTGATTTGTCACCATAGTGCACAATCAAACTGATCAATATTTATGTAAAGTGCATTTTCTCAAATCCGGCTTGCAGACTTTTTCAATATTGTGGCAGTGTCTTTGAGAGGTGGAAATTGCTTCACACAGTCCCCAGAAGTTATTTTACTAGCTTTTCCCCTTTAGATTAGAAAATGTGTATGAACTTAGCTTGGATTGATAAGTAATCTTACTATTTTTTTCCACTTTTCTTTTTGATTTCTCTTTCTTAGATTTTTGAACATAAAGGGTATGAACTTGGCTTAGATTGACAACCTTCTTTTCCACTAGCCCTGCCTTTGGACAATAAGAAAATGCATGCAATGCTAAAAGCAAGATTCAGATCATAGGTATATACACAGAATATAAAACACCAATCAGTAATCAACCAGACAGCTCTGACAGTAGTGACATATTCCTTGAATTACCTAGATTTGATTGCTAGTTGATTCATATGGAGACATGTTAACTAACACCAGCAATAATTATCTGCCTCGTTATCAGCCTCAAGCACTTAGATATATCTGCAAGCAAAAACATAATTTACACTTAGTATAAGAATGGGATAAGTCAACCTAAATGCATGAAAAAAATAAATAATAAAAAATACAATTTTTTATTTAAATATGCATGTTCCTATTCTGGAGGAGGTGAAACTCCAATTTGTTTCCTTAGGTTTTCAAATTTGACACTATCGAGGGCCTTAGTGAACAAATCTTCAAGCTGTAGATCAGTCTGTATGTGCTCTAGATTGATAATCTTTTATTCCATCAATTCTCTGATGAAGTGGTGTCTGATATCAATGTGCTTTGTTCTAGAGTGCTGGACAGGGTTTTTTGAGATGTGATGGCACTGGTGTTATCACAATACATAGTGGCTTGTTCTATATAGATCTCATAATCTTCCAACATTTGTTTCATCCAAAGGAGTTGTGTACCACAACTACTGGCTGCAATATACTCCGCTTCAGCTGTGGAAAGGGATATTGAGTTTTATTTTCTGCTTAGCCAAGCCATCAAGTTGTTTCCAATGTAAAAACAACCACCGGTTGTACTCTTCCAATCATCAACATTCCTAGATCAATTTGCATCTGAATATCCTTCAAGATGTGTAGTAGCGTCTCTTACAAACCAAATTCTATAACTCAATATAACACTTACATTTCTGATGATTCTTTTTACAACAGCTACATGAGACTCATTGGGTTTAGCCTGATATCTTGCACACACTTCAACACTAAAGGATAAATCTGGTCTACTAGCAGTCAGATACAGAAGACTTCCAATCATGCTTCTGTAGATAGAAGGATCTACGTCCTTGCCAGAGTCATCATTTGAAAGTTTCAATGTAGTTTCCATGTGAGTCCTCATAGCCTTTGCATTTTCAAGCCCAGACTTCTTCACCAGATTTCTAGCATACTTTGCTTGAGATATAAATATGCCAGAGTCATCCTGCTGTACCTTTTGAACTCAGGTAGATGGTCTTTTCAACACTTCTGGTTTTGCAGCATCAGGTGTATTTGGGTAGTCCGTTGCCTCTGGAAAGATAGATGTATCTGGATAGCCAGATTCATCCTTGTCACATTCTTCAGTATTATTTTGAATTTCTGCTTGGTGTGGTTTTTCTACTGATTTTTCAGTTTCAGCTTGCTGTTTTGGTGGAATCTCTAACTGATCAGCCTCACTTCTTGTTTGTCGGCCTTTTCATTACTCAATTTTTTAAAAAGATTAGCAAAATTGTCAAAGGTATCATTGTTATCACGAATAAACATAACCCTGGTATATCTGGAGAAATCTTCACCACATACGTAGATGTATCTCTTACCACCAATACTTTCATTTTGAATAGAACCCATTAGATCCATGTGAGTAACTCCAAGTATACGAGAGGTGCTGAGAGATGTACCTAACCTGTGTTGATGTTTGATTTGCTTACCCTTTTGAAAATCAGTACAGATTTCATCTGGAATGTTTTATGCTTGGCAAGCTTCTCACAACCTGTAGTTTACTCAGCTTCATGAGATCATGGTAGTTTAGATGGCCTAACCGGTTATGCCACAGTTCCTCAGTTTTGGTCCTTACAGAATTACAAGTTATATGACTTTCAAGTGTATAGCATTTGTCCTTGGATCTAACTCCCTTAAAAAAAACACTTTCTAACGGATTTGAATTCTTGTCACAACTTAATACCTTGCAATAGTCTTTAGAAAACATGACAAGTAGGTTACCATCACACAATTGTCCTACACTAATCAAATTTTCCTTAAGCCCAATAACATACAATGCATTTGTTAGTGTAGGCAGTCCTTTAATATTAATGATACCAGATCCATCTATCTTACCATTTTGGCCATCACCAAAGGTAACAACACCCGTCTCACCTTTTTCAAAGTGTGACGGGAAGGAGAGATTACCTATCATGTCTCTAGAGCGTCCACTATCAAAATACCAGGTGTTAGGAATCAAGGCACTTTAAGATAATTGAACTACATAGGGATAAGTTCTATTTTCCTTATCTTGCATAGACTCAATTCTTCTTTTGTGTGAGTTGATTAATTTCAAGTACTCATGACACCTAAAAACATCACTGACCAAACTTGGCACAAAAATTATAGAATACTTGGAACACAGATGTATCTTGCCAATTTTGACGAGGTTGAAATCTTCTGCCAGACTAACGGATAGATTCATCTCGCTTGTACAGATTCGGTTGATATTGTCTACATGTATGGTTCCTGGCTGGATGTGAGTTTTGTGTTCCAGCAGCATTGAATTGATTATGATAGGAGGTAGATGCATCTGTGTAGTATCTACTTTGCTCCTTGTATCCGTTTCCAGATTCTTTCACGAAGATCATTTTATTGTCATAGTTTTGGCCTTTACCTTTATATCCAAGCCACTTTTCAACCTGGCAGGTCTCCCATAGTTCATAATTTCATCAAGCTGAATAGATCCAAGTACCAGCTTCTTGATCTTGTCTTGTGCTTTACCAAGTCCTGTGCTCAACCTACTTACCTCATTTTGTTCGTCATCTGGGCATGCAGATACATCTGGATGACTTTCCCTGGTATGTTCAGCCATAGCTTGTAACAGTTGTATCCTCTCTTCAACTTTTTGAAGTTCCTTCTTCAAATTTTCAAGGTTTAATCCAAATTAATCTGAGCTAGTACCTATATAAGACGAGTTTCCATAATCAATACCAGATAACTATAATGCAATAAGGGTAGTTACCTGCTTTTTAGAATTGCTGCTATCTGAGTTTGATTCAGATTAATCCATGTCTCCATCACTCCATGTGACATTCATGGCCTTCCTTCCTTTGGTCTTCTTTAGAGTGTTGGGACATTCTACTGCGATGTGTCTATATCCTTCACATTCTCTGCATTGAATATAGTTCTTAGACTTTCCTTCAGATGATTTAGCATTGTTCCTGGGATAGAAATTGTTTTTCCTCCTTTGTTTTAATTAGTTTTGATTCTGGCCTTGAAAGTTTGTAGATCTTTTTTTCTATTTATTCTTGAGGAACTTCTTAAATTTTCTGGTGAGAAGTGCGAAGTTTTCATCTTCACATGTCTCCCCAGATTCATTTGGCTCTTCATTGCTCGCTTTGAAAGCAATCCCTGGTTTCTTATCTTTCTTTCTTCAGGATAGATTTAACTCATAGGTCATTAATGATCCTACAAGTTCCTTAACTCACATGGTTGAAAGATCCTTTCTTTCTTCAATGGCTGTTACTTTTGCATGTAATCTGTCTGGTAAAGATCTGAGAATCTTTTGCACAATATGCTCATTGGAGTATGTTTTACGAAGGGATTTACCTGAGTTTATGAGATCACTCAATTTGGAGTAGAAAATTTTGAAGTTTTCTCGCTCATCCATAGATAGTTATTCAAACTTAAGAGTGATCATTAGTAGATTCAAGGTTTTGACAGCATTTGTTCCTTCATTCCCTACTCTCAAAGCATCCCATGCTTTTTTGACGGTTCTTAAGGAAGAAATCAGCCTAAATTGACTTGGATCAACCAAAGAAACAATAGCGTTAAGTGTTTTTAAATTCCAATTTGCATTAGCTAATTCATCAGCAGTATATGCACTTCTAGATACAACTGTGACAATACCTCTAGCAGTAACATCAGGTGTTGTGTAACCATCAAGGACATATGTCCAATAATGTTCATCTATAGACCGAATAAAAATTTCCATATGAATTTTCCAATATGTATAATTATTACCAGTCAGCAAAGGTGGCCTAAGAGATGCAGAATTTTTCATTTTAGACAACCAGATCTCACTTTCTAGAAGTGAACCCACTCTAATACCAATTGAAAATTTAAAGTTCTCTAATTTTGTTATTAAATGAACTGACTGTTATAGATTTATCTAAGAAAACATGAAGATTTGTTTAGCACAGATCTAGATGAATCTTGTTACTCCAGATTCATCTTGATTATAAATCATGAATAGAATAATTAAACGATGCAGAATTGTAAAGAGATTTGAACACGATATTGGAGTATAACGTGGGAAAAACCCTTTCAAGGAAAATCCACGTGCCCGCATCCTGCGGACAAAAATCAATCACTATTTAAGAAAAGTTGTTAATAAATTTACGCATAAACTTATCAAACATCCATGAATTAAATCACTCCTTGATTCTTCTGTGGTGTGTAATATGAGCCGACGTCCCACTACTTTTCAGTAGCTTCCCTTAACACTGCAATCTGACCTCCCGTTCAATCTCGATCCAAACCGCACAATTGATCTTCTGGCTGAAAGACTTTTCTTCTTGTAGTGATTGAAAAACTACTCCTGGAGAACCTTTTAGATTTGTATTATAAAGATTGATTTTTGCATGAATGAATAAGCACTAAATATTTTTGATATTCATGCAATGGAGAAGTTGCCGAGAAGGAAGCTGTTATGTATTCTGCACAACACTATGGCTTGAGAAGAACACGTCCCTGTCTTATTTTAGGAATGCTAAAAATATTATCATAATACTTATCAAGAATAATAAGTGACAAACATTATCTCCAAATATTAAATCATTATCACAAACATATAGGAGATAAATACAATATCAAGTCCAAGAAATAATCAAGTAATTTAATTAAACTTAATAAATTATTAAATACAAGTATTTAGTAATTAAATTAAGTTCACTGAAATTACAAACGCGTAGAAAAATAGAAAATGCCAACTTAAATAATTTAACAATCTCCCCCTTCGGATTTTTCTATTTTTTCAAAACCTAATCATCCTTTCACGGACATATGTAGAAGTAACAATCAGCCATATTGCTCCCCCTATCAAAAATCTCCCCCTCAAGTCATGCATCATAATAAGCTCACTTCAACCAATTCATGTATGTAACGAGGGAAACATAATAAGCACATAAATGAGCATCCAAATAAATCAAAAGTTATATCAACAATCAATTAATCCGAAAAAAGATTAGAAAAAAATTTACTCCCCCTTTTTGGAAGAAATAGGGGAAGCCTTCCACGTCTTGTAACCTACCAAAACAATTACAAGTAGACAAAAATTAGGCAAAATTCAGTTACAGACCATATATACTGGAAATAAAAATAGAGTTTCAAAAAACTTCAAAATCAATGAGGTCAGATGCATCTGAACTGAGCCTCTAGACATGGGTTTCTAATTTGCCTTTGATTGGGGAAGAAGTTGAAGCATCTAGACATGGTTTTCTAATTTATAAAAACTGAGTTCATTTCATTATTTATTTCATTTGTGTTTGCATTCCACTGATTTGATGTCATATTGTTCTTTCTTTATTTCTTTGGAGGCCTACTAATTAATAGAGTTAGAATGACTAATGTTATATTTTTTTTCTTAATCCGTAATTTTTAAGTTACCAAGATAATTTGTAACAAATGTAAAAATGATTTGAACCGAACAAATCTCTATTTTGCATGTGGAATGTGACCTAGGTTAAATAAACCGAGCTTATGAGTTTGTTTCCTAGAATAACCTATCCTTAAGAGTTTAATCTTTCAATTAATTAAATTTGGAGAGCTTATTCTAGATTTTTAATTGGAAAGAGATTGGATGGAGAGCTTATTCTATCCAACGACTAAGTAAGAAGGATTCCGATTAGCCAAGCTTGTGTTCTTTTTGAGGGTTAATTACTGTAGCGCCCCGAGTTCCATATACCCGATTCACTACGTCATTTTCTGTCTAAATTTTTCGAATAATATTTTTGCGGAAGAAATAATTGAAATTCATTTTTGGCAACATTAAATAAACTGTAATGGCTGCTAAAATTGAAAACATTTATGAAACCATTTGAAATAGTAAATCGAAATCCTAACATAAGATAGGATCGAAATCCTCATAAACATATGCGACAGGAATTTTACCGAACTTAGGTGGCAAATCCTCATAAACATATGGAAACATAGGAATTTTACCGAACTTCGTGGCAAATCCTCATAAACATAGGAGACACAAGAATGTTACCGAACTTCGTGGCAAGAATTCTTATGTGTAGCGCTACTAAAACTCCGGTCCCCTTAACATATCATAACTTATCATATGGGACCCATAACAATCTTGGTAGATTGATTTCATAGCAATGATCCAAAAAAACATTTTCGTGAAGCATAGGGTATACTTACTTTTCGTAAAAACATAAAGTATATTTTCTTTTCATAAAAACATACTTACTTTTCATAAGGTATATTTACCTTTCATAAAAACATACTTGCTTTTCTTAAAAATTGACTTTCACAAGTCACATGACATTCATATGAAATCATAATTTAAATCAATTAATAAGTGCGAGTCTACCTCAAATCCGACGAGTGCAAAGTTGAGCGGGAATGACTTCAATTTCTTTAAATTCTCCGTACGCTTCGTCTTAGCCAATAAGTCACTTTAGTCTATCGAATATATAGTTCAAAATGATAAATTATAATTTGAGGACTAAAATTGATGTTTTGAAAGTCGAGGGACTAAAATGAATACTTTGAAAGTTGAGGGATTAAAATGAATACTTTTGATAGTTGAGGGACTAAAATGAATATTTTCAAAAGTTGGGATTTAAAATGAATATTTTGAAAGTTGATGGACTAAAATAGATATTTTGAAAGTTGATTCGGAAACTCAAAACAATAGGGTTGAAATAATATATTTTAAAACAATAGGGGCTGATTAAAACTCATTTAAAACTTAAGGGCTGAAATTGATGATTTTAAAACTATAAGGACTGATTTGAAATCTTTTAAAACTATAGGGACTAAACTGCAAATTTCTGAAAGTTAACATCAAAATATATTTATCAGATTATCATACGCTCTCTCTCTCTCTCATTCTCGTTCTCAATACTCTCTCTCACACAAAATCAGAACAGCGGCGATCGGGAAGAAAAAGGGAAAAATCCGGCGGTTTCGCCGGCGCAGCACCGGCGCTGGGTACGGGGAGTGGCGATGGTGCAATTAGGATAGATTCTGGGCTGATTTGGGGGCGATTTAAGGTGAAACCGAAGCTAGGGTTCGCGGTTCTTCCGGTGGAAATCAGGCCAGAGCTAGGTCGAATCAAGGTAAGGTTCTAGGCTGGTCTTATTTCTTGGTTTTGGGTTTATATCGAGTTGGGATCGAGGATTATAGTGTGCGAGTTTTCGGATTTGGGTGCAGGGGTTTGAATTTGAGTTGCTTGAATTTATTTGGTGGTTTGGCCGATTGTGAATGGAGGTGATTAGGTAGCAGAGGGGAACGTTTGATGCAGTGTTGTGAGGATGTGCAGTGGTTTGGTGTTGATGCAGACTGTGATGGTTATGGTTGCTGTGGAATTGATGTTGGTGTGGTTGATTCATGGTGATGAAGGTGGAGCTTATGCAGTTGGAAATCATACTGTTGAATTGGCTATGGTGTTGCAGTTGGAATTGTGGTTTAGGTGGTTGCTGTGGTGATGATAATAGTGGCCGGTTTTGTAGTTGAGGCTGTACTAATGATGCTGGTTGATGCAGTGTGGATCATTGGTGATTGGCTACTGGTTGGCAAATTTGTGAATTGGAGCTCGCAGGCAGTAGAGATGGTATTTGAATACGGCAGTGAAGGTGGTTGGTTCAACAATGATTGCAGCTGGTTGATGAGTTGGAATAAAGTGGAAAAATTGGTGTGTGAATCATTATGTCTTTGAGACATAATTATGATGAAACTTGTGGAGAGAATAGAAAGAAACTTGGTTGGCCGAATTCTTGATGGAAATGGTGATAAAGATATGATAATTGATTAGGTATTATAGAATAGGTTAGTGGAAAATTAGATGGAATATGAAATGAACAATTGTGTAAGATTCTTTATAAAAATGATGGTGTTTTGGTGTAAAGAAGAAAACATGGATGAAATTAGGTTTAGGATAATTAACTAAAAATTTGACTACTTTGATTTGAAAATGTATTTAAAACTGATATATTTGGACTGAGAAATACATTTGAGAATAAACAAATTTTGAAATAAAATTGAAATACGTATTTGGACTTGAAATAATTTGAATAAGGATTATTGGGATATTTTAATAAATTTGGAATTCAAAATGATTTTGAAAATAATACTTTGAATAAATAATTAAAATAACATAATTTTAGAAATTCGGATTTTAATTTAAAATCGAACAAATTCGATATTTCTTGACTTGGCTAGACGAATCCGTCGCGGCATTAATTTCAAAACAATAGCGACTCAATTTTCTAAATATTAAAATAATTATTTATTGCATAAAAATTCTGGGTCGCTATAATTACAATTGATCTACTTAATTGAAATGAATTTATTTACTTATGACCTAATGTCAAGATGTGGATACTAATTCCTCAATCATAATTTTTTACGCACTTTTACAACTTTTCTTGTTTCACTATTTTTACATTTTTTTGCAATTTACTTAGTTATTTTGTGTGTATTTGATATTATTTAAAAAGAGTTTTTTTGAAATGAATAGTGATTTTTAGGAGAATATATGGTTGAGATTTAGTTGAAAAGTCAAGTATTGTGGGCTTGACTTTTAGTAGATGGTTGAGATTGAGTACTGTAGAAAAAAGTGATAATTTTAATGGGAATCAAACAATGGCTTGTTTTATTGTGACAACAAAACCAACACCCCAATTTCAATAAAACAATTAATTCGAACTATCACAATCTTTATGGAAGAATGACCCTTACTTTCTATTATACATCACAACGTCAAAACATTCAAAAGTATTAAAGAGTAAAGAACTTATTTTGGAGCACCATTCGTGGTGCGACCAAATTTTGGCTCCGTAGCTTGGGATTCTGCCATTAGTTTGGTAACTGTGCTGTTTTTATTTATTTTGTATATATTATTTATTTTGTAGGTTTTAAATGAGCAAAAAGCTTACTACATTACATTACAACCTGAGATCAAGAGGAGAAATGGAAAAATCATATTATCAATCATTTGTAACTCAAGACATGGAGGAGATGCAACTGGAAAATCTAGTTGATAAAGAATGAGAAACAACAAAGTCTAGCTATGGACTATAAACAAACGCTTGTTGGAAGGCAATCCATATTTTCTTTTATTTTATTTATATTTTTATCCATTTTCTTTTTATGATTTTTATTTTTTTTCCTTTTGAATTCTTTTAGGTAAACAACAACACACATCCCAAGACAGAGAAATTAAGGGATATACCCAGTTGGATCCAGAAATCTCAACTTTAATCAAGCCCCAAAAATCAAATTTTTGATCAGGGAGTATCTACTCGATTTGACTCTTTATTTTTCTACGTTTGGAGATATTTGGGGATAATTTTTTATCTAAATTTGGGGATGTTTGAAAAAAAAAAAAATAGGAGCATAATCAATATTTTGATCAGCATATCAACCGACAAACTTTCTCGAGCGGTGTAAAAGCGGTCAAAAAGCATAACTTTATGGGGTATCATGTGAGTGGAAATGTTTGAGTGGAAATGTCGTAAGACACTATTTTTTTGCTAGTTGGTAGATTGAATAATGTTGATATTTCCTCTATACAAATGATCATTTTGATACTTGGCAGAACACAACTCACTACTTGATATTTTTTTCTTTCTTCTTTAATCAATTATTAGGTATTTTCTTTCTTTCTTTCTTTCTTCTTGTATGTTTTCTTTTTAAGTTTTTACAATTGTGTGTTTTTTTGTTTTGATATTTTTTATTTTCTTTAAAACAAAAAACAAAAAAAAAATTTTAATTCTGAGATTTTAACCCTTTTCAAATACTATCCAACATTTCCTTTCAAAGATTTGAAAAAGATCTACCTAGCCAGAAGAGAAAGCTTAAGGATTTTAATGTATAAAGGCATCCCAGAAGATATTCATTAGTTAATTGAGGAAAAAGTTCAATTAGCTGGCGAAGTGTCTGATATTTGTACTAACATATGTCTGGATTAGGTAAGAGTAGTTTTGCAAAGAAAAGAAGAGGAAAACGTTTACGGCGTGTTATAAATGTGCTCAATGGACATGTAACACACAATTTTGTTCACTGGGATACGTTTCTATTAATCGAGAAGATAAAATAGAATTCATTAAGGAAGGACTGAGTAAGGAGTCTTTAGATGATATTCAACTGACTCTTGAGACGCATCATAGTGGGTATGTACAAATTGCACTTCTTGATTTATGGAATCAATTTAAAGATGTTCACTGGGATACATGTCTATTAATCGAGAAGATAAAAAAATTGGATGGGAAGCATATCCCCAACCCATAGAAGGTGTTTAAGCCATTTCTAGACATAAAACCAGAGGAAGATCTGAGCCAAAATCACAACTACATGTTCACATTTGCTCTTTGATGTTTTATTTTTTTGTGTTTTATTTTAGTTTTTAGGTTCAACCGATTCACAAGTGCTGCAAATGGATAAACGCTCAGTTCGTGTGATCAAAACTATAGTTGTATTTGGTGGATCAACACTTGGAGAGGATGCCAAATACATTGCTACAGCAGTCGCACTGGGAATGAAAATCAGCGAGACAAATATGACTCTAGTCTATGGAGGAGGTAGTTGTGGATTGATGGGGTGCGTTGCACAAGCTGCAATGGTACATGGATCACGAACTTTTGGGGTAATACCAACCCCTTTAACAAAAGTTTTTGGAAAAACACTAGGATATGAAGTAAAAACCAAATCCATTCATGAACGTATGGCCTTAATAATTACTGGTTCTGATGGTATCATTGCGTTACCAGGAGGTTTTGGTACTCTAGAACATATTTTTAACGTAATCTGTTCACGAATATCTCGTGATGCAAGATATCCCCGCAAGTGTATGAGTCATGAAAAGTAATAAGTGGACTTAAGAGTCCGAATTATCGGTCCCACAAAGACTGCTATTAAGTATCAAAATATTTAGGATGCGTTCTCTTTGGCGTTTTCCAGTCGTTTTCAGTTTTCCTTTTCCGAAAACGCGTTCTCTTGCGCCGTTTTCGGGAAAAAAATTCGAAAACGTTTTCCAAATTTTGTAAAGAAAATGGAAAACGCGGAATTCACGTTTTCTGCATTTTCCATTCATTTGAACTAAAAAAAGGGAAATGCGCGTTTTCCCGTTTTCCGCATTTTTGTTTAAAAAAAAAAATCATGAAAATTTTGAAATTGGTCAAAATTTGTCATTTTAATTACAGTATTGGTTCCCGATTTTCAAAATTTTTCATTTTAATCCTCAAATTTTGAATTTTCTTTCGAAAATACCCTAATTTATTTGCAACTTAGGTCCTTCAACTTTAGATTTTCTTGCACATTAGTCCGCAAATTTTACTTTTCTTTCAATTTAGTCCTTCCCGTATTTGTTTTATAGGTCATTGTCTTCAAACATATATAACTTTTGATCTACAACTTTGAATTGCACTCCGTTTTATGCGTCGAACTCCAAATTCAACAATCTTTCTTATGATGTATCATGTGCTCAATCATTAAACATTACTTTTTTACTTTTGTATTGTAGAAAATTAGGGCATCATTGATGAACGTATGTATTTTTGAACTTTTTTGACATAACCAAATATGGCATCTCTATTTCATTTATATTGTGTATATCATATATGTATGAATGTTGAATGTGTGTGTGTGTCATAATTACAAGTGCACAAAGTGTGTGTTTAGTATTATTTAAAAAAAAAAAATTTTCAAGTGAATAGTAATATTTAGGGGAATGGATGATTGAGATTTACTTGAAAAGTCAAATATTGTGGACCTCACTTTTAATAAGAATCAAACAAGGCAAAATAGGTTTCTAGAAAAAAATCCAAACAGAACGTATTTTCCAGCAATTCATTTTCGAGAACAATTTTCAGAAATAACAAATCAAACGTGTTTTCAGCATTTTTGAAAACATTCAGAGGAAATGGAAATTAGAAAACATTTTCGAAAATGAAAACAGAAAACAGAAACATAAAGAGAACGCATCCTTAAGTTCTAAACCCTATTTGAACGAACAAAAGAATTTGTTGTTTTAAACTAAAACTAATAAAGTTAAACTAAAGAATTAAAATGCAAAATTGCTTTTGTTTTCAAAAAAAAATTGTAAGGTATTTGGGATTTACGATTTCTCCTAACCAATTAAATTAACTCTAATTTCAGTTTTATTTCCTAATAATGTATTCAGAAAAATTCACTGATGTTTATTGAAATTCCTCTCTCGAGTTTAAATTAATTCTACCTAAATAAGTCAACCATGTATATCTATAGAGGGTCCAAATATTGCTTATCTAGATGCTTAACACACAAGAATTCACACACGACCACAATAATAACAAGAGTATATCTCTGTCTTTTGTTCAATAACCGGATTTATTACCTTGATCTAAGTTATTAACTCACCTCTTAGATTGTGAAAATAATTTATTTAATCATGAAGGCCAGTTCATTCACGCATTAAGAACAATAATAAATCAATATATGCAATAAAATCATTAAAACATTGAATTTGGAATTAAAATAGTAAAACTAGGCCACATCGTTCATCCCAACATGGAGTTAGTTACACATCATAATTAAAGATCAAAAACAAAAATAATAAACGTTCATTGAAAATAATATAATGAAAAAAATGCTTGCACCAAGTTTTGATTCTTCAATTATCTTCAATTCACGCCCTTTACGATGCTGGGTTCCCCAAGAATTTGAAATTGAATTCTCAATTGTGGCTGGTTCTTAGGAGAGGAAAATGTCTGGAATTCGTGCCTTATATGTTGTATATATAGGTTTTGGAAAACCCTAAGTGAAAGAGGAGGAAAAGTTGTTGAAAATCGCGAAAAAAAGCCCAACTTGACTTCCGGCGGATTCCTGCGCAGGCTCTCAGGCATAAATCTCGAGGGCTCACATGCGAAATATTTCAGTTCTGACCATTCAATGAGAAGTTGCATAGGCTCACAGGCAAAACTCGAATGGGCTCACATGCAATTTCAAATTTAAATCTGTATAAGTTGGTCCTTCTCTTTTATTTACACTTCAAGTCCTCAACTTCGAATTTGAACATTACGGTCCCCAAACTTCTAAATCTTCTCAATTAGCTCATTCCAACTCTCAACTTCTTCAATTAGGTTCTCCAACTCTTGATTTATTCCCTTTGGGATCATGCAAGTTTCCCGGTTGACGTAATCAACTCCTCAATTGCTCAATTAAGTTCCAATTAGCGTCCAATTGTGCATTTCTTTACCTTAATTGCTTCATTCTAAATCTTTAGGGATATTTTTTGAAATGTAAACAAATAAACACCAATTAAATAGTAAATATTCTAAAACGACAACAATATATTCTAATTTTTACATAGAAATAGGTGTATAAAATACACTTATCAAATACCCCTAAACTAGAATTATTGTTCGTCCTCGAACAATGTAAAACTAAACTAATAAATTAAAATAAAAAAATTCAATTATTTTTTTGTCATGTCACCATGTTTACCATATGCCTCAATAATCCAAGTCGATTCGTACTTCAGTAAGAGTTATGAGCAACAAAGTAAAATAAGTCTAGTTATTTCATGCCAGATTTTTCAAGTGTGTGTGTGAATCACCAATGTCAAACCCATACTCATACAAAGGATATACCTAACATTGTGTTTCTCATTATGCACAATCAAGCCTGAATCTCATGTTGTCAACCTAATGAATCTAAAGACTCTCCTTTCATCGCTCATAGATGATCACACTTACTGTTTTTCTCTCACATCCCTGGTTTATCTATAGTAATTTCTAAACATGTCACTGCTTTTTCCACACAAGATAGTCAGAATTAGAAATATGCATGCACAACAAGTCAAAAGTAAGCAATTTCCAATTTCACACCCTTTATCTCCACAGTTATTGTCAACAACTTATACCAAACATATTTTTTTTGAACGACTTTTTCTTTTCTTTTTCTTCCATGCACTTGTCTTTTACCATATTTGTGCAATACTTTTCTCATTTCCTTTCTATTTGACCCTTATAGTGAACTTTAGGTCGGTCACTCCCAAGCTAGGCGACTTTAGGGCACCAGGTTTGAAAGACTCCTTAGACTTAATTACTCGAGTCACATAGTCAACATCAAGATGTTAAAGATGTTTGATTGTATTATGTGTAAGTCCACTCTCCTTACTTACTTTGTAATTGACCCCTATAGCGTGCTTTAGGTCGGTGACTCCCAAACCAGGCGACTTTAGGACACCAGGTTTGAAAGACCCCTCAGATTTAATTACTCGAGTCAAAAAGGATTTTGAACAGTAGAATAAGACCTTCAACATTTTTTTTATTTTTATCCTGGAAATGATTTATACCTGTTGACCAAACCACTTTGACTAAAGTGCAAAACCAAGAACCATAGACCTCTAACCCATCAATACAAGCACAATCTAACAATTCAAGCCCCAAACTTGCCTTTTGAGCTATGCTTCGTTCTACTTTAGGGACGGGATGTCTAATCATCTAAGTTCAGGGGTTATAGGTCATTTCTAAGTTCAAGTTGCATGAATTTCGCCCCACATGTGTTAAACAAACCCCTACACAAGGAATAGTCCAACACTGGCTATGTGCTCATGAAGATGAAATTTAGCAAGTGATAACTAGTTCATAAAAGTCATGTTTTGATGTTGTCCAAAAATCAAGCAAAAACACAATTTGATTCATATAATATCCTAGGCAATAAACAAGTCAACACAAATTTTCAAGTTTTTCAATTTTTTTATCCCAATAAAAATCGAATGAAAATATAAAAAGGATAGCATGAATATGGAAACAATTGGCATGAATGAGATTTTCATCCCCAAACTAGAAAGAAACATTGCCCTCAATGTTTGTCAAATAGATATAACTATGCAAAATAAGACAAAATAGAGAGAACTAGAACTTTCCAGGTCGAATGGAAATTTTTGTGGTCTTGAAGCTTCCCTTTGAATTGCATTTGGATGAATTCGACCATATTCTTGCATTGCCCAACTTGGTTCGAGGTATATTGATTTTTACATTCCTTGAAAACAAAAGATAAGTAACATTAGAGGTTACAAACACCAATAGTAAACAGTAAAAGCTCAACACAAACACCCCCAAGCTAAAGAAAAAGCACATTCATGAATTTTCAAACATGGTCGACCACACGTATTCAGGCCCTGACATCGCCTAGAAAAACAAACATTTTCCCAAGCCATCTTTTGATATGTTAAAATTTACAGTATGGTCTACAACATATCAAAAATTCATGTCATTTGGAGTTCAATAGGTCATGAAACAATGTAGAGAAGTAGGTGACTTGAGCTGATTTTCTGGTGCAATGGCCTGCAGTGGCCTTACAATGGGGCTAACATGGTTTTAACTTGGGTTTTATGAATTTCAAGAAATGTAGATGTCCAAACCATGAATTAATCACACACAATCATTGATAAACATGTAATGAAGTGCTCGGACAAATTTCTCAAATTTTAAAAAAAATGTCTTTGTTGCATTTCATCGAACACTTAATGTGCATTGTGAAAATTTAGGGATATGCAAAAATTTGGGGACATTGGTGAACCAAATTTTTTTTTACTAATGTAAGCATAATCCACAAACTCCATTGACTGACCCTAGCCCATAGCTCAATCCTCATAAAATTATATTTCATGAATTCCTAGAAAAGTTCACCAATTTGAGAAAACTCTAGATGAAGTGAAGAATTCATACCTTTTGAATGGATTTGATTGTGATAGAAGCAATGAAATTAATGCAATGAAGTGTTGATGACTTGCACAAAAGATGAAATATCAGATATGGAGTGATTTTGGGGGAAGAAAATGAGTTTGCGGTGTTTAAAATTGAAAGAGTGAAGAGAAATATATAATTCTGCCATTCTGCCCAGAAATTGCCTGCATGACCGCGCAAGCAAAATGTCGTGCGGCATTCCGGAAGAAGGCAGTTTTCCTTTTTATATTGAATTTCAACCTCGTTTTTAACCCCAATCGTGCAGGCAAAATGTCGCACGGCATTCCGGCAGAAGGCAGTTTTCCTTTTTATTTTGAATTTCAATCTCGTTTTTAACCCCTTAATCACTTCATGATCCATTTTATGACCTACTGTTCGCTAGACACACACCGAAAGTGCATGAGTCGCATACAAGTGATAGTGGACTAATTGAGTCCGGTTTATCGATCCCACAAGGATTGTCTATTTCAACTACACTCTATTATAATTAATTTTAACAAGAAACACACACAATAAAGATTTGATTGGGAATGTTCTCGTACTAGAATTAAAGTTGCAATTGTAAATAAATAACTAGAAAAATGGTGATGAATAGATGATGAAGGAGTGCTGGGATTCTTGATTCCACTTGACCATTACCTAATTGAATTATCACAAGCAAATAGAAATGCAATTCATTAATCATGTTAGACCCGATTTTCCAAGCTTAGCCAATTACCTCTCTCGAGTGAAATCAACCCTAATTAGTGGCATTAACCTACTATATCTCTATGTCGATTAAAAACACACCAATTGCATTAAATCTATGTGAAAATAGCTCAATGGGTCATCTAAGATTTTAGGTATATCTCTATCCTAAACAAGAACCTAGAGCAAATATTGTATTGATCTAGAATACACAACAATTTCTCAATAATTGCACATCTCATGAAACCTAAGCATAAATGTGGCCACAATAAATGCTAGTCAATAAATACAACAATAAATGCGCAAGATAATAAAAAGCTTAAATTCTTAATACAATCATTAAAATCAACTAAACTAGGTCAAGCTTCATCAATAATCCCAACACAAATTAGTTTAGCCCATGATGAAATAACAATAAAATTCAAGAATTAAATACATCATTTCAACTATGGATTAAAGTAAATAGAGAAATATGAGGATTAAGCAATAAATACTTTCCTCAACCAATGATTCAAGCTTCAAAATATCACTATTCATCCACAGTAATGTTGGTATTTCTCCCCAAATCAATATTCATCAACAAAACTATACACTTACAAGAGAAATTACAAGATAAAAAGAGATAAAATAAAAGAGAAAGAGAGAGCTAGGGTTTTCTTGCTTCAAAGGAGAGAAAGAATTGCTCAAAAACTAGCCAAAAATCACTTCAAAAACCCCCCAAAATCGCTAGATCCGCGTATAACAGCATTTGGGCCGAACCAGGTCGCACCGGGTCGGCCCAGATTATCGCTCTAAATCTTGACCACGCGATCGCGTGGTTGACTGCCTCGCGATTGCGTGGTTGGCGTTGTGAGTCTCGGGTTGGATTTTTGGCCTATCTCGCGAACGCTACATGTAAGAGCCACGCGATCGCGTGGTTCATCTGGTAGCTCCGTCTTTCAATGATCAACAATTGGGTCCTTCAACTTTCAGTGTAGATCAACTTGATCCCCAAAGTTTCTGATCTCTTTCAGTTGAGCCCGTTCAAAAGTGCCTTTGAGTCCGTCAACTTTGGAAACTTGCAATTTAGTCATTCGATCAATTGTACATGTGATCCACCACTTTTCGGAAGTGACAATTTGGTCCCCAACTTTGACTCTTTGAAGGATTTGACTCTTTTCTCCTCAATTTCTTCAAGTCTTTATCCATTTACCTTCTTTCTTGTGCTTTCTCCATGAAGTTGATTGTTAAACCTATTTAACCACAAAATATGCACAATTAAGTAGGTATTTGTCCAAATTACTCAAAAAGTATTACTAAAAATATATGAAATATGCATGTAAAATGCACTCAACACCTACCCAACAATATCTTCATGATCTAAACCAATTTTTGTGTGAGTTTGGGATGACGAATTAAAGCCTAGCCTAATCAAAACATGCAAAATTGAAAACACACCTAAACATGCCAAACTAGTGCAACAATTAAAAATATCCTAGCATGCAACCATGCAAAATACTTAAAAAATGTCACATATCGTGCATATGTCTAAAAACAAATATTGAAATAAATGCTTAAAGCACAGTAAATAAAAGGGAAGAAAAGTTGGGTTGTCTCCCAGCAAGCGCTCCGTTTTAAATCTTAAGCCCGACTTTTTGCACGTCCAAATCATGGAGGCTTGAAAGAGGCGTGTGATGCCTTGCACGTCTTGCAATTTCCAGCCTTAGACTATTCAACCATTTTCTCACTTTCTTGAATTCCAAAGCCTCCTTTTTAACTGTTTGTTGAGGAATTTTAGGCTTTTCCTCCTTCTTCAAGTTATATCCATCCTCCTTTGCCTCCATTAACCCCTCTTTTGTCATCAAAGCATTCTCCAACTTTATCCGTTGCTTCGAATTTTCTTCAAGCTTCTGAAATATGCCCTCCACCTTGAAACAACTTTCATTTTGAACCATTGGATCACATTGTGGAGTGATGCTAAATGTTACTTGCTCATTCTCGACCCTGAATATGATTTCACCTTTTTCAATGTCTATGAGAGCTCGTCCAATAGCAAGAAATGGCCTTCCAAAGATGAGAGGCATTTGTGTGTCCTCTTCCATGTCCAGGATCAAAAAGTCGACTGGGAAGAAGAATTTTAAAGACTTTCACTATCACATTCTCAACTATCCCATATGGATATTAAATTGATCTGTTTGCCAACTTCAAAGTAATGTTTGTTGGTTTAAGGTCCCCTAAACCAACTTTCCTATAAACAGATAAAGGCATCAAATTAACACTTGCCCCTAGATCACATAAAACATTATCAAAACTAAAGCTACCAATTGTACAAGGGATTGAGAAACTCCCTGAGTCTTTCAATTTTTGTGGCAACTTCTTCTGTAAGATAGCACTGCATTCTTCACAGACAGCTACTCTTTTCAAAGTTTACCAATTTTCTTTTGTTTGACAGCATCTCTTTCATGAATTTCAAATAGAGGGGCATTTGAGCTAAGGCCTCTGCAAATGGAATGTTTATATGCAGTTTCTTAAAAATTTTCAAAAATTTTCCAAACTGGTGCTCCATTTATTGCTTCCTCAATCTCTGTGGATATGAAACTGGAGGTACATAAGCTTTGAAAATAGGTCGAATTCTAACTTCTTATTCAACTTCTTCTTGAACTACTAAAGTAGACCCCTATTCTTTCTCACTCTACTGTTCTTCTACTACTTTCTGCCTCTGATTCTTTTTCTTTTCATACTCTTCTACAGTTACTTCTAGTAATTGAACCCCGCTCCTTGTTGTCATTTCAGTGTTCCTTGGTAAGTGTCCAGATTGTCTATTTGCTCTACTAGCTGCCAACTGCCCCATCTGTTTTTTCAAAGTGTTTATTTCAGCTGCTTGACTTTTTAATTCATCATTCTGACCTTTAAACAGCTGAATTAGCATCTCCATGTTCTTGATTAAGGTCTTCTGAGATTGTTTCTGTTGTTGAAATCCAGGTGGATGTTGAACATTTTGATTGTTAGACCATGAAAATTGGGGTGGTTCTTCCATTCTGGTTGTAAGTTTGTGAATAAGGACCACCCTACTGCCTATTTCCCGTGAAGTTGACTTGTTCTGAATTTGATTGATTCTGCTACATGGGACAAAAACTCACAGCGTGATTTTCAAAGCAGAAATCACATAGGGTTGTTTGCACTGCATTAACTGATTGCACACCCAAACTGTCAATCTTCTTTGTCAAAGCATCTAATTTAACATTAAGAACTAATGTGTATCGATATTAATATAAAAAAAATCTCTGGCAACAGCACCAAAAACTTGTTTACGAATATCTCGCGATGTGAGATATCCCCGGAAGTGTACGGTTTTGAAAAGTAATAAGTGGACCTAAGAGTCTGGATTATCATTTCCACAAAGACTGCTATTAAGTATCAACATATTTCAGTTTTAAACCCTATTTGAATGGACAAAAGAATTTGCTATTTTAAACTAAAACTAATAAAGTTAAACTAAAGAATTAAAATACGAAATTGCTTTTGTTTTCAAAAACGATTGTAAGGTAGTTGAGATTTACGACTTCACCTAGCCAATTAAACTAACTTCAATTCCAATTTTATTTCCTAATAATGTATTCGGTCGAATTCACTAATGTATATTGAAATTCCTCTCTCAAGTTTAAATCAATTCTACCTAAATAAGTCAACCATGTATTTCTACAGAGGATCCGAATATTCCTTATCTAGATGCTTAACACACAAAAATTCACACACGACTGCAATAATAACAAGAGTATATCTCTATCTTTTGTTCAATAACCGGATTTATTACCTTGATCTAAGTTATTAACTCACCTCTCAGATTATGGAAATAACTCATGTAATCATGAATAAGTGGCCAGTTCATTCACGCATTAAGAACAATAATAAATGCATGCATGCAACAAAATCATTAAAACATGGAATTTGGAATTAAAATAGTAAAACTAGGCTACATCATTCATCCCAACATGGAGTTTAGTTACACATCATAATTAAAGAACAAAAAAACAATAATAAATGTTCATTGAAAATAATATAAAGAAAGAAATGCTTGCACCAAGTTTTAATTCTTCAATTCCTGCACCTTTGCGATGCTTGGTTCCCAAGAATTTGGGGTAGATCGATCTGAATACCACTGGTAACTATTTGCAGCCATCTTCTAAAAAATCTTAGAAGCTTCTTCATAAGTCATATCCATTACTGATCCCCCAACTATTGAGTCTACATACTTTTTGTTTTCATTTGTCAAACCATTTTAGAATGTTTGAACTAATATCCAATCAGCGATTCCACTCGTTAAACCTTTCTCATGCCTCAAAAATTGATTCCTTTGACTGCTGATTAAATGTCAAGACTTCACGCCACAGCTTTGACAGGCGGCCATGTGGGAAAAACTTATCTACAAACTTCTGGCTCATAACTTCAAATGTAGTGATTGTGTGTAGAGACAAGGAGTAGAACTAGGCTTTTGCTTTGTCCGCTAAAGAAAATGAGAATAACTTCAACTTCACGGCATCATCTGAAACTCCATTCATGCGCTACATATCACACAATTCCAGAAAGGTCTAAAGATGTACATGGTGATCTTCAGATGGCAATCCATGAAAAAAAGTCGAGTTCTGGATCAAGGCGATCAAGGAACTCTTGACCTCAAAATTATTTGTTCGGACTACAGGAGGCACTATGCACGTTCCAATGTTCCCCACAGGAGGAACCATGTAGTCTCTCAAAACATGCATTCCATGATTTTGTTGCTGTCCAATAACAACTTCTGGTAGATTATCCTAATTATTTTGAATGTTCTGATTTCTGTCTTTTGCCATGGCTAAATCTTTTTGTTGATCCAATCGTTGTCTACGCCTCTGTCGAAATGTATGTTCAATTTCTGTATCAAGAGAAAGCAAATCACACGATTTAGTTCTTCTTAATATAAATTAAACTAAACAAAAACTAAAATTAAAAACAAAAACTAGAAACAAAGCAAATAAAGCTCAAAGTAAAGTAAGAGCTAATGGATATCGATATTAATATAAAAACAGTCCCCGGCAATAACGCCAAAAATCTTGTTCACAAATATCTCGCGATGCGAAATATTCCCGTAAGTGTACTGGTCGTGAAAAGTAATAAGTGGACCTAAGAGTCCAAATTATCGTTCCCACAGAGACTACTATTAAGTATCGAAATATTTCAGTTCTAAATCCTATTTGAATGGACAAAAGAATTTGCTGTTTTAAACTAAAACTACTAAAGTTAAACTAAAGAATTAAAATGGGAAATTGCTTCTTTTTTCAAAAAGGATTGCAAGGTAGTTGGGATTTACTATTTCATCTAGCTAATTAAATTAACTTCAATTCTAGTTTTATTTCCTAATATTACTATTCGGTCGCATTCACTAATGTATATTGAAATCCCTTATATGTTGTATATAAAGGTTTTGGAAAACCCTAAGTGAAAGAGGAGGAAAAGCTGTTGAAAATTGCGAAAAAAGCCCAACCAGACTTCTAGGGGATGCCTACGTGGGCTCCCAGGAAAAAATCTCGAGGGCTCGCAGACAAAATCTTTTAGTTCTGACCAATCAACAAGAAGTCGCACGGGCTCACAGGAAAAACTCCCCAGGCTCGCAATACAAACTTTCAATGCAATTTTCAACTTTAAATCTGTATGAGTTGGTCCTTTTCTTTTATTTGTACCTCAAGTCCTCAACTTCCAATTTTAACATTATGGTCCCCAAACTTCTAAATTTTCTCAATTAGCTCATTCGAACTCTCAACTTCTTCAACTAGGTTCTCCAACTCTTGATTTATTCACTTTGGCATCATGCAAGTTTCCCCGATTGACATCGTCAACTCCTCAATTGCTCAATTAAGTTCCAATTAGCGTCCAATTGTGCATTTATTTCCCTCAATTACTTCATTTTTTATCTTTTGGGATATTTTCTGGAATTTAAAAAAATAAACACCAATTAAATAGTAAATATTCTAAAATGACAACAATATATTCTAATTTTAGCATACAAATATGTGTATAAAATACACTTATCATAATATCCTGGGCTCAAATGAACATGCATACTAAACCCATTGGAGTCTTAAATGTTAATAATTTCTTTGATGGTTTATTAGCATTTCTTGATAACATGATAAAAAAATTATTTCTCCCGTGGCTCGAAAAATTGTGATTTCTGCATCTTCTATTGACGAGTTATTTAAGAAATTGCAAACATATGTTCCATTAAGAGATGCAGACAGAGCCCAGATTGATTGGTCATCACCAGAAAGCAGCATGCGAAAAAGGAACTCGGATGAGTTAGCCCAGATTGATCGGTCAGGTCATTACCGGAAATTAGCATGCAAAAAAGGAACTCGAATGAGTTAGCCCAGATTGATTGGTCATTACCAGAAAGCAGCAAGTGAAAAAGGAACTCGGATGAGTTAGATATCGAATTAAAATTGTGAAATGTGCATTTCTTATCTTTTGACTTTACTCACAACATTTTCTACTTATTGATTTTTATATTTTCATGCATATCTTGTTATAGCTGCAAAAATCAGGTGATATCTCTCCTACTTTTTCTTTGGTGACATTGAGAATACTCTTAGATTTTGTTTGGGGGGGGATTGCTTTTTTATGTGTGTTTTTATTTTATTGTGTATTTTAACTTAATTAGATATGGCTGAGTACAGAGTTATTCACTCTCAAGAGGCATTCTATAATTAAATAAAAATACTTGTTATATATTTTTATTAATATTATTTTGTGTGTCACTTTTGTATTTTAATTTAATCATAGATGGCCGAGTACGAAGTTATTTACTCTCGAGACGCATTCTATAATTAAATTAAAATATTTTTTTATTACGAAAAATATTGTTTGTAAAATCATTACACATGCTAATTTTCTTAGAATGGCTTAGTATGGAGTAGTTTTTACTCTTGAGACGCTTTCTCTAATTTAAAAAAAAAAAAGATTTTATTTGCTTTTGTGTGCTTGTGTGGGTTATATGACCTTGCCAATAATAATGTTAGATTAGAATCAAGTATTAAGCTTCAAATTGTGAAAAATTGTGGGTTGGGTTAATTTATGCTTATTCAGGTGACACTTGATATTATTTGAGCACGAGATTTATGTATTGCATCATGAAGGAATGATTTGATTCAAACTGCTTAATAGGATGAAAATAATAGACCTTACATGCTAAACCTATATATATATATATATATATATATATATATATATATATATATTCCTTGAACCAATTGTAGGATAGTTTGGAGGGGTTGCACAGTTGTAAGGAGACATTGAGATAGATGAGGATTCCATGTGTGAATTTTTGCGTAGATTGTGTAGACTAATGGGATGAAAGGTGGGTGAATTCTGTTGAAGGTTGATTTTTGAGAAAAAATGCCCACATTGCACTAATCTTGACACCCCCCCCCCCCCCACACACACACACAAAAATTGATGGTCCGAAAATTATAGGAGACATTATCATTCTCCTTTCATTTTTTATCATTTTATTGTATTAAGAAGGCGAAAAAGCAGGTGCATTTTTTACACTTATCTTAATCATTAAACTAGATTATTTGTTATTGATTTTAATGAATTATAGCTTAATTTGATTATTTTTATGTATTATGTGAAATCCGATGCGAAATGAGGAAATCAAAGGATATTGGCAGGAAATCAAGCTAAAATGAGATAACTCAAAGTTCGGGGACTGAAATGCAAACTTTCAAAAAGATAACTCAAATCATTTGTCTACTCTCGCATGATACTAAAGATTCAATTGGAAGAGTTAGAAGTTAAATTTGGTGAAATAAACGCAAACAGATGAAAATTAAAATTCTTTCTTTTTTCTTTTTAAAAAAAAAGGCAATTCGCAACAAAATTACATTACATATTCTTATTTTTTTTTAGTTCATATAAAATTTCCAATGATTAATGTGTACCAAACATTTACAAAAATGGGGATTAATTCACTATTAATTCATTAGAATCCACATTTTCTATTTAATTAAATAAAATACCTCACAAAACACAAAATCAATCGTCCCAACATCACAAAAGGCGAAGCCATATGGACTTCCAAAATGACAAAGCATTCGCTTAATTCTCAGTTGAACATCAATTGACATGTACAAAAACCCATCATAAATCCGTGATTAGCTCGATGTCAAGAAGCTTCCTATGTCATCTCCTCATAATTCTCACGTGAAGGATCCAAACCACGAAGGAGCAGTACCTTGTTGACATTCAAGTGGATCATATCCATGTGCCTCCATTTCCTATACCATAATGAACACATATTCATTTTACACAAGTGAACATCATCATCATCATCATCATCATCATCATCATCATCATAATAATAATAATAATAGAGAGACTTTTTAAATTGACATTTTTAAGTGACATTGTGACATGACGAAAATGCATTGAATGGTGTAAATAACTACCTCACCACTTACTTTTTCATCACCTAATGTATGTACTTCATATCACAATGTCACTTAAAAATGTCAATTAAAAATGTCTCTCTAGAATTATTCATAATGATAAGAACAACAACAACAAAAAAATCTCCCGCCCAAGAAATCTTGCCCATAGTGCAGACGACGTCGTTCTGTTTTTCTATTACAGAAACAATTCAACCTCAACTGATTTCTCCCTAAACCTAAGTGCCTCCTCTCTTTGGCTCCCTTGGAACTTAGGGATGGCAACGAGACGAATAATACCTGAACACAATGGGGACTACCCCCCGAATGGGACGGGGAATCCCAACAAAGGCAAGGATGGGGCAGGGATGGGGATGAAAAAATATCCCTGAATCGGTGACGAGGATGGTCGTATTATCCCCATCCCCAATCCACGTCACCAACTAACAATTTTCATTAAAATTTAAAGATGCAAACAAAGATGAATATATATATATATATATATATATATATTTGACGTGACAAGATTTGATGATACTTGATTGCTGGAAAAGACCAATGAATTCGCCTTGGTTAACCTTTAAAAAGGGTGAGGAGGATTCTCCTGTTCGCCCCTCCAGTGTGAGAATTAGTTTTTTGGAAAAAGGTAAAGAGAGAATATTTAACTGGAAAATGTAGAGAATAATAAATTTTTGTGATCAAATGAGTTGTATTTATAGGGATGAAAAAGCCCATAACTCCCTTTATTTAAGGAAGGAGTCCTTTTTGTTATAAACTTACCTTTTAAGAAGAATTCCAAAGTTGTAAGGATTCAGTTTCCTTTTTGTAAAATGTTTCCTTGTGGATCATGTATTGCCTTGAGGATCTAGTATATGGTCCATTAACTAGGCCCATTAGCGAAAGAGATTACGGAGCCTGCCAGCGTGGCCCAAAGGTCGGGAACGTCCGAGCTGCTCTTCAATAGTGAGAGCGGAGCATCAAATCGGGACATACCATAGGAGCCTGGGCAAAGGAATAGGCCGGATCATGGAATTTTCCCTATTTTTATGGATCAGGAAAATAGCACCGATCATTGGCCCCCGTGAGTCGGAGATCGGGACAAAATTTCTGGGCGCGTGACACGTGTTACTTGTGACTTGCCAACTCATCACATTTATTGCTTTAGTCATAAAAGAATTATCTTATGATGTTGACATGTGGTAGAAAATAACTTTTGGATTTTGAAATTTTTCCTAACTAATTTGCCTATTTATATGTGGTCCCCATAATCTCTTTATGTTTACTTTGCAAATTTTTGAGAAATCAGAGAACTCGTCGGGCAACCTACACGACCTCTACTCCAACAAAAATTTTCTAGCATCTTAGGTAAGCTCGGCCTACCCTGACCTCTCTAACTCTTTTATTATTTATTATAGGAAAGTATGGCTAGACGTATGACAGTGGAAGACCTTAGGGAGGTAGAAGATTTATATGAACCTCTAGAGGTCGAACCATTAGGATTTTACGAGCCCCCACCCGATTTTGATGAGGGTGAGTCTGATAATGGGGAGGAGGTCGAGGACAATCCTCGGGTAGTGAGGTAACCTAGGCGGACAGAGATCGAGCTACCAACCCATTACAACAAAATGAAAGAACATATGATCGAGGTAGACATGAGGAGATACAGATTAGTAGATAGATATACTGTCAGGGTCCCGGATAGGGATGAGTATTCTTATCATTGCCGGGAAGGGGAGACAGTTTTGTATCACGAGGCCTTGCTGGCCGGGCTTAGGTTTCCCTTGCACCACTTTTTTGTGGATTTCTTACTGACCGCGAGCATATTGCCCGATCAACTTGCTCCTAATGGGTGGAGGATCCTTGTATATTTTTACATACTGTGTAGGAGCTTAGGAATAGAGCCTACCGTTAACCTTTGCAAGTGTTTGTTGGAGCTTAAGTATTTGCCCTGATGCAATAGTTTTGTTTATTTGTGCAGGAAGGGTAGGTTCAAGGTTCCATGGGTCCCTTCCTCCATAAAGTATTGGAAAGAAAGGTTTTTCTTTATCAAACCCAAAGAGGGGGAGACCCTATTCTGGCCAACCTTCAGAAGACCTGATGTAGATAATTTTAATAGGATGGGTAGTCTGAGGAAGCCAGTGACTTAGCAAATAGTGATATTCTGGACCAGGCCGGCCTTGACCTTCAGCCTGGTAGGGTTTCGGTCTCTTAAATTACGTAATTAAAAATGCCCTTCTTTGCTTTATTCTTATCTTCGTGGATTTTTCAGGAGGCTTTAATCTTCTCATCCTTGTTTCAGGAATGGCTTTTGACTCTGAAGTTCTGAAGCAGGCCGCACTTAACAAGGCTCAAAGTGCTCGAGCGAAGAGAGCAGTTGACGGAGTGACCAAGAGACGACCTCAAAAGAGGGGAAGAGCCAATACTTCAAGCTCAGGACAAACATCCCGATCTCAAGAAGATGTCCCGCCACCAAGGGAAGAAAGGCCTCCCAGGGGTCGGGCACCTCCTCCTTTCAATTCCGAGCTCGAGGCCGACAATCCATCTCTAGCCGACTGCAGGAGGAAGATGTAAGACTCCCTGCATCCAGACCTCGTGAAAAAATACCAATATGAAATCGGTCTGGAGCGGGGAGTGGAGCACATAATGAGCGCGGCTCTCTAGGTAGTTCTTGAGATTTTGCTGTCATTCTTTAGCGAATATATATATTTACACAAAAAAAATTACAAGTTATTTACCCGATCTTCAGATGTTGAGCATTACCCGAGGAGTTGCCAACCAAAGCATTGAGCGGGGTGAGACTGCGAGTCAGTTAGTTCACTCTGTTCAATACGAAGCCACCCGGGCCAATGCTGCCGAGGAGGAGCTTCGCAAAGTTAAGGCAAACCTTGAGGCTGCTTTTCAAGAGCAGGACAATGCTCGAGCTGAGGCTAGGCGCTTCGCAGAAGAGCTCGAGCAGGCTCGGGCAGGGGAGCCTCAACTCCAAGCTTCTGCCATAGAGTCCTTCAAAGGCTCAGAAGACTACAAGCTTGCCTTGGGTACCTATGCTTTTGAGTCTTACTCTCAAGCAATAAAACAGGCAAGGGCTTGGTGCCTTCAGAAGATGCCCGAGCTAGACACGAGCCCAATGGCCGCTTTCCCACTAGGTGCTGATGATCTCGACCTTAGCCCCTTTGAGGAGGAAGATGACGCCGACTGCGAAGTGCTCGAGGAAGCAGAAGAGGGGTCTGACCCCGAGGATTGAAGCAATTGTAAATCTACATTGTTATGCCCGGGGTATGCCCCGTAGATTTTTGTAAAAATTAATGAATGAATGAATTTGGTTTTTTATCCTTTCGCAAGCTGCCTTTAAATATTAAGTAGCTTTGATTCCGCATCTTGATGATTGTATGGTCGGGTAATCGTCGACCTTATATTATAGTTACAACAACGGGTCTAACTTTTCGCAGTATCAAGATTTAGTTTCAGATAATTGACCAGTAAGACAGGGTTAGTCCGACCCTTTTAGTCGATTTTCTCAAAGATAGGATCGATCTCTTTACTTGGAAAAATTGCGAGAATTGTTTGATAAGATTGGGTTATACCGACCTTTAGGAACCGTTTGTCAAGGTGGAGTCGAGTCCATAACTTGGTAAAATGGAGGCAGATTTTTATAAGGGTCGGGTAATGCCGGTTTGAAGATGTAAGGCCAGGCTAACCCGACCTATAATTATTTTGATTTTCTTGTTGGGGAGTAATTTGTAAAGTCTTACCATGAGACATTGTAAATTATTCAATGATAAATAATTTGTAACGTCTTGCCATGAGACCTTGTAAATTATTCGTGGAAGAATAATTTGTAAAGTCTTGCCATGAGACATTGTAAATTATTTGATGGGAAATAATTTATAACGTCTTGCCATGAGACCTTGTAAATTATTCATGGATGAATAATTTGTAAAGTCTTGCCATGAGAAATTGTAAATTATTCGATGGGAAATAATTTGTAACGTCTTTCCATGAGACCTTGTAAATTATTTGTGGAAAAATAATTTGTAAAGTCTTGTCATGAGACATTATAAATTATTCGATGGGAATAATTTGTAACGTCTTGCCATGAGACCTTGTAAATTATTCGTGGAAGAATAATTTGTAAAGTCTTACCATGAGACATTGTAAATTATTTGATGGGAATAACTTGTAAAGTCATGTGAATGACCTTGTAAGTTACTTCAAAATCTGATCTTTGTAGTGCTCATTCTTTGGAAGAAGTACTTTTATTGAGGGGGACTAAACGATGGGCCTCGTTAAAACCTTACCCAGAAAAACCCAATGAGAAAAAAATCTGTATAAAGAAAAAGAGTACCCGTCCCTGACGTTGAAAGAAAGAACAATGGGCACGCAAGTCCGACCTTAACAATCATTGATGGACGTGCAAGTCTGAAAATAAAAAGGGGCGCGCAGGCCCGACTTCTTTATGGCTTCAAATTCTCTGCATTCCATGGCCGAGGAAGAGGTTTTGAATCCATTGTGCGGAGGCTGTATGAGCCCTTTCCCACCTTTCGGATGACTTCATAGGGTCCTTCCCAAATAGGCCCAAGTTTCCCTAGTTGATGAACGGCAGCCACACTGCGGCGAAGGACAAGATCTCCCATTCTGAATTCCCTCTTCTTTACTCGGATGTTGAACTTCTTAGACATGGCCTGTTGGTAAACTGCTATTCTTAATGATGCATTTTCCCTAACTTCTTCCAAAAGATCCAGACTTTCTCTCTATCCCTCGATATGGTCGGGTGATCCTGTGGCCATAGCACGGAAGCTCGGAATTGTTACTTCCACTGGGACAGCGGCCTCCATTCTGAAGGCAAGCATGAACGGGGGTCTCCCCTGTTGCAGTTTTGAAAGTGGTTCAGTTGGTCCATAGTATTTCTAGAAGGAGATCAGGCCAATCTCCCTTGGAGATGTCCAGGCGAGTCCTCAAGTCTTGCAAGATGAGTCTGTTCGTGACTTCAGCTAACCCATTACTCTGCGGGTGCGAAACGGAAGTCAACCTGTGTTCAATTCCCAGGTTCCTATAGAATTGGTTGAAGGCTTGGCACTCAAATTGATGCCCGTTATCTGTTATTAATGTCTTAGGAAGACCAAAACGGCAGACTATTGATTTCCACACAAACGCTTCCAACTTTTGTTCTGTGATCACGGCTAGCGGTTCGGCTTCTACCCACATAGTGAAGTATTCTACAGCGACTGTCAAGAACTTGACCTGACCCCAGGCTATGGGGAAAGGTCCAAGTATGTCGATTCCACATTGAGCGAAAGGATACGAGCACATAATCAAGGATAGCTCTTCCGCAGGTTGATGTAATCGGGCTACGAATCTTTGGCATTTGTCGCAAGCTTTTACATAATTGAGTGTGTCTTTCTTCATGTTTGGCCAATAGTACCCGTATCATATTAATTTCATTACTAGAGCTATTGCACCCTGGTGTCCCCCACAAATTCCTTCCTGAACCTCGGCCATAGCAAGGACTGCTTCTTTCGGAGTTAGGCATCGTAGGTAAGGAAGTGTGAAGCTTCGACGGAACAAAGTATTCTGCAGCAAGGTATACCTCGGGGTCCTTGCTTTGATTCTTCTTGCCTCTACTTTGTCATCTGGAAACTTTCCTGACGTTAGGTATTCAATTATAGGATCCATCCAACTGGGCTCTTGCTCTGAAATATCCATAACCTCAGGTTGTTGTGCGATACTAGGCTCATGAAGAGTTCGTACGAACACGGTCCTTTCCAAGTGATCTAGATTGGAAAAGGTAAGTCTTGATAAAGCATCTGCCTTGTGATTGGCGAATCTCAGAATTTTGTCTATGTAGCAAGACTTGAACTTTCTTTACAAGTCCAAGACCATCATCCTATAAGATGACTTTTTCTCATCTTTTGCTTCAAAAGTGCCGTTTACTTGTTCTACCACCAATTGTGAATCACTCAGGACCTTGACATGCTCGACCCCTAGATGTTGAGTTGCTTGAAGTCCATTAATCAGGGCCTCATACTCTGAATCATTATTAGTTGCTGGGAAGTCAAACCGTATTGCACACTGAATTTCCATTGTGCCATCATCTTTCTTTAGTATGATTCTGGCCCCCGAGCCCGCGGCATTCGATGCTCCATCCACTTGCAAGGTCCATGTGGCCTCTTCCCTGTCATGACCTGTTGGCCCCCGAGGTCTTGGGGCGAGTTCGGCAACGAAGTCAGCCAAGACCTGTGCCTTGATGGAAGGTCAAGGTCTGAATTTGATATATTCTCCAAGCTCAATTGACCACTTGAGTAGACGGGCAGATACATCTGGTTTTTGCAAGATTTGCTTCAAGGGCTAATTTGTGAGGACGGTTATGGCATGAGCTTGAAAGTATGGTCTTAAATTTCTTGCTATTGTAACTAAGGCAAGTGCGAGCTGCTCTGCCAATGTATATCGGGTTTCTTGTCAGGCATGATGTTAAGCCTGTGTTCGACGAGTGCAGGATCGATACCGGGCATATCTTCAACACTCCATGCAAATACATCGATATTCTTCTTTAAACACTGTGACAACTCCTCCTTCATTAGTTTGGGGAGCTCTTTCCCAATTGTGAAGCTCTTCCCTTCTGAGATTTCAACTTCTTCCAACTCTTCCATCGGCGACATTCTCCCTTCCACAGGAAGTTCTATTGACATCAGATCTGTCTTACCCTTTCCAATACAACTGATATAGCAACTTCTGGCTACCGATTGACTTCCTTGAATAGTTGCTATTCCTGCAGAGGTTGGGAACTTGATTGCCAGGTGATATGTCGATACTATAGCTCTTAGGCTGTTCAGGAATGGTCTTCCCAAGATAGAATTGTAGGCCATAGGAGTCTTGACGACTTGGAACGGAGTCATCTTTGTTACCCATTTCTCTTCTGATCCCAGTGAGGTGGGAAGGTCAATTAGGCCTTCGAGTTTCACGGTTCCTCCACCAAACCCAGTTAGGGGAGTAATCACCTGTCGAAGCCGATCTTTGAGGACCTGCATCTGGTTGAAAGCTTCTAAGGAAAGAACATTGGATGCTCTTCCATTGTCAACTAGCATCCTTCTGACATAAAAATTGGCGATCGTTGCGTTGATGACAACAGCATCGTCATGAGGACACGAAATTCCTTCCATGTCAGCATTGCTGAAGCTGATGTTGTTTGAAACTTCTTGGTCATGACATCCCGACCTTTCTTCCCGATCACCTAGCGCCCGGGCATTATTTTTTTGTATGTTATTCGAATCACCTCCAGATGCTATTCCCCCGACGATAAAATTTATAGTGCCAGCGGATCTGTTTTTCTCTTCCCCTTTTCCATGCTCTTTATCGTCTTTCTTTATGTAGTACCCCAGGAAGCCCCTTTTTATGAGGGCTTCTATCTCCTGCTTTAATGTTCTGCACTCGTCCATATTATGGCCCGGGCTCTTGTGAAAGTCACAAAATTTATGTTGATTCTTTTCGTCGATTTTCCCCTTGATAGGCTTGGGCCAACTCAAATCTTCAAGTCCCTTGATTTCCATGAGAATATGGGATCGAGGTGCGTTTAGTGGAGTTAAGCTCTGATGCCCATGGTTATTCCCCTTCGAGTTAGGCAGGGAAGAATTCTTCTCATCCTCCTGTCTTGACCTTTTATTCCCCTGCCTTATTGATTGTGAAGACTGTGCTATTGCCCCTGCCCTTGATCATGTGCCTGAACTGACAAAAGTGTTTCCTCCAAGTTTATTTACTTCTCGGCTCTTCTGAGAAGCTCCATTACATTCGAAGGCGGGTTCTTGGACAGGGACATTCTGAATTCCGGACCTCGAATAGTCAAGGTCAGGGCTGAAATGGCTGATGATATATGGAGATATGGAATCTGAAGTCTTTCAGCATTAAAACGAGTCATGAACTCTCGCAGTGCTTCATTCAGTCCTTGTCTTAACTGCATGAGGGAAGCGGCGGTTTTCTTGATCCTTTTGCTACTTGCAAAGAAAGCTATGAATTTCTCAGTGAAATCGGAAAAGGAAGAGATTGACGCCGGAGGTATTGTAGAAAACCAGTCTCGAGCTGAATTTGTTAAGATTTGCGGGAATGCCTTGCACAGAATCTGATCGGGAGCATTCTGCATGTCCATGACGTCAGTGTAGGTATTCAGGTGGTTGTTTGGGTCTGTTGTTCCATTGTATTCCTTTATCCGGGGATATTTAAATCGGTCTGGCAAGGGGAAGGATGTTATTTCGGGAGTAAAGGGGGTTCTTCTTAAGAATGACGTTCGACCCTATGTGTTCTGCCGTATCCCATCAGCAATTCCTTCCTGAATGATTCTTGAGAGCTCTTGCTGTGTCAAGTTGGTGAATCCCTCGGTCATAGGATGGGCACCCCTGATTCTCGGGGAGTTGTTAGCCGTAGGATTAACTGACTGGGGATCTTCCCTAGGAACCATGCCTGGAGTGTTCGGGTCGGGTTGCGCTTGATGATTGTTCTGTCGTCGAAGAGCTTGACGGAGTTCGCGGAGCTGCTGCTGAAGTTCATTGAAATATTCTCGACTAACAAGTTCATTGTCTGGTGTGATTTTTGGGTCCTGTTCTTCCCCAAAATCTTCAAGGGGTGAAGGAATTTCATCCTCAGCCGAAGTATAGGCTGGAAGGGATTGACCAGTGGATGCGGAGGGACGAGCTTGATGTCTATTGACCATGGCTAATTGTATCTCTTCCCACAGACGGTGCCAATTGATGCTGTAAAAAATCCTAACCTTGACATGGCAAGATCTGATGATACTTGATTGCTGCAAAAGACCAATGAATTCGCCTTGGTTGACCTGCAAAAAAGGCGAGGAGGATTCTCCCCGTCGCCCCTCCGGTGTGAGAATTAGTTTTCTGGAAAAAGGTAGAGAGAGAATATTTAACTGAAAAATGTAGAGAATAATAAATTTTTGTGATCAAAGGAGCTGTATTTATAGGGCTGAAAAAGCCCATAACTCCCTTTATTTAAGGAATGAGTCCTTTTGTTATAAACTTACCTTTTAAGAAGAATTCCAAAGTTGTAAGGATTCAGTTCCTTTTTGTAAAAGGTTTTCTTGTGGATCATGTATTACCTTGAGGCTCAAGTATATGGCCCATTAACGAGGCCCATTAGCGAAAGAGATTACGGAGCCTGCCAGCGTGGCCCAAAGGCCGGGAATGTCCGGGCTCCTCTTCAATAGTGAGAGCAGAGCATCAAATTGGGACATACCCGAGCATGTTGTCAAAGCGCAACATGTTCCTGGTCGAGAAACGGTAAGGTCGGGAAAGTGCTGACCATACCATAGGAGCCCGGGCAAAGGAATAGGCTGGATCATGGAATTTTCCCTATTTTTAGGGATCAGGAAAATAGCACCAATCATATATATATATATATATATATATATATATATATATATATATATATATATATATATATAAATGACATGGAAATACTGTTAGATTTAAAAAATGTTAGGATTGTTCCTACATATTTTCTTATATTATCTGTACAAGATTATTTTAGAACTTAAAAAAAAAAAAATTAATAACAAATGGGGATGTAAACGGGGATTTGCACATCCCCGACCCGCCAGTCCAAGCCCCGCCCCTTCCCCGATTAAAGGGGGGGTGAGAAAAGGCATCCCCGCCCCCATTTCCATTCCTATCGGAACTAACCCTAGCGCTGCTTCTCAGTTGTCTTCGAGAAGGAAAGTTCGTGTGCCGCAACTACGCTCTGGGAAATATTATCTTGAGCTTCGTCTTGTTCTATTGGTGATTAATCTAGTTTTAAGCTTCCATAGAAGCTAAGCACGACATCGATGAAAAGCGCTGTTTGAGGTCTAAGTATCTCTTCTTGCAGTTTTGAGGGGTCAATATAGCAAGGGTAGGGTCGGAGCTCTACTTCTGATATTGTTGATGACTTGATGTGGAGTTGATTCTTACCTTTTTCATGCAGGAATTTGCAGCTATTATCTGGAAACAGTACTTCCAAGGTCAGGTTCTTGAGCATGAAAGAGGTGAATCATGACTTCGGCTTATGCACAATTTTTTTTGAACTTTATCATAATCATTGATAAGTACATTTTTTGTACTTATTTTGATCTCAAATTTAGATAATTGTGAGTATTTTAGAGTTTGATATTGCTTAATTGTTTATTTATTTTGATTGTTTTAGGAAAAACTCGAATTTGGAAGAGATTGAAGCAAAACGAGGAAGTCATGTGCGGAGTATGTGAAGAAATCAGTACATATCTTTTAGTACAAATATCTCCACGAAGCTCATAATATATCATTGGAAAGATAATTGAATTTAGAGTCCAACGCAACAAATGGTGTACAAATCGGAGATGTATATTAAAAGTCATGCTCGTTTAAAATTCGGCTGACGAACCAGAATTCCAACCGCGGGTCAACCACGGTTTGCAAACCGCAACCAACCTGCACTCTACATTTGGGCCCTGTTTGCCATGTGCCGACCGTGGTTTGCAATCCACAGTCCGACCGCAACCCGCCTATAGGGTTTTTTGCAAATTTTTTGTTTTTTCCTTGATTTTTTCCATTTGTTTTCAAGCCCAACAAGGATTAAAACCACTTTCTTGACTTCTAAACTATAAAAAGACATATTTTAACCTAGAGAAAAGAGCCCCAATTCAATTTTTTTCTCTACATTCTACAAGAAACCAAGGAGAAATTCCAAGAAGCCAAAGAAGAAATCAAGAACTTGGATTGAAGATTGGATCTTAGTACATGAATCATTTCATCTCCTCAACCTTATTTCTAAAATTTGGTGATGCTTTTCTTATATATTCTTCTTCTTTTTCTTTAATTATGTGTAATTAATTTATTAGTTGGGGCAAACGATGTGACGTTGTTTGAATATTCAATTCAATTCTCAAGTTTTGGGGTTTAAAATTATTATTTGTTGATTTTATTATTGAGTTTAATGCATCAATTGCTTGATCACCAATTTCATGAACTGTGGGTTGTTTTCATAATCCGAGAGGTGAGTTAACACCTAGACCGAGTAATAAAATCCGGCAATTGACAAAATGGTAGAGATAAATAGTCGTGGTTGTCGTAATAATTTTGAATTCTTGTCATTGAATGAATCTATTTAAGGTTTATTGTTACCATCATAGAAATATGTGGTTTATTTAGATAGAACCAATTTAAACTCAAGAGGGGAATTTTGGATAAAATTGTGAATTCAATTAAACACTACTTTCGAAACATTACATGAGAAGAGAAATTGAATAGGATAACAAAATTACTATCGTGAGTCCCAACATTTTCCATTCATAAGAAAACAAAAATCAAATCATTTCAATTGCTTTATTTTTTATTTTCATATTGCATTACTTTCAGTATTTTAAAAACTCAAAAATCATAATCTTGACATTTATTTGTAGTTTAGGAGTTGATTAATCAAAGCTAGTAACAAGTAAATTAGTCCTAATGGGAAAATGAATTGAAAAATTATTTAATTTATAAACTGATTTATAAATGCCTCTGTTTGGAAAACATTGTTTTGTTTATAAATTAGTTTATTTATGATTTTAAGTGTAGCGACCAAGAATTTTTACGCAATTAATAATTACTTTAATATTTAGAAAATCGTGTCGCTGCTATCTCACCCATATTTTTATTTTTAAGTTAACGCCGCGACGTATACGTCTAGCCAAGTCAAGGAATATCGAATTCATTTGATTTTAAATTAAATTCCGAATTTCTAGAATTATATTATTTTAATTATTTATTCAAAGTATTATTTTCAAAATCATTTTTAAATTCCAGATTATAAATGAAATTAAATTAATTTCCATCGTAATTGAATTTCCGAATTTTTATTTAAAATATTCCAATGTCACCATTTTAAATCTTAATTCAAATTTTAATGATTTTAAAGTCCAAATTAATTTATTTCGACATTTTGATCTTTGTCCAATTTAAATTCCTTTAATTCCCAAATTTAGTTTTTTTTAGCGCAATCCCAATTGGTAAAAAAATCCATTTCCCTCACGTTTCCAATAATTCCACCTCCCCACACGTTAATTCCATTTCACACCCCTGATTCTCTCCCTCATACTTCCTAAAATAACATTTACAATCCTGCAATTCATCCTCAAATCTGCATCTATCCTAATCTTCCTCTTGCAGCCCCCTCAATCCTGCATTTCAACTGATCATCATTCCTACAATTCTCCTCAATCAGCAGATTCCCTTAACCTACCAAATTCAACAAAGCAGCTAAGATAACATACCCCATTTTCTCTCCTATAAATTTCTAATCAATACCACCATCATCAAATGGAGTTCACAAATTAAGCCAAAGTTTGACCAAGCTGAACAACCTCGACTGCCTACTGCATAACTCCATTTCAACACCCTTTTCACCAATCAACCTCTCCCTCTCAGTGGCCACCATCAACTACAGCCACGCAGTCACCACCCCCAAACCATTTTCATCTCCACCTCAATCACCACTGTCCAGCCACAACACTGCCTACTTCACAACAGCATATCGATCATCATCACCAATTTTCCAAAACTCCATCACCAACATCAATCCACCACCATCAACCACAAACTGCAACACCGGATTTACGACCACCACCTGCACAACCAATACACTGCCACCTCCAGCACTTCCAACCGGCCCTCCATAAAGCTTGCAGCCAACCAAAACCAGCACCCCTGCCCCTCTACCATAGTCACCACCGCCACCTCGAAACACCCAACCACCACGAGCTTTACCACCCAACTCACTCTGATTCCACCATCATCATCAATGAATCCCCAGCAAACCTCCACTAAGAACCCCTCATTATCATCACCACGCCCAAACCACAACCACAACGCCATAGTCCAACCACCACCTCCAAGAAACCATCACTGCCAATCTACTAATCAATACCAAGAATCAATTTTCACAATACCACAAACCAATTCACCAAGTATATCATCATCATCATCATCATCATCATCACCACCCATTTCGAACCCACCGCCTGCACCCAACCTCCATCGAACACCACCGGAACCACCTCCACTGCCTCCTTAAAATCCCCATCAATCATCCCCGTAAAACAAACCAAAAAACCCAGTATAAGCCAAGCCCAAGACTTACCTCGACTTCCGTGCGTTCACCGCTAATATCGTCGGAAGTCACAACTCCAATCTTGATTTCCAGCCTCGGTTTAACCATCGATCTCGCACCCAATCAGCCCCAGAACCTAGCCTATTTGCACCCTCACCGCTCGTCGTACCCGGCGTCGGTGTTTCGCCGGCGAAATCACTGGTCGGACACCAGTTTGCGCGAGAGGCAGCTCCGGCGCAACTCCTTGTTCAGCCTCTGGGTCGTGATAGAGAGAGAATAGTGAGAGAGAGAGAGAGAGATAAGATCTGATAATATGTTTTGATTTTCGAAAATTACACCTAAGTCCCCAAGCTTTTAAAGTTATTTAAATCAGTCCCTATCTTTTAAAACTTATTATTTCAGTCCTTTCAGCTTTAAACCTTTTCATTTCAGTTCCTTTAGTTTACAAAATAGTTTTAATCAGTCCTTTCATTTTAAAAATCAATTATTTAAATCCCTACAGTTTAATTTCCGTTTTGAGTAGTCCCTCAACTTTCAAAATTATTCATTTTAGTCCCTCAACTTTCAAAGTATTCATTTTAGTCCCTCAACTTTCAAATCATCAATTTCAGTCCTCAAATTGTAATTCATCATTTTTAAACTATAAATTTCTAAAGACTAATTTACTTATTGGCTAGACGAGGCGTACGGAGATTTGAAAGATTGAAGTCATTCCCGCTCAACCACACTCGTTAAGTTTAAGGTAGACTCGCCCCCACTAATTGATTTATATTATAATTGCATGTGTTATGTGGATTTGTGTGATTTATGCTTAATTGCATGAGAAAAGAATATCTCTTTTGAGATAAAGAATTTATGTTATGCTGGGCATAACTTATCTGCTAGCCAAGAAAAGAAAAGAATGTGTTCATTTGTGTTCACTATGTGATGCCTATGAATAAGAAAAGAATGTCACTACATTATTTGCATAATTTCTTGTTCAATTATCTTGTAGATTAATTATTGGCGATAAGTCTACTGAGTATTTCATTTTTGAAATGCTCAACCCGTTATTTTAACAACTTTTGCAGATTTCGGAGACGATGGCGAGTGATGGGCAATGACGGCAAATTACAAATTGGTATTTTTAAAGTCGTGAATTTTGAAATGATTATTTCACTTTATCAAGAATTTTCATTTTTACAAATTTGTACGAAAATACTTATTCCATTTGAATTATCGCTAAACTTTTATTCGATAAATGCGATATTTAATATTTAATCATTTTTCCGCAACAAAGTTTATTCAAGAATTTAGAAAAGTGACGTTCCCGCGCTCCTCGGAACTCGGGGCGTTACATTAAGGTAAAAATTAGTGATTGAAAATTTTAAAGAGAAAATGTGTGTAGTTAAAAAGTGATTTAAAAAATTGTGTAGTTTATAAATTAATTTATAAACCAAAAAAGTACGATTACTAAATTATTTGTTTACGCATTATTAAAGTGAATGTACCTATCAGACATTTTGCCACATGCCGAGTTCCCTAACTACACGTATTTCCATGTCACAGTCTTTGAAGTTTTTCCATTTCGAACTTGTAATTGGGAAAGCATTTTTTTTTTTTTGAGAATAATTAAACCAAATAGAGAAAACTTAATTTCGTAAATGATAAGTAAACATATTTCAACTCAAATGAAATACCTTAAAATCCTTCCTTGCGAGTTTTCACACTTTGAAATCGTTGACCAATAGCTTCATTATCAATCTTCAAAGATATATAATTCTCTACATAAACAACAAGACTATTATTCATCCACTCATCACTCATTCGATTGAGTAATATATCCTTCACAATTCTCATTACAGAAAATATTCTCTCAGCAATAACAATAGCAATAGCAACTGTTAGAATTAACTTCAAAGTCAAAATCTTATAAACCAATGTATATACCTTATTTTTCTTTGTCATTACTAATTTCTCTGCAAAATCACCAAGGCCTTTCAAATTTTGAATTCTTGAAATGAGTTATTAGAGCGCATATTAGAAATATAAGTTTCAAGTTGATCATCAAGTGTGATAAGATCAAATCTTTAAAAATCTTTTATATAAAACTCCGCAAGTTGAATCAACACTTTCTTATTGAAATCACAGAATGAATTTTGTGGACATAAACAAGTTACAGAAAAGAGTAACTCAGTATTTACCTTTGAGAAACGATCATTCAACTCTTGAAGTTGCGAATCAATGATAGTGTAAAATAAATTTACACATTAGTGATGTAAGTTTGTCACTTCTGGTGGTAGATTACGCAAAGGACGACTACGAGGTGCACTATGTATAAAAATGTCATTCTTATTGGGAATATCAATATGATGTCGTTAACAAAAAGAATGAACTTCTTTCAAAAACAAATCTCACCCGTTGTCTCTCACTATTTGGAGTCGTTGTTTCCATATCTTCACTAATTCGATTGCATTTACAATATCTCGATCTTTCAATTGCAATGCCTGTGACAACTCATTTGAAAGTCCTAAGATTTTTTCATAAAGTATAGATTAAATGCAAAATCAAACAAATATATTGACTCTAATAAAGTGAATGCCTCACTTTTCTAATCACCAGAATTAGATTCATCTTCCGAAGAAAAATTCAAGTACATCATCAATAACAGAGAACATGGAAAGGAAATTGATTAAAGAATTATAATGTGACCCCTAGCATGTATCACTAGAATGCGAAAGAGTAGTTTCTTGATTAAGTCCACGTCACTTAAAACATCACCTCTCTCCAATGCCTCAGTGATAAACTCTGAATGTTTCTCTTTAAGTAGATCAGAATGTTTGCAAGATGCTTCAATCATATTTACATCACCAACCACATGAAAGAAATTAGAAATTTGAATATTCTTTACCACAACTACAAAAGCTAGCTGAAGCTGATGAGCAAAATAATGTATGTAAGGCAAATGAGTTCTCCTTCAAAATGAGTGTTTTTAGACCAATGAACTTACCTTGCATATTACCTGCCCCATCATAACCATGTCCTCTCAACCTAGATATATGCTTAAATTATATCTAGAAAATAGCATATCAATTGCAACCTTAAGTGATATAGTTGTGGTATTGCTAACATGCTCAACCCTTATCAAACATTCATTCACATGTCCACTACTATCCAAATAAAGTAGGACCACTAACATTTTCTCCTTTACTGATACATCATGAGATTCATCAACAATAATAGAGAATAATGAATTGCCAAATCTTTGATAATAACTTTAATCATTTCAACAACATAAGCACTCACTATATCCTTCTGAATATAAGGAGATGTTAATTTACAATTTTTAGGAGCATTTCCCAACACTATAGCTTTAATATCATCATTATGATCAGCAAGAAATTGCAATTGAACTAGGAAGTTACCTGGATTGAGAGAACCTTCAAATTCATCATGGCCACAAAATGATAACCCTTGACACAACAGAACTCTAACACAATCAATGGATGCCTCAAGACGAATATCATATTATCATGTGCTTGTATTGACTGCTTTTGAAAAACTGAATGAATGTGTTGATCTTGATTCATGAATGCTTCACAACTCATTGGAGCATTGTTATGTTCGCTAACAAAAGATCCACCTCCTTCTTGATTACGATGACTTGATTTGAGAATGTAACAATACAAATAATAAGCGGCATCTTTTCCTATACTTATGCATGTCATAATACACTAAAATTTAATTATTTCCTTACTCGCTAAATATAACTTAATAATGTAGTAGTAGGAGCAAGAGTTGAACCATCGAGGAACAGTAAATATATTTAGTTGCCCAAGAAATTAGAATAGAATGGGGGGTTTCGTTGTTTGGCTTTGCTTGAATAAAAATATGCATAAAATAACAAGTAAATATGTTTAAAGTATTAATATGAGAAAAGATCTCGTTCTTTGGTTTGGTCGTGTCCTAAATTATTGTTATACTTTTCCTTACAGCGTGTTTCTATCCCTTGTTTAATTTATCAATCTTGAATAATCTACAAACTCAGATTATCTAATTGTAACACCCCAAGTTCGAAATCTTAAACTTAGACGTGTTAACTTCCATTCACATTATATGCGGAAAATAATTCATTTAAAATAAGACATTTTCATTTCAATTATAAAATTTTACAGAAATTTCGACAGAGTCTCCTCTATAAATTGGACTTAGCCAACCTGTAGAGAGACATCATAACCATTTTCAAACACACATCTCAACTCATTCAAATCCCAAACATCATCAAACCCCTTTACAAAAAGAATCCCAAACTCCTCAACAATATAATCCCAAATAATAACTTTAACAAATACAAAAAGAGGCAATTTAACCTCAAATACGATACTCATACTTATTCGAAACTAACTCCAACCAAGCCATTATCAATTATAGATAAATTAAAGAATAATTAATGAGACATTGAAATAAATTCTAATTTGACTTTATTTAAAAGGTTGAAGCGAGTATATTCTGAGTCTGCCACCAATTGCTCTCCTCGTCTCATCTAGCTTTCATCACCTGAAATATATTGGAAAGGGATTGGGGTGACCTAAAGCTCAGTAAGTAAACTTTATGCACGTGATGCATGCTCATTACATGAAATGCCTTAGACCATTCAAAGCAATTATCCCCATTTACTTTATTTTTCAAGACTTCAGACTTTCCAACTTTCACTTAAACATTTCCAAAACTTTAACTTCATTTCAAGACTTTCATTTCAGGACTTTCACATCATTTCAAGACTTTTACTTCATTTCAAGACTTTCACATCATTTCAAGACTTTTACTTCATTTCAAGACTTTCACATCATTTCAAGACTTTTACTTCATTTCCATCGTGAGCGTAATTAGTGTATCTTCTAGCCAATCACAATGCAGTGGGCAATTTCCCTTATTTAAAACTAGGTTATCACTTTTCCACCTCATAGCGGTTTAAAATTTTCCACCGTCAACCGGTTTAGCAATCGTCACCGCAAAGCGGTTTAATATTTGCCACCGTCAACCGGTTTAGCAATCGTCACCGCAAAGCGGTTTAATATTTGCCACCGCCAAGCGGTTTAGCAATCGTCACCGCAAAGCGGTTTAATATTTGCCACCGTCAACCGGTTTAGCAATCGTCACCGCAAAGCGGTTTAATATTCACCACCGCAACAGCGGTTTAATTCGGGTACGCCGGTCTCCCGCGCCCCATTTCCCACTCACGCCTTTCATGAATTAGAAGTACACCCATTCTTTCTTAAAACTTGGGATACATAACTTTTGAACAACTTGCACCTTGACACATTCCTTTCATTTAAAAATATTTGACTTCCCAATTTCGATGCCAATGCATGCTTGATGATGCAATGACATAATAATGTGCATGCTTTAACATTTCCTTAAATACACATACTTGCACGTAGTAACTAAAAGCATTAAAATCAGTTAACACGAATGTCGATCAAGCACATTAATTCCACATTAACATTCAACTTTGATGAAAGTAGGGGGAAGTTTACTTACTTGACTTCCTTAGTATTTACCGCCTTTCTTAAATAGCAAGTGGAGGTGTCTTGGTTGCACTTGATGTCAATGTACCAATTATCCTAAGTATTCACATTAATCAATAAAGTGCAATCGCTAATTCAAAATGTGACCTCACAGTATAGCCATTACATTTAACACCACATTCGAGACAAACGATCAATTTCAATGTATACATTAGAAAATCGTTTATCCCTTCTTTTTTTTCATTCTTATCATTTATTTCAAACTCCGGCTCAACTCAAATTTACATAATACAAACAGCCTAAATCCCAAAACCACCAAATTCGAAATTTTATAACATACACCCATACTATTACATATCTCCAATTTCAAAAGAACAATTAGATATTCAAAAATCTAATTAAACCCAATTACTTATGTAAATCCATGTCTACCAATTTCACATATATGTATGTATATATTTAAACACTAAATTCAGAAATTTTCCAAGAATTAAATCTGAAACTAACAAATTTTGAATTCGAGCTCTACACTAAAATTCAATCAAAGTAACTTAAACTCTTAAAAATCTCACTTACGAAAATTGACCATTATAATCCAATTTAAATCTTAATTATTAATTAATCAAACTAGTACCCAATTTCTGGGACTTTGAAAATTACTTGTATACACACATATATACAATAATTTCCTTTACCCATTTTTATCAATTATTCACATCATTTATCAATCTTATCCAAACTGAAAGTAAAAACTCATTTATATTACTTTCTCCAAAATTTGATATTTGCAGAATTTCTCGAAGATTAACCAAAATTTCAATTAGCCTAATTATGAATTTCATGATTCTTTACACACACAAAAGTCAATATATACATACATATATACACATTACCCCTTGAAATTAGCATAAGAAAAATCTGAGAAAATAACTTCCAGAAAATCTGAATTTATACATATTTCCACATAAATTCCGAAATTTACACATTTACATATACCTATACATACATAATAACATATATCCATACCTAAGCATCTTACCCATCAATTTTAGCAACACAGGAAATCTGAAATTAACCTTTAAAAATCTACATTTTATATAGGATGTACATACATAATCGTTATTTACATAAAAATCTATATATATACATGTGTATATCGAGATATGTATGTGTGTGCGCGTGAAAGTGGTTGAACCGTGTGGGTGCGGTTTCGTGTGTGTGCGTGAGAGGGGAAAAAGGGTTTTACCGTAGGAGGGGAGGTGGTGGTCGCGGCAGTGAGTGGCGACGGGCTCGAGTGGCGAGAGAGATGCGTGACCGAGAGCTCGAGGTCGTGAGAGAGGGAGATGAGAGTCGAGACAGAGGGGGATGGAGATGGGCTGGGAGGCGGAGTGAGAGTGAGAGTGAGCGTGAGCGTGAGCGTGAGTGATGAGAGATAAGGGATTAGATTAGGTTTTGAATCTTAGGAACTTGCAATTTAGTCCCTTGCTTCTCTCCATGTGTATATTTAAGTCCATAAGTTCTAATTTACTCCCCAATTGCCGCCAATTATCCCCCAACTTTCAATTTAATAAAATAAAATAGAAAGTAGCAAGCTTAAACAGTAAAACAATTAATCACATAAATTGCAAGTAAAAATTTATAATTTTCTAATTGGCACATTGAGCGAGACGGCGTCCAAGTCCTTCTACTGCAAATTAAGTCAAATATGAAAAATAATAATAATCAGTTACATAATTTATAATGGTACCAATATAAAATTACGTGAAATTCAAGAATGCGCGTAACACGAAAAAGTGATATTACACTAATTCTTCCTTATGTGTATCGAATCAAAACAAGAACTTTGATTCAATTCTAGCCAATGGATAATCTTAAATAAGCTCTTAGGGTTTAATACAAGACTAACATGAAAAATGAGAAGAATAGATTGAATTGGATGGTTAATTTCACAAGCTTGAATTTACCAACCCAAGTTGAATTATTACTAAATCTACATGAGATTTATTTGCTACTTTGAATAAGGATCTAATGACAATTACGGATCAATGATCTAAACATAGCATAAAAATGAATTTAAAGATTAAACAATTCAATTGGCCAAATCAGATAAACTCAATTTTTTTTAAAAAAAAAAAACTTCACTCGGTCAAGAACATTACAATCCTCAAAACAAGTAAAATAAGTAGAAATAAAGTTTCCCCATTATAATCTGAGAGGGTGATTATAGATAACCCCTCTACAAGAAAACACACTCAGTCAAAGCCTCGAATGACTGAATCAACCCACAGAGCCACATCATGCTAGAAAAGGCTTTTTCACAATCAGATCGAGAGCTTCTCAATGGCATCCTCCAATTGTAGTATTTGAGTTCTCAACTGGCTTCCCTCATTGCTTTTCACAGAATAATCAATAACTGGTCTGGTAACTCCACATGCTCGACCAAGAGCTTGTTTTAATGGAACAAAAATGTAGGGCACATTCTTACCTTCAACGAGAAGTCGAAGGTGAAGAAGGATTTCGAAGGGCTCAATGTTTACAGCCATGACGACAAATTTTGAAATTCCTCTGTTCAATGTCTTAATTGCTTCATTAGCACCCTTTTTGATTTGTTTGTAGTTGGAAGCTTGTTGAACCAAGTCCATGGTAGTGATCGTCAGTTGGGCATCTGCAGGTGGATATGCTTTTGGGTTCATGGCTTCTCTAGTCATCTCGGCAGACAGTTGAAAGCAGAGGCAGAGAAGCGGAGACTTGAAGATTAGGGTTTTCAGAAGGAATTGAATGAAATTGGATAGATACAACGTTACTCATTTGTATGAAAATAAAATAACAAAAAAAAAAATTGACACAACTTCCCCCCTCGAACAAGATAAGGAATTCTAACCATGCATGGTCATGGTGAAATCTTGAATTTGATTCATGAATTCACCTTCTTGTCGATTCCTCATTGCTTGAAAATATCCCAAGAAACATCTCTATTCAAACCTCTCTCTTTTTTCCAGTCGCTTTTCTATGCTTATTTTCTTTTTTTATATCTCTAAAATTGTATTTCCAAAGATAGACTCCCAATCGAATTAGGAAAAGACCCTGCGCGTAAGTTACGACCGCAAGATAAGTAGTTAAGACCGTAACTAAAGTTCTAAAATTTTATTCTTCTCGAGAATGACTTATGGTTGTAACATACTTCACTTACGGTCGTGATTTATTTACGAATTTGATCCCCAAATCTCAAATTGTAGCACTTTTTGGTCCTTTTTCATTCTTTGTGATCCTACATAGCACAATATACAAAAACGCAGAAAATGATACTTTAACAAAATGAAACAAGCAACAAAACACGACAATAAGTGAATTAAACACGTGCTATTAAAGCACTTATCAAAATCTCCCATACTTAAATAATTGTTCGTCCTCGAATAATGTAGTAAAAATATGAGTCAACCAAACAGGTAGACCCATCATTCAGAAAGTCAAGGTCATATCTCACTTCTCTTTAGCACTAAAATTAAACGACATAATTGGAATGTGTTAGTGTGCAGGAGATGTATCTTCCAATATCCTCTGAACAGAAACAAAAATAAATGTCCAAGAACTAATTCATCACCCAATGCAGTTTGTATCCTCCCACCTCTCTTCAGTTCTCTATTAGCATTTATCAATGGGTTACTACAAGGGTGTTAGTTTCGCCTAAATCCAACAAATGCTATCAGATTAGTGCGAGATATCCATGGTTAGGTTTTTGTTAACCTAATGTCCCTAGCCTCAAATCAAAGAACAGAATATAGACCAAGCGATTCAAACCACCCATAAATACATGTAATGAGAGTCAATACCCTCACTAGGTGTTCCCTCTTTTCGTACAACAATGTTTAAGGGAAAGAATTCCACTCAATTCACTGCATGTATAACTCATTACCACAGACTGCTCAAATGTTACCACTGGAACTAACAATAACAAAAATGCAAAGTAAAGGTCTTTATTGGGTTCTAGTGGGGCTTCGGGTCAGGTAAGGTAAAAACGAAACATGTAGGCTTAGTTGAGAAGGAAATTCGCAAGCCAAATCAATTCAACATAAGTATTTTTCCTCCACCTTATCATATCGTCCTTAATAAAAGGCTAAGGCTCAAAAGGGATTCTATTGGTAAAATCATTATGGTGGGCCTGTTTAGAGAGTCAAAATTTGCTTAACCTAGTCCCTTTACTTTATTTTACACTTGAGCAAAGAAGCTACCACAGCATGTAGACGAGAGCAAATCCAGGAATATACTAACCAGGCAGAACACACATCAAGAAAATAAGAGCTTAATATAATAGTTGAAAGTAGCTCATAGGCTTAAAAGCTCACAAATTATGGTTCATATGCATTGCTCACATCCATTTATGACGTATAGGTCATTGCTCAGTCTTGGTTCCAAACTCAAATTCTATTAGCCAAAGACAGTATCTTACAAATTTCAAACCACAGCTACTCACACAAGCCAGTTAACCTCTGCTAGAAATAAGTTACTCAAGGTAGTATTTTATCTTATCTATTTCAGTTTGGATCGATTAGGGTGTAAGGATTGTCAATTTCTCTGAATTTCAAACCTATTCAAAAATTATTGGAAAAATCGTCTCTATGTGCTCATTCCTTATCCAATTATTCAATTTAGAAAGTTAATTGTTCAAAATTATCGTAAGTGGGGTTATTTCCTATTAAACAAAAATGTGAGTCTGGACACAACAAAAGCTAAATAAACATAACAGTACTGGATCAGAAAAAGTAAATAAAGAAAATGAAAAATGGCAAAAGACATCCATCCCCTACACTTGAATTTCACATCGTCCTAAACGTGGAAATAAGCAATACAAAACACAAGAGAGGACATGAAAACTCCCCTGGGGGTCTATGGAAAAGGTGGCCCATTATTGGGCCTCTGCAGTCAACGGATTTCCTCCCAAATCTCTCGGGTCTCTGCTCGAAGGGCTCTCTGCTCCTCCAACATCAAACGCTGATCATTGTACAGAGCAGACACCTAAGATTGGAATCCATGCATCATATCCATCATCTTTCACTCAAAGGGCGCATATATCTGCTAGGGGGTGCCTCCTCAGTGATGACCTCTTTGGTAGCCCAATCATCCTCGAAATCGCTAAAACTCTCATCCCCTCTGCCCCTCTTGGCATCAATCTATCGACGAGCATTCTCCAAACTCACCTTTGTGAGGGAGTTGTTGTGCCCTAAATTTTTATCACTCGCGGACACGGGAACTCTTTGTGCTCGGTAAATAGTAGTGATGAGGCATGGAAAATGCATACCTCCTTTTTGGGGGCATCATGTGGGTGTATGCGCAGATCATATCAAATATGTGTTGTCCTAAGTCAAGCTTTGTCCCCCTATATATGGCATAGTAGGAGCGGAGATACCAGATGGAGACAATGGTAAGACCGGTGGAGGGGAACAGACTGCCCGACTCCCACTTGTACATGTATCAGGTGTCCATCTGTAAATCTCGATTTTTGCATTGGGGAAGGATGATATCAAGAGTATTGTGCAAATGAGGTCTGAGAGCCACCCATTGAAGTACCTCGGAGTTGGGAAATAATTTCGAAGGTGTCAAGCCGAAGTCCATGGCCCCCATGCTATTAATGGTCAATTAGTTCTCTATTTTGATTTTGGAGAATCTGATTCGTTTCCCTATAAACCTCGTATGATGATAATCGGGGGAGTCCTCATCGCCAATCTCTGTATTAAATTGTGTATAGAACTTGAACACAAGTGGTGGGTTTCCGCTTGGCAAATCACTGGCATATTTTATCCATCCAAACTCAACAAAGCAGGCCAGAAGGGTCGAGTTACAATGACTATACTGGCATCCCGCATGTCTTGGAAATCTTACGGGTAGAACAACCGTTCTTTGATGCACTGTTTTGATTGTACTTTTTCTTTACAGGGTCTGGATATGGCTACTTGCTTCCCTTTTTTCTTTGGCAGAGCCATAGAGTATCCTACACGAAGAATGAGTAATATCAATAGATAGATATGACATATCGCGAATAAAAGAGGAATTAAAGTTGTTAAGTGCATTTTTATCCTCTTTTATGCCTTAAACTAGCAATATTTGGAGTATCTTGAGCAAATATCTACTGATTCATACATATTTTGTGTTTAAATAGGTTAACATCCAAGTTTGAGGCCAAAAATCACAAAGGAATGAAAACTATGTTGAAATTGGAATTTTGGGGACCATTTTGTCACTTTTGAAAAGTTGCGGACCTGCTGTGCAAATTAACCCAGGGACCAGATTACAGAAGTTTAAAAGTTGAAGGACCTCACGTGCAATTCTTGAAGGACCTATTTGAAAGAAATCTTAAAATTTGGGGACAAATTGTTTGGCATTGAAAGATAGAGGACTTGATGGAAATTATACCAAAGGACCAAGCTGCAAGACAATTCCCCAGCCAACCACGCGTTCACGTGGCTCGAACTAGGTGGCACACGCGAACCATCGCTCGAAACCAGGCAGAACCAAATGGCTCGTGGAATATCTGAGCCGCGCGATCGAGCGTATTACGGCAGGGCAATCGTGCGGATATTGGGCGAGTTCTGGTTAACTCGGTCGGCCTGGTTCGGCCCATATCGCTGTTATACGCAGATTTTGGCTTTTTTTTTTTTGGTTTTTGAGTGCTTTTTGGGAAATTATAAATTCCAAAACATGAATTTTAACTAGGGTAAGTAAGTTTTGTGCCTTTTTTCAATTTTTCTTTTATTTTTCTCTCAATTTTTACACTTTTAATGCAATGTTAAGTTATAGTTTTTATGTTTTAGTAAAATTCTTCTACATTTAAGTTTCTTATTGTTGTTTAAGCTTTTGATTATTTTTATTTCCTCACATTTCCACCAAGAATTCCATATACTTTTAGTGCATTTAATGTTTTGTACTTGGGTTGGTGAAGCTATTAATGGTTAATGGAGAAATTTGATTCAAAGTGAAGAGAACTTTGAGCTTCCATTTCAAGAGCTTAACTAGAGGGGAGTTCTATTTATTATGTTGTTTTTAATACTTTATTTAGTATGTTATTGAAATGACTGTGTTAGTTGTTAAATTGCGTTGTTATTTTATTATGGGTTAATTTTATTGTGTTGGAACGTTTGACTAGTTTAGTTTTATTTAAGCATTTTAGGTTGCTTATAGATTATGAATATTTATGTTTATGTTTTCATGAATAGGAATATTGTTTTATATTTATGTAATCTTCAAATGTTGTTAATAATTTGTATTGTCATTGCAAGTTATTACATATTTTAGGTTAAATTTTAAATTTTCCATGTGATTTGGTTAATTAATTAACTAATACTAATTTATTCTTTTGAAAGAAGAAATTAGTGTAGTTAAGAAAAATATACCTTTTTCATGTTATTTAAATCTCTTGCATCACCAAGTCTATGTTGTCATCATTTTACTTAGGATAATTGGTTTTTATTGTAATATTTACATTGTTGCTTATTTTGCTTTGGTTAATTAGTCTCATATTATTATGTCTTTAATTATGTCGCTTAGTTACGAACTCACCATCAAACTAAACTTTTGTGTTACTTGACTTTTCTTTTAAAATGAAATCAATAAGTTTAGTTGCAAATCAAACAGTCCTCGTGGGTACAACAACCTCTCATTACTTTACTACTTGAATGTGAACTGTGTACTTGTGGTACACATTTTTTGCAAACAAAAGAGAAACTCAATCTTCCGGTGGTGCACATATCCATATTCAAAGTGATCACAAATTCATTGGGTTGTGTTCCAAAATGCCAATGTTGGAGTTAAAGAGTCTAACATCATTCAGGAATTTTATCAAACATATGGCATGCTTGTTTGTGTCATGATTTTGTGTTGGAATTGGATGCATTGAAATATACCCATAATCAAATTGGACAATCAACATTAATCCATAAACAACAAAACACTAGAAAAAAATTTGAGAAAATTAATGATCAATGTGCACCATGGGTAGAGCAAATGCAAATCAAGGGTTCAAGAGTTCATACCAAGTTGAATCTTATGAAGAAGATGATGAAATTGGATTACACAATCCTATAATGCTTCACGCATGAAATGTAGTATGAATGGTTGGTTATGGGTGAAATTAGAGAAGGGATTTGTAGGGTTTTGGAACTAGAGAGATGTGAATGAAGTAAGAAGAGGGAGGGGTGGTTTTTGAAACTCGGCCTACAGTTACGACCGTGATAGAATATAATTACAGCCATAACTGTGGCCCTGGTTCAAAAAATGTTTGAGTTAGTTACAGCCATGACAGTATATGGTTACGGTCATAACTAAAGTTCTGGTTCAAAACTGTTTAAGTGAGTTACGGTCATAAATAAGGAGGTTACAGTCATAACTAAAGTTCTATAAAAATTTATGAAGGATGAATTACGGCCATGATCAAAATTCTGTCCCTTTTTTTGTTTAAAAAATTAAAAGTAACAGGGAAAAAAATAAAATAAAGTGAAATAAAAATGGGAGAGTAAAGAAAATTCCCTCTCGGCTGCCTCCCGAGTAACGCCTTTATTTACTGTCGCTGGCTCTATTGAGACTGTGTCGTGATATGATTACTTCTTCTCTCTTGGGTTAGCCAATGTAATAATTTCCAATTTTGTTGTTTGAACCTTTGTAGTACAGCTTGAAGCGGTGTCCATTTACCTTGAACAGCTTATCGATCGTCAAGCTCTTGACTTCGACTGTACCATATGGGAAAACATTAACAACAAAGGGACCAACCCAACGAGAATGAAGCTTATTTGGATGCAGCTTGAGTCGAGGTTGAAAAAGAAGCACTTTATATCCCTCGCTAAAGCTTTTTCGAGAAAAGCGTTGGTCAAGTAATGTTTTAGTCCGGTCTTTATAAGTCATTGCATTCTCATAAGCTTCATTCCAGATCTCTTCCAATTCTTGCAGTTGAAGCTTCCTATGATCCCCGATTGTTCCCCACTCCACATTGCATTGCTTGATGGCCCAGTAGGCTTTGTGTTCTAGTTCCACCGGTAGATAGCATGGTTTTCCAAACACCAGTCGGTATGATGACATCCCAATTGGTGTTTTGTAAGAGGTTCTATATGCCCTTAGAGTGTCATCTAGTCTAATGCTCCAATCCTTTGAGTCTGGCCAGACTATCTTTTCGAGTATAGATTTTATCTCTCTGTTAGAGAGTTCTGCCTACCCACTTGTTTGAGGGTGGTATGCGGTGGATACTCAGTGCAATACTCTGTACTTCTTCAACAAAGACTCGATAGGTCTGTTGTAAAAATGTGTCCCCCTGCTACTGATCACTGATTGGGGTATTCCAAATCTGCTAAAAGTATTAGACTTTACAAACTCTACAACAACTTTAGCATCATTAGTTCAGGTGGCCTTTTCTTTCACCCATTTCGAAATGTAATCCACAACTCAAATAATGTAATTGTAACCAAAATAAGGAGGGAATGATCCCATGAAGTCAATGCCCCAAACATCGTAGATTTTGCATACAATGAGGGGAGTTTGAGGCATTTGATTTCGTTGAGATAAAATACATTTTTCGTTGACACTTGCCACATGATTTACAGAATGTATAAGCATCTTTGAAAAGCGTAGGCCAATAGAAACCACTAGCCAGTTGCTTGTGTGACGTTCTCCTGGGTCTGAAATGTCCTCTACAAGTATATGAATGACAAAATGTGTGGATTGATTGGTACTCGAATTCCGGTACACATCTCCGGATGACTTGATTTGAGCACCTCTTACACAAATATGGATCATCTTAGATATAGTATTTGGCGTCACTTCTCAGCTTGTGTTTCTTTTCCTGTGAAAAACCTACAGGTATTAGTTTAGAAGTCATGTAATTCACTAGGTCTACATACCATGGAGGTTTCGCTTCAATAGCGAATAGACTCTCATCAGGAAAAGCTTCTTACAAGGGTAGGTCTTCTTCAGATCTCACTACCTGGCCGAGATGATTAGCTACGACATTCTCTAATACTGCTTTGTCCTTAATTTCCAAGTTAAACTCTTGTAGCAAGAGTACCCATCAGATGATCCTAGGTTTCGCATCCTTCTTCACGAGCAAGGGCCTCAATGCTGCATATGTGCAAACACAGTAACTTTAGATTCCAACAGATAAGAACGAAATTTTTCTAAAGCAAATACCACAGATAAGAGTTTTTTTTCAGTAGTGGAGTAGTTTGATTGGGCTTTATTCAAAGTCCGTGATGCATAGTAGATCACATGGGCTGCTCTCCCAACTCTAATCCCTAGGACTCCTCTTACAGCATAGTCACTGGAATCACACATTATTTCGAATGGAAGGTCCTAGTTAGGTAGTTGAATAATCGGAAGTGTAGTTTGTTCCTTGAGTTGATCAAATGACTCTTTGCAAAGAACGGTGAACTCAAATGGTATATCCTTTTGCAGCAAATTGCATAATGGTGATGCAATATAAGAAAAGTCTTTTATAAGCTTGCATGTCCTAGAAAAGATTGGATATCCCACACACTGGCAGGGTAAGGCAATGCGGATATGAGATCTACCTTAGATTTATTGACTTCTATTCCCTTGACAGATACTACATGACCTAACTATTCCTTATTTTACCATAAAATAGCATTTTCCCCAATTAAGAACTAGGTTAGTGTCAATGCATCGTTTTAAGATTACTGTCAAGTGATCTAAGCATGCATCAAATGAGTCACCCTACACACTAAAGTCTTCCATGAACACTTCTATGATTTTATCTATGTATTCCGAGAAAATGCTCATCATGCAACGTTGGAATGCAGTGGCGGTATTACACAAACCAAAAGGCACGCGTCTACATGCAAATGTGCCAAAGGACATGTGAATGTGGTTTTTTCTTGATCTTCTAGTGCTATGATAATTTGAAAATACCCGAAAAAACCATCTAAGAAATAATAACTTGAACGACCAGCTAATTTCTCTAACATTTGATCAATAAAGGGGAGGGAATAGTGGTCCTCACGAGTTCCAGCGTTTACCTTTCTGTAGTCAATGCATACCTAGTATCAGGTTTGCACCCTGGTCGGTACAAGCTCTTCTTCCTTGTTTTCAACAATTGTCACTCCAGATTTTTCGAGTACCACTTGCACTGGGCTAACCCATTTACTGTCTGAAATAGGATAAATCATTCCCACTCCCAACAATTTTAGACTCTCTTTCTTCACTACCTCCATTATTGTCAGATTCAATCTTCGCTGAGCTTGACTCAATGGTTGGGCTCCTTCTTCAACCAATATGCTATGCATGCAGACTGATGTGTTGATTCCTTTGATGTTTACAATTGTCCAGTACCCTCAAAACCTGAACTAGATTCTCTTCCTCCACAGTGGTTAGTTTGGATGAAACGATCACGAGGAGCGTTTCTCCATTTCCAAGGAAAACATATTTCAAATGGCTAGATAAGGGTTTAATCTCCAATACAGGTGCCTAGACAATAGAGGATGGAAGTTTATTAGGACGATCTATCAATTGAATGGTTTTGACATTATACCTGCACATGACAGGTTCCAATGAATTCAGAGCTGCTATCCTATTCTACAATTTGTTGCTCATCTCCACCTCTTCATTTTTAATTCATTCCAATGACTCGAAAAGGGCTGTCTCAAGCTCATCCCTGTAATTCAACTCAAACACCTTTTGTACAACCTAATAATAACATTAATATCATAGGCAGTACAAATATCATTTGAGTGTTTCATTGCATCATCAAAAATATTAAATTGCACTACCTCCCCATCAAATTCCATCATTAAAAACCTTTTCTTACGTCAATTATGGTTTTGGATGTCCACAAGAATGGCATTATGAGCAATATAAGAGTAGAATTAGGTGAGTGATCATCATTCACGTCTAACATGTAAAAGTTTGTAGGAAATACTAGACCCCCTACTTGCACTAGAACATCTTCAACCACCCCGTCTGGATATGCATTAGAACAATCAGACAATTGAATGATAACACTAGTTTCAATTAGTTTTTCCAATTTTAATGAAACATATGTAGATCTAGGAATTACATTAATCGATGCTCTTAAGTCTATCAAAGTGTGATCTATTTTAGTGCTGCCTATTTGACAAGATATAGTAAAAAAATCTGGATCCTCACACTTTAGAGGTAATTTCCTTTGAAACAGTGCAGACATGGTTTCTCCCATCCACACCTTCTCATTCACCTTCAATTTTCTTTTATTGGTACACGAATCCTTCAAGAAATTTTGTGTAACTTGGGATTTGCTTGATTGCATCCAAGAGAAAGATGTTCAACTCTACCTTCCTGAATGTCTCCAACGTCTCCTTTTCCTTGTCTTCCCTGTTTACCTTAGCTAATATGCTTAGAAAAGGGGGTGGGGTTGATTTAGCAATCAAAATAGAGTTGGATTTACCCGAGGAGTTTTTGAAGTGGGATCCTTCTTTTCAATTTCTCTTTCTTCTTCTTCTTCTTCTTCTTCTTCTTCTTCTTCTTCTTCTTCTTCTTCTTCTTCTTCTTTTATGGGATGTTCCATTCATAAACTTTCAATCTCTTTTTCACCCCCATAGAATCATGGCACTTACATTTTTTGGATTTACCTCAGGTTGACATGGTCATTTGCCTCCAGATTGTGCCTTCAATTTGTTAATGGTTGTAGACATGTGGCTCATCTAGTTCTCCAAATTCTAAATGCTGGACTTGTCATCTTTTTGAAATTGCAACATGGTAGAGGCCAAGGTTTTAACCATATCTTCAAGAGATACACCTGAATTTTGGGGTTTTTTGCTGATATTTCACCTAAGGTTGGAAGTTCTCTTGCTGTTGAAATTTCTCTTGAGGTTTGTTAGGGATGAAACCCATGGACTTGTAAGCTCCATAACTTAGGTTGAGGTGATCCCTCCATCATGGGTTATAAGTATTAGAGTCGGGTTGCACTACTTTCTGGAAAGGGAAACCTCATGCAATGTTTGCCTGTTCACTATTTTCCTCTTGTAACACTAGGCAAGTGTCCATTAGATGTCCAAAATTTACACATATTCCCCATGCCTCGACTTGTGAGTTCCCTACAACAAGTTGTTTCATAAGATCTATTAGTTCAGAGAGTTTATTTTCAATATTGGAACCAGTTATCTCATTCACGAGCTAAACTTGCATATCCCTGTTTGAATTAAACTGTCGAGAGTTCTCAGCCTACTAGAAATTAGGGTCGTTGCCTTGTCTAGCATTTTATCCATTAAGGCACCTCCACTAGTAGCGTCTATCATTCTCCTATCCAATGGGGATAATCCTTCCTAGAAGTACTGCATCAGGAGTTGTTTGGTGATTTGGTGGTGTGGGAAACTTGAAATAAGTTACTTGAAATGCTCCCAATATTCATATAATGTCACGCCACTATTCTGGCGTACTCCATAGATTTTCTTCCTAATGGTACTAGCTCTAGATGCAGGGAAGTATTTTTCTAAGAAAATCTTCTTCATATCTTTTCAGGTGGTGACTGTTCCAGATGAAAAACAATAAAGCCAGTCTGTAGCGACATCTTTCAGCCAAAACAGGAAAGCTCTCATCTTGAGCTCAAAAGTCTTGACTTCTTCCATTTCCGAAAAGAGGACGCACAATGTTTGATGAGCGACATCCGGAGTAGCTAGTTGCGTGAGAGTCCTATTATTATTTGCGGCTGCCATTGGGTGTTGTGTTGCTCTTCTTTGCCATCGAAGAATTCTCTTGACCTCTGGATCAAAATTAAAATACACACTATTAGTTGATCAAATATTACGCATACAAGCAAAGAAATAAACAAGCAATGTTTTGTTGAAAATAGAGAAATAGAGATAAAATAAATTAAATGCAGAAAGATAAAATTCTAGTTAATTAAACAACTAAATTGGTTAAGCGTTCCCTGGCAACAGTGCTAAAAATTTGATGCATGTCGTAATACACTAAAATTTAATTATTTCCTTAAATATGACTTAATAATGTAGTAGCAAGAGCAAGAGTTGAACCCACGAGTAGTGAATCTATTTAGTTGCCTAAGAAATTAGAATAGAATCAGGTTGTTTGGCTTTGCTTGAATAAAAACTATGTATAAAATAACAAGTAAATATGTTTAAAGAATTAATTTAAGAAAAGATCTCGTTCTCGGGTTCAGTTGTGTCCTCAATTATTGTTATACTTTCCCTTGCAATGTGTTTCTATCCCTTGTTCAATTTATCAATCTTGAATAATCAACAAACTCTGATTATATAAATTTTCCCTTATGTGTATTGAATCAAAACAATCTCTTTGATTCAATTCTAGCCAATGAATAATCCTAAACAAGCTCTTTGATTCAATACAAGACTAGCATGAAAAATGAGAAGAATAGATTAAATTGGATTGTTAATTTCAAAAATTCGAATTAATCAAACCCAAGTTGGATTATTACGAAATCTGCATGAGATTTATTTGCTACTTTGAATCAAAATCTAATGACAATTACGGATCAAAGATCTAAACATAGCATATGCATGAATTTAAAGATTAAAAAATTCAATTCATCAAATCAAATCTATTAATAAAATAAACTCAATTGAATATTCAAAACATAGTAATTCAATAACTGAAAGGAATTGGATAGATACAACATTACTCGTTTGTAAGAAAAGAAAATAACAAAATTGTTTTGACACAACTTCCCCCTCAAACAAGATAAGGAATTCTAACCGAGCATGGTTATGGTGAAATCTTAAATTGATTCTTGAATTCACCTTCTAGTCGATTCCTCTTTGCTTGAAAATATCCCAAGAATCTTCTCTATTCAAACCTCTCTTTTTTCTCTAACCACTTTTCTGTGCTTATTTTCTTCTTTTATATGCCTAAAATTGCGCCTTAAGAGTCCCAAAAAGAATTTCCAAAGATAGACTCCCAATCAAATTAGGAAAGATTCTGCACGTAAGTTACGGCTGTAAGAGAAGTAGTTACGACCATAACTAAAGTTCTAAAATTTTATTCCTCTCGAGAATGACTTACGGCCATAACAGACTACACTTATGGCTGTAAGTTATTTACAGCTTTGATCCCCGGATCTCGACTTCTAGTACTTTTTGGTCATTTTCATTTCTTTTCGTTCTTTGTGATCCTATACAGCACAATACACAAAAACACAGTAAATGATACTTTAAAAAATGAAACAAGCAACAAAACAGGACAGTAAGTGAATTATACAAGTGCTATTAAAGCACTCATCATATACTACACTCCAACCAACTTCCAATTTCATTAAACCAAGAAGCTTGGAATCGTCTAAATTGGGATGCTCTGAACTGTCATCTTGGGAATTCATCTTTGAAGGTTGACAAGCACCCTTTTGCAAATATAATCTTCGAAATTGATCAGGGATATTAATATTGTAATTCAAAATTCGAACTCTTAATCAAGGGTCGGTGGGAAGTTGTGTAGGATCAACAACCACTCTATTTCCATGATCGGTAGGAAGTTGTGTAGGATCAATATCCACTCTATTTCCATGATCAGTGGAAAGTTATGTAACATCAACATTAGAGATGGCAATGGGTCGGGCTTTCCAAACCCATAACCTATCTACTAAATATTTACAACCTCTATACCCTACCCATATACCCATTACGGTTCGAGTGTGAGTCGGGGGTGGGTTGGAGGCGGGTATGCTTATATACCCGTTTGAAACCCATTACTAATTATTTATTTATTTTATTATTTTTTAAGGGTTGTAAATAGATTATAAGTTAGAGGGGCTCCATATTAACTTTGATCTGTTAAATGTTGGACTTCACTTGAATTTGGCTTGAAAAAAGCTTGTTTTAGGTTGAAACTAAACATGCAAATTCGAACAATTTTCTTAGACATTAACAAAGTCAGTAGTTTAAACATATTAAGGTTTAGACGTTAATAATGTCAATATATATTTAAGTTTTATTTTTTTTAATTATTAGGAAAATTAATGGGTATGCGGGTCGGGTATGGGTATTGTAGTAAAACACACACCCGACCTATACTCTTGTCAGGTTTTAATGTTTACATCCATACCCTACCCACGAACCCATTTGGTCGGCTAATCCCTGCCCATTTATGTCGAGTCTCCAACGGGTATTGGGTTCGTAGGTATTATCGTCATCCCAACATCCACTCTATTTGAAGCCCGCTCATCAAGATTTTCTTCAACTACAAATTTTCTTTCAAAGAATCTGTCTAAGGATGACATAATTTTTCCTATAAAATAAACAAGTTATAATTAGAGACTCGTAAATGAACTTCACAAACCACAAATTAAATCATGACGTGATCCAAAATAGGCATCGAAAGGAGAAGTCGAGCCATTGGCGATACGACATTGATATATGCGAGAAACGGAGCAAGTTCCATATTGGGCCCGAATAAAGGATCAAGCCGGGTCAAATTGTTTCAAATGGACAAAGATTGGAGTTGCCGGGAAACCCACGCGACCGTGTGGTTAAAAGGTGGCAAGATCGCGTGATGACATCAAAAAGAGACCCGAGAGTTTAAGGGTTAACCATGCGATCTCTCAGGTTGTAACCACGCGATTGCGCAGTTCAAGTGAAACAGAATTTTCGCGTTTTTTACTTAATTTATGTTTTAATTATTTATTTTCGTATTCTGAACCCTAATTGCGGCTAGGGCTAGGTTAGGGGCGTTTTACATTATATTATCTTGTTTTTCATTACTGAACATCAGTTTTGAGATTATTGAATTTGAGTTGAGAGAGTTTTCTCCAATTGAAAGGTTGAGGAGTCCATTTTGTGTTCTTCGAGAACAAATCCAACTTATCAAATATTGTGAAATATGGCGTTGAACTTATCAAATATTCGCGAGAATATTTGTGGCGTTTCCAATTAGAATCTTATCAAGGAAACTGACAATTCCTTGTGGTGTTTCGAAAACCTCGGTTCTTTGATCCGCATTGTCATTATTGCGTCGTGATTGTTGGGTCCAGGTCCTATCGTCAATTTTATCTTTTCCAGTTATTTTATTTTCTTGTTTTCTTGTAGTTGGCTGAATCTAGATCTTTCCTATTGTTGTGTTGTTTATTCCGCGTTTCCATCGTGTTCCCCGATTGGGTTCGCGTCATCTGGTATCAGAGCTTGGATCTAGATTCAGTTCTTGGTATTTCTTGAATTTTTTTGATTTTTTTCGTGTACTTCGCGTTCTTCGTGTTAGTCATAATTTTCTTTAGTTTGATCCATAAGAGTCGGTCCCAAAAATTCAAAAGTGTTTCTCTTCTTCGTTTTTCGTCCAAATCAAGTTCCGTTTTTCTGCCATACTCGTAGTTCAATTCTCTAGCAGATTAAAAAAAAATCGAAAATTCCCAAATATTTCCTAGATATTCTGAATTTGTGTCAATTTCCATATTTTCTTGTTCTTACTCGTGTCCTATCATATCCTACCCTTGATTGAGTTCTTGGATTGTTTTTTTTTTTGGAAGTGCTTGGAAGGGGATTTTGAGTGATACAAAAGTGATAAATTTTCTGAGAAAATTTTATTTCTTTTTCTTGTTCTTAATTATGTCTCGCAAGGAAAAATCATCATCAATGGGTGACAACAAACGACCCGAAAGTGGGAATAGGATATTGGAGCAGGGTGTTGAATTGTTGGCAGCGATTGTAGCGCCCCGAGTTCCGTATACCCGATTCACTACGTCATTTTCTGTCTAAATTTTTCGAATAATATTTTTGCGGAAGAAATAATTGAAATTCATTTTTTTGCAACATTAAATAAACTGTAATGGCCGATAAAATTGAAAACATTTATGAAACCATTTGAAATAGTAAATCGAACCATTAATATTGTAAAGAAATTGCCAATGTCATAATTTCTCAATAAATGAACTTCTCTAAATTATTCGATTGTTTGGAAAATACGGAAACCATTAACGTCAAACTTTCTACCGTTTAACGATTATTGCCACCATCATTCATCGCTCGCCACCGTCTCCGAAATCTGCAAAACTGTTAAAAAGTAGGGTGAGCATTTCATGGGGGAAATACTCAGTAGACTCATCGCAAATTAATTTAATTTATAAGATGATTAAACACATAAATCTCGGCTCTTTATAAAACGGGCATTGATAGAGCTTCTTTATAAAACGGCTCTTGATAAAACTCATATTGTGCATTACAGCACGGGACATATTTTGCAAATCATAGGCTCTTTGAAAATAGCTCTTTGAAAACAGCTCTTTGAAAACCATATACTTATAAAAACATTTTAATTATGCCAAGCATAATTTCTTTTGAAAGCATAACATAAGATAGGATTGAAATCCTCGTAAACATAGGGAGACACAAGAATTTTACCGAACTTAGGTGGCAAGAATTCTTATGCAGTAAAATCATAATAACAGTAAGTTTTCATCATAACATAGGATAAGATCGAAATCCTCATAAACATAAGAATTTTACCGAACTTCGGTGGCAAGAATTCTTATGTAGTAAGTATACCAAGCATAATTTTCTGAAATTCATAGGGATCAATTGCATCATAACATAAGATAGGATCGAAATCCTCATAAACATATGCGACAGGAATTTTACCGAACTTAGGTGGCAAATCCTCATAAACATATGGAAACATAGGAATTTTACCGAACTTCGTGGCAAATCCTCATAAACATAGGAGACACAAGAATGTTACCGAACTTCGTGGCAAGAATTCTTATGTGTAGCGCTACTAAAACTCCTGTCCCCTTAACATATCATAACTTATCATATGGGACCCATAACAATCTTGGTAGATTGATTTCATAGCAATGATCCAAAAAAACATTTTCGTGAAGTATAGGGTATACTTACTTTTCGTAAAAACATAAAGTATATTTTCTTTTCATAAAAACATATTTACTTTTCATAAGGTATATTTACCTTTCATAAAATATACTTGCTTTTCTTAAAAATTGACTTTCACAAGTCACATGACATTCATATGAAATCATAATTTAAATCAATTAATAAGTGCGAGTCTACCTCAAATCCGACGAGTGCAAAGTTGAGCGGGAATGACTTCAATTTCTTTAAATTCTCCGTACGCTTCGTCTTAGCCAATAAGTCACTTTAGTCTATCGAATATATAGTTCAAAATGATAAATTATAATTTGAGGACTAAAATTGATGTTTTGAAAGTTGAGGGACTAAAATGAATACTTTTGAAAGTTCAGGGACTAAAATAGATACTTTGAAAGTTGAGGGACTAAAATGAATACTTTTGAAAGTTCAGGGACTAAAATAGATACTTTGAAAGTTGAGGGATTAAATGAATACTTTTGATAGTTGAGGGACTAAAATGAATACTTTTAAAACTTGGGCTTAAAATCAAATTAATAAAATCAGCAGGGACTGAAATAATAGATTTTGAAAATGAAAGGGCTGATATTGATAAGTTTAAAACTAAAAGGACTGAACTAAAACATTTTCAAACTTGAGGACTAATTTGCAAATTCTGAAAAGTTAAAATATATTCTCAGATCTATTTTCTCTCTCTCTTTCCTCACAACACACTCTCTCTCTCGACATTACTCTCTCAACCCTATTCACTCATCTGCAGCGACGGGGAGGAAGTGACGGAAGTACTACCGGTGCCAAAACTGGGATTTCGCCAGCGCAGGGTGGTTGTAAGAGGCTGTCAAGGAGGGGTCTTAGTTATGTGAACGTTTGGTGCGAGTATAGGTGTGAATCCGATGATTAAATCGCGGCTGAAAGTGGCGATTTGGGCTGCGAAGTACTTGGGTTGCGATTTGTGAGGTGAACAGAGGCGGTGGTGGAAAATTTGAGAAATCCGATGGTGGAGGTTGCGGTGAACTTGAGGTAGTTGGGGCGGTTCAGGCGATGAGTGCCGAGGGTGTTGATGGCGGCCGTGACTGAGGACTGCAGTGGTTCAGCTGATGATGAAGGTGGTGAGTTGGAGGTGGCTGTTGGTTGGGCAGTGGTGAAATTGATGGTTTGGAATGGTGCAGCCGGTGGTGATTCTGGTTCAGCTTGGTAGTTTTGGTTTAATTTGGTGATAGTGAAAATGGTGCAGTGTGATCCGGTTCTTAATTCCGGTATTGCAGTTGATGCAGCATAATGCAGTTTGGTGATGATGAATTCTATGTTGTTTGCTCGCTGTATTCAGAACTCTGTTTTTGGTGGCTGAAATAAATATTGTGGGATTGAGGTAAGTGGAATTGGTGGTCCAGCAATGAAGGTGAAGGTAGCTTTCGGCTAAAGATAAAGTGGTGCTGAGGATGATGATGTTTGGGGAATATGAGGATGATGATGTTTGGGGAATATTAGTTGTAAAGGTGAAGAGAAAAAAAAAAAAAAACGTGAATGTGATTAGCTTTAGATTAAATAAGATTAGTTTAGGATAATTAACTAAAAATTTGACTAACTTCGATCAAGATAGTATTTGAAACAGATATGTTTTTGGACTGAAAATACATTTGAGAATAAATAAATTTTGAGATAAAATCGAATTACGTATTTGGACTTGAAATAATTTGAATAAGGAAAATTGAGATATTTTAATAAATTTGGAATTCAAAATGATTTTGAAAATAATACTTTGAATAAATAATTAAAATAATATAATTTTAGAAATTCGGATTTTAATTTAAAATCGAGCAAATTCGATATTTCTTGACTTGGCTAGACGAATCCGTCGCGGCGTTAACTTCAAAATAATGGGTGAAATAGTAGCGACACAATTTTCTAAATATTAAAATAATTATTAATTGCGTAAAAATCTTGGTCGCTACAATCTTACCCCCTTAAAATAATTTCGTCCTCGAAATTAAACTTACTTGATCTTATAATTTCTGAATACTTAATCAGAATCTCTTCTTCTTTCTCTTATGTAGCATCATTGCTACCAAATTTAACCCAACCATATTTAACCCACTGGACTTTGACTAAATGCATCACTTTGTTTTCTCAAGAACATGGACTTTTCTATAGACATATGTGTCTACTCAAAAATTCTTCTGAATCATAAGTGACTGAAAGTTCACTATTCTTTGAATTCCATTATTATGAACCAAAAACAACATAACTTATTCATAGATGATCAACTTATTTCATAATCTCAATACATTATCATCTTCAATTATCATCATCATATCATTCCTTACAATTTTTTATTGTACCTTTATATTCAACTAACCTTACGTTCATCATCATTATCTCACATAATCCCAAACAACATCATGTCTCTTTACTAATTTATGTAATTCCATAAAAAAAATCTCTTCAAGTTTCCATAAATCTATACTGATATATAAAACCATAATAATTTATCATCTCTAAACTTCTTATCATCGAATATTCCCAAAATAATCAAAGAATTACCTGAATATTCTCTCTACGTAATATACCCAAACATATCAACATAATATCATCAACTTATCTTTCCAATATTTGTAACCCAAAGTTCAGTAAACAAATATCTTCCAAATAACTAAGATTCTTTACTTAAATGTCACCACATATCCTGCAAAGTATTTCTTTCACTTGTATATACGTATGAATTCTGATTCAATACGGTACTCATTTTACTTTCCACGTATCATCACACTATACCATGATTATCATTATTAAAACAAAATATCAGTACCCATAATCCAAGAAAATATTCCAAATCTCCAATCAAATCTCCTTTATCAATATAATAAACGGCGCATAAACTCTGTCTCCTCTTTTCATTATTCTAATCCTGCGCTTTCTTGCTGGTCACAACATCACGCGGATTCACTCAGATCCTTTACGCTTTTAAATAGTTCATGCTGGGAAGATGTTAGATTCATCAAACAATGGATATCATCCTTTCTAACATTCGCAAGTATTATTCCAATCTTCCTATGAATGATCTGAGAAAGATCTATAGAATAAGACTCGAAAGGTTGAGGCTGCTGGTGGCTCATGGTATTCCAGAAGATGTTCGCTGGTTGATCGAAGCAAAGGTTCGACTATCTGGTGAATTACCATCAACATTTCCAAAGCACATGCCTGGTTTAGGCAAAAGCACGTTTGCAAAGAAACGAAGAGCAAAAAGACTGGGTGGTTGCTACAAATGTGCTCGTTGGAACTGTAATACTCGTTGCAAATCAGTAGGATATTCTTCTACTAATCGGGATGATAAAATCGAATTCATAAAGGGTGGACTGAGTAAGGAGTCTTTGGATGATATTCGACTGACTCTTGAGACGCACCCAAGTGGTTATGTGCAACGTGAACTTCTCTCCTTATACGCTCAGTTTAACGAGGACAAAAATCGTTATAGTCTCCAAAATATAATAGCAAAAGATCCTGTTTGCCAGTCTGTTTTACAAAATGAGGCTTCTGGCAGTTCAGCAATGATATAAGGTAAATCTTTTGATATGCTTTTAAAATATTTTGCTGTTTTCTTTAACGCGTTTTGGAAATAAAAAATATTTTTCCTTTCTCGAGTTTTGATAAAGCTGGAAATAAATATATTTTCCTTTTTTCGAGGTTTGATAAAGCTGAAAATAAATCACCGAAAGGTGATATCTTTGATAAAATAGTCAAAAGTTGGCCGATTTTGTCAAAAAGTGAATCTTTACTTTTTTCAGAATCAATCAAAAACAGTAAATTTTTCCGGCTTTAAATAGCCAAACATATTTCATAGTTCAGGCATCCCAAAATCACATCTTCTTCGTAAGTTTTCCCTTCTTTTCTATCAAAGATGGAAGCACCAAAACTTCGACAGATCAAAACTATTTGTGTATTTTGTGGATCAAAAGTAGGGAAAGGCTTCGGTTATCTAGAAGCGGCTGTAGATCTTGGAAAGAAACTGGGGGAAAAAGGTATCACTCTTGTATATGGGGGTGGTAGCAGTGGTCTAATGGGTTGTGTTTCTCAATCTGCTCTTGCAGAGAAATCAAAAGTAATCGGTGTCATACCTGTCCCTTTGGTAGATGTTGCAGGCAAAACACGAGGGCATGAAGTTCAAACATTATCCATCCATGAACGCATAACTTGTATGCTATATGGTTTTGATGCCTTTATAGCCCTGCCCGGAGGTTTTGGTACCTTAGAAGAAATCTTTAACATTACCTCGTGGGCTCAACTAGATCTCCATACTAAGCCTATTGGGCTTCTGAATGTTAACAATTTCTTTGATGGTTTGTTAACCTTTCTTGATTATGCTGTGGAACAGGAATTCATCTCTCCATTTTCCAGAAGGCTTCTTATTTCCGCTCCTACTATTGATGAACTACTGGATAAGCTGCAGTCATATATCTCAATACAAGATCCAGCAGGAGTTAAGATAGATTGGTCACAAGGAAGGGGAATCAAGCGAAAATGGAGTCCGGTTAATGTAAATTTAACTCTGTGAATCTTAGAATAGGTGGGGGTAGAGTACGGAGTATTCTCACTCTCGAGACACCCCTCCATTTACTAGGATTTCCTTAATGTTTAAATCTTGTGTGTACCTCAAAGGTTCCAGGTGGTAGATTACGGAGTATTCTTACTCTCGAAACACACCTCTTTGAAGGTTTCTTTATTTCCTCAAAAGATCAGAGGTGGTAGGATACGGCTACTCCGGAAACACATCTCTCATTTTGAGGATCTTTCCATGTTTCTCTCGTTTGCTTTTGTGTGTTTCATGTATTTCCTTTCCAGTGTGACTCTTGTGTGTTCTCCTTATGAGAAAAAAAATAAAATCTCTGCTATCATCTACTAAATCTCGTTTGTGATGTAAATGAACTTGCATGTATAACCTTATTTCCTTTAATGGATGCTTATCATCTCATGCTCTTAATTCCAAATGATAAAATTCTGGACAGAGTCTCCCTTGTAATTTGAACTTATCCAAACCATAAGCATACTTCATAACTCACAATAATAAATAACTCCACATTTGATCACAACGATCTAAAAATATTGAAAACGATTCCAACACTTCAATATCATCAAAATATCCCATAATTCAATTCATAATTCCTCAACATAGAAATTTCAAATCATACTTTTCAATATCATAATATCACTTATAATCTTAACATATAATCAAATTCTTTCCGTTGACTTCTCTTACTTAGTGCCATGTCTAAAATCAATTATGCAAAGTCCATCTAGGGTTCATCATTTCTAACTCGAGGACAAAAATTATTTAAAAATCATTCTTAAATCATATTATTCCCATTATGCTCAACACTCGTTTTCTTTCTTAAAAATTTTTCTCATAATCATACATTAAAGCATATAAGTTATGACAAAGCATAACAACATCATTATTTTCGAAGAAATACATTCTTATTTCTCATAAATCATAAGTATCCGAAATACTCTTCATTCTTTCTCATAAATCAATAAAATGAGTATTCGAAATACTGAAATAACTTTAAACATCATAAACTTCTTTACCTCGGAGTTGGTGGAACGAATGATGGCAGTGGCAATCTTCATCAATAAAATTTTATAATGGAAAATATTTCTTGAAAATTCTTTTTGAAATTTTTTCAGTCTACAGAAACGCAGACTAGCTCCGATACCAACTTGTAGCGCCCCGAGTTCCGTATACCCGATTCACTACGTCATTTTCTGTCTAAATTTTTCGAATAATATTTTTGCGGAAGAAATAATTGAAATTCATTTTTTTGCAACATTAAATAAACTGTAATGGCCGATAAAATTGAAAACATTTATGAAACCATTTGAAATAGTAAATCGAACCATTAATATTGTAAAGAAATTGCCAATGTCATAATTTCTCAATAAATGAACTTCTCTAAATTATTCGATTGTTTGGAAAATACGGAAACCATTAACGTCAAACTTTCTACCGTTTAACGATTATTGCCACCATCATTCATCGCTCGCCACCGTCTCCGAAATCTGCAAAACTGTTAAAAAGTAGGGTGAGCATTTCATGGGGGAAATACTCAGTAGACTCATCGCAAATTAATTTAATTTATAAGATGATTAAACACATAAATCCCGGCTCTTTATAAAACGGGCATTGATAGAGCTTCTTTATAAAACGGCTCTTGATAAAACTCATATTGTGCATTACAGCACGGGACATATTTTGCAAATCATAGGCTCTTTGAAAATAGCTCTTTGAAAACAGCTCTTTGAAAACCATATACTTATAAAAACATTTTAATTATGCCAAGCATAATTTCTTTTGAAAGCATAACATAAGATAGGATTGAAATCCTCATAAACATAGGGAGACACAAGGAATTTTACCGAACTTAGGTGGCAAGAATTCTTAAATAGTAAAATCATAATAACAGTAAGTTTTCATCATAACATAGGATAAGATCGAAATCCTCATAAACATAAGAATTTTACCGAACTTCGGTGGCAAGAATTCTTATGTAGTAAGTATACCAAGCATAATTTTCTGAAATTCATAGGGATCAATTGCATCATAACATAAGATAGGATCGAAATCCTCATAAACATATGCGACAGGAATTTTACCGAACTTAGGTGGCAAATCCTCATAAACATATGGAAACATAGGAATTTTACCGAACTTCGTGGCAAATCCTCATAAACATAGGAGACACAAGAATGTTACCGAACTTCGTGGCAAGAATTCTTATGTGTAGCGCTACTAAAACTCCTGTCCCCTTAACATATCATAACTTATCATATGGGACCCATAACAATCTTGGTAGATTGATTTCATAACAATGATCCAAAAAAACATTTTCGTGAAGCATAGGGTATACTTACTTTTCGTAAAAACATAAAGTATATTTTCTTTTCATAAAAACATATTTACTTTTCATAAGGTATATTTACCTTTCATAAAATATACTTGCTTTTCTTAAAAATTGACTTTCACAAGTCACATGACATTCATATGAAATCATAGTTTAAATCAATTAATAAGTGCGAGTCTACCTCAAATCCGACGAGTGCAAAGTTGAGCGGGAATGACTTCAATTTCTTTAAATTCTCCGTACGCTTCGTCTTAGCCAATAAGTCACTTTAGTCTATCGAATATATAGTTCAAAATGATAAATTATAATTTGAGGACTAAAATTGATGTTTTGAAAGTTGAGGGACTAAAATGAATACTTTTGAAAGTTCAGGGACTAAAATAGATACTTTGAAAGTTGAGGGACTAAAATGAATACTTTTGAAAGTTCAGGGACTAAAATAGATACTTTGAAAGTTGAGGGATTAAATGAATACTTTTGATAGTTGAGGGACTAAAATGAATACTTTTAAAACTTGGGCTTAAAATCAAATTAATAAAATCAGCAGGGACTGAAATAATAGATTTTGAAAATGAAAGGGCTGATATTGATAAGTTTAAAACTAAAAGGACTGAACTAAAACATTTTCAAACTTGAGGACTAATTTGCAAATTCTGAAAAGTTAAAATATATTCTCAGATCTATTTTCTCTCTCTCTTTCCTCACAACACACTCTCTCTCTCGACATTACTCTCTCAACCCTATTCACTCATCTGCAGCGACGGGGAGGAAGTGACGGAAGTACTACCGGCGCCAAAACTGGGATTTCGCCAGCGCAGGGTGGTTGTAAGAGGCTGTCAAGGAGGGGTCTTAGTTATGTGAACGTTTGGTGCGAGTATAGGTGTGAATCCGATGATTAAATCGCGGCTGAAAGTGGCGATTTGGGCTGCGAAGTACTTGGGTTGCGATTTGTGAGGTGAACAGAGGCGGTGGTGGAAAATTTGAGAAATCCGATGGTGGAGGTTGCAGTGAACTTGAGGTAGTTGGGGCGGTTCAGGCGATGAGTAACGAGGGTGTTGATGGCGGCCGTGACTGAGGACTGCAGTGGTTCAGCTGATGATGAAGGTGGTGAGTTGGAGGTGGCTGTTGTTGGGCAGTGGTGAAATTGATGGTTTGGAATGGTGCAGCCGGTGGTGATTCTGGTTCAGCTTGGTAGTTTTGGTTTGATTTGGTGATAGTGAAAATGGTGCAGTGTGATCCGGTTCTTAATTCCGGTATTGCAGTTGAGGCAGCATAATGCAGTTTGGTGATGATGAATTCTATGTTGTTTGCTCGCTGTATTCAGAACTCTGTTTTTGGTGGCTGAAATAAATATTGTGGGATTGAGGTAAGTGGAATTGGTGGTCCAGCAATGAAGGTGAAGGTAGCTTTCGGCTAAAGATAAAGTGGTGCTGAGGATGATGATGTTTGGGGAATATGAGGATGATGATGTTTGGGGAATATTAGTTGTAAAGGTGAAGAGAAAAAAAAAAAAAAAAAAAAAAAAAAACGTGAATGTGATTAGCTTTAGATTAAATAAGATTAGTTTAGGATAATTAACTAAAAATTTGACTAACTTCGATCAAGATAGTATTTGAAACAGATATGTTTTTGGACTGAAAATACATTTGAGAATAAATAAATTTTGAGATAAAATCGAATTACGTATTTGGACTTGAAATAATTTGAATAAGGAAAATTGAGATATTTTAATAAATTTGGAATTCAAAATGATTTTGAAAATAATACTTTGAATAAATAATTAAAATAATATAATTTTAGAAATTCGGATTTTAATTTAAAATCGAACAAATTCGATATTTCTTGACTTGGCTAGACGAATCCGTCGCGGTGTTAACTTCAAAATAATGGGTGAAATAGTAGCGACACAATTTTCTAAATATTAAAATAATTATTAATTGCGTAAAAATCTTGGTCGCTACAGCGATGCGGGTAAAATTTAAGAAGATAATGGCTAGGATGGATGAAAGAGATGTCTCCATTGCCCAATTGAAAAGGGAGCGACCTCAATCAGATTCTAGAACTAGAAAGGATAGGAGGCGAGAATCTCATACTAGGGGTGGCAATGGGGTTGATGAAAGGTCATTAAAGAGAAAGGAGGAACCAACACCGAAAGGTAAATATCACTTTGATTCAAAACCTCTTAAGGATAAAAATGTTAAGTGTTTTAAATGTTTGGAATAGGGTCACATTGCACTTGATTGTCCACGTAAAAAGGTTTGGTGTGATAGTGAAAAGTTGAAAAATGTTGTGGTGGATGAGTCACTTAATGATCGGCATGCTCGTAGCGTTAGGTGTAAGGTGAGTGTTTTAGATAATGTGGATGGGTAGAGGGATAATATTTTTCGGACTCGATGCATCGTGATTGATAAAGTGTGTAGCATGGTGATTGACCGGGGGGGTTGTACTAATGTAGTTAGTACAATGTTGGTGGAAAAATTAGGCTTACCTTTAACGAAACATCCAACACCTTATAAATTACAATGGTTGACTGAGTCAGGGGAGGTTAAGGTGAAGAGACAAGCCATGGTGTCATTTTCTTTTGGTGGATATTTGAATGAGGTAATTTGTGACGTGGTTCCTATGCAAATTAGTCGCATATTCTTGGGGAGACCTTGGCAACATGAAAGGACTGTGCTACATGATAGATATACGAATAGATATAGTCTGGTAAAAGGGGGGAAAAGTTTACTCTAATGCCACTATCTCCAACTACAGCCCTGGAAGACCAATTTTCAGGGAAAAAATAAGAGTTGATACCGCGACCTCAGAAAAAAGAGAGGGAGTGGAAATTATAAAAAAGAGAGTTGAGGCCACAACCTCAAAAAAATGAGAGGGAGTGAAAAATAAAGAAAAGAGGGTTGGGGATAAAACCTCAGAAAAGGAGAGATTGAGCGCAGAAAGCAAAATAAAAGAGAGTCTACCACAAAAATGAGTCTATTTGCACTTATTCACGCTAACACACCCCTCCCCAGTTCTACTAAATCTATTTTGCAGGTGCCTAAGTCCAACTATGATCTTAAGACAAGGACGAAATCCATTGACACAAAAGAACAGCCCAAAAGGTCGAGAAAGTTGGAAGAGAGAAAGAAGCAGCCCAAAAGGTTGAAAGAAAGCACGAGGCATAAGCATGATCATCAAGCCCACAATAGCAGGAGGTGTTTGAAAATCCGACCAGAAATTGATTCGAGGTCGAGTCCTTTTCAAGAAATGGGGGATGATGTGATCCAAAATAGGCATCGAAAGGAGAAGTCGAGCCATTGGCGATACGATAGTGATTTACGTGAGAAACGGAGCAAGTTCCGTGTTGGGCCTGAATCAAGGATCAAGCCGGGCCAAATTGTTTCAAAGGGACAAAGATTGGAGCTTCCGAGAAACCCACACGACCGCGTGGTTAAAAGGTGGCGCGATCGCGCGATGACATCAAAAAGAGACCCGAGAGTTTAAGGGTTAACCACGCGATCGTTCAGGTTGTAACCACGCGATCGCGCAGTTCAAGTGAAACTGAATTTTCGCTTTTTTATTTAATTTATGTTTTAATTATTTATGTTTCGTATTCTGAACCCTAATTGCGGCTAGGGCTAGGTTAGGCGCATTTTACATTATATTATCTTTTTTTTCATTATTGAACATCAGTTTTGAGATTATTGAATTTGAGTTGAGAGAGTTTTCTCCAATTTAAAGGTTGAGGAGTCCCTTTTGTGTTCTTCGAGAACAAATCCAACTTATCAAATATTGTGAAATATTGTGGCATTGAACTTATCAAATATTCGCGAGAATATTTGTGGCGTTTCCAATTAGAATCTTATCAAGGAAATTGATAAGTCCTTGTGGTGTTTCGAAAACATTGGTTCTTCGATCTACATCATCATTATTGCGTCATGATTGTTGGATCCAGGTCCTATCGTCAATTTTATCTTTTCCAGTTATTTTATTTTCTTGTTTTCTTGTAGTTGGCTGAATCTGGATCTTTCCTATTGTTGTGTCGTTTATTCCGCGTTTTCATAGTGTTCCCCAATTGGGTTCGCGTCAAATCAACTCAACAAATCACAAATCTCAAACTAAAAAATTTCAAACAAAGCTAATCATTAGTTAAATCAATTAAAAATATCCCCAATTCCAAATCAATATTAGTAGACAACAGAATTCACTAGTTCCAAATGAAAAACATATGTATATGGTAGCATTTTCATAAATCAACCATTAACCTTAACGAAGATGCTCAAAACTCAAAAGACAATACATCCTGGCTCCAAATGGACAAAATCAGGCGGCTGATTTGGGTTGGATTTGAGTTTAGATTGAGAGAACCATTTTGCAATTGGTCGTCAAAGACTCGGAGTTGGTAGGTCATCGAAGATTCAAAGTCAATGGGAGGCGACTCGTTGTTGGGGGTTGGTTTCAGGAGGGTGGTGGCTTGGAGAGTAAGGGTTGAGGACTTGAGGTTGGTTATGCTTTGCTTATGCCGAGATGTATCGAGAAATTGATTAATTTTGTTTAGCCGAACTCGGGGCAACCTAAAGGTCCAGCACGATGGGCCTGAACAAGCTCCACACCTGTGTTCTACTTTCATGGTAAAAATTGAATAAAAGTTGTATATTTTATATTATGTGGTTAAAAATGACATTTTGTCCAAATTAAATTATAATATAAGATTTGACAAGCATGCCCATGTTTGAATTTTTGCCTAACAAAAATTAAAAAATTGCACCATTTTTTCCCTTATTTTGGTCGTTTTTCCCTACGCTTGAGGCACGAGCCTCTCCCGCCTCAAGGCAAGATCGGCTCTGAATGTAGAGCACAAATTTTTATTTTTGAGTAATGCTATTTAACACTATTGATACTCTAGTTATCAGTTAAAATGATATTTAAGTGCCAATAATTAGTACTTTATTCGTCCTATGAAGATAGAATTACTCTCGTTTTCACATAGTTCAAAATTTTTTAATTAATATAGTTGAAAAATCAATTTTACTCACAGTTTTCAAATATACCCCTACATTATATGAATATTTCACTAAAATTAAATGATAGAAGTTCATTTGGGTTGATGAGAAGACACATTAAATATGGATATATTAGGAAGTGAGAAATCAAATACTCTCTCAACAAAGTAAGTAGACTAGAATCTGAGATAGATGACAAAGGAAAACAATCATCATATCTTTATGAGAAGAGGTAGTAAAACTTTTAAATAAGACTTGAATCTCATTTAAGAAGACAAATTATTTAAACATGCCTAAACTGGTGTTATAGCATTAGCAGTACTATATCACATTATTCTTTTCAATTAAGAGTTCACGTTCACGTGCACCACTAGACATTTAAGTGACTTGTCATGTGCATAGTTCATATTTTCTATGCACTGAAGATGCTCTTATGTTAGATGGCTCATGGTTGGTTATAATTGGGGGTTTTAATTTTTTCATGTAAAATGTGCATGATTAAAAAGTGATTTTCAAAAATTTATGTTATAATAGTTGGTTATAATCAAAGAATATTCTAGGTTATATGTCACATCCAAAAAGGGTGTATAATGGGATGCTCTTGAAGTATCCTCCATCTTACACTTGGAAATTCGGAAAAGCATGCATCTTGACCATATCATAGTGTTTTTTTTTTTTTAAGGAAAAAAAGAAAACCTAACCCAAGGGAGGGGAAGGCATTGTTTGAACCTAAATCTTGAACTTTGGGAGGCAACCTGGGTGCCAATGGACCAAGGGGCTATTGGTGACCATTACATATTTTTTTATTACGTGCGGAAGGAGGATTGGAAGGGGGGAGTTTGAACCCCTCAGTTCTTACATAGGACAATGTCTCAAGTAAAGATGGCAAAAAAACTGATCCGTGCTGTCGATCTATTGACCAGATCCACGGATCGGCTCGATCTGCCTCGTTTCACTTTAAAAAAAGAAAAATTAATAATTTTTTTTTTTGATTTTTTAAAAATATTTACTTTAAATTATCGTTAAAAAAATATAAATAAAATTGAAGTGATAATCGGGGGGCCGATCAGCCCCCGACTCGAACCCGATCCGCCCCGAAATTTAGCGGATCGGATCATAATAATTTTTGGCAAGGTAGATTCGGATCGCAACGATTCGCCTCGAATCCTCCCCATTGCCAACGCCAGTCTCGAGGCCACTAGACCACCTTGGGTCCTGGCAACCATAACATAGTTAAGAAGCCTGGTGAATTAAAAACTTTTATAGTCAAGTTTAGAAGAAGCTAAGAAAACTGAACAAATTGAAATTGCATGGAGTACATTGTTTCTGTGTTTATCTTATAGTGTTATTAGGGAAGTTGGTGACACTAATACTGCATCTAATTTGTGGGATAAGCTTACTGCTTTATATGAAACAAAATATCTTCCTAATAAGTGTTTGATGTACTAAATTCAAGTGTACGATATCGCATCCAAGTAATAAAGTGGACAAAAGAGTCCGAGTTATAGTCACAAAGATTGTAATAAAGTACCAAAATTTTGTTAGTTCTCACCTTATTTGAACGGTCGATTTGGATTCTTGAATTGAAATAAAATAGAAGATTAAACTAAATAAAAGTAAAAGAAAATATTAAAACTTTAGATTTTCTAAACTGATATTTGTAAGTGTTGGAACATCCGATTTCTCATTAGTCAATACTTTTAGTTCCATTCATCTAGTTTTATTCCTATTTATATGCTCGATTGAATTCATTTATGCATATGAAATTTCTTCCTCGAGTTTAAATCAACTCAACCTAATTAGTCAAACGTGTTTCTAGATAGAAGGTCATAATGATTAGGTGCATGGAAGAAAAGAATTCATGTAGAAATCGCAAATAATAAAAGTATATCTCTCTCTTGTATCCAAATACTGAATTTTATTCCTAGATCAAGGTTCACCTCTCAGATTATGAAAACACCCATGATATCATGAATAAATAATCAGTTGATTCACACATTAAACACAAAATAAAATCAACATATGCAATTATAAACACAAAAATAGAATTATAGAATTAAATAAAACTAAGCTACATCGATTATCCAAACTAAGAAATTGATATTACATCAATAAAGAAATAAACACGCAGAAATAATAATAACTACGCATGTTGAGTTTATCAAATCAACAAAAAAAAAGGAAATCTTACACCAAGTATTTCGCTTCCCGTTGATAATCTTCAATTCTCCCTCCTTCGTCTTGATTTCCAGCTCCAAGATTTGAATGATATAACAATAAATTATAAACTTGAGAGGTTGTGAAAAGTTCTCCAAAGGCTCCTAAAACTCGTGCCTCTTATGTTGTATCTATAAAAGAGGAGAAAACCTAGTAGAATATGGGAGAAATTAGGTCAAAAACGTGCATGGACCAAAACCTCTGCTAGGTCTCGAAAGGATGCACGGCCGCTTAGGCAAAGATTGTGTGACCGCACAGCTTATAAAATTACAATATGTTGATTTGTGTAACTACCGCGCGGTCGCGTGCCTCAGTCCTTGGCGTGGCCACATGGTTATAAGTTTAGGTTGCAATTTCAACTTTCTGAAACCTTCATTTTAGTCCTCATATTTTATTTGCTCCTCATTCCTTCAACTTTCAATTGTAGCAATCTGGTCCCCAACTTCTTGATTTCTTCATTTAGCTTTATCTTGTCCTTAATTGTGTTCATGCACTTCTCCAATGTGTACAATTTAACTACAATAATTATCCATTTGACCTTTATGTCCTTCAATTCCTTCATTCAATCAACTTTGGGATATTTTCTACAATATAAACAAATAAATAACAACGAGGTAGAATTTATCCTAAACGACAATATATTATTCTAATTTAGACATATAAATAAGTATATAAAGTACACTTATCAAATACTCTCAAACTAGAATATTTTGATCCTACTCGAACAAAATAAAACTAAACTAAAATACAAAAATACAAGACAACAACTTTTTTTTGTCACTTTTTTACCATATGCCTCAAAAATTCAGATCACATTATACTTTAGCACTGAATTTTGAACAACACAATAAAATTTTCTAGTTATCCAATGCTAGACTTTCAAGTATGTGTGTAAATAGTCAACGTCAAATACATACTCATGCAAGGACATACAATTAACATCATGTTTCTTATTATGCAAAAGCATGCCCAAATCCCATGTGGTCAATCTATGATGTTCTATTGATTTTCCTTACATTTTCATGGATGATCATAACTTACTGTTTTTCTCTCAAATCCAATATTTCCCTTTATAGTGGTTTCTAAATATTTTTACACTGCATATTTCCACACAAGATAGTCATGATTAGAAATATGCATGCACAACAAATTGCTGGTAAGCAATCCCCAATTCCGCACCTCCGATTTCAAAAGTTTTAGTTAATAAAGCTTATACCATGAACTTAATTTTAAATGGAAGACTTTTTCTTTTATTGTCCTTGTCTTTTACCATCTTTGTGTAATAGTTTTCTTATTTGCTTTCTATGTGACTCCTTTAGCAAGTTTTAGATCGATGACTCTCAAGACAGACGACTATAGAGCATCAAGTTCAGAGAATCCCTCAAACTTAATTACCTGAGTCACAAAGACTACAAAGAAAACTTAAAGATGTCATGTTGTCTTATGTGTAAGTGTAACACCCTAAGTTCTAAATACCTGGTTCGCCATGTCATCGTCTCTTCTAACTTTTAAAATAATGTTTTACCGAAAGAATAATTACATTTTTAATTTGGAAAAATTTAATAAAATAATCAAACAGTCGATAACATTCAAATTTTTGAAACTGCTATAAGATATGAAATCAAACTGTTAATTAATCTCTAATAAAGAAAACTTTTGGCAGAGTCCTAAATTCTCAAACATTTGAATAATCTCCAAAAGATTATTCACTAACGTAAATATTCGAACTAGAATAATATTAAAATCCAATTATTTAATTATTATTGCTACAACCGTCCATCACTCGCTACCATCTCCGAAATTTGCAATATTTATTAAAAAGAAATGTGCATTTTATAAAAATACTCAGTAGACTAATAGCCAATTAATTAATCTACATCATAATTGAACATATAAACATGCAAATCATATTGTGACATCATCATCATAATCATAGGCTTTCGTATCATAGGGTGTGGGTAGTCTCGTCTCATGCATTAAAGTATATAAGTTATGACAAGCATAACAACATCATAGTTTCGTCTTGTCTCATGCAATAAATGCATATAAGTTATGACATGCATAACAACATAAATATTTTATAAGAAATATATTCTCGTCTCGTCTCATGCAATAAATGCACATAAGCCACATAAATACACATTTACATGCAATTATAATCTAAATAATTAATAGGGGGAGTCTACCTTAATTCACGAGTTTGAAAGTGGAGCGGAAAAATCACGTTATTCTTCTAAATCTCCAAACACATCGTCCAACCAAAAGAAAGTAAATCTTAAATTAGAATTTTCAGAAACGAAAAGGGCTGACTGATTTATTTTCCAAAATTTTAGGGACTAAAATTAAACATTGCTTTAAAATAATTTGGAGACTGAAATAATGAATTTTAAAAATAAAGAGATGAACTTTAAAACATTTTAAACACTGTAGGAACTAAAATGAATACTATTCAAAGATTGAGGACTAAAGGGGCTATTATATAAAATCAAAATATATAACAAACCATTTCTCTCTCTCTCTCTCATTCAAAAAATAGAGAAATAAGGAGGGAGGGAGGGAGGGAGCAGGAGAGAGAGAGAGAGAGAGAGAGAGAGAGAGAGAGAGAGAGAGAGAGAGAGAGAGAGAGAGAGAGAGAGAGAGAGAGCAACGGTCAACGGTGTCGCGGTTCAGATCCGTTTCCAGCGATGATGTAGACGCCACGCAGAGGCGACGCTGAACAGTGGTAGGGTGCGTGGAAGGGATGAATTTTAGGTGATTTGGTGCAAGAAATCGAGACTTTTGGGATGTAGTTTCTTGCCAAAACTCGATCGAAGCAATACGATGGACAAGGTAAGGTTTTGGATAATTGATTTTCTTGGTTGTCTTGGATTTTGATTGGGGATGTCAAAAATCGAAATGAATAGCAGTGGTGGTGCTCGGTCTTGAAGAATAGGGGTGGACAAAAAATCGAAACCGAGCTAACCGACCCGGAACCAAACAAAAAAAAGGGAACCGACTGGTTCTTGAAAAAAATGAGAACCGAAACTGAACTGGAACCAAAAAATAGTGAACATACAACTGACCGATTCTTATTCAAAAACCAAAAAATCAAATCAAAAACCAGACAATTGACCGATTCTTATTCAAAAACCAAAAAATCGAATCGAAACCTAAGAAGGCTTTGCCTGCCTGTATGTTGCTTTGTTTCTCCCCTTTAGGAAGGGAAAAGGGTAAATTATGATTTATATAATTATGAAGTGTAACTTCCTATTTTTATCTTGAATGTTTTTGTCACGACCCCAAAATTTAGACGACTTTTTTTTTTTTCCAATTCTGCTGATGGCTACTCGTAGCTACAGGTTGCTACTAGTAGCGACTTTCAAAAATAGGACACATTTGGTACGTTTACTAACAAATCTTTCTAAACTTGTTTAGAACCATTTTAATTGTACGAAACAATGAGTTTACCCTGTTAAACATTTTAGGAAAATCATCCTTACGTTGACTTTAACATTTTAATAACAACCGAGTCAAAATATTTTTAAAATGTCATAAGAATAATTTTTAAACATCATGCGGAACTTTAAAATACAAGGCCCATTTATTTACATAAAAATCTACTTATACATCTCAAAATCGAGCCCCAAATAGTATTAACTCTTAAATATTAGAAGAATAAAAAATTTCATTCTATAATAGTTTTAAGTACAAAAAGGCTTAATCTTTCCTCTCTTTTGGTTACCAATAAGTACTCTTCATTCTCGGCCGCATTCTCCATAGGGAATTCAAACGTCCACTAAATGGATGCTTCATTGCCTATAAAAAGAAATATGAAACAACTATGAACCACATGGTTCAGTGAATAAAATTTGATAAATGTAATAAGATTTTAATTTCAATATAAAACGTATGAAGTCATAAAACCTTCTTTCATTCTAAATCTTTCCTCGTCAAACCTTAACTTGAACATGATTCATACACTTTATCTCTTAACTTTGACATTATACTTCATGTAAGTTAATGAATTCACAATCATATTAACATATCATTTGATAATCAACTCATATCACATTCACAACCTTTAGGTCATATTACTACATTCAAATATACAATATCATATTTATGGAATGAATGTAATGCATTGTGTGATATGCATAAATGATATGAAAATCTTTTTTCTTTCTTTCTTTCTCTTTTTCTTTCTTCTTTCTTTCTTTCTTTCTTTCTTTCTAATTTCTTTCTTTCTTTGAAAAATGACATGAATGAGAAATACAATATTTTTCTTTTCAAAAGATCTCTTTTCTTTTCTCTTCAGGGGCCTTTCCCATATTAGGTTCATACACCGCGCACAAAAGTGCTTTCTATATCACAAGGTCACAAGAGTGTTCTTTTACACTCACGAGTTTGCTAACTCGATTCTTCTTCTTTCTTTTCTAGAGCACTCAGCTCACGAGTATGCTAGCTCGAATGGGACTTACTCCCATAACAGACACCCATACTTTCGACTCGGCGTCCACGTCAAACAGGTGCCCATACACCCTAAGTGTAACCAAGACCGAAAGTCATGTTGCCTATTTTAAATGAACATTTCTTTCTTCTAAGGGCATCTAATAGCCGGTGACCTCAAATAGGGACTTTCTTCCTAGGTGTACAACCTAAGTAGGGATTCTTTAAAGTTTCAAAATCATTTCTTGAAAACATCATTTGAAAGATCTTATACATAATCATTTCTTCACATATTGAAAAATTATGTTTTTGTGAACAGTGCGTTTTTGGAAAGCAAACAAAACTACCCTTTACTACTGAGGTTTACAAATCTTCATTCATCATTGACTATTTACATGTTGATCTTTGGGGACCTCTACCACTTTAAACATTTATTCTAGTTTCAGATTCTTCCTTTTAATTGTTAATGATTTTTCAAGGAAAATCTGGGTTCTACTCCTAAGAAATAAATCTGAAACATGTCAACAATTTAAAGATTGAAAATCAAGTTTACAAGAATGTTAAGATTCTTAGAAATGATAATGGACTTGAATTTTACAATGAAGATTTTGATTTTTTCTGTAAAGAAAATGAGATTCTTAGGCATAGAACTGTTACTTATACCCTTCAATAGAATGTCCTTGCATAAAAATGAACAGGACTCTTCTGGAAAAGGTTACATGCATGCTTATCAGTTCTGGTCTTCCAAAATAATTCTAGAGAGAAGCTGTTAAGACTACTTCTTACCTCATTAATAAATGTCCTACCAAGTCCCTAAAACATGACTCTCCTGACCACATCTGGAATGGTCACCCTGTTGACTATTCTAGTTGAGGACTTTTGGATGTGCTTCATATGCACACCAAAGTGAGAGAACTTAGAACCTAGGTTTATGAAAGGTGTCCTCTTGGGGTATATTGAGGGGGTCAAAGTTTATAGGATCAGGCTTAAGTACAGGGTGGGTACAAAGTTATCATTACCAGGAATGTTATATATTCAATGAAAATGATATGCCCTATTTAAATAAGAAGGATTAATCTAAACCTGAACAAAATCAAAGTAAGCCTATTGTGCTATTTGAACATAATATTCTGAACCTCATTTCTAATAATAATGATCACATTGTGTTGTTGATCCTGAAACTGAAATTGAATTTGCAGAAGTTGATAACTCTTTAGAGGATTACCAGCTTGACAGGGATAGGGCAGGAGGAAAATAAGACCTCCCATCAGATTTGCAAAAGCTAATTTTGCTTCTGCTCTAAATGTGCAAATTTTTTTGGAAACTGAACATCACTCCTATGACGAAGCTATAACTAGTACAGATTCTAATCTTTGGTTAGCTTCATGAAGGATGAAATGAATTCTTTAATAAAGAATAAAACATGGTCTCTTGTAAAACCTCACAAGGATCAAAAGATAATTGATTGTAAAGGGATTTAAAAAATGAAGCAAGGTTAATCTAGTGATAACAGTGTTAGGTTTAAGGCCATATTAGTTGCAAAAGGTTTTACTCAAAGGGAAGGTGTGGATTATGATGAAATATTCTCATATGTTGTCAAATACACATCTATCCGAATACTTCTAACTTTAGTTGTTCAATATGATTTTGAATTGGAACAATTAAATGTTAAAACTGCTTTTCTAAATGGAAACTTGGAATAAAAGATTTGTGTGTTTCAACCTAAAGGCTTTGAACAAAAGGCTAAAGAAAACTTGGCGTGTCTTTTACATAAATCTTTATATGGTTTGAAATAGGCCCTAAGGTAGTGGTGTAAAAGATTTGATACTTTTATAAAAGGTCTTGATTTCAATAAAAGTGCATATGATCCTTGTTTATATTATAAAGGTAGTAGTGGTTCAAATTCTTGTTATCTGTTACTTTATGTTGATGACATGTTACTTGCAGGCTATAACACTATTGAAATTAATCACATAAAATAGAAAGTAAGTGATGAATTTGAAATGAAATATTTAGGCCCTGCAAGGAGCATTTTAGGTATGGAAATAAAAAGGGATAGAACATGAAATAAACTATTTTTACATCAGAATTTCTATATCTCAAAAGTGTTAAGTAGATTTTCTATGTTTGAATCTAAACCTATTAGTTTACCGCTAGTCAATCATTTTAATTTTCTACTGATCAATCACCTAAAATTGAAGAAGAGTTAGCTAAGATGAATAAGGTTCCTTATGCTAATGTTGTTGGATCTATCATGGTTTGCACTGGACCTAATTTAACTTATTCTATTAGTATCTTAAGTAGATGCATGAGTAATCTTGGTGAGTATCACTGGGAAGCTAAGAAATGGCGTTTAAGGTACTTAGGTACTTCTAATCTAGATCTTATGTTTAACAAGTCTAAAACTAGAATTAGTTTAAAAGGCTATGTAGATTCAGATTTTGCTGGAAAATGTGATAATAGAAAATCAACTTCTACATTTGCTTTTATAATTAATGCCTGCATTAGTAGGAAACCCTAACTACAAAAAAATGTGACTATGTCTTCGACAGAAGCTGAATACATTGCAACTACAGATGCTGTTAAAGGCTTATTAAATGAAATTGGACTTGATAAAAATGAAGTAATTTTATGCTCTGATAGTCAATTTACAACTCATTTAAGTAAGAATCCTGTTTTTCATGATTGAACTAAACACGTTGATGTGAAGTTTCACTTTATTAGAGACGTGTTAGATAAGAAAATATTGAAAATTGTTAAGGTGTACACAAAATATAATCCTGCTGATATGGGAACAAAAATTCTGCCTTTGCATAAGTTTAGAGATTGTTTGGAACTTGAGTTTTGTTTTTAAGTCCACTAGAAGTCGGTTAAAGTTTAATCAAGGTGGAGATCGTTGATAGATAAGCCCAAGTGATTAAACTTGAACCTTCCTCGGACCAATGGTGTAACCCAAATACTGGAGGCCCAATTTCAGAAGTCTGACTCTGTTGCTTTTGACTTGAGTTCTAGTGGATTTAGAGCAAACTCCTTTTGTGAATGCTCAACGGGTGACATGTATTTTTACCGAATATCCAGGCCTTTTTGGACTACCATATCTTGGTATTCCTTGATTTCTGTTGATTGTCACGAAAAATAAAAACAGAAATTTTGTCACCCAACCAAAAAAGAAATACAGAAGTTCATAGAATAATCTCTTTCATAGAACTACAAAAGAGACGTTTCCATTACAGGGAAGTAAGAATCTCCACCAGATAAAGCACTTCGTTCGCCCTGGAAGAGTAACGAACTGAAACTGAACCACGATGTAAATAATTATAGTATAGCATTTGAGATGAGTCACAACTGGTCAAAGGGGAAGTGACGAATATTAGCAGAATCCATTTTCCATATCTTGACAGATGCGATGACACTCACTTCTGTGGCATTGTTGAACAAGAAAACTCTTGAGGCTCCGTTGATCGCCTTTGTCGGATAAATTCTCGATGTTATGACTGTTCTTCCTTCTTGAGAAAAGCTCTCCACTATGGAGTGATCAACCTGAATTTATTAATAAGAATTGAGTTTTGAGAAAAAATGAATGAATTAATGGATCCTGAGGACCTTTCAAAATAGTTTTCATGAACTTAACTATGGTGGTATGTTTGAAAAGATGGATTAGACAATATTAAACAACATTAATGAAGATAGAGAAGCCAAATCCATAGTACTGAATACTAAAACATGAGTATACAAGTATGTTTCTCCCTTTTCTAAGCATCCGCCTTTCTGTTTCAATAAAATCTATCTCTTTGAAGCTTTAACATGCTTAATAATCATGAATGAGATTTCTAAGGCTCCAACTTTCTTTTACAATAAAACCAAGCACATTGAAGCATTAACATGCTCGCTTGATAATCATAATGCAGTATGATAACTGAATAAACTAGAAACGTGAAATGAGAAGAGATCGAAAATTAAAGTATGATCAATTATCACATACCAAAGATCTCAGGGAGTATTTTTCACCATCAAGCACAGGGACTTTGCTTCCATAGACTACTCTGTCAACATCAGGAGCTTTTGATGATCTGCATAGGAAATACGTGGTTATAATTTATTTTTTTCCAAACTAGTTACAAGCATAATTTGCTCATGCATACCAGATAACAAGTGACTACTAAGCCAAATTTCTAGGTTCATCAAGTTTACGAATGCTGATGAAGAATGCAAAATAGCCATAAAGTATAAACCACGAGGTAAGGTAACAGTAGGACAAAATACACCTATGCTAGTAAATTGTTCGGTAAGGTTAACTTAAGTACTGGGTTATCCATCACTCTAATGAAAGTTAAGAAAGTTTTAGTTAAAATTCACATACAATGATGTATACTTCCCTCGCTTTCCCTTGATCGCTAGAGGGGTGTCAGAGACATCTTGTCCCACTTTTCGCAGGCTTTGGTGAAGAGAGCCATCAGTTGGGAAACTACAGGAGCCCGAGAACCAACCTCGAGCCTGATTAGTTCATGATGTTTAATTTAAAAGCCATCACTTTACATTGATATTTTGGTTTTAACTTTCAATGAACACATAGTACGCATCAATTAGGCAGAGAGAAGGAAAAAACAACCTCAATTCATCAGCACAAAAATGAGTTTCGACCTTTCCACTTGCCCCTTTGATAACGTAGAAGTAGATTGGGGTTCCCTCTGATAGTGTTTCATCAGAATGAACGATAATGCCAAATGGTCCTAATTTCCCCCTATTAGCAGCACCACCATTTGTTGGGCAACTGTAACCAATTTCTCCTTCAACTGTTTCTTTAAATGCATCTTTATCAATATCAAATAAGGCAACTATGTCCAACTGCACCATATACGAAATGAAGTCCCATCATTTAAATACGTAAAATGGTTTCAAATAAAAATTTCCCAACACTTTCTGATCTTATAGCCAGGCAGGGGAAAGTACAAACCTGTGAAGCTGTGTCAACTTTCAATGGAGCAATGGATCCAGGTTCAAGCTTCACATTGTCAAATTCAGCACTTTCTGATCTTAAATCTTCCACTTCTGTTACTGGCCATTGAAGTAGATTACTGCCTGTCTTCTTGTCAAACACAATGGTCCTTGGAATAGACTGCAAGAGAAGAATTTTTTAACAAGGCCTTCATTTTTTTATTTAATTTTTTGTTAAAATCCCAAATTACATTTCTGTCCATTTTATTTTATAGGAATATTTAAGCAAAAACTGCATTCTGACGTAATAGGAATATTTAAGCGAAAAATTAAATTTACATATTTTTCCACGACCTACTTATAATGTACACGAAAGAATAAATTATTATCAAGTCAATCATGCTACAAGTACAGAATAACAGATGTACATATGTCTTAATATAGCGTAGAAGTCTACTTCTCTCTTGTCTAATCATCTACTGTGAGACATCTGTACTTACAGATTCTGTACACATATCATTTTTCTTATCAAATTATAAAAGGTCCTGTAATTCATACCAGAACAGATGCCCATCCCTTCAAGATGTCATCTGCTTTACTATCAGTTTCTTCAATCCAACCCCACAGAATTCTCCTATTCTTATTCTGATCGAAAAATGTCTTTGAAGCATAATATTTGCCATAATCATATCTTAACCCGATTCCCACGTCCAATTCCAGGTCATCTGGTGTCCACTTATTCTCAAACGGGTTGTATATCCCAAGGGCATAATAGTCATTCATTTCATCTTTCACACTTGCTTTTAGCACATGCTTAGTACCTGGTATATTAACAGATGTATCCAACCCGTATGCCTCTGTCATCGAAACTGGGTAAAAGTCCACACACTCCCATATACCCGTACCTGGAACACCATGCAAAACCCCATCTAGCAGCTCATAGCTTTTAAAGTCGACTGTTTCATACACAAGAGAAATACCAGTTTGATTAACCTTGGATCCAATCATGATCCGCCATCTATCACTATCCGGGCTAAGCCAAGCAGTAGTCGGGTCCCTGAATTCCTCTAACCCAATACCGGGTGGAGGAAATAGAACAGGGTTACCTGGGTACTTGATCCAGTCAAGGAGGAGAGGATCAGATAGGTTGGCAGGATATGCTAAACATTGCACCTGCAAGCCATCAAGCGCATTTCCGGTGTACAGCATCACGATCTGACCATCAGGAAGGATGGTGGCAGATCCAGTCCAGACTCCATTGAAATCATACCAGTGATCAGGTACCATTGCAAGAGGTAGGTATAGCCAATGGATAAGATCTTTTGATACTGCATGGCCCCAGGTGATATTTCCCCACACAGCGGAATATGGATTGTATTGGTAGAACAGGTGGTACCATCCTTTATGAAATAATGGACCTGCACTTAGAGGCAACGTGAATTAGGGTTAAAGAAGTAACAGTGGGTGGGAACTGAAAAAGAATTAAAACAAACAATTAACATTAAATTATTAAAATTAACTTGAAATTTAGTTATGGCTTCAACCAATGGAAGCTAACCCATGCATCCATCCATTGCCGCTAGCATAGGCATTTCCATATCAACCTTACTTACACAACACCTAAGCTAGTTCAACCAGCAAGTCTTCTATTCGTGATGTCCTAAAACAGCACTAGTGACCAACTCCACAATCAATGAGAAGAAAATGATATGCTAATAAATTCTAATTCCACCTCCAGAATTCATTCATCAAATCACTTAAACTGCTCAATTTCCAACTTGGAGCAGTGAATCTGTTGATTATGGAGACACAATGTGGAGACAAAGTTGGCAGCATGAACTTCGTGAAAATGACAGGCATCTCTTTTGAAATCTTAGTATCCTTTTTGGTTACAATTTTGACTGATCTTCCACGACAAAAAAGATTTCTTGAGATTATTTCGTGATCGAGTGTGAGCAATGGCGACAGGTGAGAAGATATCTAGAATTGATAAATTTGATGGTTCAAATTTCGGATTTTGAAAAATGCAAATGGAGGATTATCTGTGCCAAAAGGATCTGTACAAGCCACTAGGAGAAAAACCAAAAGATATGAGCAAGGAGGATTGGGAGTTGCTTGATCGAAAAAGCACTCGATACAATCAGGCTGACATTGTCGAAGTCAATCGCCTCAACATAAAAAATGAGAACAAAACGGCGTTTCTCATGTCACGGCTTTCCAACATGTACGAACAGCCTCTATGGCAAACAAAGTTCATTTAATCAAATGTTACTCAATATGCAAATGGCCAAAGGCGGGAAATTTGGAGAACACATCAATGATTTCAATGAAGTGACAGACAAGCTAAACACAGTTGAAATCACTTAAAATAAAGAAGTTCGAGCTCTGTTAATTCTTGGACAATTGCCCGACAGCTAGAATGGCACAGTTACAAAGATTAGTAGATCTGCCGAAAACCCAAAAATGAAGTTTGATGATGTCGTGAGCATGATCTTGACTGGGGAGATAAGAAGACAATCAGAAGGTGTCTCCACTTCAGGAGTAGCGCTGAACTTGGAAAGCAGTGCCACAAGTTCTAACAGAGGAAATGGGCGAGGCAATTACAAATTTAGAAATGGCAGATCGAGTTCCAAAAATCCAAACAAATACAACAAGTCTAAGATAATGGAATGATGGAAGTCTGGCAAGACAAGGAATTACAAAAACCAGTGCACAACACCTCCAAGAGAAAAGGAGGAACTCTATTTTCTATAGTTTTCAACCAAAACCAGCAGCTCGAAACCATAATTACTCAAATTGAACTGCAAAACACCTCCAAGAGAAAAGTTGGAACTCTGTTTTCTATAGATTTCAACCAAAACCAGCAACTAGAAACTATAATTACTCAAATTGAAGAACGTTGGCTGAAATTTCTAACCAATTTCATTTCAATGCTTGATATTATCTATTATAATGGATGCATTACTAGTAACAGAAACATATAATGAAATCAACAAGACATTGAAGTATAAGCCCAAAATAAAAAAATAAAAAAAAAAATAACAGAATTAGAGAACTGGGGAAGAGAGGAAGAAGAGAGAGAGAGGGAGACAGTAACGAGAGAGAAAGGGGAAGGGATTTCAGCTACGCACCAAAAGGCTAGTATTTCTCGAACTCCTTTTTCCCTTACAAAACGATTAAGGAATATTCTAGAATCCGTTAATTGCAGTTGAGCATGGGTAGGATTCATGACAACTTTTTTCTTCCTCATCAGAAAATCACTTATTCACAAACCTCGTGTAACTTCGTGTACGACTAATACTTTTCATTTCCCATATCTTGAAAAAACCTTTTCGCTCCGCTTAGTCTTATTCCCCTACATACTTTTTATATTTAACACTTGTTTGGTATAGAAGGTTTTTGGGGAATGTTGAGTTTTCGAAAAAATATATGATTAAAAAGTGATTGAAAAGTGTGAAAAGAGATAAATCTTATAATAAAAAATAAATTTGATTAAAATGTTGAAAAATATAGTATGGGACCAAATAAAGAACATATGGTTATTTTTTTTATTGCTTTTGATTTTATATTAGTTTAAAATAATAAATAGATTGTATATATAATTAGTCGTTCACACTTATGACTGTTCTTTAATGTCATCATTATAATTTATAAATCAATTTATGAATAATACAATTTTTCAAATCACTTTTTAATTACACATATTTTCTCTATCCACTTTGATATTTTTCATATGGAAGACAAAAAATGGAGAAGAATTAATATAATAACAAAAGGGATTAATAGATAGCTACATTTGCAGATTTAGGACCCCACCCCCCCACCCCAAAAAAAAAAAAAATCATCAATGATTACCATAAAAAGGAAAATCAGTCCACGGGGACAATTCAACATTTATAAATAAATAAATAAGAAAGGCAATAAATCCAACAATTTCTAAGCAACGTATAAATTAAATTTTTTTCCCCTGCCCGCATAAGTGGAGTCGAGACTTTGAACTCAGAGCTATTAAATTAAAAAGATGTCATATTTTTTTTCCCCTGCCCGCATAAAAATGCAATATTCGTTAATTGACCTATAGATAATTAGAAAAGTGTTTGTGAACCACATACCATTAGGATCTATTGCGGAAGCCACCAGGTTCATCCCACAAAGTTTGTCATGAGAAAAATACAAAATAAAAGACGATTCAGAATATTACATAGATATTATATGTACAAAAAAAGTAACCCTCTTATTTAGCAACTATTTATAATTTTTGTTATAAACAGTTAAGTGTCAAATTTAATTGAAACATTTTAATTTTTAAAAAATCAACAATTTCGATCTATCAAATTTCTTCCCCGCCATTTTTACTTCAGGAAAAATCAATAAACAACATTTTTAAACGGGTTGTCAAAGAAAAGTTCTAGAAATTTTTTATTAGGAAAAAAAAAAACAAAAAAGCAATACCATTCATCCAATTATGTTCCGGTTGAAAATGGTAAGACGTACGCTGCCAAGACAGCATAGTATTGGTCCATGGGTAGGAAATATTTTCATCGACGCCGATCAGCCGGAAAGTCTTCTCCGACACTCCCTTAGATATCCCACTTGACGTAGTTCGAGCTGCTGGTGATATGGGTTTACAAGTTGATTTTTCTTGATTTGACCCGTTGACTTTGGTTGGAGATTCAGGTTGTTGGTTGATGGAGAGAAGAATTAAGGAAATGAAGTAAACAGATGAAAACAGAATGCTGGCAAAAAGCTTCTTGGATCTCCGGTTGCCAACCGGAATGAAGTTGGGTGGTTGGTCGGGGATGGGAGTGTAGGAGGTGGCGCGTTCAAAATCGCGCGGTAGCGTTCGAGAGGAGTTGTTAGCCATTGAACTGGGCGGTAAAGTGTTGTTTTTGGTTATAAACCAAATTATAATCAATACAATTTTTTCAATCTAATTTTTAATTACAAATACGTTAAATATATTGTCACCACGATTTTTATAAGTTACACCACATTATAATAACACCACAAATAAAATTATATTTTGATAAATACACCACAAGTAATTTACAAATATCACCTAGTTCAATTGCAATAAAAAAGAAAAAAATAAATTACACCACATATACATTTCTTGTTATATATTACCCTTTTTATTTCTCCCCTCTCCCCACCGATTCTTTCATCCATTATTATTTGACAATACATTCCATAAATCAGTTTTTTACAACTCATTTGCTTCCTAACAATTTCATTCCTTTTTATTGATCATCATTTTCTACTCACATTGATTTTCTAATAATACTATCTCAATTAAAAAATAATAAGTCCACCATAACTATTTAACAAATTCGATCTACAATAAGACCTGAGATAGTTGAAATTATTCGTTTCTTTTTCATTATATTAAAAAAAAAAAAAAAATCATTTACTCTAAGTGAATTATTGTGGGTATAGAGATTTTTTTATACTTAAAAAGATTTTGTTAGTTTATCAAAAAAAAAAATTGTTGAAAAAATTTTCATTTACTTTTTTTAGTGATTAAATTAGAAATTGGTATAAACTTCATTTCCCAATATCACATCGACATTTTTTTATGATTGAAATTCTTGTAGGAATGAGAAATCATTCCCATGGATTTTACATGTAAAATCTTATTTTCGTGATGAAGTTTTAAAAAAAAAAAAAAAAAAATTGACTAAAATATAGAGAAGCCAAATGAAATGCTCATGGAGAAACCAAATTTATTGGAAAAGTTGAGTACAGTTAATTTTTTCAATTTGCATATGATTCATTTTTATTGATAGATGTTTTTGTAGGAGAGAAAAATAAAAGAGCTGAAATTAATAAGATAATTAGTATTAGAGATTGTGATGTACTTAACATTAGGGTAAATATATTGCCACGACGATTTTTATATGTTACACCACGTTATAATAACACCACAAATAAAATACATTTTGATAAATACACCACAAGTAATTTACAAATACGACCTAATTCAATTGCAATAAAAAAGGAAAAAACAAATTACACCACATTTACCTTTCTTGTTATATATTACCCTTTTTATTTCATTCCTCACCCCCACCGATTCTTTCTTCATCCATTATCATTTGACAATGCATTCCATAAATCAACTTTTTGCAACTCATTTGCTCCCTAACAATATCACTCCTCTTTATTGATCATCATTTTTCACCAATATCACATCAACATTTTTTTATGATTGAAATTCTTTTAGGAAAGAGAAATAGTTCCCATGAATTTTACATGGAAAATGTTATTTTCTTGATGAAGTTAGAAAAAATGACTAAAATACGAAGAATCCAAATTAAATACTCATGGAGAAACCAAAATTATTGAAAAAATTGAGTACAGTTAATTTTTTCAGTTTACATATGATTCATTTTTATTGATAGATGTTTTTGTAAGAAGATGATTTTGAAAAAAAATATAGACAAAAATAAAAGAGATGAGATGGAGAACATAATTAATATTAGAGATTGTGGTGTACTTAACATTAATAAGAAAAACTAGATTAGAAAAACTAATAGGATATTTATGTCATTTTATTTTGCCTATTTTAATAAATAAACAAAGAAATTATAATTGTGGTGTGAAAGTTAATTTTTGTGGTGGCAATATAGTCACTCTTACAAATATTCTCTTTCAATTTTTAATCACATTTTACTTCCAAAAATGAAAAAAAATGGTTTATAATCAGTAATCACCATATTTGTTTGGGATACAATTTTTAGATTCATTTTTTTGGATAATTATTTTAGTACATTTTATGGATTTATTATGTTTTTCTACTACTTATAAAAAGTGAGTTGTATTTGTGATGTTACTTACTGTGCGTAATACGTATATTTAACCATTTAAGTTCATTCATTATTAAGCATGTACATATTGAGATAGGTGGTGGGAATAAAGTGTAACAATCCTAAAATTATAGGGGCAAGTTTTCCTCTTATATACTTAGCCTATGTTTGGTAAACTTGATTATAAACAAGTTAACAAATAATATATAATATATTTCTAAAAATCACTTTTTAAAGGCACATATTTTTTCATACTACTTTTCAACCACATAATTTAGCTCGAAAACAACGAATTCTTTGTGTATAAACAAAGTGACGCATTGGGAAACAATGGATCCAAGCGAAAACTTAAAAAGAAACACAAAATCTGAAATCCACAAGAAATGAGAGATAAACTAAAAATTTTATTAATTAAAAAATGCATAAAATAAGAGTTAACCCATTATTTATAAGGGATTATAACAAAAACCTAATCTAGATAAATTAAAATTGAAAAGGAGTCGAAATAAACAAAATGACCGTAATAGCACTCAATTATTAAAAAGCCTTTTTCGATGCCTAAGCGAATCAGAGCTCGAACGCCAAACCTGCAATTCAATGTTTATTCCTTTTCGGTCCAATTATTCATCAATTCATCCAATCATTTCTTCATCGTCCTGTTCCACCTCTAAAGGACTCGACCCTAATTATAATCTGGATAGAGAGGTTTATCATCATGAATCTCGTACTCAGCTTCATTGAATGTACTAGAAATACCCATAGAAGTTGATAAATCAATAACGTGGACATTGTTGTTGATCCACTTGTGTACTTAAGGTTCTTACTTTCTCGATTTCAGCTTGTTGTAAGTAACAACGACAAACCTCTCCTTTTTTAGAAACAATCACTAAATCCCCTTTCTGAAAATGTTTATCTCATAAATGTGAATTTGTCACTACCATATATTTTGTATTAGTCTTCTACAACTTATGTTTTACTTCATCATGGATTGCTAACTTCTTCAGCCAAATTTTTAGCGGCACTACTATTGCTATTTCCTTTAGGTAGCTTCACCAAATTAATAATGTGGTAAGAAACTTCTGTATACACAATAGCTAAAGGGGACCTACGTGTTGAAATATAAACTTCATTGTTGTATGCAAACTAAACCTGGGGTAGTGCAATATCCCATTGTTTAGACTTATCTCCATAGATACTTCGAACCATGTTTCCAAAGGAACTATTTTTTCTTTTTTACTTCGATCTGTTCATCAGTTTGGAGATGAGCACTATTTATTTGATTCAACTTTGTCCCAAATAACTTCTACGAGGTGATCCAAAAGTGCTCCCAAAAACATTGTATCTCAATTTGATGTGATATATTTGGGAACTCCATACAATTGAACATTCTCTCTAAAAAATAGTTTTGAAATATGGGATGCATCTGAGGTCTCCGAAAAGCTACGAAATGAGCCATCTTAGATCATGTCTACTGCTAAAGCATAGACTCTGGCCCCGCTGAGTATGGGGTGATCCCAAAATAAAATCCAGAGAGATCTTATCATATATATATAGAGGACATGAAGTGGCATCTACAACCTGGTATTTTGTACCTTACCTTTGACACTTAACAAGTGGAACACTTTTTGACTGTAATTCCAACATCACTCTTCAATTGCTACCAATGATTCCTGGCTTCTAGATTGGCTATTGTTTTGTCACACCTCAAGATTAGTCCCATGTTCCAAACAGATCTGGTGCTATACATTCCTCATAGGTGATAATTCATTTAGTAATTTATCAAAAACTGAATATTTTATAGAATCTACAACCTCATTCTCATCGTTTGTAAGGGTAAGGAAACTTTCAGTTTGTTGTTAGGTGGACTTCCCCACCTACTTTAGGGGTGCCATAGCGATTTTATGACTTCCTTATGTGAAGAGTACTACATTATCACACCCTTGAAAATTGAGCCCCATCGAAACCCTATAGACGAACCAATAGGATATGAAAAGCATCCATGTCTGTGATATCACACAAGATTTCATCCTTATGATGTTTACTAATAGTGAAAGGTACCTTAAAAGTTTCAGCAACCCTAACAGAGATAATTCTCTTCACCAATGTTGTCAAACCTGGCCCGACCCAGAAACCCCTAACCCAGCCCAAAAATCAGGCCGAGTCACATTAAAATCAACTTAAACCTGATTCCTTCCTATAAGGTCACCACTGGCACTCCCTTACAGAATTCCTAAGTTAATTAATTCCCTTTCTCCAGTATCAAAGGATTTTCAAAAGCTCACTCCGGCCAACAATCCTCACAACTCTGGGTCACTCAGGATTAACCTAGAAATAATATGGCTTCTAAAAATCAAGTTATGCTTTTATGATATGCATAGGATGTAATGAATTATAATTTATCAGATAATTCACAACATATAAACGACTGAAATTAAAAACATGAATACAAAAATGTAAAACAGAAATGAAGATAATTTTTGGAGATTTATTAAAACATCTAAAAGATAATACAACTAAGGATTTCCCTTTCGGGAAGTCCCCTAAAGGATTTAAATAAAACTTAGGAAGAAAAGTACCTCAGAGGTATTCACAAGTTCTTATTCACTATACAAGGTTTTTTGGATTGAGAATTTTTCTGGATAAGGAGGTTTCAAAGGATTTAAGTAAGGAATACATATGATGTAAACTTTTGCATTTATCAAATGAAAACGTCTTCCTTATATAGAGAAATTCTAGGGAGCAAGTTTACAAAAAAGTCCCTAAAGGAATCTGGAAAAGTAAAGCCTATCCTAAAAAGTCTTCACGCTTCTTTCTTTTGTCTATTCTTCTTTTACAGCTGTCTGTCCTTTTATGACACGCGTTTCACCGGGAAACTTCTGGTCAAAAAGGATTGTCCAATCTTGGTCCACGACATCTTTCTTTATTAAATTTTTTTGTCTTCTTGTGTCGGAAGCATCTTCTGTCTTTCTATGTGTTCAAATTATGTTCGGCAATGGAGGAAAATGACATCCCACTATCTGAATTATTATATCCGTCTCTTTCATGTTCTTCAAAGTCATCGCTGTTGCCTTGGCTAGAATTATCTGGTTCTGGTAAATTTTCTTTTTGAGGGCATTCTTGAATCTCTTTTTCTTTTGTTATTTTGTCTTTTGCGAAAATTCTTTCAAAAACTTTGTTAATTGCTTCATCCATTTTTTCTTTTATATCTTTTTCTTTCTTTTTCTTAATAGTTAGTTTCTTTTTTCTCCTTGATGGTTCTTCATTGCTTCTTGTGGATTTCTGAAGTTTCTGAATTTGAGAGAGTAAATGATTAATGGAAATAACATCATCATCTGGGTCTTGAGCGTTTTGGAGAATTTCCTTTCCTCTGTCTTTACTAATATTCTGACTGGATCCTTCTTGGGCTGCGCTTGTGACTGGTTCTTGCGAATATCTTACTAAGTAATCAAATTTTCCACTATGCTGGTCTAATGTATCCCATACACACTTATTTTGAGTCTGTGTAAAATTTTCTTGTTAGACTTGAGATGTAGGGAAATCAACAGTTCCCTGAGTCTGTTGGACTTTTGGCAAGTCCATAGCCAAAAAGGGGCTTGGAAAGTCTTTACCAGTTGCCGTTTGAACTGGACTAGCTAGACTTCTTTGGCTCAGTAGTACCTTTGCTGGAATTTAACTTAAGACTAATGATTTCTTTCTCAAGTTCGGTGATTTTCTTTTGTAGAGAGGTTCTTTCTGAAAGGAGGTTCTGGTTGGACTCGTTGATTATTCTAAAATTATTTTGCATACACTCACAATGGCTAAAAAAAATATTTTGGTCTCTGTTTGGTGAAAAATCAAGTGGAGGGTCTTGGTAATTCTTTAGGGATGGTGAAACATAAAAATTAATCCATATGTGTTGTCTGGCTGATTCAAGAGCTTCTTGTAGATTTGTAAAACCTTTGTAAAGAGGTTCTTTAAAATCTCTAATGCAATCCAAAACTTCTAACCATGTATGGAAAACTCCTAATTTTTTACCTTTAATTACCACATAAAACTTAAACCTTGTTCTGGTCTGATTAAAATGTTCTGACAATGTGTTCATGGATGCAAGGAAATACTTCTGATCTTTTGGATTTTTGTTTTAAGAAATCCATAAATTATCTAAAATACATTTTTCTTCTTTTGAAAGTGAAACGTGTGCAAGTGCTTTAAATGAAATATTACTACTAGGAAAACATATAAGTTCTTGTGCACGAAATCTCATACATTCTTGGTAATGTGGTCTGTTCTGGCTAGATGAAGTATGGAATGATGTTGTAGATGCATAAGAATTCCCTGGAGGAATTCCTGGTCTTGGTGGAGGTCTAGACATCTGTAAACAATAGATTTAAAATGAGTCAAGATTTAAAAAATTCTTCCTTTCTACCATCCTACTTAAGATGTATGCTGCTTTATTATCTACTCCTTTGATGTTCTCAAATTCTATATTTATTCCAGTGTTTGTAATTCTATCAATAAAATTTAACCATCTCCTTCTACTAATCTTTTTTTAACTTTTTCCTTATACATACCACTATTATATCTACATATTCTTTCAGTATTTTTGTCTGCATATTTGTTGGGTTTACAATTCAAAATAGCTCCCCATCCTAATATGCTTCCATCTGTTTCTATAATTAAGTAATCCGTACCTAATGGCCTTGCTAACTTTGGTAAATTTCTTATTTTATTTTTGATTTCTTGGACTAATTTTATATCTTCTTGATTAAAGAATCTTTGTCCTGTTGGTGAAGTATTTGAATATAAAGGTGCTGCAATTTTTCCCAAATCCTTAATAAATGGTCTTACATAGTTTATTAATCCTAAAAATTTTTGGATTTGTTTTAAATCTTCAAGTTTTTCTGGAAATTCTAAAGCTTTCTAAGCTATATGTGGTTGCAATTTAATTTCTCCCTGTCCTATATTTACTCCTTAAAAATCTATATATTCTTTGAATAATACCATTTTCTTTTTGCTAATAAATAATCCATGTTTAATAAATTCTGAAAAAACAATCTGCAAATGTCCTCTATGTTCCCTTCTGTTTTTACTGAAAACTAAAATGTCATCTATGTATGCTACTATGAATTTACTATGTTTATTAAATATACTTTCCATTTTTCTTTGGAAAATACTTGGTGCATTTTTTAACCCAAATGACATTACTAGCCATTCATAATGTCCTTTTGGGCAAGTGAATGATGTTCATTTTATACTGTCTCTGTGCATTTTGATTTGCCAAAATCCTGATTTTAAATCAAACTTACTGAAAATCTTACAGTCTTGTATTTTGTTTATTAATACTGTCTTATCTGGTATTTTATAAGCATCATCTATGGTATTATCATTTAATCTTTTGTAATTTATAACCATTCTACTTTTTCCTCTAACTATTTTTGAATGTTTTCTAACTATAAAGGCTGCTGATCTATGTGGACTATCAGATTTTCTAATTACTCCTAACTTTAATAATGCTTCTATGTGAATTTTGAAATCTTCTAAGTCTAGATTAGTGGCTTCAATATTTTTGGTTCTAATAATGTATTCTGGGTTTGTGATTTTTAGTTCACAAAAAAGTTTATCTTTTTCCCAATATTTTAAAACATTTTCTCCTAATATTTCCATCTTTTCTAATTTACTAATTAAATTTTCTATTTCTTGTTCTGTGATTAATGTATTATAATTTTTTTCATTATCAATAAGTTATACTGGTCCAAAGTTTTGTTCTTCTATTTCTTCTTCTAAAAATTTTTCTGTTTCTATTTTATCTTTTAATGGTTCTTTTTGAATAAGTTGACATTCTCTTTCTTTATTATAGGGGCAATTTTTTTCTTTAGGGCTTCCACCACGCTTCTCAGTGCACTCTGATGGGTAATGTATGGTTTGTGTAGGGGTGAATAATGTATGTTTTTGGAAATGTATAAAATCTTTTGTAATTGTAATACTACCATTGTCTTTTAATAAAAAACTTAATCCTATAATGAAATCCGTTTCTTTTAAATTTAAAGTTCTGATCCATGTAGAATCTCTCGGTAATGTATATTCTATACTTAACCCACAATTAGTTTCAAAACTAATTTTACTATTTGGTCTTAATAATTCTGTGTATGTGTATAAATCTCCATCCATTTGTTGTGCATCTATTGGATTATTGGATTCTACTATGTATTTGTCTGAAATTAATTTTTTATTTATTATGCAATTATTACATCCTGAGTCTATTAACCCTAAACACTTAATAATGTAGTCTTCTATTCTTATTTGACATTTTACCTTAATACTTTTAAGTTTTTCTGAGTTACACACTACCGAACATAATTTATTTGTAAACATTCTAAATTTTGTTCTGGTTCTTCAATCATGATTCCTTTACCTTTGTTATTGTTTTCTAATATTTCTATTCTTTTTACCAGTAATTTTTGCATTTCTTCTAGATTTTCAATTCTTCTTCTTAGAATTCTTATTTCAGAAATTTCTATTTGTTCTTTAGTAATTTCTAATTTTACTTCTTCTTTTTCAATTATCCCATTATTTTCTAAACATTTAATACACGCTTCTTTATAACATTCTAAACATTTTGCTCTAAGCTTTCTAGCTGGATACCAATTACAAATAAAACATGCTACATTATCTGTTCCTATGTTTTTCTGTCAATTATGTATACAGGTTTCTATTAATGTTTCTACTAAATTAACTTCTTCTTCAGATTCTAAGCTTTCATTTATTTTTAAATTTGAAAATTCATCTATAATTTCATAGTCAGATTCTTCTTGTTCTAATTCTGATTTGTCTTCTATTGAAATTATGCTGTAAATTGATTCTTTATCAGAAATATACTCATCTAATTGTATGAGATCTTCATTTGTACATTCAATAAGAGTACTTTTCTGTCATAACTATTTATCCTTTTTGGGCAAGTTCTTGCTAAATGTTCATTACTATTACAAACAAAGCAACTAACTTTATTTTTATAAGTTCTATCTAGTTTAAATTTTCTTACATGTCTTTTTTCATTTAAATAAGGTTTTCTTTTATTTGACTTTCTTAAGAAATATCTTTTCTTAATTGGTCTTTTATAATTTTTCTTATAAGGTTTGGAGCTTGAGGCTCCATAAGTCTGTGGAGTAAAAATGTCTTTACAGAACTTATAATCTGTCTTTTTTCGTTGTGTTTGGATTTGTAATTCTACACATTTTCCTTCTAAACATCTAATTACATGTTGGATTCTATGTCCTATGCTCCATTTCTTTTCTGGTTGTTCTCTTATTGCTATTAAATTATTCCATGATTCTGTTATTTCTAATCCTAATGGTCCTGGTAGTTTATGAAACAATTTATTTCCTATTTCTTGATTAAATGTGTTTCCTGAAATTGAGGTTAAATAATAATATTCATTTAAAAATTTCTTAACATATTTTCGTTTAGTCCATTTTTATAGATTAAGTTGTTCTAAGTCTCTCATGGCCTTTCTTTGTATACTCATGTGTCCTGAATTTGGGTCTGCTCCAATAATTAATATCTGTATTTTATTAAAAAAATTATAAGGATTACTTCCTAAATTAACAAGCTGATCAAATTTTTCTTTTCTTTCTATTTTATAAGCTTCCCACATTACTTTGATACTTTCTCCTAGAAATGTCTCTAAGTTATACATGTCTAAAAGTTTCATTTCTTGAAAATTCCTAATGTAGTGTCCTATAATTGTATTTTTCCAAACATTTATAACATTTGTCCAGGTCTGTGGATCATGTGCTGTTATATTTAACATCTGGGTTTTTGCTGTTGCTTGGAATTCTATTTTGTTTTCTAAGGGTCTTTCACTTTCTTTTGCTACATATTTTTTATTTTGTGGGGGTTCATTATATGTAGTATAGGCTACTCTAGGGGGAAAACCGTCTCCATAAATAATAGTCTCATGTTTTGTAGTCTTATCAAAAGGAGTTTCATCAAAAGCTCTATATGTACTTGTGTCTTCCATAAGTTCTTTTATATAACTATAATTTGTAACATTTGATTTATTATCATTAAATTCTTCTTCTTCATTTATGATTCCTATTCTAATATTTTGTTCTAAATCATAGTACAAATATTCATTTTCCTTTATTTGTTTTGAAATATACATTTGATCTTCTAATTCTAGTAATTCTTCTTTGTTAAGAATAATTTCTAATTCTTTTGGTAAAATTATTTTATCAAAATTTTCTCCAATTAATTCTATGTGAACATTTTCTTGATATGGTTCCTCCTCTGGTTCTTCTTCATCAGGTTCTTTTGGGACTTGCCTATAATCTATAAATCTTAAACTTGTTCTACCATGTGCATCTTTATATGTTAATGATTCTATTGGTGCTATTGGTTTTTCTTCTTCTTCTAAAAATTTATCCATATCCCATTCTAATCCTACTAATTGTTCTGTTGAGAATTCTTTTGGTTTTACCATATGAATTCCTTTACTACTCATTAATCTTACAACTTTATCCATATATACTTTATATCTGGTTTGTGAGTTAAATGAGCATCTTCCTAAAAATCCTATGTGTATTAATAGATTATCTCCACTATTTGCATCTTCATATCCTTTAGTTTGTATACCTATTTTGATTTTTTTCTGAAAAATCTTTAATAGTCATTAAAAAGTCTGGGTTACAATAAATAATACCATTATTGTTATTTATATCTACTTCCATGCTTGCTATTCGAATTTTGTCTATATTATTAAATCTTTCATCATAAATAATAATCAATGTTTTACATGACTTTTTCTAGTTAAACTCTTTATCCCTATAACAATTAATCCTAAATGAATAAATCTGTAATTTCTTTTTCTGAGTTCTTTTTTAGAATCTTATGATATTAAGTTTAACTTTACAACTTGGTTACATATGCATTGTATTGATATCTCTCTATGATGTCTAAAAAACTGTGTTCTTGATTCAAAAATTCCTCTATTATATAAAACATCTGGATTAAGTATTCTTAAACCATGTGTTTGGAATCTCGCATAATCTTGTTGTGGATCTATAATTTCTTCTATACTTTGGTTATGCTGTTTTACTCTTCTCAAAATCTGTCTAACAAATTCCTGTTAATTCCTGATGTACTAGATCTGGATGTTCCTTCGCTAATTGTTCTAGATCTTCCTAAGAATGGTGTTGGTAAGCTCATCTTGGAAATTTCAATTCTCTTGGTAGTCTTCTTGTAATTTTTTCTTTACCTGTTTTTTCAAGATTTAAATTGCTTAATTTTCCTGTTATGGATCTTAAATCACTTTATATATCTCATGTATAATTTGTTACTTTCCTTTTGTCTAAAGCGTCAATTTTCTTATGTAAAGATACTAAGAGTGTAATTATCAAGTTATTCTGTTTAATTAAAACTGCTTCTGTTGCTTTTGAAGAGTCAAGATTTGTAATTCCTTGTGGTTCTTTGTGAAAAGACAAACAATAATCTAAGGCTTCAAGATAATTTCTATCTACTTGAATACTTTCGTTCATTAACTAAGAATTAGCATTTTTAATTCTTTAACAGATTCTTCTGTTTTAATGATTATCTTTTTTATTTCTAGTTCAATTTCTTTAGGTTTATTAAAATCTAAAATTTTTGTTATTTCTGAAAAATCAAATTTTCCCGATATCTTTTCTTGTTTGGATATTTTTTCTAAAATAACACAATTTTGATTTTTAATAAAATCTAGATTTTCTTTGATATTTCTTAACTCTGTACTTTTTGTTTTAAGATGATCTAAAATTATTTATAAAGTTTTACTGAATCTTTTATTTTCTTGTTCCAAATTTCTTGAGAAATTTATGATCCAATCTATAATAAGATTCTGGCTTAGATCTTCTGAAAACAAACTATGTAATTTATGTTTTGTTTCTAAATTACAGTTAATTATGTTGTTATCTACTATCTTTGTTTTCCTATTATTACTACAAAGTTTTAGATCTAAATATTCTAAATTTTTCTTATTATCTATGGCTCTAATACCAAAATGAGAGGGGGTATACCTAAAAGATAAACTCAGCCACTGGCGTAAAGGGGTCTATCTTAAAGTTGATTGCAGAGTTCGGCTTAGGTGCGGAATTTTTACTGATCTAAAAGGCTTTCACAGTCTTGTTTATAATATCCTGTAACTATTCTATATTGCTCCAAATAGAAAGGATAATATTGACTATCTGTTTTTATGGTCTTAGTTCTTAAAATCTCTTCAAGTTCTTCTACTCTTTTATGTAAGTCCCAAATTCTTTTATTTTCACTAATTAAATTCTGTCTGAAATGATAAAGATTTTGATGAGGGATTCTTAATTTGATTGCAAGATCAAGTATTTTATAATCGTGTTCTAAACTTCTGTTTGTAAACCTTAGGCTGCGTTTGATAGTAAGGATGTAATTTGGGTGGAAAGAAAATGAATTCCAGGGAATTGAATTCTAAGAAATTGAATTCCTGGGAATTGGAAGTTTAATGTGTTTGATTGGTTTAATTTTTTAGGTGGAAAAAGTAGGGAATTTTCCAACTTTTTTTGTTTGATTGACATTATTTTCCATGGAAAATAAAGTAAAATTGATCCATTTTAATAAAAAAATATTTTTTTAAAAATTTTTTCACACATTTGTACTTGATAATAATAATAATAATAATAATAATAATAATAATAATAATCTTAATATATATAATAACAACATAGCCGTCACATAAATCCGCACATAGTTTCCTGCCATTTTTACTTGCCATTTTAGGAAACTTTATAATTTTATTAATTATTTTAATAACTAAATTATGAAAGTTCAATTAATGCAAAATTAATTATAGGTGACATGTAATAAATGATTTATTGATTTGTAAAAAATAAAACATCTATAAAAAGGTCAAATGATATATTATTTTTATTCTTTTGATAATTATTGTAATATTTTAAAGTAAAAAAACATGCAATATAGGTGTCAAATTCAAGATCTTAACTAGAAGTTTAATACAAGCTAACTAATGAGAGCAAATTCTAAATATATCATTCGTAAAATTGTCTTAAATAATAAAAGTAAAAATTTTACTTATACTTTTTACTTTTTTCAATATTCAATCTTTTTAATTTATCTCATTTAAGTCATAAATGATATCTATCATTTCTTACCTAAATTCAATTTGACATAAATGATTAATTTCAAATCTTTTTTCTTATCAAATTAAAAGAAATAACAGATATCCAATCTTTCTAAGTAAATTCAATTAAATCATTTTAATTTCTACAACTTTAGGTTTCGATAAACACTTTGGTAATTTTGAAATTAATTTTATAAATTTAAAATAACATCGATTTGTAAAATATATACTACAGACTTTAACACTTAATTCATTAAATTCTATAGAAAATAAAATATAAGGTTTTAGCAAACTTATTCTATTTAAAAATAAAATATGGTCAATACATTTATTTAACATGCAAAAAAATTAAAAAAAAATTCTGTGTAAATGACAATTTTTAATAGTACTTGGTGAAAAATAAAATGTCACGTTGCATTGGAAACTATTGAATAGGAGTATGTTTGATAGAGACTATAGAAATAGTTTTAAATGTGTGATTTGAAGTGAAAGAAAATAGTATAAAAAATAAAATAATTGTCAAATCAATCAATTGAGTCGTAGAAAATTAAAGTTGAAAATTGATTTTCTTTTTTTAGAATGTGTGGTTAAAAAGTAGTATGTGCAATTATGAAAAATTAGTTTTTAAATAATATGCGATTGTGAATGAACATTAAAAAAAATTATTTTTGAATAATCAATTCTATATGAATAAATAAACTAAGAAAACTAGAGAATGAACAATTAACTGTTAAAAAAACATACAAGTCATAACTTTATTTTTTACCTTTTTTTGGTATTTTGATTGTATATTGAATACACAATTTATGCATTAAAGTAAGAAATCTTATAAGAAAAAATGAAATTACAAATTATTCACAATTTGTGTATGCAAGTTATTTTTTTATTTTATTTTATTTTTTTCATTGTGTTATTTTTATCGGGCATTGTATTTTTACAACTTATTCAATAAATCATTTTTAATTATATATTCCGTGCATCGCACGGGTGCGATTAATAATAATAATAATAATAATAATAATAATAATAATAATAATAATAATAATAATAATAATAATAATAATAATAATAATAAGAATAATAATAATGTTAATTTTTAGAAAAAAATAAATCAATTAACAATAAAAAAAATGATTAAACATAACAAAAATGGTATAAGATTTTCCATAGAAAATAAAACCTCCTCCCCCCCTTGGAAAATGAATTCATTCAAAATAAGGAAAATATGGAATTTCGAGGCAAGTGGAAAAATGAATTCCATGGAAAATTTAGGCAACCAAACAACGCAAAGTTGGAAATTCACATGAAAAATCATATTTTTCATAGAAAATTACGCGAATCAAACGCATCCTTACTTCTATTTTTATTTCTAAAAGCAAATATTCAAAGTCTAATAAAAATTTTGGAAAACTTTTTCAATATCGATTTCTTTTGAGTTTGAAGTTGAAGGGCCTGAAGATGAAGGGTTCATAAAATTCTCACAAGATTTCATCCTTATGATGTTTACTAATAGTGAAAGGTACCTTAAAAGTTTCAGCAACCCTAACAGAGGTAATTCTCTTCACCAATGTTGTCAAACCTGACCCGACCCGAAAACCCCTAACCGGCCCAAAAATCGGGCCAGATCACATTAAAAACCTAGTCGAGTCAAGCCCGGTCAACGACCCGAGTTGACCCCAGAAACCCGGGTTTGACCCGAGTTTTATATAATTTTTATTTTTTTTATTTTTTTGATGTTTTTGAATATTTTAATATTTTTTTAATATTAATTAATGCTCGGGTGGACCCCAAGTCGACTTCGGGTTGATCCTCTGACCCTTGACCCAATCTCTCGGCCGGTCAATTCCCGGGGTCGGGTCTGAAATCATTACTCTTCACCCAACGAAGAGAATAAGGATTAGGATGGTACTCAATTGATAGTTTCATCAAATTCATCAACCTCTTTGATACAAATTTCTCATAGCTTCCATGTCTACAATCACCTCACACACCTTATATTTGATAGAGCAAAGCAAACAAAAGATGCTATGTGATGAGAATCGTAGCAGGCTTGACAGGAAGACCAATTATTCAAGCCAAAAAAGACTTCAACAACATGATCGAAGACTCTACTATCAATGAATGGCGTGTTAGAAGAAGATTCAAAGCTAGTACAAGTGGTATGGGCCAAGAATGAAGTTGGAAATCAAAGAGGAATCGAAAATCCGCAAGGATTTTGATTTAGATTTTTAGTCAGTTATTGAGACTTGGTTTTCTTATTGAAAACATTCAAGTTTTGGAATCACTATTTTAGAATAAATTTTAGATCTTCGAATCTTCTTTCCAACAAACTTTGAATCATCACAACGCCTTTGCCTATATGATCGCAAAGCACAATAAATCAAGGTTTCCAAATTTTAAGCTATTTTCCATTTTTAGTTAGTCTAATTTTGTGCCTCTATAGCGGCAAGACCTAATTTTTGTCCATTTTTCCTTATATTCTATTTTCCATTCATTATAATAGTTAGTTTATGAGTTTAGAAATTTTATTGAGTGATTCAAACCTAAAGGCGAGGATCCCCTATAAAATTCAAACTTATCAAGATTTAATCATCTTGTGGCATTCAACTCGAACTTATCAAAGATTAACAATCTTTATAGCTTTCAAAACCGAACTTATCAAAGGATCTGGACAACCTTTATGGCATTCACACATGTTGGTTCTTGTTTTCGTTTTCGCATCGTAATGGATCTAAGTTTTAATATATCTTAGGTTCTTGCGTCGTGAGATCAAGGGTCTTCATGCTACCATCCATCCCAACTTGAATTTGGAACTTCCGACTACATAGTCAATTCCAAAGTTTCACCGTGCTCCCCAAACGGGGTCGCATCATCGGTATCACAGCTATACTCTAAATTCAGGTAATTTCTATCTTATATTGATTCCATGTGTTTATCATAGTGTCTGCCACATAGAATTTTGTGTTCTTTGTATTTGTGAGTCTTTGATCCAAAAAAATATGCCCCGAAAAAGTCAAAAGACGTTTTTTCTCCTTTTTCATCCAAATTAATTTTCATTTCTTTTCCTGTATATATATACAATTTTGCTCTACATCCCACCACGGGGTGTAGAGAGTACCCCGTTTGTGGGTTTAAATGCATCCACCCCACCAATTACCGCTTAGTCAAACAAATTGTAAAGACTAAAAACCTACAAATTAACCTAGAAACCAGCCCCATGCAAACCCCATTTAAACCATCCCCTCAATTACATCTTTGCATGTATTTCTTCATCTCTTGAGTCTTGAACTACAACGACTGCAACTGGATAAATTTTAATCGTCGTTAAACTATTTTAGCCTCCAATCTAGTTCGTAAGTCTTCTTATGTGGTCTGATTTTTGGTTACCCATGCATTTTCCCTAAAGTTTGCAATTATTTTTAATGCAACAATTGCAATTACTTGTGCCCTAAGTTTAATATTTTTTTGCAAATAATTTATATTTAATTTGATATATTTTATTTTCTTCATTTTTTAAGGAATGGAAGGTGATGAAAATGTCTTTGTACCCTGATCAATATAATCCCGGCCACATCATTCAACGAAAAAACTGTGGACTAAAAAGTCCACAGGTTGACAGGTTATATGCCGCCCCATATACCTGACCTCATCTTAGGTTTCGTATAAGAAAGTTTCATGGATTGGGCTATATTCATGGGCCTTACACAAGGACATAAGGTCGTGCATACAGTTCAATCCCACCTTGGACCCTCTCTTGAGTGTACCCATAGGTCGGGCAACAAGCCCAACTACTTACTAAAGTATAAGGTCGGATATACTCAATCTTTCTACCACGAACTTTCGCTATTGACCTTTAGCTCGATCAATCCCGGCTTCTAAATGGCCCATCAGGGATCATCTCTAGTCCATGGGCCTAGCCCCAACAGTGATGAATCAGGCATGTCGCCTCTCAGAAAGGAAAGTCCAATTCCTACAAGGGTGGTTCTTTCCCCGAAAAGTAAGTTTCTTTAATAAGGACTCCTTCTCCTAATAGGAGAAGGTGATGGGTCTTGAAACCTATAAATGCAGTTCTTTTTTATCAATATTCATTCATTATTATCAACACAATTTTCAGCATCATATTTCTCTCTACTTTTCTCTCCACAGAAACTAATTCTTACATCGGAGGGGAGACGAGGAGAATCATCTCGACTTTTTTGCAAGTTATCAAAGGCGAATTAATCAATCTTTTCCAGTGATCAAGCAGTTTCAGATCTTGCCACATCAAGGTTAGGAATTTTTGCAGCATCAATTGGCACCGTCTGTAGGAAGAAATACGATCAGCCATGGTTAATAGATGTCAGGCTCGCCCTTCCACATCCACGGGGGAAACCTCTCCCAGTCAAAACATCAGCTGATACTGTTTATGTCACATTTTGAACAAGTTTTCTGAGAAGTCTTTCCCACAACATTGCACCAATACTATTTATGGCACATTTTGAGTTTTTTGAGAAGATGAGTGTAGTGCTGTATAGGGATCAATATCATACATTGGTTAGTATCATTAGACAATCAGAATCGACAGAGGAGTTTGAGAGTCACTGGGCCGAGGTGATGGGAACAACTCCATTAGGGGATAATGAATGGTTGATAGTATGTACGAGATACGAAGTAAGTGGGTGCCAGCATAAATCAAGCACGTATTCTCTGCTAGGATTTCTAGCAGTCAAAGTTCAGAGAGCAATCACGCATTCTACATGAGATACATGGATAAGAAAAACATGGTGCTAGATTTTATCACACGTTTCAACAAGGCATTGGTCAAACAACGACGTCATGAGTTGGTAGCTAACGACATTGATTTAAGTGAACAACCTCGTATGATTACAACTTCTATTATGGAAAAATAGATGGCGAGTGTATACACAAAGACAAGTTTTTTACTTTTCCAGAAGGAGTTGGAGAATAGTAATTTTTACATTTGCTCGAGGAGATATAGCTCCGAGGTGTTAAAATTATATGTGGTTCAGCAATTTAAGTCGAGGAACACATATGATCGATAGCATGAGTTGACTTATTTTGTAGATTCCGATCTCATCTCTTGCAATTGCCAAATGCTTGATTTGATGGATACCCATGCCATCACATGTAATCTTTTTTGAAGAAAAAACAAGTATTGACGTTACCCGAAAAATATATTGTGAAACGGTGGCCCCGTACAGCGAAAATTACCCCTGTGTACGAATTTGGTACTGGAACATCACATGGCAACCCTTAATGTAACATCATGAGATTTTGGCATATCACGCGTCAGAATTGGTTGATGAAGCAGCATTAACTGACGCTCGTAGTAACTTCCTCCTCGACGAATCTCATAGTCTAAAAATAAGAATAAAAGAGATTGATGATGGTGGTGATGTCAACATGAGTAGGAACAGAAGCAAGAGCCCTGATAAAACTCAAATTATTTCCGATTTACAACCTCTTAGAACAAAAAGAAGTAGGAAATAATTGAAGTCGGGAAATGAGAAAATGATGTCCCAGCCCATTCGAAATTGTAGTGAGTGTGGCTGTCAAGAAGATGACAAAAGAACCTGTCCAAAACTTAAATCAAGGTATGTTTTTTATATCATTTTATCATTTTGTTGCGTGTTTATACTTCGAATTGTACTAATTTTTTTTCCACGTGCCATTTCAGTCCTCATCTCGTGGACAAGCCATATCACCCACAGTTCTCGTTTGATAACTTACATGATGGTAGATACACAAGTCTTGACTGTAGCAACTATGATGGATTCCAATGTTTTCCAGCCGAAAATTTTCTGTAGAATTTTAATTGATTATTCATTCTGATTTACATTAAAATAGGAATTTTAATTTCTACCAAACTTATGTATAAAGAAATTAACCGAATCATTGGATGCTTTTATGTACTGGTTATTCTTAACATTTTCCTCTATTTTTCACATTTTTTTTTCTCTTAAAAATCAACTAGACATGATAGCTGGTTATAAAGCAGCAGACCGCTCTCAGAGGACTGATGAGAGCAATCCATCCACAAAGTCAATATTTTAATAGTTCTTTCATGAAACTTTATATTGGCTCAAACAATGTGCAAGTGATACATATAGCAACAGAAAATGACACTGATTTTTTCCACTCTTTACATAGCTGGATTCCCATGCTTTTGATTCAATCAACGAATTATTCACCAGGGCATGGCTTGTTTCTTGGGATTTTCTGCAGCAATAAGAGATATGGTAAAGTGAACATGGATCAAATTGTCAAATGACTGGTCAATCGATGCTTCTGGTATCAATTTTAATTATCTTATGTATAATGCATAAAAACCTTTTCTTCTCCTTTTCATCATATTGGGAGCTGTTCTTCCATATTGTTGCCAAGGTAAAAATGTGTGCTTTCTGAGCCTTCAATTTTTAACTTGTTCCGTTCACAATCCTCATCCCAATAGTCAGCTGGGTAGCATTTTGCGAACAAAAGCAAAACCAATTTTTTATTTTTAAAATTAAAGTTGTATAGAACATATATTGGAGGAGCAACAAGTTTAATTTTAGCTTGGCAACCCTTGTTACCCGCAACTTCAACTTCACGAATTACTTCCTTGATAGGCAGAACACTATCAAATTGGAAACATTTCATTTCAATATCTGCCAGAATCGTCAGTGGTTGTGGGGTCATTCTTATCCTGATATTTTTAAATAAACCATCTTTAACTTCCTCGAATATGGAAGTCACCACTTTATTCATCTCCTGCCAACATCTTTGATTTAGTGGGTTAGGCAATCAAGCACCGACTCAGTATCATTGACCATTCATTTGAATGCCTCAAAAGCATGGCCGTATTTCCTGTTCAATGGCCACATGACAAGGACATAAAGAACCTCCAAATTATATTCACGGTCTCAGCAACATGACTCATAATGGAATGCACAAGTTTACTTTTGTACTCCAACGTTGAAATGTACACAAGAAATTGCAAGTTCTTGCAAGAATAATAATTGCAAAAATTAGGGCTAATCTATGGGTAACCAAAAATCAGACCACATAGAAAGACTCATGAACTAGATTGGTGGCTAGAATAGTGCGACGACGAGTGAAGATTCATTCCAGTGCAGTCATTCGTGCAATCGTTCAAGAGAGGAAAGAAGTTACAAGTGCGTAGAGAGAGAAATATTGGATGAATTGGAGCTTGGGGGTGGGTTATTTTCTAACAATATTAGTTATATATCTATGTATATATATAGTTCTGAAAATTCAAGAACTCTTTCTTGAATTTCTTTAATTCTTAACATTCTTGAATTTTTGACATCTTTCTTGGGCAAAATCCCGCGTTCCATTCCACCATGTCTAAATTCAGGAAAAAATCTTCATCTAGAGGGAATAACGGTTTAGACCTCGGGTGGAGGGCTTTACAAAAAGGTTTGATGAGGTTATGATTAGGTTGGGTAAACATGATGCAATTATTGCTAAATTGCAAAAGAGGCAATCTCAAACAAACCATATTGTTACAAGGCAATATAGGCATGATTCTAGTCCTTTTGTTGGAATTGGGGTTGAGTAGAAAGTGGAAAGTGATTTTCTTCCTAGTATGAGGGAAATATTCAATCAAATGGGAGAGACGTTAAAACAACCAGAAAATGAGATGATTACACAAAAGGCAAGAAAAAAATTAGTTAAGTTGTGAGAGAGAGAGAGAGAGAGAGAGAGAGAGAGAGAGAGAGAGAGAGAGAGAGAGAGAGAGAGAGAGAGAGGTTGAGGTTGAGGTTAAATTGCGAAAGGGAAGTGAAATTGAGATTGTTGTAGAGCCTCATGATAGCAATGTTGAGGAAAAATAGAGTGAATTGAAAATTGGGGTAGAAGTTCAAAATTGAACATTGAAGTGGAAGATCAAACCTTGAGTAGTAATGTAGAACAGGTGGTTAAACATGAAAAATTGGAGTTAGAAGAGGTGGTTGAGTTTCATGTTAAAAAAAAAAATTGATGAGGTTGAGCACAAAGTCGAAAGGATTGATGGAGGTGAAGAGAAGAGCCTCATTGTTAGGGAAGAGGAGTTGGAGGTGATACGCCATGAGTACAAGGATCCATATCTTGTATTAGATGAAACTAACATTCCCTACCTATTTTGGTTAATTCTTTCTTCCAGGTTGATTGTACTTGGGAGCTTGAGTCACACAAATCATGGCCAATGAAGCTCATGTTTCAATACATTAGTGCCTACCAATTGAAGGATTGATACTTATTGAATTCACGTTATGGAAGCAAGAACTTTCCATTTGATCTGGGGGTGCATTGATATACCATGAACAAAGTTATGATTCAGGACGAATAGGAGAAAGATGAGAATCATAGCAGGCTTGACAAGACAACCAATCATTCGGCATTTCAAAGAAGAGTCAAAGTTAGTATAAGTTGTATGGGACAAAACTCAAATTGAAAATCAAGAGGAATAAAAAACCCATAGGGATTATGATTCAGATTTTTAGTCAACTATTTAGGCTCGGTTTTCTTATATACAATATGATCTAGAGGAAGCTATGAAAATAAGAACAAATATCACAAACTATTGAACCACACACGATTGTCAGTAAGCAATCTTCCAATTACCCGTTGAATCTTAAGATTACCAAGAACTAGCATCCAAATTCGAATTTCAATTGAAAAATACGAAAATTGGGAACAAACCAAGAATGTCAAGTTCTATATCGTAAAAGTTGCCCAACAACGCAAGACAAAAGAATTTAAATACTAAACCCTAAACCTAGTTGCGTAATTAATGTTTAAAAGACGAAAATAGACATAAAAAACATAAATCCATTTTTAACTGTTTAGATTATTTCAAAATTTCAAAATCTATCATTAGTAACAACAAAGCTACTAGTCCAGTCCATCTTGTCGAGAGCTTTTCGAAAACATATTATGGGCCAAAATATGTGTCCGTATACGAATTCTATGCCTGTTTCTTTAAAAACTTCGAACTCGAACAATTCTGCTTATCCAAGTAATCCAATGCTCGATCTTCAATGCCATCATCACACGAACTATCACCAACATAAGGAACCAAGTGTTTGACATTGAAGACGTTTGATGTACGAATGTCACTGGGAAGTCTTGGGCAGTAAGCATTGGGGTAGATTTTCTCCGTAATCTCTACAGTACCAATCTTCTTTGTTGCTAGTTTGTTATAATCCCCAACTGAGAAACAATTCTTAGTCAGCACCTCCACATAAAATCACCCACGTCAAACTCCACATGCCTACGTTTCTGATCTTCATCTTGCTTGTATCGCGCATTAGCTGAGGACAGATTCACATGCACTACCTTATGGACATCCTGCAAACCACCCACAAAATCTATTACTTTCTTGTGAATCTTTGTCTGGCTCAACAAAGCTATCAAGTCAAGTGGTCCTCTGGGCTGAGCTGAATAAACTACCTGAAAAGGATTAAAACCTGTACTATGATTAACTACATGATTGTGAGCAAACTGTACCTGAAACAAATTCTAATCCCAACTCTTAGTATGATCCCCAACCAAACATCGAAGCATATTCCCTAATAACCTATTAAAAACCTCGGTTTGCCCATCTGTTTTGGGGTGATAGGTACAGCTGAAGTTCAATTGTGTATTGACCATCTTCCATAAGCTACGCCAAAAATAACTAAGGAGCCTGGTATCTCTATAAAAAAAAACAATAGATGAAGGAAATCCATGTAGACAGTACACATCACGAAAGAATAGCTACGCTACATTCACAGCATCTATAGTTTTCTTCTAAGGGATAAAATGAACCATCTTAGAAAATTGATCAACCACAAAAAAGATGGAATCAGCACCTCGTTGCGTACGTGGAAACCCTAACATAAAATCCATGTTGATATCTGCCCAATGCTAAGAAGGGACTGTAAAGGCATGTACCATCTGGCATTAGTTGCTGCCCTTTTTGACACTTGGCAGATTCTGCATCTCTTCACATACCTCTCAAGCTCCTTGCGAATGTTAGGCGAAAAGTAAGAAGCCTGAACCAACTGCAAGGTCCTGTCTCTTCCTACATTGCAAGCGCAAGCTACAATCTGGAAACAAGAAATTTGCTTTCTTCCTAGCTTGTATATCTTGTCGGACCACAGAGAAGTATGGATCAGTAGCAAGTAAATCACGAAAAAGTCAAAGCCAAGTACCTCGACCCTCATGTTAACCAGCAAACTATATCCCTGACTCAATGCGTCTACAACTCGATTAGTGACCTTTGCTTTATGTTTCACCACATAAGTAAACCTCTCCAAATAAGCAACTCATCGCGTGTGTTTGGGGGACACCTTATTCTACCTGTGTAAATGCCTCAAATAATTATGGTCAATATACAAGATGAACTCCCTGTGAAACAAGTAATGGTGACAATGCTTCACAGCCTGCACTACTGGATAAAACTCAACGTCATAAGTGTTGTAGTTGAGCTTAACACCCGAAATTTATCACTGAAGAATGCCACAGGTTTACCATTTTGACTCAACACTGCTCCAATACCCAACTTCGAAGAATCCGTATGCAACTCAAAAGACTATGAAGAATCTAGCAAAACTAAAATTGGTGCATTGGTTAGTCGTTCCTTAATTAACTGAAACGCTGGATCGACTTCATTCGTCCACTCAAATCTACTACCCTTCATATAGTCGGTGATAGATGCCACAATGTTACTGAAGTGAGGTATGAAACACCTATAAAAAGAAGCAAGACCTTGGAAACTCCTTACTTTAGTGATGGTCTTTGGTCTAGGCCACTGTTGCACTGCTTCAACCTAAGCTCATCCACCTACAATCCATCTCCAGAGACCACATATCTCGAAAACAACACCTCGAGAGTCATGAACACATACTTCTTCATCACTGCATAAAATTTCTCCCTACGAAGCACGTTCAAAAGCTCTCTAACATGCTGAAGGTTCTCTTCTGGGTTAGCACAATAGACCAAAATATCGTCAAAGCACACAACAACAAATCTGCCTATGAAAGGTCTTAGCAACTTATTCATAACACGTATAAACGTGCTATGGGCATTGGACAACCTAAAAGGCATCACCAACCATTCATACAACCCCAAGCCTTATACGAATTTGATAATATCCACTTTTCAAATCCAATTTAGTAAATACAGTCGCACCACTAACCTGATCAAGTATATCATCCAGGCAAGGGACAGGAGATCTGTACCTGACAGTAATTTTATTAATAGCTTTGCTATCTAGACACATAAACCAGGAACTGTCTTTTTTGGGTGTCAAAAGAGTTGGTACCACACACGGGCTCATACTCTCCCTGATATGCCCCTTAGCAACTCCTCGACCTACCTATGCAACTCGTCGTGTTCCCTAGGGCTTATCATGTAATGCGGCCTGTTAGGTAAAGTTGCACCTGCTTCTAGATCAATGTGATGTTGTATGTCACGCAGAGGTGGTAAACCACCCGGTAACTTGTCAGGAAATACATCATTAAGTTCTGACACCAATGGAAGTACTACCTTCAGAAAATGGTAGGTTCTACAACTTCCTTCCCAATCAATACATAAACTGTCTCTAACTCCTGCAACTTACCAGTAAACTAAGCCAAGGATAAAAAATCAGCACTACTCCTTCTAGGTAAAGTTTCTCAACTGGCTTGTTGGGAACTATAATAATTTTAACACCATCAAACATAAAGTTGTAGTTATTCAATCATCCATCATGAACAACTCTCCTATCGTACTACCAAGACCTGCCCAACAACAAATGACATGCAACCATGGCCACCACATTACACCTAACACCATCTTTATATTTTACACTAACGGAAAATGAAACTAGAGCCCGTTTTGATACTGTTACCTTGCATCCCTTTTAAAGCCAGGCTAGCTTGTATGTTTAGGATACTTTTCTGTCTTATTGTTCAACTTCTGCACCGCTTCCTCTGAAATGATGTTCTCACAGCTGCCTACATCAATCACAGAACGTCACACTTTGCCCAAGATGGTATAGGTAGAGTGGAAGATATTGTTCCTCAACCAGTTATCTTCATTTGTAGCTTTTGGCGTCAAACAGACCTCCTAACAACCAAAATAGCCCCCAACATCTCCCTCTACAACCTCTTTGTCAACTAATTCTTCATAAAAAATTGGTTGGCCAGTAATCCTTGCATCCTCCTCATTGCGATCATCCGTATCTCCAAACAAAGCCCTCTTGTCCCTTCTTGCAGTCAGACTGCCTATATCCAACCTTACTGCATGCGAAGCACTTTAAATTGCTACTACTCGCTCCCTTATTCACTATATTTCTAGCCGCCTTATATCTACGGCCTCTAGCACGATTGACACTGCCACCACCAGTACTGGTATTATTGCCTACACCAAAAGAATTATTAGAACCACCAACACTAGTGCTGGAGCCTTTTTTCAGAAACAGAGAAAGGATCAAACAAATTGACAATATCCTGAACTTGGACCCTCAATCCACCAATATAACGCGCCATCGATTGGTCCTCTGTCTCCTGGATCTCGTTTATGGCAACAAGTTGGTAAAATTCAATGGTATATTCATCCACAGAGCTGATTCCCTGCTTCAAATTCTGTAGTCATTGGTACATCAACCTTTGAAAATTGTAAGGCAGGAATGCAGCTTGCATATGCTTCTTCATCTTCTCCCAAGAAGTAATCTTAGATTTTCCCACCCTATTATGGGTTAGTTTCAATTGATGCCACCACGCGGTTACCCTTCCCCTTAATCTAGCCGCCACCAAAGGCACACATTTGTCTTCTGGTACCCCTTTGAATTCCAAGATCTCCTCAACAATGGCTAACCAATCAAGAAAATCCTTTGCTTCAGGCCGCCATGAAATTCTAGAATTTCAGTCCTCATACCAGTTTCCCAGCATCTCATGTCCTCTACTGTAGGAGTCCTCTACTGCCTACGACGAACTTGCGAAATTTCCTCATAGTATTCATTGAAATCTCCCACATACTCCTCGTCCAAACCCCTCTATTTGTTCCTCCCATTTTGGTTTCCCAAAAGGGTGGTCATTCTCTTTGTCAATCGCTCCATCATTCGTTCCATTTGCTGATCTACAATCCGACCAATTCCCTGTTCCAATTGAATTTCATTGTCACTCTCGTAGATCTCCTCAACACGTTGTTGGTGTTGTTTTCCTCTTCTGGGCAGCATGTCTACTAAGGATCAACTCACCACTAACACCAATTGATGTAGTGGAAGCTATGAAAATAAGAACAAATATCACAAACTATTTAACCACACACGATTGCCAATAAGCGATCTTCCAATTTCCCATTGAATCTTAAGATTACTAGGAACTAGGCATTCAAATTCGAATATCAATGGAAAAATACGAAAATTGGGAAGAAACCAAGAATGTCAAGTTCTATATCATAAAAACTTCCCAACAACACAAGACAAAAGAGTTTAAAAACCAAACCCTAAAGCTAGATGCATAATTAATGTTTAAAAAAGGAAAATAGACATAAAAACATAAAGAATCCTGTTTTTAACTGTTTAGATGATTTTAAAATTCCAAAATCCATCAATCCGTCTCATCGAGTCCGAAAACATATTATGGGTCAAAACCCGAGTTTATATGCGAATTTTATGCCTGTTTCTTTAAAAACTTTGAACCCGAATGATCCCACTTGTCCAAGTAATCCAACTCTCGATCTTCGACGCCATCAAAATATTTGAATTTCAAAATCACTATTTTAGAAAAAAATTCTAGATCTTTGAGTCTTATTTCCAACGTACTTTGAATCATATCAATCGAACATCGAACAAAGAAGTTATGATTAAAACAACTGTGATCGTAAGACATGTTAAATTCCAACCCAGAGCAAACGGATTTTCCCTTGCGATCATAACACCATTTCCTATCCGACCGCAAGGCACAAAAAAAATTAGGGTTTCCAGACTTTAAGTTATTTTCCATTTTTAATTATTTTATTTCTAGTTTTTTTTTTCTTTGGCCTCTATAATCGCAAGACCCGGTTTTAGGTCATTTTTCATTCTTTATAAACTATTTTTCATTCATTGTAATAGTTAGTTTGTGAGTTTAAATATTTTATTGAATGATTAATTATTAAATGTGATGATTCTTAATAAAATTCGAACTTATCAGGATTTAATCATCTTATGGCGTTCAATTCAAACTTATCAAACGATCTAGACAACCTTGGTGGCATTCACACATGTTGGTTGTTGTTTCCGCATTGTAACGGGACTAAGGTTTAATATACATTAGGTTCTTGCATCATGAGGTTGGGGTCTTCATGCTACCATCCAGTGTTCATAGTCAATTTCACGAGTTTCATCATGTTTCCTAAATGGGATTGCACACTATGACACCGCCCTTCTCCTTAGGCGACAAGAGGACCCCTAAAATATTTTAAGTGAGTCTTTCCACACCTTCTTCAATAGTAAACTCAACTCCTAAGTACTCATCTTCCGCATCAATTTCTTCTTCCTCGTCCACTGTCTCCGGCTCCACCAAATTAATCAATTTTCCTTCCGAATAGGTATTGGAATGATGCTCAACTTGTGACATCTATAACAAATATCTCCTATTGACCTAACATATTGATTTTTATTCGGGGATGTGCATCGAGTTTGACCTCTATTTTCAAACCAACCACTATGGTCGATATTAACCCTGTTAGGATTGACTTCCTGCATCATCCAAATATTCTATAAATGAATTATATCTTGTATAACCACCTTCAAACTACTAGTATACCTGGATACCTACCCTTTAATTCTTAGACTCCCAAAAATTATTTCATTTAGCCAACGGTAGGGCTGGGCATTTCAAATTTTCTATTCGATTACTAAAGGAACAGAAATCAAACCTAAAATTTCGGTTCAATTTCGGTTATTTTTCAGTTCTTTTGTTAAAAAATTCAACTTTGAGTAAACATGAAAATGTGTGCAAGAAAATAAAATAAAATAAGTGTTGAGTAAAATTTTCCAAACTTTTCCATCTATGCAGCAAAATATACAAATTGAATATATTCGGGTTCTACAGACACTAAGGACAGTTATAATATTCTGTATATCCCCATAGGCAATCAGAAAAGTAGTTTTTCATCTTATGTTGTTCTATGTACTACTTATGCTGGAATGTTCGGATCATCTGAACTAAAATATTAAATGATAATGATGAGATATAGACACATTTACCATAACATAAAACCATTTAATTCATTTAAATCTATATATACTTCGAGGATAAAAATGATTTCTAATGAACTCTTATCTCATACTTCAATGTCAAACCATAATTCTCTAATGCACCTCCACAAAAATCACGTTCATATCAAACCACACATTCTACCTGAAATTAGTTCCGCACATGTCAAACCACACAAAATTTCATGTAAGATGCAACATGATATGAACAATTCAATAATTATCATGTAAAGCAATGCAGGAAGTGTCAAAAGTGTCATGTGAGCTTAATTTAAATTGAGAACGTTTGGTTTTCGATTCGGTTTTTCGATTTTCAAATAGGAACCGATCGGATTTCGATTTTCAAATAGGAACCGATCGATTTTCGGTTCTTCATTTTTCAATTTTGGTCCGGTTTGGTTCTCTCGGTTCCAAATTTTTTATCCACCCCTAGCCAACGACATTAAATCATTGGTATAGTCTTATACTACGTGACTTCCCTACCAATTGATCCCACCATACAACTGCAACAGATTTCCAACGAGAAGCCATCATCTTAACCAACTTGGCCTGCAACACATCCATAATTTCAAAAAATCTTTCAACATTCACCAACCAATCCAGAAAATCCTCAATCATCATATTACCAAAGAAAGGAAGGATATGTACTTTAATAAAATAATCTTCAAAGTTATTTTGATTTGGATGATCAGGATTTGGTGGTGGTTTTTTCTAAATTCTCTTCTTACTAAAAGTCACTTTCTTCTACTACAACTCTCCTGATATTTCCCTTTGAATTATTGGCTCAGCAACTCAATCATCATTGATTTCTCTATTTTTGGTCGATTATCCGCCCTTTGTTTCGACCATTGTTTCAAATAACTCATAAAAACAATTAACGAATCTTTCCAAATTGCGTAGTCAGATGTTCAATTCACCAATTTTGAGCTTCGAAATTTTCTCGAGTAATTGGCATGTCACTCATGCATATAAATCAAGAAATACCACTTGATGTGGCGCGAAACAAGGAATTCAAGAGATAACCTTAAAAGTAACACGAAATCTAGAATCAATAGGGAACGAGAGATAAAATTAAAGATTTATTAATTGAATGAAGTGTAAAATAAGAGTTATCCTTTATTTGTTAGGGATTAAAATAAAAAACCTAGTCTAGATCAACTAAAATTGAAAAGTAATCGAAATAAATTAAATGACATAATAGCATTGACATATAAAAGCATTGTTTTCGAAGCCTAAACGAACTCAAATTGTTAAAATCACCCCTACATCATGGTATAGCGGTAAGTCTTGTTTATATAGCCCTTTTCTTTCCGAAAAGACATTATGGGCCAAAATTTGATGATACGATTCCTTGTGGGAATTGTAACGAAGACGCGGAATAAAATAATTGGAAATAAAGGAAATATCTAAATTCAGAAATAACAACAAAGACTAGACGATAGGATCTTGACCCTTGCTTCACGACATAAGAATTGACAATGCTGAAACAAGATCTATGGTTGTCGAAAACCGAAAGTATTGTCTAATTTTTTGATAAGTTCGGGTTGTTCTTGAAGAAAATGAAAAGAGAATCCTCACATTTTTCAAAGAATATAAACACTCCAATTTTATCTCAATTAATCAAAAGTTCACTTACAATGAATAAAAATTATAGTTAAGTAAAGGGAAAAATGAAATCTAATCTACCTAGTCGCATTAGGGCTCAAATTATGGAATTAAATAATTAAAACATAAAACTTGTGAAACCCTGTTCTCACTTGAACTGTACGGCCGCGCAATTCACTTTAGTGGGGTCGGATGGTGGAATCTATAGATAAACTTGACATTCTGACCTTTTGAACTGAAATGGCACTCGCACTCGCACTCATGTCTCCTTTCCTCTTAGCGGCTACATGGTGATATTCAGGTGAATTAACTTTGTCCTTCGACTTGAATATTGGTTTCCCCCTGTTTTCACTCGTCTTGAGACTTCTTTTACTTCTTGCTGGTTCATTAAGCCATTGAACTTTTTCTTGAGCTTTAGTTCCTTGTAACCTGATCTCTTCTTTGAATTCATACCCAAGATCATATCATCCCCCCTCTCTTGAAAAAAGATTCGACCTCGAATCAACATCTAATCCAATTTTCAAATTTCTCCTGCTTTTGGTGGCTATTGGAACATGATTATGCTTTGAGCTTCTGGGCTATCCCGTCTTGATATTAATTTTATTCCCATCTATATGTTTGGAATTGACTTGGATACCTGCAAAATAGAATTAATCAAACTAGGGAGGAGTTTATTAGCGTAACTAAGTGCATGGGATGGTTCCTTGTACATCAATCGTTGTGTGAAGAAACTCATTTTTGTAGTGGTCTCCTTTATTTTTCTGTTTTTTCGTACTTTCTCTCCTTTTTCTGAGATTGTGGCATCAACTCTCAAATTCTCACTTTTCACTACCTCTCCTTTTTTCTAAGATCGTGGCCTCAACTCTCTTATTTTTTTCCCTCAAACACACCTTTTATCTTTAGGTTACCCTCTTGAAACAGTTTAGGTGACAAATGAGCAAGAGTATATTTCCTCTCACCTTTCACAAAACTATATTGATATTTAAAATCATCATGTACCATGCTCCTAATATATTGCCATGGCCTCCCCGATAATATATGCCCAACATGCATAGGCACCACGTCACAAACCACCTCAACCTTGTACTAACCAATAGAAAAATTCACCCTAACTTTTTTGTTCCCTTAAATTCCCTCGACTCGATCAACAACTGCAATTTATAAGACTTGGGATGTTTCATCTTAGGAAACCCCAATTTTTCAACCAAGATAGTACTAACTACATTAGTACAACTTTCCCCAATCAATCATCATACATACCTTTTATCCACTAAGCACCTGTGTGAAATAGATTGTTCCTTTGTTCATCCACACCATTCACCTTAACTCTAGCACTAAGGGCACGTCTATTAACAAGTGAATCTTTTACATCATAAGTTAATTCATCACTATCGCTTGCCCAAACATCCTCTAATTTAGGCATTCCTTTAAATTCATCCTCAGAAATAAGCTCCCCATTCACATAACCATTACTCTTTTATTAGGACATTGTGATGCAATGTGCCTTGAACCCAAGCATTTAAAACACTTCATATTTCTATCCTTAGTAGGTTAGGAATCAGAAACATTTTTATCTTTCGTTATTGGTTCATCCTTCCCTTTGGGACATGATCTTCATTATTTTCCCACCTTGGTTACAAAGTATGATAAGATCCTGGTGAATGCTTTGCTCCCCCCTTTCACTTTAGTTGCCTTTCTACCTTCATTGTTTTATACACCATGTCCTCCAACTCCACATAGTGCTACAGCTCAATCACATTGGCTGTAACACCCTAAGTTCTAAATCTTAAACCTAGGCGTGTTAACTTTTCTTACCTTAAATGCAGAAACAAATCATTTAAAACCTCAAAATTTTTCATTTTCTATTATAAAATTTTACAGAAATTTCAGCAGAGTCTTCTCTATAAATTGGACTTATCCAACCTGTAGAGAGACATCATAATCAATTTACATATACAATCTCAACTCATTCAATATTCAGATATCACCAAAACCATTTCAATAAATCACATACTCCTCAACATAATAATCTCAAATCAATAAACTTTAACAAATGAAATAGGAGGTAATTTAACCTCTAACACGATACCAATACTTATTCGAATCTAACTCCAACCAAAACAATTATCAATAATAATTGAATTAATAAATAATTAATGGGAAACTTAAATAAATTCTAATTTAACTTTATTTTAAAAAATTGAAAGCGGGTATAGCCTAAGTCTGCCACTGAATGCTCTCCTCGTCTCATCTAGCATTCATCACATGAAATATAGGGGAGGGATTGGGGTGAGCTAAAGCTCAGTAAGTAAACTTTATGTACGTGATGCATACTCATGACAGGAAATGCCTTAGACCATTCAAAGTATCTATCCCCATTTACTTTACTTTTCAAGACTTTCATTTCCAAACTTTCACTTAAACATTTCCAAAACTTTAACTTCATTCCCATTCTGTGGTCACTTAGTGTATCTTCTAGCCAATCAGAATGCAATGGGCACTTTCCTTATTTGGAACCAGGTTATTACTTTTCCAATGCATAGCAGTTTAAAATTTTGCCACCGCCAAGCGGTTTTAGCAATCACCACCGCAACAGCATTTTAACTCGGGTACGCTAGTCCCTCGTGCTCCATTTCCCACTCACACGTTCCATGGCATAGAAGTACACCCATTCTCTCCTAAAACTTGGGTTACGTTCATTTTAAGAAAACTTGAACTTTCCACATTTTTCATTTAAAATCATTTGACTCCTAACTTCAATGACAATGCATGCTGGATGATGCAATGGCACAAAATATATGAATACCTAGACAGTTCCTTAATTGAACAACATGTATTTATATAAAGTAACGAAAGCATCGAAAGCATGTAATTTACATAACTATCACTTGAGCACATTAACTTCGCATTAACTTTCAACTTTAATGAAAATAGGGAAAGTTTACTTACCTGCAGTCCTTAGTATTCACGTTACTTAAATAGCAGGTGGGAATCTTGGTTTCCCGCGACGTCAATGTACCAAATATCCTAATTATATCCATTCATTAACAAATTATAAATTTTAGTTTAAAACACATTCATTGTCCTTTTTGAACTAATAATACTCCTAACCAAAGTTAAAACTTCAATTTAACCCAATGTGACCTTACATTGAGACTAAAGCACATAAAATCAGTTAAAAAATCCTTCCATACTTTCAAATTCGCAAAACATTACATTCTAAACCCCTAAATTGCGTAAGAATGTGAAATTATAATTAAGGTCTCAATTTAAACTAAAATCAATCAAAACAACCTATTTTAATAATTTCCAAAATCTGAAATTCCAACTTAAAGTTCCAAATAAATTCTTAAATCTGAAAATTACAAATTTCAATCCAAAAGTTAAAATTTAAGCAATTAACTAATCTTATAAATTCGAAATTCTCAAATTTACCCAGAATAACATAAACTCAATTAAACTAACTCAAATTTAAATAGAGTATTTTCCACAATTTTTAAATCTGAAAAATTATCATTATAATTCAAACTTAACCAAATATTTAAAGCTACAAAAATTATCAATATATATATATATGGACACACCACACACACATTGTCCAACATCTCAGATTTACAACTTGAAATTCAAAATCTAAACAAACCCCAAAATCTGAAATTTCACATGTGCCACATACATAATAACACCCCATATCTATTTATGGGTTTGGGTGTGTGTGAATCCGTGTGTGCGCGCGCTCGTGTGTGTGAACCTATGAGTGTGTGAGGCAGTGACGGGGCGTGAGCGTGTTCGCACTGTGAGTTCGCTGTGGGAAGGGGGAAGAGAGGGGCTTACATCGAGTGAAGATGGTGGTGTCGTCGGTTGTGACTCGACTGCGGTATGGTGGCCAAGGGAGGAAGTTGGAGGTTACAGAGGAGAGAGGCGTGAGAGTCTGAGGCAAGAGTGGGTGTGAGGGAGAGAGATCCGAGTGCGGTAGTTTAGGTTAGGGTTAAAAATTTAATCTTTTGAGATTTAAAAATTGGTCCCTCAAATCTCCTCCTTTGCAAAATTAAATCCATAAGTTCTATTTATTCTCCAATTGCCACTAAAGTTTCCCTCAACTTTCAATTTAACACAATAAGATAGAAAATAGCATTAGGCAATAGGATAAATAATCACATAAAATTGCACGTAAACAATTTATAAACTTTCTAATTGGTACATTGATCGAGACGACATTCAAGTTCTTCCACTGCAAAATAATTCAAATTATAGATATTAAAAATTATCAAAATTAAAACTTATAATAACATCTATATCGATATCTATATACTAGTTCTTTTACCCGTGCGATGTACGGTAATATTTTATTAACAAAAAATAATGCACTTAGAAAGAATAATGTGAAAAAAAATCAGTAAAACCTAACAAAAGTCGATGCCAACATAAATAATAATAATAATAATAATAATAATAATAATAATAATAATAATAATAATAATAATAATAATAATAATAATAATAATAATAATAATAATAATAAGCATTGTATTATGAAGAGAGTTACAAATTTTGAAGGAAAAAAAACTCCTTGTAAACAAATTTGTCGCCACATTTATTAGGTTCTCATCTTCATCACATATCAATATATTTGTCATTAAATTTATTGTACACAATGTTTTGATTGGACTGATTTAATACAAATTATTTGAAAAATAAAAATAAAACTTTTCTGCTACATAAGAGAAAAATTGTAAGAGGAAGCTTGACCAATCTGTGTAACTTTAGAAGGAAGCTTGTTCTCATTGTAGTACAATAAGTATTTGGAGTTCAAAAAATACCTTGAGCATTCTCACGGCACATGTACTGTTAGACAATTAGCCATCCAAAATCAACTTACAAAATGATTTATATTAAGAAATCATTAAAATCACCAAAAAATTGTATAATCCGTAGTATGAATACACATTCTCACCCAAGTCTAGAAAGTGCAAACATCATTTGAAGATATCTCCATGTTCATTGTCATTATGTTTGTTTGCAATTGGGAAGTGTCGATGAACAAAGTGACATAATAAAGTGATGAACACAAAAATATATAATTTGATATTGATAATCATTATTCAAATTTGGTAGGTTGACAAAATCAAACTAAGTTCTGCAAAACTTCTTTAAAAACATTAGTAGTGGAACTTGTCTTCGTCTTAGTTTGATTTTGTGAATATCTACTTACCTCTTCAAAATTAGTTTTATCACTTCTAAGTACCAAATCATTCAATTCTTTCAGCATATGACGGTAAAATAGGCAAAGTTTGTTAGGTTGGCATTCTCAAAGGCGATCCCAATGCTGCACGAATTAAGGAACATGAGTAACATTGCTTGGTGTTCAAATGCAGACTTACTATTCCTCAATTTCATATTGTAAATAGACCAGCACCAATATGAAATTAAATAAAAATATCAAACTGCTTAAAGCAGAAGGTTAACAATCAACTGTTCAATACTAAACAGAGATTAAACTGCTTAAATTTGAAAATTGAAGGAAGCTGAAGGCATAGAACTTGTACTAAGATTTTAAAATAAAATCAAGACCGGAAATTGCCCTCCTTTATCACCTATCATGCCCTGACTGAAACAAAAACCCATTGAACGAAACCCCCTTGCATTCAGACATTTTTCTTTTGACTTGCTTCTTTCTTTATTAGAGCTTAAAAATATAAGTTACGAAAATAAGAAAAAGGACAAATTGTTTGTGCACGTGTTGCCCCCCCCCCCCCCCCAAAAAAACCCTCAATGCATACATATACATTTATATGAAGGAAGAGGGTTATATTTCAAGTGTACCATGCCCACATTTGGTTCAGCTAAAGAAGCTGATTAAAATCTAAATCAAACTCAACAATTAATTTCAATTTTCAACCATAACACACACACACACTTTCTCGTTAAAATGTACTTGCTAAATTTGGAAAGTTTTTACCAAAAATATGAGAAATTTTAAAAAAAAAACCAATTAAAGTGCAATGAGAATTGGAACCATTTCAAAATGTAATGGTTGAACAATTCAAACTCTAAAGTGTAATGATTGCAAATTTGAATTACACTTTTAAGTATTACATGCATTTGTTCCCAAATCTATATATATTTACTTATATATATTTACTTATATATATATATATATATATATATATATATATATATATATATATATATTATACACAAAAATAAAGTCTTTACCAAAAATAACACACTTTCCCGCCAAAATGTACTTGCTAAATTTGGAAAGATTTTGCCAAAAACATGAGAATAAAAAAAAAAAAAGACCCATTAAAGTGCAATGAGAAATTTAACCATTTCAAAATGTAATGGTTGAACAATCCAAACTCCAAAGTGAAATGATTGCAAATTTGAATTACATTTTTGAGCATTACATGCATTTGTTCCCAAATAAAAAAAAAAATCGTTTTGAGCATTGTTAGATTATATTAAAAATAATGGTAGTTAAAATTTTTTGTTTAAAATACAAAGAATGTGATGTTTTCGAGGTAAACATTAGTGGTTCAAAAGTCTAAAGAAAAAATATGTGTGATTAAAAAATAGTTTAAAAAAGGTTGTTTAAAAATATTTTGTCAAATGGAGTTGCTTCGTTCCAATTCCAAAAAAGGATAATTTGAGATTTTTTTTTCTTTTAACAAATGTGTTTTTACTCAATAGGATGATTGATTTTAATATAATTATTAAACTTATTATATATCCTAACTTCATTTTTATTTTTTTATTTTTTTTGTGAAATAATGTGAAAAAATTACATCAAAAGCATCATAAGTCTAATTTAAAAAATAAATAGATAACTTTCAATTGTTATAAAAAAAAAGTATTCAAAATCCGTAATTTAAAAATTTTATTAATTTTTTTTTAAAAAAAGATTATTCAAAAATATTCTACTTAATCATAGTGCAACTAGTTTGGTAAATTAATATTAAATTATTTCTAGAGATATAAAATTATATTATAAAATGTGTTGAAAAATATTTAAATAACTCGAAAATGTTTTAGTTTAAAGAACGAAAAATATTTTAGTTTAAAGAACTTAAGAACATTCCTTATATTGTGTATTTTTTTATATGTTTTCCAATAAAATTATATAAAAAATTAAATGACTAATCAAGAAATTTTCTTTCAAATCGAATAATTTAATACTTGATTGAATATAATTTTTCGTCATATACAATGAAAATTAACAAGAGTTAGAAGTAATCACTCTTGCATGTTGGAATGTATTTGAAAAATAATATGGGTAACTATCCGTATTAAAATTATGTTTAAGCGTGTGTTCGATAAACTTGCAAAAATAGTTTATAAACTATTTTATAAACCACACAATTTTCAAACCACTTTTTAACTGTACACATTTTTCTCTCCAATTTTCAACCACTACTTTTTTCTCAAAATCATAAATAAATCAGTTTAAAAATCAAACAGTGTTACCAAACAGATCATTAACAATTAAAATAATTTTGTATTAAAATGTTATTGTGTTATGATTGTATAAATAATATATTTTTCATAAATTTTAATCGCAATCACTGTCACAAACAAATTCCCGTGCATCGCACGGGTGAAGATACTAGTTAATATAATTATTACATGGAATTTAAAGATGCACGTAAACATGAAAATCGGTATTACATTGGCAATATCTCTGTTTAGCCCACTCATAAACCTATCCATAGTAGCCTCCCTATCGTCCACAATATTGGTCCTAAACATTGCTATCTCCATTTCCTTATGGCAATCTTCTATGCTCCTAGATCCCAATTAAGCCACTACAACCGCTGGTAAATATCCCTATGAATAGTGGCTTGTGACAATCCTCTTTCATATTATTGCCTTCATCTCACCCCAAGTTTTCACTGCCTCTCATAGTTCCTTCTCCTACCTGACATTAATTGATCCTACCAAATAATGGCATAATTAGTAAATTCCATCAAAGCTAACCTCACTTTTTTCTCCTCCGGATAGTTGTGGCATTTGAACATTAACTCAACCTTCTTCTCCACCTTCGGATCACTCCTCCCTTGGAAAGACGGTACGGTCATTTTTATATTTCCGTCCACCACATCCCTATCACCTGTTGACCTATAATTATTCACATAGTTATTGTTTTTATTATAACAACTAAAGTTACTTGTATTTCTAACAAAGTTTCAATTCTTGAGTTTCAAAGACTAGAGTTTGGAAGTTTTTATGTTGAAACTTCAAACTATATGTAAAGGTATCGATTCATCAATATTTAGCAATTACATAAAGCTCAAATCATTTTTATAAAGTCATCACTTGCATAAAAATGTTTTTACAGGTAATATGAAATGGATTTTGGAAAAATGAATATTTTGATATAAAATTAATATTCCAAAAATTGCATATTTCGGTCAACCAAAATTCAATGATCGACCGAAAGTCTGTTCGATCGAAATGATTGTTTTTATCAATAGAAAGTTCAATGGCTCATTTCCATAATGGTTATTTTAAATAATTCGGTCAAACGAAATCTTGAGTTGATCAACCGAAAGTGTCAGAGTTGGATTTTCTTGATCTATAAATAACCATCTCTCTTGCATTCAATTTCAACAACCTATAAGAGCAATTAAGAGAGTATAAGCCTTTGAAAATCATTGAGCTTACTATATTTTATATTCTATTTCATTTATTACAAATATTAGTTTGACTGATCAAATTATTTACATATTTTTATCCAAGAATATATATTAAAGAAAACTCACTACTCTCGTTTATTTTTTTATTATTGATTGAGTTTTTCATCAACAAACACTTATATTGAAGTGTACATCTCTTCATACTTAACAAGTATTATTTGTTAAGAGAAATCGTTAGTTGAAAAACTTTGATATAAGCTAACTTATTACATATCATTCTTCAAAGTTTTTACAAACACTTGAGCTTTAAACATTTTCTATCTATTGAAGTGTTATCCTAACTCTCGAAATACTTGACTTGATTATATAATTTGTCGAGAGAGTTCATTCATTTGTAAAAATTCTCATTTGTATTTTGGTAGTTTCGAGATCCGTGTGAAAACTCGATTGTAAAGGATAGGTACTCCTTGTTGTAAGTCGCTTAAGGATAAGTGCTCATTGTTGTAAGTCACTTGAGGATTTGGTACTCATTGTTGTAAGTTACCATTATAGTGAATTTAGCCTTGCTTGTGACGGAAAATCTGGTATCAGAGGACGTAGATCACGTTGATTGATTGAACCTCTTTAAATCATCGTTTGCACTCTCTTATCACTTTTTACTTACTTTCATCGCACTTACTTTAATCTCATCATTTCATATTGTGCAATACTTTCAATACTTTCATTAAGTGTTATTTGCTTCATTGTTTAATTTTACTTATTCTTATCACTTTACTTTGATAATTAAGTTGCTTCCAACATTAAGTATTCATAATTGATTCATTGTTTTAGTATTTAGATTATTTATCGAAATTTTTTATAAAACCAATTCACCCCTCTTGGTTAGTTAGTCTTGGGTTATCATCACCATGATGTCTCCTATACCCACCTTCCATCTATCCAAATATTCCTACTCCTTCTCACACTAGCCATAGAAGACTGCACACTATCCCCTTCACTTCCCTCTTCATCAACGTAAAATTCATGCCTAGGACTATTTTCAAGCCTATTAGCTCTCGTAGAACCTGTTTGAGACCGCTCCCTTCATAAATGAGCAATATTCGCCTCCTACCTATCCTAGTCATCATTTTCGCAAATTGTTCATGCATGGCTGTTAAATCCACTTCATGTCTACCCCCTCTTATTCATACCTTTGGGTTGTTTCTTGTCACCCACTGAAGATGATGATGAAGATTCTTTCTTGAGAGACATGGATAGTAACAAGAAAATAAATAAATTTTTCCTCATGTGATTATTGCTTGTGTATCACTCAATTCAGCTTTTACCCAATATTAGTATCACCACTCTGCATTTTTCCGCTCTATATTCCTCTCCAAAGAACAATTCAATGACTCAAGTGATAAGGCAAAGGAAGATATGAAGACAACTGAAAATTTGGGAAATTTTCAGGGTATTTTTGGAATTTTGTGAATTTTCATATTTTTTTAACCCAAAGATTTGACCACGAATATGGCAAAACAGACGCAATTGAATTTGGATGAAAATTGAAGCAAATAAAGAATTTTTAATTTTTGGGATTTTTTATGGATCAAAGATTCAAACATTATGAAGAACACGAAAAAAGCAAAAATTCAAGAAATCAATAAAATAAGCAAGAACTTGAATTTAGATTCAAACTCTGATACCACCTGATGCAATTCCTTGTGGGAATTGTGACGAAGACACTTAATAAAATAACTGAAAATAAAGGAAAAATCTAAATTCAAAAATAAAAATAAAGACTAGACGATAGGACATTGACCCAAGTCTCATGATGCAAGAATTGACGATGTGGAAAAAAAATACAAGGTTGTCGAATGTCACAAGAATTGTCGAATTCCTTGATAAGTTCTGAATTGGAACGCCACAAAGACTAAAATTCTTTTATAAGTTCGGGTTGTTCTTGAAGAACCTGAAAAGGGAATCCTCACATTTTTTCAAAGAGTCAAGTTTTATCTCAATTAATCAAAAGTTCCCTTCCAATGAATAAAAACCATGTTCAAGTAAAGGGAAAAACAAAATTTAACCTACCTAGTCGCATTAGGATTCTAATTATGGAATTAAATAATTAAAACATAAAATAGCATAAAATTCGCAAAAATCTTTTCTCGCTTGAACTGTGTTGCCGCGTGGTTCACTTTTGGCATGGCCGTGTGGTGGAATTTGTACACGAACTTGACATTCTGACCATTTGAACTGAAATGGCGCGCACGGGCGCATCTCCTTTCCTCTGAGCGGCTTCGTGGTGATATTCTAGGTTGAATTTTTTTCAATTCGTCATTCGATTTGAATTTCGGCTTCCACATGCTTTCACTCATCTTGAGACTTCTTTATCACTTCTTGTTAGTTCTTTTGAGCACTGAACTTGTACTTGGGCTTTGATTCCTTCTAACCTGGTATTTTCTTCGAATTCTTACCCTGGATCATATCATCTATGCTCGAACGCCAAACAGAGGTTTTCGCTTTTTGACACTAATATCTCAAATCTTTAATAAATTTGCATGTGTTTTTGTAGAATTTTTATTTTTTTTTAATTTTTTTTCTATGGACAAATAATTTGTTGTTTTCGAAATAAAATTATTGTTGAAAAATTGTTTAATAATGTGTGTAGTTAGGGAGCGTTTGAAAAAATGTTTTGTTCAGCATTCGTTGTCCTGATAACTATCCATATTCCCAATAATATTTTGTTTTGTGGCTGAATGCTGTTTAAAAAAAAGAAGTTCTGAGTTTTATGAGGTTAAATATCTCTCTCTCTCTCTTCTCTATTGCTATCACTAACATATAAAAGTATGGATGTGTAGAAAATTTTTAATTGACAATAATGTCCCTATATCTATTTCATTTTTGTTTATAATACACAATTAAAAAGGGAATCCATATAAATAATTTTTGATTGACTTTTCAAATGATTTTGATTTAATTTAATTAAACAATAAAATAAACTTCTAATATAAAATAATTATATTCAATGATATAACTTACAAAAATGCTTATTGATAAACATTTTTCAATATTCTACTACACTGTAATTCAACATATATGTTTATATAGTTTTTCAAATTCAATCATTACAGCGTTAAATCAACTCAAATTTGTACGATTAATCATATTTAATGCTTAAGAACAAATATACATTTTCTGATGAAAGATTGGCATTGAAGTTTATATTCTTAGTTTATCTAACTTCATTTTTTTATTTTTTGTTATTAACTCAATAACTCATTTATAAATAGATGTATAATTTTTATCCAATATGATATTTTGATAATATTATGGCTAAAATTAATATAATCCCACAAAATGAACAAATTTTCAAATAATCAAAATAAAAAATAAAGTGAGTTATTTATTTGGACGCTAACATGGAAGTTACTCTGAAGAACGATAATTTTTTTCCTCAAGCGCAATAAAAGATAAATTATTAAAACATTTTTATAGATAAATAAGTAATTAGTCTTCACTAATATGATGAACATAGTTAAATGAAAATGAAACAATTGGGTTATTTAAATTTGATAAAAAAAAAATGAATTTATTTTATGGTTGACATGTATTTTCAACCTCTTCTCAAATTTTCGCTCACTATAGGCATTTTTTTTATATATAAAATGTCCTAATGCACAAATAGTTAATTGGGAAAAACTGAAAAAAATAACTATTACAAATTTACTCACAATTAATTAATAAATAAGCAAATGAGTGATTTTCATATAAATAATTATTTCACTATATGAAGCCCTTGTTTGACGTTCTTACTTTTTGATAAAATTTATTATTTTTTTTTACAGAAATCAATCTCAATCATTCAAAATAGTCAAGCTCACAATTTTTACTTTTAAAACTACACGATTTCCCAAAATTTTCTTTTTTCTCAAAAAGTAGGAGCATCAAACAAGGACTAAAACTAAAATTACTAATATTACTTAATTTGACACAAACATATATAAGAGTTAAATAATTTTAATGATTTTCATTTTATATTTCATTATATAGAAAACACAAAGTATAATTTATTTTATCGCATAAATAATAGTGCAAAACACGTGGGGAAAAACATAATGATTAAAAGGTGGATTAAAAAATGCTTGTTATCAAAAAGTGATCTAGAAAAATATGAAGAAAAAACTTATTTATCAACAAGTTTACCAAATCCCTAATTTGATAATACATTAATTGTGTTTCTGCTCTTAATTAATGTCCAGTTTGGAAATAATGTAGTGGTTTATAAAGTGATATATTTATGATTTTGAGGTCAAATGTGTGATTGAAAAATGAAGAGAAAAATTGTGTGTAGTTAAAAAGTGATTTTAAAAATCGTATAATTTTAAACTTCTTTATAAACCGGTTATCAAACGGATGCTAGATTTTTGAATTGTTTATCTTAAAATTTTGAAATTGATTTTTCTATTCATCTGTTTCCATAATTTCCTATAAGAAAAATTGCACCACTGGTATCTCACGTATTGGCTCAATAGCAATTTATTTTTAACTTTCAAAAAATGAGCAAGTTGATCCTCAACATTATATAATTGGAAAATCAGTATCCAGTGACGGAAACTTTCCAAATCAGTGCTAAACTTTTACGTGGCTTTGGCAACTTGATTTCGCTTCACAACTTTTGAACAAGTACTCGATTTTATTTTTTTATTTTTTTCGAAAAATTCAATCATAATTAATTATTAATTATATATCTAATAGTATCAGGGATTCCATGAAATTTGTACTTAACTCCTAGGTACAAGGTTCGAATCCCTGGAGAGGCTAAAATCCACTTCCTGGAAACGAGGCTGTCAGCCCTTGAGGAGCAGGACGACCAGGGGGGGAGTGGAAAGACCATGAGTAGACGGCCGGCAGCCCTTGAGGACCGGGTACGCTACAAAAGAAAAGGCGCCTTTTTTTGTAGCGTACCCGGTCCTCAAGGGTTGCCGGCCGTCTACTCATGGTCTTTCCACTCCCCCCTGGTCGTCCGGCTCCTCAAGGGCTAGCAGTTTCGTTTTCAGGAAATGGATTTTTGCCTCATCAGGGATTCGAACCTTGTACCTAGGAGTTAAGTACAAACTTTATGGAATCCCTGGTGCCATTAGACCAACAACATATGTTGAAGACAAATGTCATGTTTTTTCTTTTATTATAATCAAATTAATTAAAGTTTCCTTGTAAATATCTATACTAGTATAATTCGAAATAAAAATCGTCAAAATTTTATATTAAGAAAGGTCCAGCTTTCTATCATTCTCAATAATATAATTTGAAAATAAAAAGTAGCCATTAACTTGACTTCATCTCATCTACCTATTCATATAGAATTAGCATAATAATTTAGAGAAATGATACAATTACCTAAAAAATGACCTCAAATTTAAAACCTCTCCCACATGGTGTGTGGGCCCCACATAGTGGGTCTCATGTGGACCATACAACTCATGTGAGAGGGGTGTCAAATGTGAGTTTCATTTTTTAGATGAAAGTATCATTTTCTAATAATCTATCGGTTAGCAATTGTTATTAGCTTAGAGGAATAATTTGCTTTAAAATTAATAAATTTTATAATTTAAAATTTAAAAAATATCATATTGTTTGCTTATTGCTTCCCTCAACATTTGACACTTGTGAAAATCTAGTTCCTATTTTAAATTTCATTTAGCACTATAAAAGAAGGGAAATGTTGAAATCCAACCTTAGGAGCTCCTACGGCTCTTGCCCTGAAAATTTGTTGAGTTTGTAAATAGCGAGATGTGCCTCAATGGAACAGTGTTGAGAGCGTAATATTTAATTGGGCTTGCAAGGAGTCTCAATCATATTAAAAATATTGAATTCCCACCTGCAGCTGTAAGATCAGCTGAGATTTCCACTCTCACCTTTCAGTCAATTGGACTATGTTCCAAGGACAATTTCATTTGGCACTATCATCCTCAATAGATGCTTAGGCGATTTAGTGCAAGATCTACGAAGACCATGAGCTAAGGTTGTCTATTCCATGATTTCATTAATTATGTCATTTCATTTAATTAGGGATACTTTATAATTTATTAGATGTTTATTTCATTACTTATGTCATTTATTTATATCGGGTCAAATATATCACCATCTATCTAGAGGTTAAGGACTAAGATAGCAATTTCGTTTAGAGTGGGATTAGTTTTGTATGGGAGACGCCAACAGTTTTTTTTTCTGATTAAAAAATTAATTCAATGGCGAGATTTTCTCCAATTTGTTGACCTAAATCACATTATACGAATAAAATGATGTTTCCAATCAAAATGAAATTTCAGTATTAGTTCGTCAATTAATAAGGACTCGACAGGTTTTCTATTTTTATTTGTACTTTTTATAAACAAGTCTTATGAGAAATTTAACTTAGCCCTTGTTCAGTTGTTTGGAATAGTTAAAAATCAAATTTTAATAGATTTTGATAAAAATTAATGAAATATGTGGTTGAAAAGTTATAAATTTCATAAAAGGTGAAATTGAAATTAGATTTTAATTTTAACTTAGATTATAATTTAAATTGTAATTGTACCAAACATGAGCTTAATTAGATTTCGGAAACTATTTTTTAAAAAAATGTCTATTTCGAAAGAAGCTTTAGAGGAGGAAGTCACATAACCAACTCAACTAAAACACTTTTAAATTTTAATTAGAAGAAGCATTTTTTATAGAATTACGTGAGTCACGTGGGCTCGACACATAGCCGTGCGAAGATCTCTTGAGATAAGTCAAAAGTAATCTAAGCCTCCGTTTGGTGATAGGTTTTTTTTTTTTTTTTTTGATTTTTAAACACTATAATTTTCAATATAAATTTTTTAATCACACATTTTTTCTCTCTTCAATTTTTAACCCTTCAATAATCTCGTGATATGTGAAAAACACAAAAAAAATCGTGCCCCTCCTTAAAAAACGCCGCCTAACGGAGGCTAAATCTTATTATTAGAAAAAGTCCACTATGCACAAAACCCTAAACTCTGATCTTACAACTGTCTTATCGCTCACGTGCCTCATTTTATCCATATACAAGTTGTTCCGACGGTTGACTTCATCGCCTGAGAATTAAAGGTCGTCGGTCCCTTTTTCCCTGATCACATTGGTTCCTACATGTATATTGTTGTGCATGTAAAAGGGGTGACAACGCGGAAAGACTGAAAATCTGTTGACATGCGGCAGGGTGTAACAGTCCACAAATCAAACAAATCCAAAATTATATTCTGAAAGTCAAAAGCTCATATTAGCTTCTCAAAACCAAGCCAAACGGACCATAAAACTTAATTGTTAATTCCAGACATTTTTTCAAAATAAATGAGCTGGTTTTATAACATAAACTGAAAAAAGCTTACCATAATTGTTTTATAAAAATATTTTTATGAAGGCATAAACACAAATTATATTTAACTTCGACAACTGCATTGATTTAGAACGGCGTTTTTAACATTTTTTTCAAGTTATTCAGCTGAGAATATTTATCACCTAAATATAAAAAATACCGATATATAATCTTGAAATATATTATTGTAATATCGATAGATGGCCAGATATCAAAATATAATATACTTGTTCTTCCACCCGTGCGATGCATGGTGCAATGCACAAATTTATATGAAGTGATAAACAGTCTTAATAAGAGAAACATATACTAATTGATTTCCCATTCAAATTAGATGCAAAACACTTCATAAAATTAACTTGCTAGTGAATGTGTAATTTTCAATAAAAATATATATACCACATAACTAATTTAAATTTTGGAAAACTTCTTTGAAAATAACATTTGTTATTGTATTGGATGGTACTCCATCTCGATGGCAGCAATGAATTTTCAAACCCGAACGGTTTGTAACTCTAGACACTGCAACATAAAGTTGGTCATGACTGAAAACAGGTTTTTTCAAAAACAGTCCTACATGCGATAGTAATTGGCCATGGTTTTTGTTAATTGTCATAGCATATGACACTATCAAAGGATATTGCCTTCTTTGGAACTTAAAAGGTAGTCTTGGATTTGATGGAGTTAACGTCATTCTTGGAATGAACACTTTATGTCCCGCATTACTTCTTGTAATGACCTTAGCTTCAACAGCATGGTTTCCGAGTTTTGTTATAATCAGTCTAGTCCTGTTGCACAGTCCCGCAGAATGATCAATATTTCTTAATAACATAACATGAGTGCCAACCTTCAACTTTCAATCATGATTAGGAACACCCGAGCATCTTATTACATTCAAGAATTCTGGAGTATGTAGATTATCTAGTAAATCAATATTGGAATATGATTTGGAAGCTGTATCGGAACTTAGATAAGTTGTTCCTTCTGTTTCTTCGAGAGAGACCATGTACTCATTGATTGTTTCAACAAGCTCCAGAGTTGGGGCCAAGATGGCTCTTTCTTGTAAATACAGAGGGTCGTTGACTCTTTCCAAGAAATTTGGATATGTACTATCCATTATTGACTGAACTAAATCTTATTTCCCCTTTATCAGTAAATCATCAGTTATTTCAATCAAAACGTGCCCATCATTTGGCCCACCATTTGTACCATCTCTAATACTTGAAATCTAGTCTGAAAATGCCTTTAACTCTCCAAGATCAATGTTTGAGTTCGGACTTTGGAGCCTCATGTTCTTTGTCAATCTCAAAACTTTGCAACGTTTCCATAAGTAGAAAGAATTAATAGTTGCAAGCACGATATCTTGCCTAGTATCCTTTAGAGTGACAGGTAATATTTGTCTGAAATCTCCTAAAAAACAATGGTTTTACCTCCAAATAGCTGTGTCAAGCTCAATGGATTGCTAAATCTTAATCTATCTCTCATTGTCTTGTCCAAGGCTTCAAAGCAATACTTATTCATCATAGGAGCTTCATCCCAAATGATAAGATCAGCTTTGACGATTAGCTCAGCAAGAGGACTGCCATGTTTATGTTGCATGTTGAATCTTTGGTAGGAATAAGAGGAATGGAAAATCTGGAGTGAGCTGTTCTACTGCCTGGTAAAAGAAGGGATGCTATACCACTTGATGCAATGGTTAGTACAATTTTCCCCTTGATTGTATCACTGCAGATTGTGTTTTCCATACAATTGTTTTTTCCCTTACCTCCATACCCTTGAAGGAAGAATACTCCACCTTTAACATTATCAACTGCACGCATTATTGTTTCGTAGACAGGCCGTTGCTCATTTGTTAGATTTGCTACAGAGCTATTGTGTTTGTCAACCAAGACTTCTCTGTCATAACTCAACTCATCTTGAATTAGCATGTTACGATGAACCGAAAGATCAACCATCAATGGGAAAGGCATCGTTGGAAAATCACGTAAACTTTTCCAGCATTGCGCAAAATTTTTTCAATCTCTGCTAGTGTATAATCCTTTAATTCATCATCAACATATTAAGGAGTACAATTAAAATGATGACATAACGTGTTACTGTAGTAATTATTTATTTATTTTTTATATAAGCAATGAAGTAGAATTTTAATACCATCATGATGCAAAATGTTGCGCTGCCTATACAAAATGTCATCTGATAAATAACGCCAGCACTCTTCCCAAACGAATTCAGGCCTTGAAAGAGAACCGAAATTTAACAATGTCCAAACAAAATTCTCAAATAGTTTGAAGATACCCAGTGGCTTGCTTCAACTATCCCATCCACATACTCTTTGGCATCACCCAATAAATCAAGAGCGTAGCAAGCATCTCTAAATGAATTATATTGATCACCATTTATGCATCTTATCTCTTCATAACTTCTTGGTCCTCTAACTATGTTAAGAAAAATTCTCAAATAATATTGTTCACCCGATCCAAGACGAACATAAAATATACAGCCAACTAAAAATCTTCCGTGGATGCCACTCTCTCAACGGCTGCTTCCACACAAATTTAGTGGGGAACTCTGCATATGTTAAAGATCTTGCTTTGGAATAGTTACGGTAGGCTTCCATCCAAACCGAAAACATTAACGAATTGATCGTCGGCCTACTCATGACATCATTTATTGCATCATGATCCGAGATATAACGTTCTGCTCGTTTGGAAGATGAAAATGCACTCTTTCAACTGGAGGATCTCTGTAATGAATATCAAAACCAAATATTCTCCAAGCAGTTTCACATGGTCAGATGTACTTGCAATCATAGTACATATTTATTTCATCAACAAGTCCTTGCACATCATCATCTTCACTACTTCGATAAAAAGTGGCAGTAACACAATCTGATGCAATTCCAATCGGGAAACGCGACGAAGAACGTGGAATTAAAACACAAACGATAGGAAAGATCTAAATTCAGTAACAAACACAAGAAAACAAGAACTAAAATAATTGGAAACAACTTTCGGCATTGAGTATTTCTATCCTTAGGAGGTTTGGACTCGAAATTATATTTACCTTTGGGTATTGGTTCCTCCCTCCTTCTTGGAACATGATCACTACTCTCCCATTTTGTTTTTTATTTTCACTTCAATGGCTTTTCATCAACCCCATCTCCACCCCTAGTATTGGATTCACGCCTCTTATCCCTCCTCGCTCTAGAATCCCCTAGAGATTGCTCCTTCGCCATTGTGCTTCTCTTTCATCCATCCTAGCCAAGAATTTATCCTATTGTGCCCCATGGATTTAATCAATTTAATTTTCTATTCGGCACTCATTGATGAAGATTTTCCCCTTTGAGACATGTTAAATAACAAAAAAAGAGATGAAATTCCTCACAAAATTTAACACTCGTGTATCACTCAAAATTCTCTATCCAATATCACCCAACGACTAATCAATGATCAATAAATAAGGAATTTACGGAAGAAACGAAGAAAAATAGAAAATTGAGAAATTCCCGAAGGTTGCTATTTTTCTAGCAATTTTTCGGATTCTTTTAATCTGAAATTCGACTACGAACACGACAAAACAAACGGAACTGAATTCGGATAAGAATTGACTAAAATAAACAAGTTTGAATTTTTTGTGTGATTTTTAATGGATCAAAATAAGGAAAACTAGACTGGCATGAAGAACACAAAGAACAAGAAAAATCAAGAAAATAAGAAAAGAAAACAAGAATCTGAAATAGATCCAAACTCTGATACCAAATGATGAGATTCAAAGATGCGCGAAATTGAACGCCGGAAAGTTTCAAACACAGGTTGTGGATGGATGGAGGAATCTTGACCCAATATTCACGACACGATGATCGACGATGCAGAATAAAGAACCAAAACTTTCGGAACGCCACAAAGATCTGTCTAGTCTCCTTGATAAGTCTCTGATTTTGAACGCCACAAATACTCTCGGGAATATTTGATAAGTTTGATTGAACACCACAAAGAATCACTCTTTAATAATTTCGGGTTAAACGCCAAAAGATGATTGATCTCGATAAGTTCGAAAAAAAATATAGGAATCCACCTACAACTTTATTGAATCCTCAATAAAAATGTCTAAAATCAAGTCTGTTTTTACAATAAATGGAAATAACATATAAATAATGAAAAACGACCTAACAACTAGCCCTAGCAATTAATGGACTCAAACCCCAACATACCAACAAAAAAATGGAAAAATAACACAAAACGTGGAAACCCTAGTCTTGTCTGCGGCGCGCGATCAGAACCTCATTTAAGGCTGTGACAAGGATACTTACGGCCATAAGTATCACGCTGATTAAGAAAATATTTCTTCAGTTACGGCAGTGAATGAATAACTTATGGCCGTGATGTTCACGCTGAAACAAAAGTGCTTGATGCAGTTACGACCATGATAGAGGCCCTTATGGTCGTAATCGTAGTTCTGCGAAAATTGATGATAGTGAAGTTAATGCCGTGTGTGAGTTAGTTGCATCCGTAACTAACATTCTGTATAATTTTGCGATCCTTTGAGTAGCTTGATCCAATTTGAATCTCGATTCGGGCCAAACATGAAACTTGCTCATTTTTCCATGTAGAATGTTGTTACATCGCTCGCGTCTACTTAGATGGATTGAAGCAGAAACTCCTGTGGGCATTGGTGGTGTTTCCCAAATTTCCAAGTACAATTAACCTGGAAGAAAAAGTTAAATAAAATGGGGTGGGGAATTAGTTTGAACTGGTACAAGATATGGATCCTTGTACTCATGGCTCATTATTTCTAATTCATTTTTCCTCACAACGAGGCCCTCCTCTTCGCCTTCCCCAATCTTTTCAAATTCTTGCTCTATCACCTCTTTCTCTTTTTTTGCACAGTCAACCAACTCTGCTAACTCTACATTTTTATCAACCTCATCACTACCCAAATCCACCTTCTCCACATCAAATTATGGAGTTTGATCATCTATTTTTACTTTCAACTCATGCCCCTCACCAATATTTTCCACCTCTTCACTACCCGATTTTTCATCTCCCACCTCAAAATTCGGAGTTTCCTCAACAACTTCTAACTTCAATTCTAGCTTACCCTCCTCCTCCTCAATAGTTTCTTCCTGCCTATCCATTCAAGTCATCAACTTCTCAAAATGTTCATGCAAAGTTGCCATCACACCTACATCATTCCTATCCACCCTATTTATACCTTCAGGTTGCTTGTTGTGGCTCATTGATGAAGCTGCTGGCTCCCTTCTGTCAATGCCCTTGTTGTCACCAATCGATGAAGGAGATGAAGCTCGTCTGCTAGACATTGTTAGTTCTTAAAGAAATAATTAAGAATTTCCTCACAAAATGTATCACTCATATCACTCTAAAAATCCCCTTTCAAGAACTCCAAGAACTCAATTAAGTGTAGGACAAGATAAGACAAGAATAAGAACAAAGAAAATTCGGAATATTTGGGAAATATATCAAATTTTCGGAATTTTTTTATTTTTATTTTTTTACCCGAAAATTCAATCACGAGTGCAGCAAAACAAACGGAATTGAGTTTGGATAAGAATTCATTAAAATAAACAAGATTGAATTTTTGTTGAATTTTTGTATGGATCAAACTATGAAAACTATGAAAAACACGAAGAACAAGAAACTTAAGAAAATCAAGAGAATATCAAGAACTGAATTTAGATCCAAACTCTTATACAACTTAATACAATCCCAATCGGGAAACGAGATGAAGAACGCGGAATTAGAACACAAACGATAGGAAAGATCTAAATTCAGTAACAAACATAAGAAAAGAAGAACTAAAATAATTGGAAAGATAAAATTGACGATAGGACCTTGACCCAACAATCACAATGCGAAGATTCAACGATGAGGATTGAAGAACCAAGGTTTTCAAAATGCCACAAGGACTTGTCAACTTCCTTGATAAGTTTCTGATTAGAACGCCACAAAAATTCACAATATTTGATAAGTTCAGAATTGTTCTTGAAGAGCACAAATGGGAATCCTCAACCTTTTGAAAGAGAAAAACTCTCAATTTATTCAATACTCAAAGTCTTCTAATTGTTCATAATGACAAACATAACATAATATAGTCAAAAACCCTTTAAACGTGGCCCCAGCCGCAATTAGGGTTCAAAACATGGAAATAATTAATTAAAAACGGAAAACAACTAAAATTTGCAAAAATTCGAAAATTTGAAGTTACAGCCGTGAAAGTGAATCTTATGGCCGTAAGTAGTTTTCTGATTGATCATTATGGCCATGACTTCCAGACTTACGGCCGTAAGTATTGTTTTGCTGGAATACTTCATTTTACCAGAGATCAAGTTACGGCTGTGAGTTTTCTTGATTTACGGCCATAAGAATCAACAACTTGGAATTCTTCCCCTTGACCCAATAGATAGTTACGACCGTGAGAGTCCATTGTTACGGTCGTAATAATGCTTCTGGCCCTCGAACTTAAACCCTTCGTCTTGGCTTGATCCATCCATCTTCTCGGCTGGACCCCAACATGGAACTTGCTCCGTTTCTTACATAGATCACTGTCGTATTTCTGATAGGTCGGCTTCTCCTTTCGACGCCTACTTTATTTCAATCACGATCATGTCCTTTGTTGACATATTTGAAGAGATACTTTATCGACCGGGACTGGTTACACCATTCGACATTAATATGAGCACCGTATTTTAGAAGCAAGAAGCGATTTTTTGGCACCACATATCTATTATCCAAGTCAATCCCATTCCTTTTGATTTTTCTACCATCATCTGATGAGAACCAAGGAAGTCAACCCGTGAACTAAGGTAGTCAATGCTTGATTCATGTTCCGGTGGGGGCCCATTACGAGGTCCAAGGTCAAAAGGGTCCAAGAGTCGATGGCGGCACTCATTTACAAGCTCCAAAATCAAGTCCACTTCGAGAGAGCAAAACCGATGTCAATTTCTTCTGTTTTGAATTTCAGGCACTTTCGATCGAACGAAAGTTATCTTGGTCGACCGAAAGTCTGCAAGATTTTTAAGGGTGGCCTCAGTCAATTTCGGCTGATCCTCGTTCGACCTAAATTGTCACTCCGGTCGACCATGTGATCGACCAAAAATGTTTCGATCGACTGGATCGGTTGACCAAAACGCGCTGAACTTGAAAACACGGGGTTTTTGTGCAATTTTCTATTTTTCATTTCAACCCCAATTTTTGTAACATAAAAGCGTTTCCTCTACTTTCCAAAGCCCTAGCTTTGAACATTGATGAACATTGTGTGTAAACAACTCTTGGGTAAGGTAACAATCTTTCCCTTCATCTTGTAATTTCTTGAAAGTTATTCAACTTCATTTGAGTAATTATATTATTGTGTTGTTGTTGATTTTCACCACCTTGAAATTTGTTTAATCTTTATCCATTGGGCTTGGTTCTTTAACGTGTGAATTTTGGGTGGGATTTAAACTTGGGTTAAGGTGTCTTCTTATCAGTTTTAGCTTTCTTGGGTTCGATTCAAATAGTTGTGGGAATTTTTTTTCAGCATACCAAAACGGTTCACATCATTTGGTATCGGAGCTTGGCTCTAAAATTGAAAAAAAAAAATCGAAAATTGAGAAATATTGTTGTTCTTGAGCTTTGGTTGATTCCTATACATATTGTTTTATTGTCATATTTAAGTTGTTGGTGGTACATTTGAACAAACACTTAAACGATTCCTATGCTATTCAATGTATGCATTCAAAGTGTTTGACAAAATGTCCACAAGAAAAATTTCATGATAAATTCTACTTTGCAAGTATCAAACATATTCCTAGTTGGTTACTTGTTTCATTACTTCCATAGTGATCCTACTCTTGAAAACCTTGTCATATAAATCCAATTCTCATATCTCTTGTATAGTAGCAAGCAAAGAAATTCCACTTGCTATTGTGTCTAATCACTTTAAAATTCCTTCTTGCTTGGTGGTAGTTTTTTTTTAACTTCACAGGATTAAAAAAGGCATTAATTACTACCGAGGATGTGCCCTTTATCGGAAATCTGACGGTTCCTTTGGGGGAAGGTGATAGAGAAGTCACATCCTCAAGCTCGGGGAATTGGCGGCAATATCTAGACCTGTCATCCGACAAGGAAGGAGATTCCGCCCCCAATCCCTCCACTGCCTGGGCATAAAGAATTAGGTTGTAGGGTCCTCGTGATGGATAAGTTCTAGTTGATATCGACTGCACCCCTCAAACGTGTAGATGATGAGAACACCCCGGAAGGTTAAACCTATTCATCTATCCTTATTGGCTTTGAAGTGAAAGAGTGGATTTCAACTCGCCTCCTCTCAATCCGGAAGATAATCAGCAAGCGGGTACGCAATCAGAAACTAAATTTCATTTGAACATATCTCTTACTTTATTACGCCAGCCTATCAAATCTGCTCAAATATCCAAACTTCTTGCTTCTCAAGCTCAAGCATTTACTTTTCTAGTTAGAAACCAACGTCTAGGGGCTAATGTAGGTATGGATGGCAATGGGTTGGGTTCGGGGCTGGTCGGGGTCGACCCCCGAACCCGAAATCCCATTACCCTACCCCGCGACTGTTTGTGGAGCGGGTCGGCCTACCCACCCCGCCAATGACCCGAAAATATATATTTTTTTTTTTCAAAATTGGTAATGAAATTTTAGGTGAAAAAATTAGGCATCGAACTAGTTAGAATTTTTAAGTTTGAACTTTAAAGGTAATAGGTATATATTTGAAGGAAAAAAAAATCAATAAACAACATAATGGTATAGTGGTTGTGTATTCTCATATCTCTAAATCCCACAAAGGTTCAATTCTTCTAGACCTCGTTAAATTTATTTTTAGTTTCTCATTCTAAAAAAAAAAATCGGTCACAGAGCAGGGCAGGTCTGCCCCGCGGACTCGATGGGGAGGGTCATTTTGGGTCCTCCGGATTTCGGGTCTTTCGGGTTTTTTGCCATCCTTAAATGTAGGACTCTATACCCAAACGATGGGAATTGAATAATACTTGAAAGGAGAAAGAGAAAGAGCAACATATTTCTTGCAATACCTGGAACGTTCGGCTATTTCAATAGCACGATCCAATGGCTAATTTTAGAAAGATGGTTCACTTCATTGATTTGACTTCACTTTAAGAGCCAGCCAAGATGTATTGATCTAAGAGACTAATTCTACTTTCTGAACTCGTAGGAAAATGCATATCGTTGGGGAAAAAAAGATCAACAGGAAAGAAACGGGGAGATGGAAAAGGATACAACAAAAGGGTAGCTACAGCAGTAGATAAGGAAGAGATTTACGCAACTTCAGAGTCTTAATTGACCTAACCAGAAACAGTCGTCAAAAAGTGACAAGCCATCCACTTGACACTTGACTATATCCCAAATCCTTCCTTGTGAAAACTTGTTAAGAGAATTTGTGAGTGGAAAAAGGAAAGAGTGGTGAGCTCAATTGAGGGTAAAAGCCTATCTGAGCGAAACACGAGAGAAAAATATCTTGTGAGGACACTTGCACCCTTGCACTTCATGGCTAATACCCACACTTCAAGTGGGTAAAACTCTAATGCTCAAACTCAAGAAATGCGGGACACATTGCAAACCCTTTTGGTTGGCATGACGATGTAAGCGGAGGAAACAACTATAATGATGAGGCAAATGGAGGCGATAGGAGGGAGATTGGATAGGTTAGAGGGAAGGAGGGAGGATCCACTTCGAAGGGGAAATAGGAGAGGAGTTAGAGACGTGTATGAGGATGAGTTGGAGAGTGAAGGAGGTAGTGACCAAAATTAGAACACGGGTAGAAATAGAGGTGGGCGCCATGATAGGGAATTTGATCGGGGACATCTGAGGGAGCCTAGATGTCGAGACAGAGTAGATGGAGACATTGGTAGTATTAAGATGAAGATCCCTTCATTCCATGGACAGAGTGACCACGATGCCTATTTGGGGTGGGAAAGAAAAATGGAGATAATTTTTGAATGTCATAGGTACTCTAAGGAGAAGAAGATCAAGCTAGCGGTGGTAGAGTTTACCGACTATGCTCTAGCTTGGTGAGATAATTTGTTGCTTACAAGGAGGAGGAACTATGAGGGAGGTGTGAACACTTGGGGTGAGTTGAAGAGCCTCATGAAGAAGAGGTTTGTGCCTAATCATTATTATAGAGGGCTTTATCAAAGGTTACAAAATCTTAAGCAAGGGTCTCGGAGTGTTGAAGATTATTATAAGGAATTGAGAAGGCCCTAATGAGGGGAAATATAGAGGAAGATAGGGAGGCCACTATGGCTCGATTTCTTAGTGGCTTGAATAGGGAGATAGCCAACGTAGTAGAATTGCACCATTACGTGGAGATGAAGGAATTGGTGCACATGGCTATCAAGGTGGAGGATCAATTGAGGAAGAAAGATCAATTCAAGAAAAATGGCAAGAGAAATATGCCTGGGCTCTAACTCGACGTGGAAACCCAAATGGGGGTAATGAGAGGATTGATAAAGCACCTCCTATGGAGAAGAGTGAACCACCCAAAGGGAAGGAAATTGTGGTCCATAAAGACAAGTCCAAGTTCGGTTCAACTACCTCGAGAAGTGGGGATGTTGAATGTTTCAAGTGTCGAGGTAGGGGCCATTATTCTTGTGATCGCCCAAATAATAGAGTGATGGTCATTCGAAATGGGGAGTGGTATTCCGAAGATGAGGATGAAGAGAGACAAATTTTGGTGGGACATGAGAGTGATAGTGATGGAGTGGAAGTGGAAGAGATTGTTAGCCCACCTCAGTCCTTGGTTATCATGAGGGCTCTCAATGCCCAACTAAGATCAGTGTGGTAGAAAAGCAAAGGGAAAGTATTTTCCATACCCGGTGTCTTGTTAATGATAAAGCATGCAGTATCATTATTGATGGGGGTAGTTTCACCAATGTGGCTAGTGCTAGCATGGTGGAGAGGTTGAAGTTGCCAACGAGGAAGCACCCAAGTTCCTACAAGGTACAATGGTTGAGCGACTATGGGGAGGTGAGGGTGACTAAGCAAGTCCTTCTTACCTTCCACATTGGCACTTATAGTGACCAAGTACTTTGTGATTTTGTACCCATGCAAGCTACTCACATTCTTTTGGGGAGACCATGGCAATATGATAGAAAAGTGATTCATGATGGGCGAAAAAATAGGTATAGCTTCCAAGTGGATGGGAAGCAAGTGGTCTTGCTTCTATTGAGTCCGGAGGAGGTTTATAAAGATCAAATGAAACTCAAGAGGGAGGTTGAGGAGAGAAAAAAGAGAGTTGAGTAGAACAAGGGAAGGGAAAGAGGGTAGAGAAAAAGGTGAGGGGGAGAGTGAGGAGAAGAATGAAGAGAAGAGAGGGACAAAAAAAAGGGCTAGTTTTTATGCTAGCAAGGGGGATATTGAAAAAGCTTTAAAAAGAAACTAACAAGTACTCTTGTTAGTGTACAAGGAGTCTCCCCCTACACTTAACGAGTCTCACAGTTCCCTCCCCGATTTAGTTGCTTCCTTGTTGCATGAATTTAAAGATGTTTTCCAGGAAGAGATGCCTAATGGTCTTCCACCCATTAGAGGCATCGAGCATCAAATTGACCTCATTCCTGGTGCAGTCATACCAAATAGACCGGCATATCGAAGCAACCTAGAGAAAACTAAGGAGCTCCGAAGGCAAATTAAGGAGTTGATGAGCAAAGGATATGTTCGAGAGAGTATGAGTCCTTGTGTCGTGCCCGTGCTCCTAGTGCCCAAGAAGGATGGAACCTACAAGATGTGCATTGATTGTCAAGCCGTCAACAACATAACGGTAAAGTATCACCATCCCATCCCCAGATTAGATGACATGTTAGATGAATTACATGGCTCTTGCATCTTTAGTAAAATTGACTTGAGGAGTGGATACTGATAAGTGCATTATTAATGCTTATTTTGTGCACTTATAGCCTTAGCCTATTGTTGATTTGATCCTATTTAAGTATTATTAATGCATTTTATATTTTATGTTGTATAGGATCATAAATGAAGAGAAAAGAGGAAGAAATGACCAAAATGCACCTAAAACTGAAGTTTGGGGACCTTGGGTGCAAATAAGTTACGGCCGCAACACCAAACATTCACAGCCGTAACTCTTTGATAGGAATAGGCAAAAAATTCAGCAGAAACTACCTTACGGCCGTAAACCCAAAGGTTACGACCGTAACCTCCAAATGTAAAAATTCAGTAGAAACTAATTTACGGCCGTAAAGAATTATTCACGGCTGTAACTTGCTCGCCCAGAAATTTCCTTATCTGATTCATTGCATAATTTTGGTATATCTTGTGGGTAAAGTTAGGGCACGATTTTGGGAGTATTAAAGGAGCAAAATCACCACAAAAAAGGAGGGTGGACATTGAGGAAAATTGAGAGCAAAAACATAGAGCATTCTTGAGAGATTTTCAAGCGCAAGAATATCAACAACAATAGAATTCATGAAGCAACTTGAAGAATCTACCACAACCATGCTAGGCTAAATTCCATATCTTGTTCAAATGGGAAGTTTTGTTATTCAATTATGTTATTTTCTTTCTAGAAACTAGTAACGTACATCTATTCCTTTATTTCAATTGTTGGATTATTATGTTTTGAATGTTAATTGAGTTTATTTGATTAATAGTTTAATTTGACCAATTGGATTATTGATCTTTGGATTCATGAATATGCTATGTTTAGATTCTTGATCCGTAATTGTCATTGAGTCTTTACTTTAGTAGCAAATAAATCTAGTGTAGGTTTAGTAATAATTCAACTTTGATTGATTAATTCGAGCTTGTGAGATTAATGATCCAATTCAATCTATTCTTCTAAATTCTCATACTAGTCATGCATTAAATCCTAAGAGCTTGTTTAGGATTGTCCGTGGCTAGAATTGGTTCGAAGAGCTTATTTTGAATCAATACACATAAGGAAGAATTTATATAATCAGAGCTTGTTGATTATTCATGATTGATAATTGAATTAGGGATAGAAACACGTTACAAGGAAATGTATAACATTAATTGAGGGTACAACCGAACCCGAGAACAAGATTTCTTCTCAAATTAATTCTATAGTCCTATTTAATTATTTATTTTATTCACAGTTTTCATTTAAGAAATTCCAAACAACAAACCCCCCCCCCCCAAAATTCTATTTTAATTGATCGAACAACTATTTTAAGTTCACCGTTCCTCGTGAGATCGACCCTTACTCTCGCTACTACATTATTAATTAATATTTAGCGAGTAAGGAATTATTTATTATTTTGGTGTATCGCAACACGCATCAAATTTTTGGCGTCGGTGCCGGGGAACGGTTAACAAATTTAGTATTTAATCAATTAGAATTTTATTTTTTCTACATTTTATTTTATTTTATTTTTTTCACTTTATTTCTATAATTTTTCAAAAAAAAAAAATTATTGCCAGTTTACTTCTTTGCTTATATGCGCAGAACTCGATCAACTAATTTTGAGTTTTTTTTTTATTTTGACCCAGAAATCGAGAGAACTTTTCGACAGCAAAGAAGAGCAGCACAACCAATGGCAGTAGCTAACAATAATCTGACTCTCAAGCAACTAGCTACCCCGGATGTTGCTCAACAACCACTATGCATCACTTTTCCGGCACTGGAAGAAGGCAAAACTTTTGAGCTAAAATCCGGACTGATCCATCTTCCACCAACTTTTAGAGGACATCCCGGTGAGGACCCATACAGACATCTGAAGGAGTTCCATGTCATTTGTGATAGCATGAGACCCACGGGTATTACTGAGAAAAAAATCAAGATGAGGGCCTTTCCATTCTCGCTGAAGGATGCTGCTACTGACTGGTTATACTTTCTGCCATCTGGATTAGTCACCACCTGGAACGACATGAAGAGGCTATTCCTAGAAAAGTACTTTCCTGCATCGAGAGTTGGGACGATCAGAAAGGAAATATGCGGGGTGCGTCAAAATAATGGTGAATCATTATATTAGTATTGGGAGTGCTTCAAAAAGCTCATCTCGAGCTGCCCCCATCATCAGATCAGTGAGCAACTCTTGGTGCAATATTTTTATGAAGGTCTGGCACCGATAGATAGAAGCATGATAGATGCAGTAAGCGAAGGTGTACTGATGGACAAGACACCGGAACAAGCACGGGCTTTAATCTCTAATATGGCTGAGAACACTCGCAGTTCAACTCCAACAGGGATATGCAAGTTCGGCGCGTAAATGAGGTGAGTAGTTCCAATATTGAAAGTAAACTTTCTGAACTAACAGATCTTGTAAAACAACTTACTATAGGGAAGTTACAACAAGTCAAGACCTGTGGGATATGCGCAAATCTTAGGCATCCAACGGACGCGTGTCCGGTGTTGCAAGAGGGAAATGGTGGACAAGCAAATGCTGCAGAGGGTTTTCCGTTCCAAAGACAGCAGTACAATCCATACTCCAATACCTATAACCCTGGATGGAGGGATCACCCAAATCTGAGTTATGGAAATAACAAGCCCCGGGTTTTGTCTCTAACAAACCGCAAGGGCAATTTCAACAATAAGGGAATTTTCAATCTCAGGGGCAGTATCAACAAAGACCCCAAAACTCAGGTATCTCCCTTGAAGACATGGTTAAAACTTTGGCTTCTAACACACTTCAATTTCAACAGGACACCAAGTCCAGCATTCAAAATATGGAGAACCAGATGGATCAAATGGCTACAGCCATCAACAGACTGGAGGCCCAATCTGGAGGCAAATTGCCATCTTAACTCGAGATAAATCCTAAAAACGTGAGTGCCATAACCCTGTGGAGTGAAAAAGTGATTGAAGGTTCGCGAAAGCAGGCCCCAGCAAATGGAGAGGAAGAGGAGAAGGAAATTGAAAAGGAAGATACAAATTCACAAACCCCGTAGGTAAAATCCAACTCTAACTCAATTGCTAAATTGACTCCACCTCCTTTTCCTAGCAGGTTAGCAAAAGCGACTAAGGAGGGCAAGGAAAAGGATATACTAAAGATGTCCAGGAAAGTTGAAATCAACATTCCACTGTTAGATGCAATCAAACAAGTACCCCGATATGCAAAGTTTTTGAAGGATCTGTGCACCAATAAGAGAAAGCTAAAGGGAAATGAGATGGTAAGAATGGGTGAGTCTGTATCTGCACTTCTTCAAAGAAAATTACCTCCCAAGTGCAAGGATTCAGGTATGTTTACCATACCTTTTAAAATAGGCAATAAGAAAATAAATCGTGCTTTAATAGACTTAGAAGCATCTATCAATGTAATGCCTAGGTCCACCTATGCTTCATTAAAACTTTCCAAACTAACTGAAACTAATGTTATAATTCAACTAGCTGATCGTTCTAATGCTTATCCTGACAGGGTAGTTGAAGATGTTCTAGTGCAAGTAGGGGGTTTAGTATTTCCTGCAGATTTTTATGTATTGGACATGAATGATGACCACTCCTCCAACTCTACTCCTATTTTGTTAGGCAGACAATTTCTAAAAACATGTAGGACTAAGATAGATGTTAGTAGTGGCACACTCACCATGGAATTTGATAATGAAACTCTTCAATTTAATATTTATGATTCCATGAACGATCTTGATGATGCTAACTCAATTAATTCTACTTTTTTGAGTGATTCTCCAGTGCAGGAAGATGTTTGTAACGACCCAGCTCCCTCCCTGGGGCCTTCTCCGTGTCGCACTCATGGTCTTTCCACTCCCCCCTGGCTCCCTCGCTGGGGCCTTCTCCAGAAGTAGATTTTTGCCTCCCCAGGGATTCGAACCTTGTACCTAGGGGTTAAGTACAAACTTCATGGAATCCCTGGTACCATTAGACCACTTAATGGTACCAGGGATTCCATGAAGTTTGTACTTAACCCCTAGGTACAAGGTTCGAATCCCTGGGGAGGCAAAAATCCACTTCTGGAGAAGGCCCCAGCGAGGGAGCCAGGGAGGAGTGGAAAGACCATGAGTGTGACACGGAGAAGGCCCCAGATGTTGCTATGTTTAATGATTATCCAAAGTTACCGCAATCAAGTAAAATCTCTCAGGTCGCATCACCAGTTTCTGATGAGAAGCTTTTGCCCCCTATTTTGCAAGTCCTAATGAAGAGCATGAAGAAGAAATTGAGTTTTGGGAGTCCAGTTGATCCTGGATGAAGAAGGAAGCAATCCGTCGAACCACGACAGTAAACAAATGTGCTGCTCGAGAGGCAACCCGAGAGGGGAGTCTATTTACTCCCCCATTTTTATTTTTCTTTTTTATTATTAGATCATTTTATTTCTTTTCCCGGTTAAGTTTATAAAAAAAAAATGGGACAGAAGTTAAGTTACGGCCGTAAACACTTATCTCACGGCCGTAACTAACTCAAGTATTTTTTTATCTAGCGAGACACTTACGGCCGTAAGTGAATTCCTTCACGATCGTAAATTTTGCACACTTTTAAAATTCCACCTCTTCTTCTTATTCCATTCATATTCCCCTCTTTTGTTTTGTATTGTCACGCTCCACATTGAGGACAATGTGGAATTCAAGTGTGGGAGGATGATTATCTATTATATTTTGTTATCCCTATTTTATTCATCTTCATTCAGTTTTTTTGTTAGTTAGCTTTAATTGTGCTTAGACCCACATTTTGGTTTAATAGGAAGCAATCTCACTTACGATAATTTTTGAACCACCAACTTCCTAAATTGCATAATCGGACAAACAATGAGCACATAGAGATGAGTTTTCCAATAATTTCTAAATTAGTTTGAAAATGGTGACACGTTGAAAAGTTTCTGCAACCTAATAGAGTCAAACCAAAATTAATATGATAAAATACCACCCCGAGTAACTTCATTCTATCCTTATCCACTAGATTTTGAGTTCAGAACCAAGACTAAGCAATGACCTATACTCATAATTGGATGGGAGGAACACATATAAACCATAATTTGTGAGCTTTTGAGCTTATGAGCTGCTTTTACTCTTTATATTAAGCTCTTATTTCTTTGATGTGTGTCCTGCATGGTTGATTTGTTCTTGGATTTGCTTTTATGTACATGCCGTTGTAACTTCTTGGCTAAAGTGCAAAATATAGTAGAGGCATTAGGTTAATCCAAATTTGACCTGCTAAAATGGCCTACCATGATACATGTACCAATAGAAGCCCCTTTGAGCCTTAGCCTTTCCTTGAAATTTTTATGCCACGCTACAAGCCACAAATACCCTTTCTTTCGCATTGTCTCTATTTTGAACCCATAGAGAAGGGAGTCACAAGATTTTGTTGATTGAGAATTGTGCTGTGGTCTAAGTCTAAGAAGTGAAATGGTTATCTTGTGTTGGGTGATGGTTTTGTGATGGACTAAATTCAAGGGAGTGTAATTCTATCTCTAGCCAATTGGTGACTGCGTAATAATTTGAATAAAAGAGAAAAATTTGCAGTCTGTACTCGAAGAGAAAAAAAAAAGAGAGAGGAAAAAGCAATGAAAATGAAGTTTAGTCAAGAAAATTAGTAGTTAAGGAAGTCAAACACTCAACTTGTGAAAAAAAAAAAAGGAAATTCAAGTGTTAACTAAGTTGGGTAGCGGGAAACAATGAAGTTCATATTAAGGGATGAAAAAAGTAATGTCATTTTGAATTGACTTGGTTTGCGAAATTTCTTCTCGACTCAGCCTAAATATGTCATTTTATCCTACTTGACCACAAACCCCGTTACAACCTAATAAAGACATTTACTTTGCACTTGTGTTATTGTTGGCTTCGGTTATGACATTTGGGCAGTCTCTGGTAATGAATTATCCATGCAGTGAGTTGAGCGAAATTATTACCCTTAAACACTTTTGTGCGAAGAGAGGAAACATCTGGTGAGGGTGTTAACTCCCATTACATATGCTTATGAATGGTTTGAATTGCTTGGTCTATATTCTATGCTTTTGAGTTGGCCAAAACTAACACCCATGTAGTAAATCGTTGATAGATGTTAAGAGAGAACTCACGAGAGGTGGGAGGATACAAGCCACGTTGGGAAATGAATTGGGCCAGGGGTATTGATTTTCATTTCTATTCAGAGGATACTGATTGATGCATCTCTTACACACACTAACACACTCTGATTATGCAATTGAATTTTCATGCTAAAGAGAATTGGGCCGTAACCTTGACTTTTCGAATTATAGGTCTGTCTTTTTGTTTGAGTCCTATTCTATTCTTTTTTCCATCATTGTTTGAGGACGAACAATGGTTTAAGTGTGGGGGGATTTGATAAGTGCATTATTAACGCTTATTTTGTGCACTTATAGCCTTAGCCTATTGTTGATTTGATCCTATTTAAATATTATTAATGCATTTTATATTTTATGTTGTATAGGATCATAAAGGAAGAGAAAAGAGGAAGAAAGACCAAAATGCACCTAAAACTGAAGTTTGGGGACCTTGGGTGCAAATAAATTACGGCCGCAACACCAAACATTCACGACCGTAACTCTTTGATAGGAATAGGCGAAAAATTCAGTAGAAACTACCTTACGGCCGTAACCTCCAAATGTAAAAATTCAGCAGAAACTAATTTACGGCCGTAAAGAATTATTCATGGCTGTAACTTGCTCGCCAAGAAATTTTCTTATCTAATTTATTGCATAATTTTGGTATATCTTGTGGGTAAAGTTAGGGCACGATTTTGGGAGTATTAAAGGAGCAAAATCACCACAAAAAAGGAGACTGGACATTGAGGAAAATTGAGAGCAAAATATAGAGCATTCTTGGGAGATTTTCAAGTGCAAGAATATCAACAATAATGGAATTCATGAAGCAACTTGAAGAATCTATCACAACCATGCTAGGCTAAATTCCATATCTTGTTCAAATGGAAAGTTGTGTTATTCAATTATGTTATTTTCTTCCTAAAAACTAGTAACGTACATCTATTCCTTTATTTCAATTGTTGGATTATTATGTTTTGAATGTTAATTGAGTTTATTTGATTAATAGTTTAATTTGGCCAATTGGATTATTGATCTTTGGATTCATGAATATGCTATGTTTAGATTCTTGATCCGTAATAGTCATTGATTCTTTACTTTAGTAGCAAATAAATCTCGTGTAGGTTTAGTAATAATTCAACTTGGATTGATTAATTTGAGATTGTGAAATTAACGATCCAATTCAATCTTTTATTCTAAATTCTCATACTAGTCGTGCATTAAATCCTAAGAGCTTGTTTAGGATTTTCCATGGCTAGAATTGGTTCGAAGAGCTTATTTTGAATCAATACACATAAGGAAGAATTTAGATAATCGGAGCTTGTTGATTATTTATGATTGATAATTGAATTAGGGGTAGAAACACGTTACAAGGAAAAGTATAACATTAATTGAGGGTACAACCGAACCCGAGAACAAGATTTCTTCTCATATTAATTCTCTAGTCCTATTTAATTATTTATTTTATGCACAATTTTCATTTAAAAAATTCCAAACAACAAAACCCCCCCAATTCTATTCTAATTGATCGAACAACTATTTTTAGTTCACCGTTCCTTGTGAGATCGACCATTACTCTCGCTACTACTTTATTAATTAATATGTAGCGAGTAAGGAATTATTTATTATTTTGGTGCATCGCGACACGCGTCAGATACCATCAAATTATGATGAGGGAAGGAGATGAATGGAAGACCGCATTTAAAACTAAACATTGTTTGTATGAATTGTTGGTCATGCCATTTGGTTTGACTATTGCACCAAGCATTTTTCATGAGATTGATGAATCATATGTTACGTGCATTTATTGGAAAATTTGTGGTTGTCTATTTTGATGATATTCTAATTTATAACAAGAATTTCAAAGAGGATGTAGAACACTTGAGATGTGTACTTACGATTTTGAAAGAAAAAAAATTATATGCCAATGTCAACAAGTGTCATTTTGGCATGAAAAGTGTCATCTTTCTTGGATTTGTTGTTAGCACCAAAGGAATTGAGGTTATGAAGAAAAGGTCAAGGTCATTAGGGAATGGCCAACTCCCAAAAGTGTCACCGAGGTAAGAAGCATTCATGGCTTGGCTAGTTTTTACTGACGCTTTGTTAAAGATTTTAGCACCTAGCTTCGCCACTTACCGAAGTTGTTAAAAAGTACGCTGAGTTTAAAATGGGGGTAGCCCAGGAAAACACCTTTAATGTCATAAATGAAAAATTATGCACCGCACCTGTCTTGGCATTACCTAACTTTGATAAAACTTTCGAGATTAAGCGTGATGCTTTAGGAATAGGTATTGGAGCGGTGTTGATGCAAGAGAAAATGCCAATTGCCTACTTTAGTGAGAAGCTCAACGGAGCCACCTTGAATTATCCAACATATGACAAGGAGCTCTATGCTTTGGTGAGAGCATTGGAGACATGGAGTCACTACTTGTGGCCGAGGGAGTTTGTTATCCACACGGACCATAAGTCGTTGAAGCATTTGAAGGGGCAAGGTAAATTGAGCAAAAGACACGCTAAGTGGATGAAGTACGTGGAGACATTTCTCTACGTCATCAAATACAAACAAGGTAATGAGAATGTGGTAGCCAACATCCTCTCTAGAAGGTATGCTCTTATCTCTACCTTGGGTGCCAAATTGTTGGGCTTTGAAAGTATTAAAGATTTGTATGTGAATGATGTAGATTTTGCAAGTGTATTTGTGTCATGTGAGAATGTTGCTTGTGACAAATTTTACCGACATGATGGATTTTTATTTCGTGAGAACAAGCTTTGGGTGCCAAATTCCTCCATGAGAGAGTTGTTGGTTAGGGAGGCTCACGGGGAGGTTTAACGGGCCATTTTGGAGTAAAGAGGACTTTGGAAGTTTTACAAGAACATTTCTTTTGGCCGAAGATGCGAAGAGATGTCGAGAGAATTTGTTGTAGGTGCGTGACTTCTAAGAAGGCCAAATCCAAAGTAGCCCCACACGGATTGTATACGCCCCTACCTGTCCCTAGTGAACCTTGGACCGAATTATCTATGGACATTATTTTTGGTTTGCTTAGGTCTAAGAAGGGGAGCGATTCCATCTTTATGGTCATGGATAGATTTAGTAAAATGGCACATTTTCTCGCTTTCCATAAAACTGATGATGACATTCATATAGCCGACCTATTCTTTAAAGAGATAGTGTGACTTCATAGAGTCCCTAGGAGTATTGTGTCAGATAGAGATGTCAAATTCCTTAGCCACTTTTGGAAGGTCTTGTGGGAAAAATTGGGGACTAAACTTTTGTTTTCAACAACTTATCACCCCCAAACCGACGGCCAAACCGAGGTGGTTAATAGAATATTAACACAACTTCTTCGCACTATCATCAAGAGCAACCTAAAGAATTGGGAAGAATGTCTATCTTTTGTTGAATTTTCTTATAATCGTAGTGTTCATTCTACTACTTCTTTTTCTCCATTTGAAATTGTATATGCCTTTAACCCATTAAATCCTTTAGATTTGATTCCTTTGCCTATTGATGAAAAAGGTAGTTTGGATGGGAAAAGAAAGACGGAGTTGGTCAAATCTCTCCACGAGAAGGTCAAACTCCAAATCGAGAAGAAGAATAAACAATAAACATCCAGTGCTAATAAAGGCAGGAAAATGGTGACATTCGAACCGGGTGATTGGGTATGGTTGGATTTGAGGAAAGAGCGATTCCCCAATCAAAGAAAATCCAAACTGCAGCCGCGTGGTGATAGCCCGTTCCAAATCCTTGAGAAAATTAATAAAAACGCCTACAAGCTTGACCTCCCAGGTGAGTACAATGTTTTGGCTTCTTTTAATGTCTCTGACTTATCTCCTTTTGACACAGGTGAAGATTCGAGGACGAATCATTTTCAAGAGGGAGGGGATGATGAGAACCAAGGAAGTCAACCCGCGAACCAAGGTAGTCAACACTCGATTCATGTTCCGGTGGGGCCCATGACGAGGTCCAAGGTCAAAAGGGTCCAATAGTCAATGGCGGGACTCATTTACAAGATTAAAAATCAAGTCCACTTCAAAGAGAGCAAAACCAAAGTCAATTGCATCAGTTTTGAAGCTCAGGCACTTTCGATCGATCGAAAGTTATCTAGGTCGACCGAAAGTCTGCAGGATTTTTAAGGGTGGCCTCAGTCAGTTTCGGTTGATCCTCATTCGACTGAAAGTGTCACTTCATCGATAAATTGGATACCCATCTTTGTAAACTATAGTACATTCTGTGTACTTCTTAGGAAAGTGCTTTAAGCATCTTCCATCAGGATACATGGGGAATTTTTATTATGGATGCTGCAAGGCCCATGCATCATCAAATTCTTTACTGCGTTGTAGTATACAGGATCAGTAGCTTCATAAGGAATTTCAACTGAAACGATCTTGTCAATATCTTCACTGGGGGGTATTTGTCTTCTTGATATGGGAAAAACAATATGTGTGCATGTGGCAACTAGGCTTTTGGAACTCGACTGTTTATATAACTGCAAGATGAGGTAAATATTATATTCACATTAACTAATAATTAACATTATTAAATATGAATTAATTTATTGAAATATCACAAAATAATAAAAATTTTGCAAATTACCTACTTTGACCTTTCCAAAAATCTTGTTTACTCTAAGATCTCTCAACAAATGATCTAATTTCACCTTGAATATTTTATATAGAATATCTGGACGATCCTAGGGATTCAAACCTCTACTTTTGACAAATCACGCAATCACTAGCCACTTAGGATTGCATGTAAATGTAATGAATAAGTCTATATATCCAGTCCACTTACAAATTGTCATTGCATCTTGATAATTCTGGACCATGTATCGTGAGAGAAAAATCACATACTTTCCTTATGAAGAAGGATCAGTTTCCCCTCTTAGAATTGCTTCGATCAATCCTTTATACATATTAGATCGCAGCTCTTTCTGATGAGCACGTATGGATGATAAACGCGAAGATTCAAGCATTGGATATGCATCAACTAAAAATCGCTATAACAACCTTCTTGCAAATAAAATGTTCGAAGACTCAGATTCCCTTTCTTGTAATCTATATGAAAAAACTCTCTCATCATTATCTTTTTTCTTCTGGTCAAAGGAGTCATGTTTGAGTACCTCAATGGAACATCCTCTAGATATTCATCCTTTCCATATGGGAAAAGTAAGGGATATTGGAGACCTAGATATGAAGCATTAAACTCATTGATTCACTTTAGTTGCCCTGTTTTCGTTTAAACTATAATGTCTCTATCGGCTGGAGATGTTTCAAAATCTCCAATAATTAGTTATGCAACTTCAGAGACACATGGAAGATTCTACCTTCTACCATCTTGTTCTCTCCTTCCAATGAGCCTCGATTTAAGATCAGACGAAACATTTGAAATGATTTTACTAACACATTGTGCTCATCAAGCATAATTTTCAAATTTGAAACAATCTCAGCATGAATCTTATTGACTTCAGCATTTGGGTTGGGTTCACAAAAGAATACAGAGCTTTAGTATTTATATAAAATAAAACTCTGGAAAATAATCTAACTAACGAACACTAAATACAATAATTTCTAGGCAACTTGGATTCGGTTGAAACTCTATGTGATCTTAACTTTGTCTTTGGTTCATAACAATTGCGAGATCCTTCTACCTCTGGGATGTTTTGCTGACTCTCAAATTGGTCGATCATAGAAGGAAAATATCACTATGTTACCGGCTTCTTGTCAGAATTCTTATAAGGCATGATGGTTCAAACCTTTCTTACACCAAGTGTCCCAACAATAATCTCCACTTGTGTAATTTTCACTCTGTGACTATCCATAATTGTCCATTGTTCTCATTATAGCAATCTTCATGTCCATGTCTTTGTAATTGCCTTTAACTACCACATTTCCATTATTTTAGAATATGGTTTGAGTGAGGAAAACTGTCTCTTTAACTACGTCCGCCCAATTACTGTCCTATTCTCTCAATCTCCCAAACATTGTCATATTCGTCCAATCACTCAAATTCTTTGAAATCCATCTAGATACTCGTACATGAATTCCTTATTTTTGGACCTTCACAATGGACCTTTAAATTGAGTATTTTTTATGTGGTAACAAAAATAATGCAAAAACCTTATAACTCATAAAAAAAATGGAAAATACTACTAACATAATTTACTAACAACTTACGCGATAAATTGAGAAACAACTATATATTGTATATTCAATTTTATAATTGCTAAAATCAGATCCAAAAAAGGAAATTGGTCCATACTCCATTCTTTTCATTAGTGAGCAGTGCACGCTGGAATTTGTATAATTTCCTCCGTCTCTGACCTGATTCCGACGAACCACCGGTGAGTACAACACATCATGCGCAATAAGACCTGTTAAATGTATTTTAGTTTTGAAATCTGATTTGGGCGTCTGGTTCGCATTCCATTTCCGTCGCCCCCGTTGTGAGTCCTTTTCGACCTCTGTCCGACGAGCCTTGACGATTTGAATTTTATTTTCCTCCGGATTTGTCTCACCCACAGACTTCTCTTTCATCTAAAATGAAGTTTCATGGAGATATAATATGATTTTTGCATTTCTGAAATCAGAAATGTATAAGAATCAATATTTTAAATTTTGATTACAAAACTCTAAAAACTATAATTTTGAATGCCATGTGTTGAAAGTGCATTCGTATGCCTCATTTTGTTGGTCTTCATCTTCATCTTGTTTAATTGTTGTAATATGTGATTCTTATGGTATTGACGAACAAGAAATATTGCAACTGGACCATGAATATTGGAAGGTGTAGGGTGCTAACTTCTCCCTTGCACTTTTTTTCCTCATCATTTTGTTAAGGCACCAAGTGTATTATCCCAATCCATGCTTTTCGCATATGAAAGTATATTGAATTTTGCTTCTATTCCGATCTCTGTTTCCCATCAAATTTCCAAACTCTGACAATTATCTCTGTAGTCGGCTTATGTGATAGAGGTTTCAAGGGTTTTGGAGTTTGGCCATTTGGGGAAAGGTGTTGTATTTTAAATTGGGGATGTCTTGGTTATTTTTGTAACTCTGAGGAAAAGTAAGAGTAAAGTCGTTAATACAATTTTTGTTAGTGTGTTGTTAGTAAGTTTTGTTAGTAAAGTGTAGCAATTTCACCTCCCCCAAAATGTGCATTTTAGATAAAAACCGTACGAACGCTGCCCTTTCATTAATCGTTAAGTGTTAATGTGATCAAACTCATTTCTAACCACACATACAATGGATATATGTTTCATGCCTGGAATTGACCACTGATATATCTCCTCAAACCTTATGCTTGTCCATTATTTCCAAATAGGCATGCCATCGAGATAACTCAATTGAAAAACTTGAATATTAATAAATTAAATTTTTTATGGCGTGAATATTAATTGTCAATAATAATTATATGTGAAATGAATCCAAAAAAATGCGGCTTGAGAGACAAATAATTTTAGGACACAAAAACATTTGTGATAAATAGGTGAAAAATAAAATCACATTCGATATCGATTTAAAAAATTATACTATGTTCATAATTTTTTTTTGAATATACAAATTTTATAGATTTCGATTGACATTTTAATTAAATTTTTTGAATATACAAATATTTAAAGAAAATTCTTGAATCACTTTGTTTAATTATAATTTGTTTTGATATAATTTAAATGTTATTTTTCTATAAAACTTTAGTTGGATCTATTTTTATAAAAAAAATGAAGAAAATAATGAAAAAGAAGAGAGCAAAAATACAAAGAAAGAATATAAAAAAGAAAAAAATATAACAAGTTGAAGAGACAAAAATAATGATTTGTTTAGTCGTAGATCTAAGGTTTCTAAAAATAACATGAAAGAAGGAATAAAAATATAGAAAAAACAATTTATCTTTTAAAAGTTTTTTTTTTTTTTTAAGTCTTTCAAAATTTTGGAGGTTAATGAGAGATAAATTATGAGCTTTTGTGATTGTACTTTCTGTTTAAAAGTTAGTACATAGAAAATTTCGTAAGAGTCTTTAAAAGTCAATGACATTTTGAATAATACAAGACTTTTAAAATTTTTTATATAATACACCATGACTTTTATGGACTTTTAAAAAGTCCATTAAAATCCATATGAAATACCTTAAAATTTTTATGGAGTCTCTAAAGTGTAAATTGAATACATCCAAACTTTTAAAATCTTTTAAAATCTTTCAAAATCTACATTGGATAAACCCCGCAAGTCCATCTTTACGAGATTCATAGAGTAGTAATATTTGCTTTGGTAACACTATTTGATTTAGAAATTAATTTATTTATGATTTTGAGATAAAAAAAAAATGAAGGTTGAAAATTAGAAAGAAAAAATGAATGTGGTTAAAATGTGATTTGAAAAATTATATAATTTATAAATTGATTTATAAATCAATTTATTTTGTTTATCAAATATACGCTATGTTTTACATCAATAATTCTATGTAGAAGATTTTATTGGAGACGAAAATTGGATATGTATTGACGATGTGACGACTCTTGGTGGAATAATGGAACAGAAATTGCAGATGTTGTGTCTCACAAATTCTGTCGGAAACCAAAACATGCAATAACGACAAACCTAACTCGTTGTCAATGAAGAAATCTCCATTTTCTTATTCAATTATTCAATATAAAATATGTTATAAAAATGAACTTACCTTGAGAGGTTGGAGACGAAATCATCGATTTTCACTTGAAGAATCAAAAGCCAAAACACATGGAAACACCACTTGAAATCATGATATGAATGGAATAACGCCGAATTATGGAATCAAACGAGAGGCTTGAACACGTGATTACACGTTATCCTAAAAGTACATTTGCTCCCTCTCGTTCGAGATGCTTAAAGGGTTAGATAGAAAATACTTTAGCGGATTAATCAAACCTTCAAACCATGTATTTATTAAGCACTAATAATTCATGGAAAAGGAACAAAAAACAATTGAAAAAATGAGTATTAATTTTGGTGGAAAATGACTTATATATTTTATGGATGTTCTCCCTCATATTTCATATATTGAATTGATCAATATAACATCTTTTATATAGAGATTAATCCACATTTTATAAAAGTACACACCTCTTAGACAAAATGGCACTTTTTGGTGCAAAAAATCAACTTATGCACCAAAAGGTGCATTTCGGAAACCACCATGCGATCGCGCGGTACAAGGCTCACGCGATCGCGTGAAGCCTCTTTATTTTGAACAGATTCAAATCCGTTGAACCACGCGATCGCTAGACCATGAACCACGCGATCGCGTGGTTCATATTTTGGCCTCTTATGTTCCTGTTTTTCTCATTCTTTTGTCTTCCTTATCAATACCTCTTTATATTGATTTAATTGTATACTTCATCTTATCATCTTTAAATATTTGAACAACCATTTGGAAACACAATTTTCCAACAATCCCCCACTTGTTCAAATATTTTCACCAACTCATTTTATAACGGTGTTATGCATAAAGTAAAGTATCTTTCGATTTAAACCTTACCTTAGTGTAAACGTCGCAAGTATTATCGAAATCCCGGGTAGCCTTAGCTTTGAACTCGTTATTCCATGTGACAATACCGGCAACATCACACACAAAACACTCAAAGTCTTTTGTTCCACACAAGTTTTTGCTTTAGCGCGTTAATGGCCTTGCGCCTATCCGATTCGTGAACTTTTCAGAAAGTAACTCCAAACTTTCCTTGAAGCGGCACCACTTCTAAGTTCATATAGGTGAAGTTCTTCCAGCATCTTTGTTACATTTAGAGATACTTTTAATTCTGAACTTCATTAAGAGTTTTAAAACTCAGCCCTCCAACTGTAACACCAACACTTTTAATCTAGAATGAGGTATGTTTTGATAAAGTGTTGAAACTATCCACATATCGAATGACTTGTTGTTACCCTTTGAACCCGTGAATTACTCATTTCGTAATGAAAGGTAGGGTTGCCGTCATTGGCGGATCTTTTATAAAGGAGTTTCACCTCATCCTACTCAATTATGTTCTTATGATTTTACATAAGATATAAAGTCAAGTTTTAACTTAACTTTTTCACAAGTTATTGAATCACTCTTTGATTCAATTTATGTCTAGACTTCTTTAGAATATTTAAACGTGATCACTTCTCAATTATTTGGCAACACTTGTCAAATATTTCACAATATTTTGTAGTCTATTTTGTGCATTTTATAGACTTCAAAATAATATTACTTTAAGCTTTATTTAAAGTTTAGTTGTACTACCCCCACACTTATAGGGTAGACTCAAAATTATTCTTTCACTCAATTGAAAAAAATAGAATCGTAATTCCATGAACACAATTGTTCTATCAATAATTTAATTGTCTCCTCAACGAGTACAATAAATATTTTACAATATTTGTTTGAGCGTTACCCCCACACTTTGGGATAATCTTCAAATTTTTTTAATTTCATTTAAGTGATTGATTCTCTTTGTGAACCACAATGTTCAACAATAATCCATATTCCCTTGTATATTTCATATTATTACTCTCCATTAGTAATAATGCTTTTCACATATATATGATATCAACCATTGATATCAATATCAATTAGATAGACTCATTCTATCTTATCATCTTGCATACTTTCTCAAATTATATAATAATCAAATTGGATTATACACAATAGTATGAAATAAGATGATAACAAATTTGAACAAAAATTTTATAAAATGTATTTATGTATAGTAAATAAATTTCTATTTGTTCAAATTTCTCAAATAAGACAAATTGATAATAAATACTTCACATAGGTATTTGCAAATGATTCGCATATTTTAAACAAAAATATTTTATTGTCGCGTGATAAATATTTATCATTTGCCTCATATCAATGCCTTATAATTATCTCATATACCAAATCAATTTAGTATGTAGCAATTTATATTATGAATAAATGTAGCATATATTTATTCCTCAAAGAGTCCAAGCAAATGAAATTTACATGATTCAACATTTATATCATGTTGTTATAAAGAGTAACATACTTATCAAAAATGAAAATTTAAGGAAACCACTAAGGTTATTAAAATCTCATGCATTCATGAAACTCTAATTTCATAAATTTTAAAGCTTGAAAATCATATACTTCATAATTTTCAAATAAATAAGCAATATGTTATAATCAAGTTAGATTATCACATAATCAATGCACCAATAATATTATTAAATATGATATTTAATAACTAAATCCAATTTCAATGATATGTTATATGTCAAAATAAGGTATAACAATATAGTATTCTATATTGCAAATTTGACATGCATTCCATGCATAGAATATATTATATAAATTTATAATGCATAACAACTTACTTACCTTTGTCACTGCACTCCATGATTTTTCTTCCTCCACTGCTTGTATCCATCCCTTCGCAACTTTTAAAAGTCTCTTTTAGGATTTAATCATATTACCCTCACATTTGCGGTATAACAAAATTAATTTCAATATTCTTTTTCGCAAAAAGAATGAATTTACAATACATTTTGTCAAATGTATTTTAGTGATTACACTTAATCACTTCTTCAATTGACAACAATATTGTCAAATACATAAAGTGACTCTATCACTTTATTAATTTATACTTCTCTCTTTTAGAAGTATAGATAATTTTGTTTATGTGATCCAACTTAATCACTTGTTTGCATTTTAATATCCTTTAAACTTGTCAAAGTTTCTGCTAGGATATTTGATCACAATCACAATATAATTTCATTAATTTCGGAAATTATAATTTGAATCTTTCGCCAAAATGTCACTCCACATTTTAGGCTAAATTCAGCTTTTATGTATAATCTTTCAACTCAATTTGAAAGAAACAATTTGTAATAAAACCTCAATTGTTTTATTGATATTTACAAAAGATTATTGTCTCCACTATGAGCACAATATAATTTTCTTTTGTAACACGCCTTATCCCCACATGTTTGGAATAAGCACAAGTTTCATAATTCTTTCATTTCATTTGAAAGAAATAAATTTGTAATTCTTTCACTCATTTGAAAGACTAATATGAGCAAATTTGTTTTACAAAACAAATATCAATGTTAATCAATGGTCGTGACAAAATCATATTTGTGATCTCATCATCCAATTGTGTAAATACTTATCACTTTTCACATGACCATTGTAATAATCACAATAAGTATGGACAAATCCAATCTTATGTATTCTCAATGAAAATTCACAAATTTTCAATAATTGTTATGCATCTCTATGCATTCATAAAAATACTTCATATAATTATTTTATTTTCAAAAGAGATAAACAATATGATAAATCTCAATATTCAACAATGATCTTCTTGATCTTAGTTTGATCTCACCCCCATAATTCCTTAATTAGGAAAACAACATTGCTTTCACAAGCAATATATGGCATCTCCATAATTCGTTGTAGAGCCATTTCATATTTCTTAATACAACAATAAGTATCAAGATTTTCACTACTACATTTAAGCCAACAATGGGCATTTTTAATACAAGTGGTAGTCTCCAATTTACCATTAAAAATGGTCACTTTATTAATACTAATAACATTATTAGCAAACATGTCATGAGATAATTGAAGTAAACTATCATATTTACTTTCCCCACAATATTTGATTAAATATTATTAAAGCAACTTGTGCAAATACTCATACTTGCATGCCTCAATATTTTAGGAACTCTATTTTCCATAAAATAAAATGGTATCACAAATAAGCATAATTTTATTCACCAATTTATAAAATTCTCATGTCATTTTCAAAAGTCCAATTGATTCAGACATCAATCAATGTACTTGCATAATGTAAAAGAGAAATACACTTCTCATAAATGAATCAAATGGAAACAATATTATTAAAAGAGTATATACTTTCAAATTTCCACTATCATGGAAAAATTTCATGAAAACTTGCACAATAAAATATCATCATATCTCATGATAAAATAATGATTAAATTGCATAATTAGTAATATTACATTATGCATCTATGAATCAACAATTTAATAACTTACAAAGCGTTATGCATACTAATTTCATGGTACCTTGAAAGGACACAAAATATAACTGTCAATTGGCAATTCAAAATATGCATTGTTTCAAATTAACACACTTTCAAAAACATAACTAATTAATGAAAAAACATATATAATTTCTTTTCATTTTCACACATAATTTTCTTCAATCAGCGAATTATCATAGATGAAAGAAATTAAATTAGAAAACTTATCTTTCATAATCCGGATGAAGAATGTTGATTATCTTCACAATAAATCTTGATTATCGTCATGGTTGTGTCTCTCTCCAAATAATTTGGTCTCCATTGAGCAACAACATGTACTTTTAGATTGTTATAAAAATGAACTTACCTTGAGAGGTTGGAGACGAAATCATCGATTTTCATTTGAAGAAGCATAAGCCAAAACACATGGAAACACCACTTGAAATCATGATATGAATGGAATAACGCCGAATTATGGAATCAAACGAGAGACTTGAACACGTGATTACACGTTATCCTAAAAGTACATTTGCTCCCTCTCGTTCGAGATGCTTAAAGGGTTAGATAGCAAATACTTTAACAAATTAATCAAGCCTTCAAACCATGTATTTATTAAGCACTAATAATCCATGGAAAAGGAAAAAAAAAACAATTGAAAAAATGAGTATTGATTTTGGTGGAAAATGGCTTATATATTTTATGGATGTTCTCCCTCATATTTCATATATAGAATTGATCAATATAACATCCTTTATATAGAGATTAATCCACCTTTTATGAAAGTACACACCTCTTAGACAAAATGGCACATTTTGGTGCAAAATACCAACTTAGGCACCAAAAGGTGTCTTTCGGAAACCACCACGCGATCGCGCGGTACAAGGCTCACGTGATCGCGTGAAGCCTCTTTATTTTGAACATATTCAAATCCGTTGAACCATGCGATCGCTAGACCATGAACCACGCGATCGCGTGGTTCATATTTTGGCCTCTTATATTCCTGTTTTTCTCATTCTTTTGTCTTCCTTATCAATATCTATTTGTATTAATTTAATTGTGTACTTCATCTTATCATCTTTAAATATTTGAACAACCATTTGGAAACACAATTTTCCAACAAAAATAAAGCAAAGACCATATAAATCATAAAAGAAAGTACTGTACATTTTAGATAAAATCCGCACAAACGCTGCCCTTTTATTAATGAAATGAGAAGTGCTAATGTGATCAAACTTCAATGGATCCACTGTTTCATGCCTGTAACCAACCACTGATGTATCTCCTCATGAAACAAAACCTTATGCTTGTCCATTATTTCAAAATAGGCAGGCCATCGAGATGACCGACGTCGCCCCATGATTTAATGCTCCATTTATTATCTTCTTCAAACAAGTGAAAAACATTGACAGAAGTATTGCCAACATTCTTAGGCGACATCCCATCTGAGCCCCGTCTATGAAGTTCTTCGATGGTAGCACCGTGCGAGACTACGACTACTCGTTCGCCTCTGTGTTTCTTCGCGATTCTTTCTAATGCCGATGTACAGCGTTCGTACAGTTGATTACGACTTTCTCCACCGACAGGAATTTCTTGATCCCTCCCACAAGAGAAAAACTCAGGTCTGATTCTGGCTGCTTCTTTGAACAGAACACCATGAAAATCACCCATATGCCTCTCCCTCAAGTCTTCATCCTTAAAAACCTCAACTATGTTGGGAATTTCGACACGTCGATTCCCACTTTACTTTTCCCACAGGATCTTTCGATGTTCAAAATAAAATAAGCAAACAAGAAAATAAATACGAACACAGAAATTTACGTGGTTCAGCAAAATGCCTACGTCCACGGACCCTCGCCAAAGCTTTTCACTATATATTAAATTGTTACAAATATATAGACTTTCACTCACCAACCCAATCCCACAGACCACAGAGAAAATACAACAAACGAGCTTTACCACATATAATTTCTACCCTTTGACTTACACTACAAAGAGTTACAAGAAACTTCACAATATGCTAGGCTCACAATTTTCTCTCTTTGATCACAATATGACACTAATTAGCACTCTCTAATATGTTTGTGGTGGTGTGTTTCTTCCTCTAATTCCTTCTGTATTTATAGAGAGGATTCTACATGAAATTCTCTTAACACCAAAACATCATAATTAGTCAAGACTAATTATTAGTCAAGACTAATTATCATTCAAAGACATCATAATTAGTCAAGACTAATTATCATTCAAATACCATAATTAGCTCCACCATCCTTTGTTTCAACTAGGCACTCATTATGTTTCACTAGGCACTTGATTAATTTGGGTCAAATACCCAACAATCTCCACCTTGACACAAATTCGTCCAAGCCAAAACCAAATTCAAATATTGGGTAACAGGCAAGCATTTTTCCACTTTGACAGTCCCATACTCCACCATATGAGTATAATCACTCAGAATTATCAACGAACTCCGAGAATTTCATCGGCCCATGTCGAAACAAAATTGCTGAAATTTATGGTGCAACTCCCATGTTTGGTTCTCCTTGGAAGTTCATCAGCCATCGACATAAAAAACCACATACCTTGCATCTAAACCAAACCAATGCTGTATGCGAACACAATACCCGTGCCAGTAAGAACACATCCTCTATCATGGCAACTGGCATCATGCCATGAGGATGTCACATCTTACTCAGAGTACATCATCACCACCCTCCACCAGGAGAGTCGCATTATCCTTCGAGCAGTTCGTCGAGTCCGCTCCACCTTTTGGACAATTTCTTCTCACGTGCCCGGATTGACCACAGTTCCAACATGTCACCTTCTTCTTCATGGAGTTCCCTCTCTTCCACTTTTCAGTAACAAGCAAATTATTATTAGATGAATTATCGTCTCCACCTAATCGTCGCTCTTCAGAGATCAACTTACTTGTAACTTCTGCAAAGTCCACCGTTTCCTTCCCGTACATCAAAATCGGTTTGATGTGCTCAAACGTGGATGGAAGAGACCAGATGAGCCTCAACGCTTTATCCTCATCTTCAACTTTGACTCCAATAGATTCCAGTTCAGAAACAATCCCATTAAGAACACTAAGATGGTCAGAGATTTTTGTACCTGCGCTCATTCTCAACGAATGAAACTGTTCCTTCAGATACAAGCGATTTGACAAGTTCTTCGTTTGATACAACTCTTCCAGTTTCTCCCAAAGTTCCTTAGCAGCAGATATCCCATGAATATTTGCAAGAACATTCTTGGCCAAACAAAGTCGTATTGTACTAGCAGCTTTCAAATCCAAATCTTCCCAATCTTCATCAGTCTTGTTGGATTCAATTTCTTTTTCTTTGTCAGAACTCTCAGTTGGTTTTCTCTTCAAAGCTTTGTGCAGACCCGCCTGAATCAAGACATCCTTGACTTGTACTTGCCACAAGCCAAAATTGATTCTCCCGTCAAATTTCTCCACATCGTACTTGACAGACATATTTTCTTTTGCTTCAAAATATTTGAACCACCTGTAGCTCTGATACCACTTGTTGGGAATTTCGACACGTCGATTCCCACTTTACTTTTCCCACAGGATCTTTCGATGTTCAAAATAAAATAAGCAAACAAGAAAATAAATACGAACACAGAAATTTACGTGGTTCAGCAAAATGCATACGTCCACGGACCCTCGCCAAAACTTTTCACTATATATTAAATTGTTACAAATATATAGACTTTCACTCACCAACCCAATCCCACAGACCACAGAGAAAATACAACAAACGAGCTTTACCACATATAATTTCTACCCTTTGACTTACACTACAAAGAGTTACAAGAAACTTCACAATATGCTAGGCTCACAATTTTCTCTCTTTGATCACAATATGGCACTAATTAGCACTCTCTAATATGTTTGTGGTGGTGTGTTTCTTCCTCTAATTCCTTCTCTATTTATAGAGAGGATTCTACATGAAATTCTCTTAACACCAAAACATCATGATTAGTCAAAACTAATCATCATTCCAAGACATCATAATTAGTCAAAACTAATTATCATTCAAAGACATCATAATTAGTCAAGACTAATTATTATTCAAGACTAATTATCATTCAAATACCATAATTAGCTCCACCATCCTTTGTTTCAACTAGGCACTCATTATGTTTCACTAGATACTTGATTAATTTGGGTCAAATACCCAACAAACTACCCCACAGCATTTTGCTATCATCTCGGCTGTATCGTAAGCTCGTTTCAAGTCCGATGAGTATACTGCGGAGATTTTAGGTTCCTTCGATAGCCGCTCAGCCACCGCAGCCCCTTGCCACCTCCCAACGTCATTTAAGTCCACATCCATCTGTCCCTGAATTCTTCCTTGAGCATTCCATTCAGTTTCACCATGACGAAGAACAATAATCTCCGTATAATTATCAGGTGCAATAGCTTCAATTTCACCATCTCCATTAAAATCTGGATGAGGTAAAGTCAAATCCCTGGAACTGAGATCGGCCATCAAATTACGTAGGATCAAGCTTATTTATTGTCTACACAGTGTTGGGAACCAGGGTTGCTCTACTCACAAAAATTGATTTATTGTGATAGATCATCCCGTTACAGGATTTTCTGTTCTATGTATTCAACTTGGAACAAATAATTTTGTGCACATAAAAAGAAAGAGATATTACCCTTGTAGCGTGCTTTACAATAATCTCTTTTCGACTGCTTCTTGATTCCACCAAAGCTTCAAACCCTCAAGCTTTCCTCGGTGTTCTCCAATGGCAGCTGTGCAGGTGCGTGGTCACCTTTCTCAAGATCTAGGTTAAACTAGGTTTAGGGTTTCTTTGTAAAGAGAAAACACACACTACACACTTTAGTGTGTGTTTCGCCACTTTGCCAATTAGGTTAATAAAAATAGTCTTAAGAGACTATTTGTAACCTCTTTACATTCCAAAACCCTACCAGGCCTAGTACCATAACCCAGGCCCATTTCTGCACAACTCAATACAGGTAATAAGCCTGTATAAACCCATTATAGTGAAGCCACCGAGGGAACCTGATCGGACCCAATTAAACTAAGCTCCAATAAATTAATTATGACCCGATCAACTCTTGATCAGTCAAAATTAATTTATTAATCACGTTCTATTCCACTAAAAGAACGAGACTGCACTCTTAGTAAAATTGAAATTACTGAAACAATTAATCAATAATTATATCCTCTGACTTATCGTTCTTACATGTTACCCCCGTCGATCAACTCGAATATTCGGAGCAAGTTAAAATGACCAAAATGCCCTTCTTTGAATATTCATAAATTCTCAACTCTCATCTTCTATCTGACAGTTCGATGTGATCCCATCACATCATAGAATTCAACAGTCACTGTCGAATTACTGAGCTCAGATTCAACTGTCCACTAGAAGAACCAGTGAGATTATGATCATACCTAAAATGTGACGGATTCCATAATACGAATATATGTTCCTCGTTAGTTCACTTTAATTCCCAAAGTACCGAGATATTGATCAGCAATTTGATCTCACCCATTGATACCTCAAAGAACTTCAAGTTAGTAATCGAAGTCCATTATCCTATTAGGATTAAGGTCCCACGTACAATAATCAAGTAAAATTAAATTTGTACGGTCAATGTCACAAATTAATTTCACGTGGTCCCGTCCAATACGTTCCAAACGTACTCTCAATTTTATTACCAAAGTTAAAGATGGACTTTAATAAAATCGAGACGATCTTATCAAAATAAATTGTCCATATTTATTTACTGATCGTGAACGTTAATTTTAGATCGAATTACAAATTGAATCTTTCTGTGTTTAACAACTTAAATACTCAATTTGTAATATCAAATCGACCCGTGGACAAACGCAACTTCATATTAATACAATCAATTAATATTTTATTTTAAATGTCGTGAATTATACTCTTTGGGCATATATAATTCCAACAATCTCCCACTTGCCCTTAGAGTATACATGAAGCATCGAATCATCCATCTTGTCAACATCATCATTACACTAATGATTATGTTCTCAACCAAGATAGTAACTCCTTTCGATGTAAGTCCCGGTTGTATAACAAACAATCCAAGATTGTGTTATACCCAACCAATTAACCACATTATCTCCCAGTTATATTCTAATTTTGACGAGTCTCAAGAGTCCTAGTCAAATCAGATCTTAATTAGTTTTAATCCATCAGATCACAAACTGAATAGATAAGCAAATATCTACTCGTTTTTCGAAAACGATTCAGTATATACTTTACCTCTATTCAATGATCTGACCCTGGATCAAACTAATAATCACCAACAATATCCCCAGCATAAGATATGACCTATCTAATGCAAAGTAAGGCTTCCTATAGCCGGAGCATAAGGAACCTTCTCTATCTTACCATGAGTCTTAGGAGAATACTCATAAGATAGATAAAGTCCACAAAGAATATTATTCCTTTCAAGACTTCAATATTGCAAATGTAGATAGTATCTTATTATTACATGAAACTTGAGACTATTCTATTTCATTTTTCTCCTACTCCGAAAAGTACGGATGTCTAGAAAAAATAGACAGTCATCTACAAGTCCTTCAAGTCTAATTGCTGGTACCAACTACTATTTAATGAAAATACTCTCACACATAAGTAGAGTGTCATCCAAATAAATAGTCGCGAAAACTGTCTCATCTTTCTGTATACACGAGTATACTTAAGATATATCAAGATTTTGATCAAGAACATGTATCACAATGGTTCTATCAAATTCTATATTCCATATCTTGAACAATTACCCAAATCCAAAGTTGGAAACTTGTAAGTCATGAATTTTACTTTCATGGTCTTTAATATGAACTCATTAGATTACACTTTGTAAATGATTTCCTCAAGATGCATTCAAGAAACAACATCTTGATATCAATTTGTCGTACCTCATTTTCACAATGAACGACAATGGATAAAAGATCCAGGTAAACTTTTGCATGGCTATTGGCGAGAAGGGTTTCACAAACCCACAACCATAAGCCTTGCACTAAAGGTATCAACCTTTCCATCTACCATTCTTTTATCATCTTAAAAATCATCACACCCTATAGGTTTGACCCCATTGGGTGCGTCTACAAATATCCAAACTTGTTGGATTACTAGGAATCTAATTCCGAGTTCACATTCACCTTCCATGATTTTAAGTCTATAACTTCTACCATTTCCCTAAATGAGGAGTCCTTCTCTTATTTCAGTAGAGACTGTCTAAAAAGACTCTCCGTAGAATAAGCGTCAAGAAGGTGGTCTTACAACCGTCCCACTCCAATTAGTCGCTGGAAGTGTATTTCCATTATGTCCAAACAGAGTCCCTTCCTCTCCTCCCACTACTTGGTTATATCCCTAATTGGGATCCACCTCTTCACTACCTCTTTATGAACATAAAGAAGAGGCAGAACAGTGAGAACAACTTCGACTACAACCTTTGGTTTTTCCCTGTCCATTGGGTTCACCAGGCAAAAATAGTGGTTGAACCACTTGCCTTATTTCTCCCACTAGGATCAGCAACCATCGGTTCCGTAGGAAGTCCCAAATCATCAAGGTTAATTCTATGCGGAAACCTGGAATCAAGTTGTTTGAACCACGTTCTAACATCTTATCCAATAGAATTTTACTTGTGGATTTGTATTCTTCTATATGCCTTATCCTCTAAGAAAGTTACATTTGTACTGAACAAATACTTTCTTGACCAGAGGACTATAGAAGAAATAATTTCTAGTTTCGCTGCATACTTTATAATCAAACCTTCATTACTGCCTCCATCTCGTCAATCCTGGCTTTCAGCTTGTGTGCCAAAAGTCCCCGAATCTGAATGTGGTGTAAACTGAGCTTGCACCCATGCCACAACTCTAGGGGTATTTCAGGAAACGAATCAATGGTACTAGGCTATGAAGGAACCTGACTATCTCCGGTATACATTCCCAAATGAAACTAGTAACGAGGATAACTCATCATTGATTTGGTATTACCTTGTTCTCCTTTTCCGATAAATGGTTCCTAAACTCATATGAGAGATACACAAACCTCGATCAAATCGAAGTATTTCGATTCTCTTAATTACTTCTCAACTTCTATCCAAAATTCTAGAATTTCTTCAACATTTCGGATTAATGAGATATTAAGTATATAATCGAGATCTGGAGTGATCATCAATAAAAGTGATGAATTACTCGTACTCTCTCGTATCTTGAGCACAAAAGAATCCATTCATATCGAAGTGTATTAATCCTCAAACTCTTAAGTCCATATAATGTATAAGGACTCTTGGTTATATAATCCTCTAAACAAGATTCAGGAAAATAGTATAGATTCCACCTCAGATCCTTTTGAGGTCCATCCCTTACTAGTATTAGAATCGAGTTTTGGATAAGTGTGACCAAGCCTAAGATTTTAATCATTTTACCCTCTAAATAAAATTCAAAAGCCCACATAGATTCCACCTCCAAAATACTTAGAGGCTATCTTTACTAGTCTTTCAATCTTATTTAGATAAATATGATTATCTTAAGATCTTATCAAAGAGTTCATTAATACAAGGAATCATCTATCCCTTATCATTTGTAGTAATATTACACTTAGAACCATTTACAAGGCTTTGAGATTGTTAATCATTTGTCTCGCAATAATAAGAGCATTATTTAACTTAATTCCAACTAATAACTGGAGATTAAGTGCTAAATAATTCCGCTCAAATAATAAAGAGACAAAATAACAATCAAATTGTTTCGCAAACATAAAAGCCCAACGGCTCTTTCCATATTACCATACCCGTGCTTATCCTTATAGTATACTCTATCTCATTGTGTCATTTGATCACCTAGGACCATATTGCAACAACTTGCAATAGCGATTAGTTACTCTAGAATCTATAATCAAGATAGACTCAATTACTAACCATAACACAATGAATAGAGTCTTACTCCATTATAGAGTTTCCAAGAAAGGCTACTTCCTCATTAATCCTATCTTTGCTCAAAAGCAAAAAGGTTAGAGGGCCTACCATACTATCCGTTGCTTTAAAATAATCTCTTCTCTATGAATAGCTTACATTGAACCTTTCAGGGACACGTTCATCCTGGTGAATATAGTCCACACTGAACCGCAAGAGATCATCTTAAAAGATTTCTCAAGCATTATGTCACATGAATCAATGTTTGCAAGTGGAACCTCCACCACGTTAAAGTGACCAATCATGTTTTACCAAATGGTCTCTTGTAAAAAATCGTGATCGGTTCATAAGTAGAGATATATTATAGCTTGATAGCATATTTTGTATAACTCCATAATTAAAATGTTCAAATTATCATAAATACCCTTCCATCGAGAAAATAAATATGGTATCCTATTTTGATGTTTTTATTGCGAAGTACTTGACGTGAGAATCAAAATTATGCAATAAACCATCTCATCAAAATAAAACCATTTTCATTGGAAGATTTATAATTATTTTTGAACAAGGATCTTCTAGCACGAACAAATGTCATAAGTGGAAAAGAATTATAACGAGACATGTTACAGTTTTCGCAAATTAGTTGGTGATGTCTAAACATATAACTAGTTGTGGAAATACGACATTCAAATAAAATAAATGTATTAAACACGAGTTGCATAAATGATGAATACTTTCATATGTGATGCATGAATAAAAAAAATTATGCACAAGTAGACCCAAAACTACTATAATATGACGACAACCTAAAAACCCCAAAATCTTAAACACATTTCTCTATAGGAGAAATAAATGTGATTTATGGTTAGGCTGGGACCCTCCCACTAAATTAAATATATCTAGCATCTCATGCAATATTTAATTTATAGTCGTTAAAATTTGGCCATCATTGACATCGTTTGGATATTTTATAGGAAGTCCCCTTGATGTCATTGATTTAAGTGTCTAACCCCTATATTAATAATATTTCAAGTACCAAATTAATTATGTCACCTATAGGGTAATCATGATTAATTCACACTTAAAAAATCATCACCTAATTGGGCCCAATCCAGTAACCAAAACAGTGTAGCCCTCCTATAGGGAGACTAATTAGATTAGCACGAGGCATATACAAATCTTTTACTAATGGGCTAATAGGGGAGGCCGTGGGTTCAAAAATTGCACCCTCGCCCACTTAATATTTTGAACTCTTGGGTTTTAATTAATAATTACCCAATCAATTTTAACTCTTAAAATCAATTTAATTATTAATAAATACATTTATTTTCTGATCTAACATTTAGAAAAGAAAATAAAATATAAAACAATGCATGACAGTATAGTACCTAGAGCGGTGTTTATGCGATCTACATGACATGTTATCTAATGACATTCATTCACAATTTAATTAAAGCATAAAATAAATGCGATAATAAAATAAATATGAACATAATTTATGGCCAAACCTAGACACAAAAATTACAAATTAATTAAAGATTCAATTGAGCCACAAGCCGACCCAATTCTTCAATTCCCATTTGCAAGTGTCCAGCCCATTACTTGAACTCTTCAAATAATATTTCTCAGCCCATTATCAAACTGGTCCAATCTGTAAAGCTTCAATCTTCAGTCCAAATATCAAATGTAGTGATCTAATTAAATATTCCAGCCCATTGTAAAATTAAGTCCACATTGCATTGGCCCAGCTAAACAATTTAGCCCACATTGCAATTAATTAAAGTAGACCAATTTTACAATTACTGGGCTGTATTTAATTTCACCCAAATCTATATCTGGCCCAACTTCAATTTAATTCAACAAACCCATTCAGCAAATCATTTGATTCCGGCCCATTTTCTTAATTCCAAAAAATCGGCCCAGAAGGAGTCACGGCCCAAAAGCAAAATCTGGCCCAAGTTAATTCCTTCTTCATTGCAATGCTGTGTAACCTACTGAACGAGAATTCAAAAAAAAAAATTCAGCCGCGCCGTGATTTCAGCAGCTGCCTACGGAAATACCATCGCCGGAAAGTGTCACAACCATTGTGACCACAACAGCAGCCCCATGTCCCGCAGCCGCCATCACCAGAAAGTGTGGGTTGAGTCGCTGCAACGGCATCAGCAGTTTCATGGGTGCTGCCATCTTCGAACCTGCTGCGGCGCTGCCATTTTCGAACCTGCATCGCAGTGGCACCTGTGGTGCCGCTGCCACCGCGATCTACTTGGGGTCACAGCGCCAACAGCGGCGCGATCGTCCACAGATCGCAACGGCAGCACCCAAGTGCTGCCGACTGCGTACAGCGGCGTATGCGGGTTCCGCTACCGTCGCGATCGAGCCAAGATAGCAGCCCAAAAATCACCGCCATTGACTGCCGATCACAATGGTAGCACCCACGAGTCCCACCGACTGCCTGCATGTCGTTCATGGTAGATTTTCAGAAATTGCAAGCCAAGTCCTCCTTTTGTTGAAGATGGTGAAGTCAAGTCCCTTGTCCAAAATTGCAACAGAGGTCATCCGAATTTTGCAGCAATAGTCCCTCAATCTGAAATTGAATTACCTGGTCCTCCATGTTTCAGCAGTGATGGATCCGGTCCTCATGATTTTACAATTACAACAAAAACTACACAAACCCTAATTCTATTGCAAAATTAAAATCAAAGGGGAAAACATAGAGTCGTAATCCACCCCCTTTGTTACATGACTCGATAATACAATACAAGATTTTACCACAAAAAATCTAAGGCCATAAATTTGTTCAATAAAAAATATCATTCATCCAATAACAATCAAATCACATAATCCTAACACCGCTCAACTAACACATGCATAACAAAATTATTTATTCTTAAATACACAAAACAGTATCAAAAACCTGGCTCTGATACCAATTGTTGGGAACCAGGGTTGCTCTACTCACAAAAATTGATTTATTGTGATAGATCATCCCGTTACAGGATTTTCTGTTCTATGTATTCAACTTGGAACAAATAATTTTGTGCACATAAAAAGAAAGAGATATTACCCTTGTAGCGTGCTTTACAATAATCTCTTTTCGACTGCTTCTTGATTCCACCAAAGCTTCAAACCCTCAAGCTTTCCTCGGTGTTCTCCAATGGCAGCTGTGCAGGTGCGTGGTCACCTTTCTCAAGATCTAGGTTAAACTAGGTTTAGGGTTTCTTTGTAAAGAGAAAACACACACTACACACTTTAGTGTGTGTTTCGCCACTTTGCCAATTAGGTTAATAAAAATAGTCTTAAGAGACTATTTGTAACCTCTTTACATTCCAAAACCCTACCAGGCCTAGTACCATAACCCAGGCCCATTTCTGCACAACTCAATACAGGTAATAAGCCTGTATAAACCCATTATAGTGAAGCCACCGAGGGAACCTGATCGGACCCAATTAAACTAAGCTCCAATAAATTAATTATGACCCGATCAACTCTTGATCAGTCAAAATTAATTTATTAATCACGTTCTATTCCACTAAAAGAACGAGACTGCACTCTTAGTAAAATTGAAATTACTGAAACAATTAATCAATAATTATATCCTCTGACTTATCGTTCTTACATGTTACCCCCGTCGATCAACTCGAATATTCGGAGCAAGTTAAAATGACCAAAATGCCCTTCTTTGAATATTCATAAATTCTCAACTCTCATCTTCTATCTGACAGTTCGATGTGATCCCATCACATCATAGAATTCAACAGTCACTGTCGAATTACTGAGCTCAGATTCAACTGTCCACTAGAAGAACCAGTGAGATTATGATCATACCTAAAATGTGACGGATTCCATAATACGAATATATGTTCCTCGTTAGTTCACTTTAATTCCCAAAGTACCGAGATATTGATCAGCAATTTGATCTCACCCATTGATACCTCAAAGAACTTCAAGTTAGTAATCGAAGTCCATTATCCTATTAGGATTAAGGTCCCACGTACAATAATCAAGTAAAATTAAATTTGTACGGTCAATGTCACAAATTAATTTCACGTGGTCCCGTCCAATACGTTCCAAACGTACTCTCAATTTTATTACCAAAGTTAAAGATGGACTTTAATAAAATCGAGACGATCTTATCAAAATAAATTGTCCATATTTATTTACTGATCGTGAACGTTAATTTTAGATCGAATTACAAATTGAATCTTTCTGTGTTTAACAACTTAAACACTCAATTTGTAATATCAAATCGACCCGTGGACAAACGCAACTTCATATTAATACAATCAATTAATATTTTATTTTAAATGTCGTGAATTATACTCTTTGGGCATATATAATTCCAACACACAGATCTATCCAAACCTTGGCTTACTATGTTTAAAGTTGTATTCTTTTTATTTATGGTTGCGATTACCCTTTTTAGGATGGGAGAACAGAAGAATTAGAGGAAAAAAATGAACATAGCCATAGGAGTGAGATGGGAAAAACATAAAATAACATATGTCACTTTCGATGTCAGCCACAGTTACTATAGGAGAAAATTTCGTTGGATATTGGTTAATAAATCGATAAATCAAGAAATTGATTAAGTATCGAAAAACTGACTAAAGCGACTTCGTGTCGACTTCGACTAAATATTCAAAAGTTCGGTTTAATCCGTTAAGGCAAAATTGTTTGCCACTTCGCCTCTTCGGGGCGCACAAACGGGGATGTATTGAAGGGTATATTTGGTATTTCGAAAACCAATATCGGATGAATGAGAAATTACGAAAAATGACGAAATCAGGTCAAAATATTTGACCGTGCGACCGCATAGTTAGAAAACCGTGCGATCACACGTCAAATTCATTTCTAGCTTTTTTGCGTAAAGTCGTGCAACTGCAAGGATTATAACCGTGGGCAGCACGATTTTCGGTAAAAAGACACATTTTTATAAAGGTGCATGGTTTGGAAAGGGTACATGGTTTGGTTTCAACCATCTCGTTCACACCTTTTTATGCTCTATAAATAGGACAATTTGGGTGTCTTATTCCTCACAATTTGATATGCAAAACATATATCATCCTCTCTTCTCTCCAAAATCATAATCATAACATTTTTTTCTTTCATTTCATCTTTGGAGTATATACACCAAAATTTGGTTCGTTGTACTTGTATTTTGGAGTGCTACTGTTGATGCCCAAAAGTACAAGACGTCTTGACCCAAACCGAAAGAGGCCCAATGTTAAATACTCATTATAGGTAAAAGGTTGGACGACTGGACGATTGTGCGGAAACTAGGATATTTGGACGACAGGGCAAGCGATGAAGCCGTTGGGCGACTGAGCATGCGAAAGTAAGTTCTGACACTTGTCTTATGATCACATGGCCAGTTATTAACGAGGATGGCAATTGAGGTGTTGGATCGTGGAAGTCACTTAAAGCAACGTGACAAGTGGACGTTACAAGGACGTGGGCAACAGTTATGCAACGTGAAGGAAACAAGTTAATCCATGCAAGTGTTACAAAATAAGGCGGCAAACCAAATATTCAAATATTAGCAGCAGTTGAAGGAAGTTTTTACATTTGTATATATTGTAAAAATTTAGTCATTTAGAGGGACCAATCTGTTGACCTATGGTCAATTTGACTTTATTGTTTTGATCATAACAAACAAGAATTTATTGTGTTGCTAACAAGTGTGCTTCAAGTGTTTCATGTAATGATAAATATTCAAAGCACTCAATGTTCAAATCGTCTCTTAAAGATATAAATCAAAATTATGTGATCGAGCACATGAGACGCAAAGAAGATCATGAAATCATTGAAGATATTCAAAGATCAAAATTGAGGTCGAAAAGCATGACATGAAGATCAAGAATTCGAGCATACAAGATTAGAGTTGATTTAACATAAGTAAAGGTATAACACTCTCAATCTTTAGCGATGAAATTCAACAAGCTCGAAAATGATTTTTTATGCATCAAGAAACTTACTTGACAATTCATCAATTGCATAAAAATAATTTTTCAAATCATATCATGAAATAGTTTTTGGAAAAATAAACTTTTTGATATTAAAATAAAAATTCCAAATTTTTATATTTCGGTCGACCGAAATATACTTGATCGACCGAAAGTCTGGTCGACCGAAAAATCTGATCAACCGAAAGTTTAACGGCTAATGCAACGGCTATTTTATTTAAACTTTCGGTCGACCGAAAGTATGGAATCGGTCGACCGAAACTGGCTGAAGCTCAAAATTTTGATCTATAAATAGCCATCTCATTTGCATTCAAATACAACAACTTAGATAAGATTTTATACAAACTTTCTTGTGAAAATTCAGTGTTCTTACTTAGTTTTTATTCATCTTTTATTTTCATAAAACTTTGATTGATCTAAACTTTGTTTTATCAAATTCATCAAAGTTTTTGGAAGAAAGTTTTGTGAAGATTTTTAGTTTTACATTGTTTAAACTTCTTCAACATCTTCACACTATATTGGAATTGAAGTGTAAGTCTCTCTTTGTTCTAAACTTGTTTTAATCTTTTAAAAGAGAGAAATTCCAATTGAGGAACTTTGATTAATTGTGCTACATTTTTCATTATCATTTGATACATCAAAGTTCCATTGCCTAAACACTTTGAGCTTAACTTATTGTTAATTATTCAAGTGTGGCATCTCTTGGTACGTAATTTGATTCAATATTTTTAACAAGAGATTATTTGAAAAACTTTGTTTGATTGCATCAAACTTTTCATTATCATTTGCATCAAAGTTTTTCTCTAACACTCGAGCTTAATTCATTGCTATCTATTGAAGTGTTAGCCTAACTCTCTCGGTACTTAATTTGAGTATATCATTTGTCAAGAGAGTTATTTCAATTGTACATTCAATTCATTATATCTTGTGGTTTCGAGAGCCGTGTGAAAACTCGATTGTTGGTTTTCGAGAGCCTTATCAAAACTCGATTGTTGGTTTTCGAGAGCCTTATCAAAACTCGATTGTTGGTTTCGAGAGCCGTGTGAAAACTCGATTGTAAAAGGATAGGCGCTCCTTGTTGTAAGTTGCCTAAGGATTTGGTACTCCTTGTTGTAAGTTACCAAAATAGTGGATTTGGCCTTGCTCGTGACGGAGAGCTCGGTAACGGGGGACGTAGATCACGTTGGTTGATTGAACCTCCATAAATCGTGTTTGCAATCTCTTATCCCTTTTACTTACGTACATTGCACTTACTCTATTCTATAAATTTATATTGTGCAACATTTTATCTAAGTGCTATACTTGCCTTATCAATTAAGTTTACACATATATAGCACACTACATTGATAGATTAGTTACTTGTAACACTAAGTGCACATATTTGTACCCATTGGTTTTTAAGTTTGAGATTATTATCGAAAAAGTTTTATAAACCAATTCACCCCCCTCTTGGTTAGTTTACTCTTGGGATAACAATTGGTATCAGAGCTTAGGTGCTCGTTTTTAAAAGATTTTAAAATCTTGAGTAAATGGCTAACCATAATCTTGAGGGGCATTCTACAAATCGTCCTCCTTTCTTTGATGGTACAAATTATAATTATTGGAAAACTAGAATGATGATTTTTATTCAATCCATTGATTATAATATTTGGGATGTCATTGAATCCGGTCCTCATGAGCTTACTATGGTCATTAAGGTTGATGGAAAATCGGATCAAACTATCTTAAAACCTAGAGAGGAATATGATGAAAATGATAGGAGGAAATTGACTTTAAATGCTAGGGCCAAAAATATACTTTATTGTGCTTTGGATATTAATGAATTTAATCGTATTAGCACATGTGATTCCGCACACGATATTTGGCATGCTTTAGAAGTCACACACATGGGCACAAATAAGGTTAAAGAAACAAAAATAAATCTTTTGTATAAAAATTTTGAAAATTTCTTTATGAAGCAAGATGAGCCCATTCCTTGCATGATTACTCGTTTTACCGATATTGTAAATGGTCTTAAAGGCTTTGATCATAAATTTACTAACGGTGAACTTGTGAGTAAAATTCTTAGGTCTCTCTCCCAAGATTGGAATCCTTTGAGGATGTTGATCGAAAACACGATAAACGTCAACACACATCCATTGGAGGAACTTTATGGAACATTGATGACTTATGAGCTCAACAATGCCGAAACAAAGGAGAGGACAAGAAAAGGAAAAGAAGAGGCCAAGCGCGAAATTGCTCTTAAATCATCACATGGTAAATGCGCATCAAACTCAAACATAAGTGATGAGGAACTTGATGATCTTGCTATCCTTATCAAGAAGTGGAGAGGCGTTCGAAAAAATCATCGAATTCAAAAGAGAGAAGAAAATGTTAAAAGTGATGATGAGCAAGATGAAATAGCCAACATGTGCTTCATGGCCATTGACGATGAGGTAAATTTCTTTGATACATCTTGGACTTTAAATTATCAATGATTTAAATTTCTATGAATCAACATTTTTGATTAAAGCATCTTGCTCTTCATAAAAATTTCTTACATATGTTGAGTATGAATATAAAACATGGTGCTAATATGTGGTTTATGCATAATTGTATGTTACATGTTTTAACCGAAATCAAATGAAAAAATTTCAATTTTTAGTGATTTCGGTCGACCGAACCTTTGTCGGACGACCGAAACTGTCTTTTCGGTCGAACAAATGCTCAACCGAAAGATGTTTCGGTCGACCAACTGTACGACCGAAACCAGACTTTCGGTCGACCATTAGTCAGCCGAAAGTGTCTGCAGCTTCTTGATTTTTACTCTGCAGAGTTTCGGTCGACCGGTTCATACTTTCGGTCGACCGAAAGTGGCTGAAATAAGGGATTTTCTTTTATTTTCAAAATTTTCATACTGTAGCGCCCCGAGTTCCGTATACCCGATTCACTACGTCATTTTCTGTCTAAATTTTTCGAATAATATTTTTGCGGAAGAAATAGTTGAAATTCATTTTTGGCAACATTAAATAAACTGTAATGGCCGCTAAAATTGAAAACATTTATGAAACCATTTGAAATAGTAAATAGAACCATTAATATTGTAAATAAATTGCCAATATCATAATTTCTCAAATAAATGAACTTCTCTAAATTATTCGATTGTTTGGAAAATACGGAAATCATTAACGTCAAACTTTCAACCGTTTAACGATTATTGCCACCATCATTCATCGCTCGCCACCGCCTCCAAAATCTGCAAAACTGTTAAAAAGTAGGGTGAGTATTTCATGGGGGAAATACTCAGTAGACTCATCGCAAATTAATTTAATTTATAAGATGATTAAACACATAAATCCCGGCTCTTTATAAAACGGGCATTGATAGAGCTTCTTTATAAAACTGCTCTTGATAAAACTCATATTGTGCATTACAGCAAGGGACATATTTTGCAAATCATATGCTCTTTGAAAACATCTCTTTGAAAACAGTTCTTTGAAAACCATATACTTATAAAACGTTTTAATTATGCCAAGCATAATTTCTTTTGAAAGCATAACATAAGATAGGATTGAAATCCTCATAAACATAAGAATTTTACCGAACTTAGGTGGTAAGAATTCTTATGTAGTAAAATCATAATAACAGTAAGTTTTCATCATAACATAGGATAAAATCGAAATCCTCATAAACATAAGAATTTTACCGAACTTAGGTGGCAAGAATTCTTATGTAGTAAGTCATAATAACAGTAAGATCATAATAACAGTAAGTATACCAAAACATAATTCATGAAATTCATAGGGATCATTTCCATCATAACATAAGATAGGATCGAAATCCTCATAAACATACGCGACAGGAATTTTACCGAACTTAGGTGGTAAATCCTCATAAACATATGGAAAGACAGGAATTTTACCGAACTTAGGTGGTAAATCCTCATAAACTTATGGAGACACAGAATTCTACCGAACTTAGGTGGTAAGAATTCTTATGTGCATAGCAATGATCCAAAACATATAAAACATTATCGTAAAAACATAGGGTATACTTACTTTTCATAAAAACATAAGGTATATTTACCTTTCATAAAAACATACTTGTTTTTCTTAAAAATTGACTTTCACAAGTCACATGACATTTATATGAAATCATAATTTAAATCAATTAATAAGTGCGAGTCTACCTCAAATCCGACGAGTGCAAAGTTGAGCGGGAATGACTTCAATTTCTTTAAATTCTCCGTACGTTTCGTCTTAAGCCAATAAGTCACTTTAGTATATCGAATATATAGTTCAAAATGATAAATTATAATTTTGAGGACTAAAATTGATGTTTTGAAAGTTGAGGGACTAAAATGAATACTTTTGAAAGTTCAGGGACTAAAATAGATATTTTGAAAGTTGAGGGATTAAAATGAATACTTTGAAACTTGGGCTTAAAAGTAAATCAGCAGGTATTGAAATAAAAGAGTTTAAAGTTAAAGGGCTGAAGTAAATCATTTAAAACTTTGGGGCTGAAATGGATAACTTAAAAAGTTGGGGACTGATTTGAAAACCTTTAAAACTTCAGGGACCAAGCTGCAATTTCTGAAAATTAAATATATATCTCAGATCTTATCTCTTTCTTTCAAAACGCACTCCGCCTCTCTCAAAAGACTCAGGCGACGGAGGTGCGAACCGAGGCATATAACGAGGCTCAAAATCTGATCGTGTCTGCGATATGAAAAACTAAGGCAGAGAGGGAGAAAGGCGAGACACCGGCGAAGAAGAAGAAGATCCGTGGTTACTGTCGGTGATTTAGGCTAGGTTTGGTGCGAAAGATGGGGGAAATAAATGATTAAACCGAGGTTGATGATTGCGGTTTCCGACGATAATCCGGCGGAAAAACGATCAGCAGCTGAGGTAAGTACTTGGGTTAACTTATTTCTTGTTTTGATTTTTAATTTGGGGCTGGGCAGTGGAGGCGATGGGGTTGAATCATGGTGGTTTAGGGGAGGCTGAGTGGCGACTTGTTGATGGAGATGGTCATGGTTGCTGTTCTATTTCTTGATTCTCGTGGATGATGGTTAGGCTGATTCGAAATTGGTAGTAGTTGGCTGCAAATTAGAGATCCAAGTTTGTGGCTTGGACGAAAAATACTTTTCTGTGAATCTGTTGATTAAATCGCGGATGGAAGTGGCGATTTGGGCTGCGAAGTACTTGGGTTGCGATTTGTGAGGTGAACAGAGGCGGTGGTGGAAAATTTGAGAAATCCGATGGTGGAGGTTGCGGTGAACTTGAGGTAGTTGGGGGCGGTTCAGGCGATGAGTGCCGAGGGTGTTGATGGTGGCCGTGACTGAGGACTGCAGTGGTTCAGCTGATGATGAAGGTGGTGAGTTGGAGGTGGCTGTTGGTTGGGCAGTGGTGTTCGATTGGTATTCAGATTTATGTAGCTGATTGGTATGGGAACTGTGGTGGTGGTGATCTAACTTGGAAGGAAGCAGGGTGGTTTGGGTGTGGCGATGATGGAGGTTCTGCAGATGGGTTGATTTCGCAGGCAGTAGAGATGGTATGAATTAGTGGATTGATATAATGATGGAAAAGCTGTGGTTATGGATTGATGATGATGATAATGGTGCTGTAAAGGAATTTGTGGGGGTATGAATGATATTGAAAAATGTTGTAGTGGTATCAAATGGGTGTGTGAATTATTATGTCTCAAAGACATAATAATGTTGAATGGGTGGATAAGAAAAGAAAAGAGGTGATGATAGATTAGATTATTGTGGAAATTTTATATAGTAGGGATGCTTTTGGTGTTGTGTACGTAAATTGTGATGAGGGATAAGAGTGTATGTATTGATTAGGGATTATAGTATAAGATAGTGTAGAATTAGGTATGAGATTGGGTTTTGTTATGGTTTAAAGGAAAAGAAAAGGAAAAGAAAAGGAAAAGGAAATGATTAAAGGGGAGACATGGGGAATCAAAATAAATAATAGAATAGAATATGGGTTGTGCCATAATTTGAGGCGGAAAGAAGAAAAACACGTGGGAGGAAAAGTTTGGTTTAGTTTGATATGATAAATATTGAACTAACTTCGATTAAGAAATGAAATTAAAATTGATATAAAAATTGAATTACGTATTTGGACTTGAAATAATTTGAATAAGGAAATTTGAGATATTTTAATAAATTTGGAATTCAAAATGATTTTGAAAATAATATTTTGAATAAATAATTAAAATAACATAATTTTAGAAATTCGAATTTTAATTTAAAATCGAACAAATTCGATATTTCTTGACTTGGCTAGACGAATCCGTCGCGGCATAAATTTCAAAACAATAGCGACTCAATTTTCTAAATATTAAAATAATTATTTATTGCATAAAAATTCTGGGTCGCTATAATCTTTCCTCCTTAAAATAATTTCGTCCTCGAAATTAAACTTACTTAATCTTATAATTTCTGAATACTTAATCAGAATATCTTCTTCTTATCATCGAATATTCTCAAAATAATCAAAACAATTCCTGAATATTTTCTCTACGTAAAATACCCAAACATATCAACAATATCATCAACTTATCTTTCCAATATTTGTAACCCAAAATTCAGTAAACAAATATCTCCCAAAACTAAGATTCTATACTTAAATGTCACCACATTTCCTGCAAAGTATTTCTTTCACTTGTATATACGTATGAATTCTGATTCAATACAGTACTCATTTTACTTTCCACGTATCATCACACTATACCAAGATTATCATTATTAAAACAAAATATCAGTACCCATAATCCAAGAAAATATTCCAAATCTCCAATCAAATCTCCTTTATCGATAAAATTTAACAGCGCATTACTTCTTGTCTCCTCTTTTCATTAAAATAATCCAGCGCTTTCTTGCTGGTCACAACATCACGCGGATTCACTCAGATCCTTTACGCTTTTAAATAGTTCATGCTGAGAAGAGGTTGAATCATCAAACAATGGATATCATTCTTTCTAACATTCGCAAGTATTATTCCAGTCTTCCTATGAATGATCTGAGAAAGATCTATAAAATAAGGCTCGAAAGATTGAGGTTGCTAATGGCTCATGATATTCCAGAAGATGTTCGCTGGTTGATAGAAGCAAAGGTTCGACTATCTGGTGAATTACCATCAACATTTCCAAAGCACATGCCTGGTTTAGGCAAAAGCACGTTTGCAAAGAAACGAAGAGCAAAAAGACTGGGTGGTTGCTACAAATGTGCTCGTTGGAATTGTGATACTCGTTGCAAATCAGTAGGATATTCTTCTACTAATCGGGATGATAAAATCGAATTCATAAAGGGTGGACTGAGTAAGGAGTCTTTGGATGATATTCGACTGACTCTTGAGACGCACCCAAGTGGTTATGTACAACGTGAACTTCTCTCCTTATACGCTCAGTTTAATGAGGACAAAAATCGTTATAGTCTCCAAAATATAATAGCAAAAGATCCTGTTTGCCAGTCTGTTTTACAAAATGAGGCTTCTGGCAGTTCAGCAATGATATAAGGTAAATCTTTTGATACGCATTTAAAATATTTTGCTGCTTTCTTTCACGCGTTTTGAAAATAAAATATATTTTCCTTTCTCGAGGTTTGATAAAGCTGGAAATAAAATATTAAATCGCCGAAAGGTGACAGCCTCGATACGATAAAAATATTCAAAAGTGGGCTGATTTTGTCAAAAGTAAATCTTTACTTTTTCAGAATCAATCAAAAATAGTAAATTTTTCCGGCTTTAAATAGCCAAACATATTTCATAGTTCAGGCATCCCAAAATCACATCTTCTTCGTAAGTTTTCTCTTCTATACTATCAAAGATGGAAGCACCAAAACTTCGACAGATCAAAACTATTTGTGTATTTTGTGGATCAAAAGTAGGGAAAGGCTTCGGTTATCTAGAAGCGGCTGTAGATCTTGGAAAGAAACTGGGGGAAAAAGGTATCACTCTTGTATATGGGGGTGGTAGCAGTGGTCTAATGGGTTGTGTTTCCCAATCTGCTCTTGCAGAGAAATCAAAAGTAATCGGTGTTATACCTGTCCCTTTGGTAGATGTTGCAGGCAAAACACGAGGGCATGAAGTTCAAACCTTATCCATCCATGAACGCATAACTTGTATGCTATATGGTTCTGATGCCTTTATAGCCCTGCCCGGAGGTTTTGGTACCTTAGAAGAAATCTTTAACATTACCTCGTGGGCTCAACTAGATCTCCATACTAAGCCTATTGGGCTTCTGAATGTTAACAATTTCTTTGATGGTTTGTTAACCTTTCTTGATTATGCTGTGGAACAGGGATTCATCTCTCCATTTTCCAGAAGGCTTCTTATTTCTGCTCCTACTATTGATGAACTACTGGATAAGCTGCAGTCATATATCTCAATACAAGATCCAGCAGGGGTTAAGATAGATTGGTCGCAAGGAAGGGGAATCAAGCGAAAATGGAGTCCGGTTAATGTAAACTTAACTCTTTGAATCTTAGAATAGGTGGGGGTAGAGTACGGAGTATTCTCACTCTCGAGACACCCCTCCATTTACTAGGATTTCCTTAATGTTTAAATCTTGTGTGTACTTCAAAGATTCCAGGTGGTAGATTACGGAGTATTCTTACTCTCGAAACACACCTCTTTGAAGGTTTCTTTATTTCCTCAAAAGATCAGAGGTGGTAGGATACGGCTACTCCGGAAACACATCTCTCATTCTGAGGATCTTTCCATGTTTTTCTCTTATGCTTTCGTGTGTTTCATGTATTTCCTTTCCAGTGTGACTCTTGTGTGTTCTCCTTATGAGAAAATAATAAAATCTCTGTTATCATCTACTAAATCTCGTTTGTGATGTAAATGAACTTGCATGTCTAAACTTAATTCCTTTAGTAGATGCTTATCATATTATGCTCTTAATTCCAAATGATAAAATTCTGGATAGAGTCTCCCTTGTAATTTGGACTTATCCAAACCATAAGCATACTTCATAACTCACAATAATAAATAACTCCACATTTGATCACAACGATCTAAAAATATTGAAAACGATTCCAACACTTCAATATCATCAAAATATCCCATAATTCAATTCATAATTCCTCAACATAGAAATTTCAAATCATATTTTTCAATATCACAATATTACTTCCTTTCATACCTTAATTGGCTCAAAAGTTACTCATACTTATAAATATATGCCATAAATCATATTCCCAAAATTTATTCACAAAGCCAAACTTCATAATAAATTTCTCTTCAACATAGAGGCAATATAAATTAACTCAACATAATATCCATTACTTAATTCTCAATAAAATCATATTATTCCCATTATGCTCAACACTCGTTTTCTTTAAAAAAAATTCTCATAATCATACATTAAAGCATATAAGTTATGACAAAGCATAACAACATCATTATTTTCGAAGAAATACATTCTTATTTCTCATAAATCATAAGTATCCGAAATACTCTTCATTCTTTCTCATAAATCAATAAAATGAGTATTCGAAATACTGAAATAACTTTAAACATCATAAACTTCTTTACCTCGGAGTTGGTGGAACGAATGATGGCAGTGGCAATCTTCATCAATAAAATTTTATAATGGAAAATATTTCTTGAAAATTCTTTTTGAAAATTTTTCCAGTCTACAGAAACGCAGACTAGCTCTGATACCAACTTGTAGCGCCCCGAGTTCCGTATACCCGATTCACTACGTCATTTTCTGTCTAAATTTTTCGAATAATATTTTTGCGGAAGAAATAGTTGAAATTCATTTTTGGCAACATTAAATAAACTGTAATGGCCGCTAAAATTGAAAACATTTATGAAACCATTTGAAATAGTAAATAGAACCATTAATATTGTAAATAAATTGCCAATATCATAATTTCTCAAATAAATGAACTTCTCTAAATTATTCGATTGTTTGGAAAATACGGAAATCATTAACGTCAAACTTTCAACCGTTTAACGATTATTGCCACCATCATTCATCGCTCGCCACCGCCTCCAAAATCTGCAAAACTGTTAAAAAGTAGGGTGAGTATTTCATGGGGGAAATACTCAGTAGACTCATCGCAAATTAATTTAATTTATAAGATGATTAAACACATAAATCCCGGCTCTTTATAAAACGGGCATTGATAGAGCTTCTTTATAAAACTGCTCTTGATAAAACTCATATTGTGCATTACAGCAAGGGACATATTTTGCAAATCATATGCTCTTTGAAAACATCTCTTTGAAAACAGTTCTTTGAAAACCATATACTTATAAAACGTTTTAATTATGCCAAGCATAATTTCTTTTGAAAGCATAACATAAGATAGGATTGAAATCCTCATAAACATAAGAATTTTACCGAACTTAGGTGGTAAGAATTCTTATGTAGTAAAATCATAATAACAGTAAGTTTTCATCATAACATAGGATAAAATCGAAATCCTCATAAACATAAGAATTTTACCGAACTTAGGTGGCAAGAATTCTTATGTAGTAAGTCATAATAACAGTAAGATCATAATAACAGTAAGTATACCAAAACATAATTCATGAAATTCATAGGGATCATTTCCATCATAACATAAGATAGGATCGAAATCCTCATAAACATACGCGACAGGAATTTTACCGAACTTAGGTGGTAAATCCTCATAAACATATGGAAAGACAGGAATTTTACCGAACTTAGGTGGTAAATCCTCATAAACTTATGGAGACACAGAATTCTACCGAACTTAGGTGGTAAGAATTCTTATGTGCATAGCAATGATCCAAAACATATAAAACATTATCGTAAAAACATAGGGTATACTTACTTTTCATAAAAACATAAGGTATATTTACCTTTCATAAAAACATACTTGTTTTTCTTAAAAATTGACTTTCACAAGTCACATGACATTTATATGAAATCATAATTTAAATCAATTAATAAGTGCGAGTCTACCTCAAATCCGACGAGTGCAAAGTTGAGCGGGAATGACTTCAATTTCTTTAAATTCTCCGTACGTTTCGTCTTAAGCCAATAAGTCACTTTAGTATATCGAATATATAGTTCAAAATGATAAATTATAATTTTGAGGACTAAAATTGATGTTTTGAAAGTTGAGGGACTAAAATGAATACTTTTGAAAGTTCAGGGACTAAAATAGATATTTTGAAAGTTGAGGGATTAAAATGAATACTTTGAAACTTGGGCTTAAAAGTAAATCAGCAGGTATTGAAATAAAAGAGTTTAAAGTTAAAGGGCTGAAGTAAATCATTTAAAACTTTGGGGCTGAAATGGATAACTTAAAAAGTTGGGGACTGATTTGAAAACCTTTAAAACTTCAGGGACCAAGCTGCAATTTCTGAAAATTAAATATATATCTCAGATCTTATCTCTTTCTTTCAAAACGCACTCCGCCTCTCTCAAAAGACTCAGGCGACGGAGGTGCGAACCGAGGCATATAACGAGGCTCAAAATCTGATCGTGTCTGCGATATGAAAAACTAAGGCAGAGAGGGAGAAAGGCGAGACACCGGCGAAGAAGAAGAAGATCCGTGGTTACTGTCGGTGATTTAGGCTAGGTTTGGTGCGAAAGATGGGGGAAATAAATGATTAAACCGAGGTTGATGATTGCGGTTTCCGACGATAATCCGGCGGAAAAACGATCAGCAGCTGAGGTAAGTACTTGGGTTAACTTATTTCTTGTTTTGATTTTTAATTTGGGGCTGGGCAGTGGAGGCGATGGGGTTGAATCATGGTGGTTTAGGGGAGGCTGAGTGGCGACTTGTTGATGGAGATGGTCATGGTTGCTGTTCTATTTCTTGATTCTCGTGGATGATGGTTAGGCTGATTCGAAATTGGTAGTAGTTGGCTGCAAATTAGAGATCCAAGTTTGTGGCTTGGACGAAAAATACTTTTCTGTGAATCTGTTGATTAAATCGCGGATGGAAGTGGCGATTTGGGCTGCGAAGTACTTGGGTTGCGATTTGTGAGGTGAACAGAGGCGGTGGTGGAAAATTTGAGAAATCCGATGGTGGAGGTTGCGGTGAACTTGAGGTAGTTGGGGGCGGTTCAGGCGATGAGTGCCGAGGGTGTTGATGGTGGCCGTGACTGAGGACTGCAGTGGTTCAGCTGATGATGAAGGTGGTGAGTTGGAGGTGGCTGTTGGTTGGGCAGTGGTGTTCGATTGGTATTCAGATTTATGTAGCTGATTGGTATGGGAACTGTGGTGGTGGTGATCTAACTTGGAAGGAAGCAGGGTGGTTTGGGTGTGGCGATGATGGAGGTTCTGCAGATGGGTTGATTTCGCAGGCAGTAGAGATGGTATGAATTAGTGGATTGATATAATGATGGAAAAGCTGTGGTTATGGATTGATGATGATGATAATGGTGCTGTAAAGGAATTTGTGGGGGTATGAATGATATTGAAAAATGTTGTAGTGGTATCAAATGGGTGTGTGAATTATTATGTCTCAAAGACATAATAATGTTGAATGGGTGGATAAGAAAAGAAAAGAGGTGATGATAGATTAGATTATTGTGGAAATTTTATATAGTAGGGATGCTTTTGGTGTTGTGTACGTAAATTGTGATGAGGGATAAGAGTGTATGTATTGATTAGGGATTATAGTATAAGATAGTGTAGAATTAGGTATGAGATTGGGTTTTGTTATGGTTTAAAGGAAAAGAAAAGGAAAAGAAAAGGAAAAGGAAATGATTAAAGGGGAGACATGGGGAATCAAAATAAATAATAGAATAGAATATGGGTTGTGCCATAATTTGAGGCGGAAAGAAGAAAAACACGTGGGAGGAAAAGTTTGGTTTAGTTTGATATGATAAATATTGAACTAACTTCGATTAAGAAATGAAATTAAAATTGATATAAAAATTGAATTACGTATTTGGACTTGAAATAATTTGAATAAGGAAATTTGAGATATTTTAATAAATTTGGAATTCAAAATGATTTTGAAAATAATATTTTGAATAAATAATTAAAATAACATAATTTTAGAAATTCGAATTTTAATTTAAAATCGAACAAATTCGATATTTCTTGACTTGGCTAGACGAATCCGTCGCGGCATAAATTTCAAAACAATAGCGACTCAATTTTCTAAATATTAAAATAATTATTTATTGCATAAAAATTCTGGGTCGCTATACATACACAATCCCTAAATGACTTGAAATCATCTTCTTCTCTTCATAAAACTCTTGTAATACATTTCTTTGATCACTTATTTTTTGGCTTTGAGAGTGATATGATTGTTGACCAAAATTGTTTTGATATGTCGACATAATGCATTATCCTTTAACTCATTTCATGATAACAATTACTTCATAGTCAAACATAGATATTATTATTTCTCATTAAAGAGTACACACTAGAGTCACACTTGAAAGGAAATACATGGTACACGCAAATGCTAAAGAGAGAAACATGGAAAGTCCTCAAAATGAGAGATGTGTTTCCGGAGTAGCTGTATCCTACCACCTCTGATCTTTTGAGGAAACAAAGACAAACCTTCAAAGAGGTGTGTTTCGAGAGTAAAAATACTCTGTAATCTACCACATTTGAAGTACACACACAAGATTTAAACATTAAGGTAATCCTAGGAAATTAGAGGGGTGTCTCAAGAGTGAGTATACTCCGTACTCTACCCCCACCTATTTTAGGATTCACAAAGTCAAATTTACATTAACCGGACTCCTTTTTCGCTTGACTCCCCTTCCTTACGACCAATCTATCTTTAAACCTGCTGGATCTTGTATTGGGATATATGACTGCAGCTTATCCAGTAGTTCATCAATAGTTGGAGCAGAAATAAGGATCCTTCTGGAAAATGGAGAGATGAATCCCTGTTCCACTGCATGATCAAGAAAGGTTAACAAACCATCAAAGAAATGGTTAACATTTAATAGCCCAATAGGTTTAGTATGGAGATCTAGTTGAGCCAGGAGGTAATATTAAAGATTTCTTCTAAGGTGCCAAAACCTCTGGGCAGGGCTATAAATGCATCAGATCCATATAGCATACAAGTTATGCGTTCATGGATAGATAAGGTTTGTACTTCATGACCTCGTGTTTTGCCTGCTATATCTGCTAAAGGGACAGGAATAACACCAATCACCCTTACTTTCTCTGTGAGAGCAGATTGGGAAACACAGCCCATCAGACCACTGCTACCTCCTCCATACACAAGATTGATACCTTTCTCCCCCAGTTTCTTTCCAAGGTCCACTGCTGTCTCAAGATACCCAAAACCTTTCCCCACATGTGATCCACAAAATACACATATTGTTTTGATCTGTCTAAGTTTTGATCCCTCCATTTTTTGAAAGAAAAGAAAGGAAAACTTACGAGAAGTTGTGATTTTGGGATGCATGAACTATGAAAACCTCTGGCTATTTAAAAACCGAAAAACCACACTATTTACGATCGTCTTTGAAAAAGGAAAGATTTACTTTTGTCAAAATCAACCTACTTTTGAATATTTTTATCGTATCGAGGTGTCACCTTTCGGCGATTTATTTTTTTTAAACCATTCTCAAAACTCGCGAAAGGAAAAAGGATCAAAAATTTACCTTATATCATTGCTGGGTTGCCAAAACAGACTGGCAAACCGGATCTTTTGCAATTGTATTCTTGAGACTATAACGTTTTTTATCCTCGTTAAATTGAGCATATAAGGAAAGAAGTTCCCGTTGCACATATCCACTTGGGTGCGTCTCAAGAGTTAATCGAATATCATCCAAACACTCCCTACTCAGTCCACCCTTTATGAACTCAATTTTATCATCTCGATTGTTAGATGAATATCCGACTGTTTTGCAACGAGTATCACAATTCCAACGAACACATTTGTAGCAACCATTCAGCCTTTTTGCTCTTCGCTTCTTTGCAAAAGTGCTTTTACCCAAACCAGGCAGATGTTTAGGAAATGACAATGGTAATTCACCAGTTAATCGGACTTTTGCTTCTATTAACCAGCGCACGTCTTCTGGAACGCCATGAGCCATAAGCACCCTCAATCTTTCGAGCCTCATTTGATAAATCTTTCTAAGATCATTCATTGGGAGATTGGAATAATACTTGCGAATGCTTGAAAGGATGTTATCCATTTTTTTTGATGGATTTAACCTCTTCCCAACCGTTCTTTTTAAAGGGGAAAAGGATCTGGGTAGTTCCTCATGATACTGTTTCCTGCAAGACAATATGAAATAGAATAATGAAAAAAAAAAGGGGAACAAGATTTCATGCGCTGTAACTTTACTGTTAAAGGAAGATTTGATCTGCGATATCGAATATTTTACTTGGATTTTGTACTGATATTTTTCAGTATAATAATATTCAAGGTATAAAGAAACTGGGTAGATCCACATGCTGTTGAGTCCAGCGAGAAAGCAAGGGATAGAAAAATTGAAAAGAGGGAACCGGATTTAAATGCGCTGTAACTTTCACTATTAAAGAAAGATTTGATTTGAGATATGAGATTATACTGGAATACGTAAAACTGAATTTTGTGATATTTGGTAATTTTTCATGCTACGAATGCTTTACTAAGGGGGAATATGATTACACTCAAGATATTATATTTATGCCCCATTATTATGCTTATCACACCTATGCTCATGAATAAGGAATAGATGCCACCTTTTTGCTTATGCCAAAAGGGGGAAAATGTGGTGATGATTTGATTTGCTTGAAATTGGATAATCTATATGCATGAAAATGATTATATTATATGCTAGATTATACCTCATTGGTTTGTATAAGATAGGGGGAATATATGCTAAAACTGAACTTATCAATTATTCTCATTTCCCTACACTTTGATTACATGCTTCAATTGCTTTTATTATCATTACAAATCATCTTGTTTGTCATAATCAAAAAGGGGGAAATTGTTGACCTATGGTCAATTTGACCTTATTGTTTTGATCATAACAAACAAGAATTTATTGTGTTGCTAACAAGTGTGCTTCAAGTGTTTCATGTAATGATAAATATTCAAAGCACTCAATGTTCAAATCGTCTCTTAAAGATATAAATCAAAATTATGTGATCGAGCACATGAGACGCAAAGAAGATCATGAAATCATTGAAGATATTCAAAGATCAAAATTGAGGTCGAAAAACATGACATGAAGATCAAGAATTCGAGCATACAAGATTAGAGTTGATTTAACATATGTAAAGGTATAACACTCTCAATCTTTAGCGATGAAATTCAACAAGCTCGAAAATGATTTTTTATGCATCAAGAAACTTACTTGACAATTCATCAATTGCATAAAAATAATTTTTCAAATCATATCATGAAATAGTTTTTGGAAAAATAAACTTTTTGATATTAAAATAAAAATTCCAAATTTTTATATTTCGGTCGACCGAAATATACTTGATCGACCGAAAGTCTGGTCGACCGAAAAATCTGATCAACCGAAAGTTTAACGGCTAATGCAACGGCTATTTTATTTAAACTTTCGGTCGACCGAAAGTATGGAATCGGTCGACCGAAACTGGCTGAAGCTCAAAATTTTGATCTATAAATAGCCATCTCATTTGCATTCAAATACAACAACTTAGATAAGATTTTATACAAACTTTCTTGTGAAAATTCAGTGTTCTTACTTAGTTTTTATTCATCTTTTATTTTCATAAAACTTTGATTGATCTAAACTTTGTTTTATCAAATTCATCAAAGTTTTTGGAAGAAAGTTTTGTGAAGATTTTTAGTTTTACATTGTTTAAACTTCTTCAACATCTTCACACTATATTGGAATTGAAGTGTAAGTCTCTCTTTGTTCTAAACTTGTTTTAATCTTTTAAAAGAGAGAAATTCCAATTGAGGAACTTTGATTAATTGTGCTACATTTTTCATTATCATTTGATACATCAAAGTTCCATTGCCTAAACACTTTGAGCTTAACTTATTGTTAATTATTCAAGTGTGGCATCTCTTGGTACGTAATTTGATTCAATATTTTTAACAAGAGATTATTTGAAAAACTTTGTTTGATTGCATCAAACTTTTCATTATCATTTGCATCAAAGTTTTTCTCTAACACTCGAGCTTAATTCATTGCTATCTATTGAAGTGTTAGCCTAACTCTCTCGGTACTTAATTTGAGTATATCATTTGTCAAGAGAGTTATTTCAATTGTACATTCAATTCATTATATCTTGTGGTTTCGAGAGCCGTGTGAAAACTCGATTGTTGGTTTTCGAGAGCCTTATCAAAACTCGATTGTTGGTTTTCGAGAGCCTTATCAAAACTCGATTGTTGGTTTCGAGAGCCGTGTGAAAACTCGATTGTAAAAGGATAGGCGCTCCTTGTTGTAAGTTGCCTAAGGATTTGGTACTCCTTGTTGTAAGTTACCAAAATAGTGGATTTGGCCTTGCTCGTGACGGAGAGCTCGGTAACGGGGGACGTAGATCACGTTGGTTGATTGAACCTCCATAAATCGTGTTTGCACTCTCTTATCCCTTTTACTTACGTACATTGCACTTACTCTATTCTATAAATTTATATTGTGCAACATTTTATCTAAGTGCTATACTTGCCTTATCAATTAAGTTTACACATATATAGCACACTACATTGATAGATTAGTTACTTGTAACACTAAGTGCACATATTTGTACCCATTGGTTTTTAAGTTTGAGATTATTATCGAAAAAGTTTTATAAACCAATTCACCCCCCTCTTGGTTAGTTTACTCTTGGGCTAACACAATCAATCAAATCTCAACAAAAGAATATGTAATTTCCTTTATCTTTATTTTTATCGTAAAACTCATAGTGTAATTTGTGTGCTTGTACCTCTTGGAGGCGTTTTGTCTTCACTGTAATCTTCATCAATATAGCACCCCTCGTTGGGACTTTGTCTCGAGAGATTTGTTCATTACACATTCGTCTGATCCCCCTTTTGATAATTGTTAGCGAGGTGACCTCCGCGCAAAACAGTTACAAACACAAGTGAAGCCGTTGTATCTTGGGAGTCGATTGCCGGAATTCGTAGACACCGTTGGAGGGCAAATTCGACTTAAGGACAAAGAGTCCAACTCTTTCCTCGACTTTGTCCCTACTCTTCTTCTTATTTGTATTTTCCTTGCCGTTATTTTGTCCAATTTTCGACACGAATTTACAAACTATCATTCTACTTATTTTGACGTTACCATTCACAAATTCATCCAACAAAATTATCTACAAATATATATATATATCTTGCTTTCGACGACCTCACAACTATAGAGATGGCTTGGGCCTATCTCGACCCATATCTTAGCTCTCCGATGAGCTCTAAGCAATTGGTGTGACTTGGGCCTATCTCAGCTCATATCTCAGCTCCCCGACGAGCTCAACGACCAGAACAACTTGGGCCTACCTTATAAGGCCCATCTCTCAGCTCCCCAACGAACTCTCAACAACTGTGCGACTTGGGCATATTCGGCTCATATCTCAGTTCCCCAACGACCTCTCAGCAATTAAGGCGATCTGCACCTATCTCAAACTATATCTAAACCCCCCGATGACCTCTTGATGATACGTGGCAACTTGGGCCAATCTCAGCCCATATCTCAGCTTCCGACAACCTCTTAGCAATTGGGGCAACCAGACCTATTTCGCCCCAGATATTAGTTCTTCGGTGAACACTCAACTATCGGGGCCTATCTCGACCTAGCCCACATCGTCGAGATTTCCCTGCTTGCTACAACTTGGGCCGTCGAACCAAAAAGATAATAATAAAAAAACAAATAAAAATAGGGAAAATTACATAAAATCTTATGTTTCAAAGATGCAATTCAAAAATCATGTGAAGGAAATCTTTTTTTAAAATTCAGGTGTTAATTCATTTAGTTAGACGTTTAATAATTAAAAATAAATATAATAATATATATAAGATAAACATAATTATCTACTATATATTATATTAAAAATAATATAATATTAAATCAAAATTTCAAATTTTGATGTCACAACCTACCACCACCCCACCCCCACCTCGCCCCGCCCCGCCCATGCTCAGTCCACCACCCACCCCACCCTATCCACCCCACCCCACACAAAAAATAATTTTTATTTTTTTCCTTTCGATGTTTTCCTATCATTCCCTATCTCACCCACACCCCAACCCCACTCAACCCTACCCCACCTCATTGCAAATTGACAAATTGATCTCACCCTATCCACATCCCCCGACCCCACCCACCCATATCCTGCCCACCCCAAAAATAAGTTTATTTTTATTTTCTCTCGATATTTCCCTACACTTCCCCGACCCACCCCACCCCACCCCACTCCAACCCAACCCTACTCGACCCCACTCCACCCCATCGCAAAATGACCACTTCTCCAGACCCCACCCACCCTGCCCATCCACACCATCTCACCACCCATATTCTACCACACCCCAAAAATAAGTTTATTTTTATTTTCTCCCGATATTTTCCTAAACTTCCCCAGCCCACCCCAACCCCACTCCACTCGACCCTACCCTACCTCATCGCAAAGTGACAAATTGATCTTATCCCAGCCACAGACCACCACCCCCACCCACCCACCTACCCACCCTACACCAAAAATAATTTTTATTTTTTTCCTTTCGATATTTTCCTATCATTCCCCATCCCACCCTACCCCACCTCATCTTAAAGTGGCAAATTGATCTCACCCTAACCACATCCTCCGACCCCACCACCCACCTCGCCTCACCGCCCATACCCTACCCCACCCCAAAAATAAGTTTATTTTTATTTTCTCTCGATGTTTTACTACACTTCCCCAACCCAACCCACCTCAACCCAACCTAACCCCACTTGACCCTACCCTACCCACCCCATCTCACCTCATCGCAAAGTGACAAATTGATCTCACCCTAGCCACATCCCCGACCCACCCACCAACCCCACCTCACCACTCATATTCTACCCCACCCCAAAAATAAGTTTATTTTTATATTTTCCTGATGTTTTCCTACACTTCCCCATCCCACCCCAACCCAACTCCACTCCACTCGACCCTACCCTACATAATCGCAAAGTGACAAATTGATCTTATCCCAGCCACAGACTAGACACACCCTACCCGCCTCTCCACACACCCTACCCCACCTCACCTCAAAAATGATTTTTTCCTTCTACTTTTTCACCTACCACCACCCAGCCCGACACCACCCTACCGATCCCACCCCACCCCAAAAATGATTTTTTTTCCTTCTACTTTTTCATGCCTCCACCAATCCCACCCCAACACCACCCCACCTACCCTACCCCACAAAATGAGTTTTTTTTTTTTTTTTTTTTTATCTCTCCATGTTTTCTCACCCTACCCCGCCACACACCCCACCCGAAAATGATTTTTTTCTTCTAATTTTCCACACCCACCCCGCCTCCGACCCTACCAGCTACCCACCCAACCAATCGACCTCACCCCACCAAAAAATGATTTTTTCTTCCACTTTTTCACACCCTACCCAGACCCTACCCTTGCACCCACCCCACCCCACCATACCCACGCATCCCATTCCTACCCAACCCCCAAAAATGATTTTTTTTCTTCAATTTTTCACATCCTCACCCACCTCGCTCCCGACCCTACCCCGCCACCCACCTAACCAACTGACCCCACCCAAAAATGATTTTTTTTCTGCTTTTTCACACCTCATCTCGTCGCTATGCCCGTCACCCAACAACCCTACCACTACCCACCCCACCCAAAAATGATTTTTTTTCCCGCACTCCGTCTCGACCATATACCCGTCACCCACCAACCCCACCCTACCCAAAAATGATTTTTCTTTTTCTAATTTTTCACACCCCTTCCCTACCCTGCCACCCGCCCAACAAACCGACCCCACAAAAAAAAAAATTTCTTATACTTTTCCTCGTCCAATGGTCACAACCTCTAATATAATTGGTCACAATCATTTATAGTTGATCACATATTATTTATTTATTGATCACAACTTACTCGTTTTTTTAATGATTAGTTAATATTTTTTGTCATAATTACCTAGTAATTGGTCACATTCCCTACTCGTCATAAGTCACACAAAGTTATATTTAGTCGACACTTTGATTACACTTACCTAATAATTCGATCACCCCACCCCACCCCCACCCCCACCCCACCCCACCCCCACATGCAAAGTCACACAATGTCACGATTGGTCACACAATGTCACATTATAAATTTAGTTGAAAAACCTCACCCACCTACCCACACATTCCTAAAGTCACAGTTGGTCACACAAGGTCATAGTTTGATCACACAAGGTTATAGTTTGGTCACACGAGGTCACAGTTAGATCACAATTGGTTTAGTTACAAAATTCGGTCACACAAAGTCACAATTCGATCACATAAAGTCACAGTTGGTCACACGAAGACACGATTCGATCACACAAGGTCATAGTTTGGTAACTGATGTGACCGAACTATGACATCGTGTGATTGAATTGTGACCTTATATGATCTAATTGAGACTTTGTGTGATCGAACTATGACCTTGTATATTCAAATCGTGACTTTGTGTTATCAAGTACGGGATGTGACCAATTATTAGGTAAATGTAACCAAAATATTTACTAATTGTGACTTGTGAGAAATGGGGGATGTGGCCAAGAAAACTAAGAATACGGAATGCGACCAAATATTAGGTAAATGTAACAAAAATGTTAACTAATTGTGATTGAGGAAACGTGTAAATTATGACCAATAAATAAATAATACGTACCAATTATATGATAATTTTGATCAATTATAGGTATACGTGATCAAAATATTGACTAATTGTGAGTTTTTCGACTTATGATAAGTGCGAATGTGATCAAGAAAACAAGTAAGTTTTGATCAATCAATAAATAAATTGTGATCATTTATTGATGACTATGACCAATTATTAGGTAACTATGACCAATAAATAAATAATATGTAATCAATTATGGATCATTGTGACCAATTATATAGATTTTGACCAACTGTGACTTGATGTGACCATTGGACGAGGACGTGATGTGACCTAAAATTGTGTAAAATATAACTATGTGTGACCGAACTGTGACTTTGTAAGAACGAAGCGTGACTTTATGTGATCGACATGTGACCTCGTGTGATCTAACCATGACCTTGTTTGACCTAATTGTGACCTCATGTGACATAACTGTGACCTCGTTTGACCAATATGCGACTTTGTGTGACCGAACTTTGATATTGTGTGACCAACTGTGACTTTGGAGGGGTGGGGTTTTACAACTAAATTTGTAATTGTAACTCTGTGTGACCTTGTGTGACTTAACTGCGATCTCGTGTCAATTTACATGACTGACTGTGATTTTGGGGGTGGGGATGGTGGGGTAGAGGTCGGGTGGGGCTAGAAAAAGTAGAAGAAATCATTTTATGTGGTGAGGTAGGGTCGGGGTGGGTGGGTTGGTGGGGTGGGGTTGGGGTCGGGTTGGAAAAGTAGAAGAAAAAAATCATTTTTTTTGTGAGTGGGGGTAGGGTAGGGTAGGGTGGGGTGGGTCAGGGAGGGGAAAAGTAGAAGAAAAAAATTATTTTTTTTAGTGGGGTAGGTGGGTAGGATGCGGTCGAGGTTGGGTTGGGGATTGAAAAAAGTAAAAGAAAAAAATTATTTTTTGGGTGGGTTGGGTGGGGGTGGGGTAGGGTGGGTTGAGATGAGGTGGTTGGTGTGAAGTGTAAAAAAATAGAAGAAAAATAATTTTTTGATGGGGTATGGTGGGTGGCGGGGTGCGGTGCAGTGGGATGGGATGGGGTGGAGCGGTTGGGGGAAGTGTGAAAAAATAGAAGAAAAATCATTTTTGAGTAGGGTGAGGTGTAAAAAATAGAAAAAATTCATTTTTGAATGGGGGTAGGGTGGGGTGCGGTGGGATAAGATAGGGCGATTGAGGTGAAGTGTGAAAAATAGAAGAAAAATCATTTTTGGGTGGGGTGGGTTATGGTGGAGTTGCTAGGGTGGGGTGTGGTGGGGTTGTTCAGGTGGGGTGTGAAAATATAGAAGAAAAATCATATTTGGGTTGGGTAGGATGGGGGTGGGGATGGGTGGAGTGGGGAGGGTGGGTGGCGAGGTAGGGTCGGGGCGGGGTGGGGTGGGGTGGGTAGAGGTATGGAAAATTAGGAGAAAAAAATTAATTTTTGATGGAGTGGGGTAGGGTTGGGGATGGGTAGCGTGGTAGGGTCTGGGCGAATCATGAAAAAGTAGTAAAAAAATTATTTTGGATTACGTGGGTTGGGGTAGGATCTCGGGCGAGGCTGGTGGGGGAGTCGAAAATTAGAATAAAAAAATTAATTTTTGATGGGGTTGGGATAGGTGGCTGGATAGGATAGGGTAGGGTTTGGGCGAGTTGTGAAAAAGTAGTAGAAAAAAATCATTTTGGGTAGGGTGGGGAGGGGTGGAAAAATATCTAAAAAAACTTATTTTTGTAGTGGGGTGGGGTGGGGTGGGCATGGCTGTGGTGGGTGGGTGTGATGGGATGGGACTAGTGCGTGGGTGGGTGGGTAGGTGAAATGAGAAAAAAATAGAAGTAAAATCATTCGCGTGGTGTGGGGGTGGGGTGGGGTGGGTGAGTGGGTGAGTGGTGGCAGGTTGGTTGGGTGGGTGGGGTTGGATTGGGAAGGAGTGGGGGTGGGGTGGATAAGGTAGTGTTGGGGGGTGGGGGTGAGTGTGAGTGTGGAAAAGTAGAAGAAAAAAAGTTATTTTATGTGTTGGGGTGGGTGGGTGGGTTGTCGGGGTGGTGGGGTGAGTGCGAGATTGGGTTGGGTTGGGATGGAGCAGAGTGGAGTGGAGTGGTTGTGGATTATGTATTGTTTTGATTTTATCATTTAATATTATGTCTTTGTTTGACAACTCATTATAATTATTATAATATTGTATTAATTAATTAACTAATTAACACCTGATTTAAAAAAAAAAAACGTTAAAGTATAGTTTGTATAGTTATATACTCTTTCCATAAAAATACCTTCCAACCAACCTAACGTTGCTACTAATCTACCTAGAGAAAATAAAACTCCTATTATGGGGCGCGGCACAACTTCATACCTGTTGATTCTATCCTTATGAAGAGAATTGGATTCCAAATGCCAATGTTGCAGGGCAGAAAAAACAGTTGATCAATACCACCAAGCCTTAGCCAATCATTTTGTTCCAACATTGGAGTTGTCTTGGAACTAAAACCATATTATCCATCATCCCCTTTACTATTTTTCTGGTATCTATGGCTGGAAAGAAAGTACTTCGCCAAGCATCAGAATATTAAGATGGAAAGCAACAGAGTCATTAGAAGAATCAGTATGCTGCTGCAGCTGAGCTAATTAATTAAGAGTTACAAAATCTCCTTTTCTCCTAAACTCTACCTTGTTAGATAGAATAAATATTGTGATGGCTGCCTCAAAGCTGATAAAATAGCTACTGGAAGTGGTGTCCATAGAAACCACGCATACTGGTGATATTATTCTATTTGTGTTTTACGGAGAATGTTCCATTCTTGAGGTTGAATTACCTATAAACAAGGTCTCAAAATATATAGGCAAACAACTGGATTGAAACTGACTCTAAATTAGCAGTAGCACCCCCTCCTTCTTATCCAACGGGAGGATAAAGGACCATGGACAATTCAGTATCCTCTTAAGATCATAACCTAAATGGAGCAACAGATGAATTTAAGCTCCATTCATGTCTGGAAAGAAAGTTACGAGTTTGCAAACTGGATATCTAACATTGGATACAAAGAGAAACAGCTCAATTTTTTGTCTCTTTTAGATGTTAATTGATTGATCATGTTGTAATTGTTAGATTCCATTGCAGTGATATGCATTTAGCCAATAGGATTCATTGTTTGTTGATTCATCCCATCCCTATATCCCTTCCGTAATGATTTCTTTTTGGTGGTAACTGGTAACTGAGAACTGGTAAGGTACGTATATTGTAAGCTGATTCCATTTTAATAACATGCTTATGATTTTCAATTTGAGATAATTATTCTCTAAATCCAGAATCAAAAGATTAGAGAAGATCTCAGTTTCAATTGGAATTTGGGGTAAAATAAACAAATGAAATAATTTTAACTTTTAATGTTGATCAAAAAGAAGATAAATTATGATTAATGGGTTGAAGACAGACTCTGAATACAATTTTTGACATCGTCTTCCTTTACTTCACTGCTCCCATTTGGTCCATGAAATTTGGGATTAGCAAGTTGTCTCCAATGTTCATTTCGTGAAGATTGACGTAGTTAGTATGTTAAGAAAGAGAAATTGAAAGGAAGTGAGAGAAAAGAAAATTTGAAGAAAGAGAAAGAAATCAAGTTGAAAAATAATAATAAAAAATAGCTCACAGTCATGAGAAGAGGCATCCGGTCCAAATCAGGACAACCCTCCCCATTTTTCATTTCCATCTCATTTTGCCTTTCTTTGGTTTTCTTTAATTTTTTCTACAATATTCAATCTCAACAATTCAATAAAAGTCAAACTTACAATATTTAACTTTTCAAATATATCTCAACAATTCATTCTTCTAAAAATCACTATTCATTTAAAAAAAAATCTTTTTAAACAATATCAAACACACACTTTGTCTCCAAACCACATCACATTCACATCCAAAATAGACAGCCCATTTTGGGCACGATATAAAGCCAAGGAAAAAAAAAAGAATAATACCCACATTCTCCTTATACTTGGTGCATATCTTCTCAACTTGACCTATCACATTTTGTTCTCTGAGTTTTCCTAAATCTATAGTCGTTTCTTTTCTCGTTTCGATCTCTCTAAGCTTTTGTCTCATCATCTTCACCTCTCGTTGTCTTCTCATCATTTTTCTCAATTCTTACTATATCTTCGGCATGTGCTCTCTACTTCCTAGCATTCTTGCTCTCTAAAACTTAGGTGGCGTTCTGTTTGTATTTTATTTTGTATTTTTATTTTCGAAATGTTTTGTATTTCCTATTTTCATTTTTGTTTTCAAATTTGCTGAAAACGCGTTTGGTTTGTCATTTTTGAAAACTGTTTTTGAAAATGAAAAGCTGGAAAATATGTTCTGTTTGAAATTTTGCAGAATACTACTTAAACTATTTTTAATTAATTTGCTTGCAGAATACTACTAATTCAAACTCAAATTTCCTTTCACAATATACTGAAAACATGGTTACACGCAACACACTAATGTGAGCATTAAGAGTCTATATTAACACACCTTGGTCAAGTTCGGGATTTGAAAAAGCTCTACGTCTATTAAAATTCAGAAAAATCAAGTTATTTCAAAACCACCCGAATCCATTTATCAGTGCATTTTTTGAAATATAATAACAAGAATTCTCACTTAATTTTTTTTAATATTGATATTGAATTCAATAAAACTTTATTTAAACTTAGTTCCAAGTTAGGATAATTCTATAAAATAAAATAAAAAAATATTTAGTCTTATTTTCAAGTTAGGATAATTCTAAAAAAAGTAATAAAAAAATAAAAACTTTATATTAAGCTTAGTTCTAAGTTAAGATAATTTAAAAAAAAAAATCTCAAAACGCGTTTTTCACGTTTTGGACATTTTTTGTCGAAATACACACAAAACGTCCAAAACGAGGTTTTGAGCGTTTTTTGTACAATTTTTTTTTTCCAAAATGCGTTTTCGAAAATGGTAAAGAGAACGTATTTTTAGCGTTTTCAAAAATAAAAATAGAAAACGACCTCAAAACAGCAAAGAGAACAGGGGCTTAACTTTTTAGTAATTAGTATAATGTTTTTCAAAAATTAATTATGGTATTAAATAGTGGAGCCTAATGATTGTCGAACCTAATTATTGTCACCCCACAGAGTGGCGGACGTAGACTTTTTATACTATTGGGGCACAAATGGATCTATGCTTTTTCCGACGGCCTTTACAGGGGCTACTCCCGAAATTTTTTTTTAAGGAAGAAGACTAAAATAATGAAAAAGTACTTGAAATTTTATTATAACTGTTCTCTACGCGTTTTCATATTTTGATAACTTTCCATAATTACATCATTGTCAATATTATCAAGTACATCCTTCTCAATATATGCAATTAAACTATCATTCAACAACTGATCTCTGAGGCGATTACGCAAACGATTCTTGACATAAGTTATTGCAGAAAATGATCTCTCGACTGTAGCAGTAGCCACGAGAAGAATTAAACTCAATGTCACAAGCTTGTATACTAATGGATGCACTTCATGTTTATTTTTTTCAACTCATGTTTATTTTTTTCAACCAACTTCTTTGCAAGATCACCAAGACTATGTAATCCTCCAAAATTTTCATCAGTGTGCATGTCAAGAATATCAAGTTGATCATCAAGTTCCAAAATATCTGTAGCGTCAAAATCTATCGGATAATACTCACATAGTTGAAGCAATTTGTTCTTCTCAAAAGCTGTAAATGAATTATTTGGAGACAAATATGCAACACAAAGAAGTAAGTCACTATTTACTTCAGAAAAACGATCATTTAGCTCTTGAAGTTGCATTTCAATGATGGCATAAAATATTTCCACATGGAAGTGATGCAAATTTATCACCATGTCACGCCTTGAACGGCCCAAAGCTATAAACATATCATCCATATTGGGGATACTGATGCCATGAGCTTCACAGAATGAACAAACTATCCCAAAAAAAAGAATCTCATCCATCATCTCTCATCATTTGGAGCTGAATTTTACATAATTTTACCTCTCATGGCATTGACAATATCTTGATCTTTTCTTTGTAATGCTTTTGACAATTCATTTGAAATGCTCAAGATCTTTTTCATCAGATGTAGATTAAATGCAAAATCAAATTTGAGCATCAACTCCAATAAAATACATGCCTCGCCTCTTGTTCCTGTACTTGTAGAATCAGTAGCAATCATCTCAATAATTTCAACTGTGGATGCAAATATGACAATCAAGTTAATTAAACAACTGTAGTGAGAGCCCCAACGTGTATCATCAGAACGCTTAAGAGTAGTTTCTTGATTAAGACCCCGTCCACTTGATATTTCACCAACATTTAGTGCTTCAAGAATTGAAAGTCTTTGTTTCTCTCTAAGAAGTCACTCCGTTTAGCAGATCCTCCAACAACATTCACCAGTCTATGTACTGAATGAAAGAATGTTTCAATTTTCGCATGTTTCTGTGCCACAGCTACAAGAGCTAGTTGAAGTTGATGAGCAAAACAATGAATATAATAAGCATACGGATTTTCCTTTAAAAAAGTGCTTTGAGTTCATTATACTCTCCTCTTATATTACTAGCTCCATTATATCCTTGCCCTCTCAAGTTGGATATACTTAAGTTATAACTGGAGAATAGTTGATCAATTCCAGCCTTAAGTGAGGCAACTGTAGTACTCGAAACATGTGTCACACCTATGAAATGTTCTAATACACATCCATCCTTAACATAACGAAGAACAAATGACATTTGTTCTTTCATTGAAATGTCACGAGATTCATCAATTAGGATAGAGAAAAGGCTATCACCAATATCTTTGATGATCACACTTATAGTTTTTGAAGCAATAGCACGCATGATATCTCGTTGAACTCGTGGTGATGTTAACTTGAGATTTTCAGGAGCATTCGTTAGAGCAACAGCCTTAATCTCAGCATTATGATCACACAACCAATGTAATAGTTCAAGAAAATTACCTCGATTGTTGGAGTCTTCAGATTCATCATGACCACGACAGGCCAACCCTTGTCGTAGAAGAAATCGAATATAGTTGAGTGTGGCGTTCAAACGAATTCGATACTCTTGTCGAACTTGATGTGATTTCTTATTTAGACAACATCGAATGCCAGTGCTTTGATTCTCGAATGATTCATATTGGACCCGAGCTTGATTGTGAGCACTATTTGATTTTGCAATATGTGTTCTAAGCAATTCTTTCTTCTTCCAATTCCTAAACCCACCGTGCACAAATGGACCACCAATTGAACCGAAAAGATAACAGCAGAAACAAAAAACATCATCTTTTTCTATACTATATTCCAAACAACTAGGATACTCATTATACCATGACACACAAAATCATCTATCTTTGTTGCCCATTCTTGTTGTTGGAAATTCATGATTGCGAGTCTGACAGGGACCTCTGTGCACATATGTTCTTCGAATCAAATCCCGAACATTAAAATCATAATTATCAATTGGAACTCTCAATCCAGGATCCAAAGGAAAGTTTGCAACATCAAATTCAAGGGTGTCACTCCTAACATCCCCAACATTATCCCCGACGTTAGTTTTAATAGGAACATCTTCAATTTGAACATCAATTTCTTCACTAAGTTCCTCAACCATTTGATCTCTAACTTCATTTTCATTAATTTGCTCATCGGAAGAAAACGTGGATTTACGCTTAAAATATTTTTCCATAACTGATACAAATAAACAAATAAATAATTGTAAACACATGGTAACCCTAAAATCTCAAATTATTAAAGCCCAAATTCCAAACAAGAAAAAAAAATTCAAACAAAACATCAATTTCTCAAATCTCAAATTCTCAATACCAAACTCAAAAATCTCAATTTCAATACATCAAAATCTACATCTCAATTCCTCAATCCTCATACACATACACAATTACAAAGAGCAAATGAATTAACAATAATCCAATAAACTTTCAAGGAATCAGGTAATGTTTATTAACTTATGTTCAATAATCAACTAAAATTTGAAAAGGAAATAAAAATAGAGGTTAGTGAAATAGTGAGATACTAACCGGACGACACTAGTGTCCAGTGCTGCTACTTGCTGGTGCCTGGTGATGCGGTACAGTGCAGGAAGTGCACTGTAGCCGTCTTGGTCATGTGTGGACCACCGGAGCCGGAGAAGTGGCGGGGACGATCAGGCTGGAGTCGCGAATGCTGTCCACCGGCGGTGGTCACCGATTTTGGAAAGAAGAGAACTTAGTTTTTTAGAATGTGAAAGTTGTAGTCTTCTGCTCGCCTGCTCCGACAACTGGTTGGCCAGCGGTGAAATCAAAGGTGCTTGGTGGCTAGTGCGGCGCAGGCGCAGCGGTGGTATTGTGACCGAAGAAGGGTTGTGGTCTGCCCTTGACTCCACGGATCAGTACACGAGTAGACCATAATTTAAGTTAATGACTGTTTAGGGATTTATTTTCTCGTAAAATTCTATAGAAGATTTGAAGTCCTTGTAAAATTCGATTTTTGCGCTATTTAATATTATAAATAGGGTGCAGGACTTATGCTATTTTTTAGTATCCATCACAAAGTAGAGAAGGAAAAGTTAGAAAAGATAGGTGTGAGATTTTCTCTTATGTAAGCTTCTTTTTTTGGCATAGTGGATTACCGCTGTTACAGACAAGGAAGTAGTCTCACATTGAGACTAATTTCTATAAATCTTGTGTGTTCTTAATTGTTTAATTTCTCTTTTTAAATTAATTAATTTCGGTAAATAGAATTAGTGTTTTTTAATTCTCAACACATCCATTATAGGATTTGTAGCTCTGTGTGTGATTTTCTTTGTTGGAATCTCGTTTATTGACTCAGTATAGAAGGAACAAGAAGATTTTAGGTGTGTATTTAAAATATTTGTGCTTTTCTTTCACTACGGTCAACTGAAGGATTTGTTTGGAGTTTTAACTTATGTTCCTTTCATGTTTTGCATCTTAGAATTTCCAGTCTGCTACAAACCTATTGCATCCAAGCAGTGTATTTGGTTTCTTCCTGCAGGCTTTGTTCGGATTCAAGATTATCGAGTATTTTTGTTCTTTGTATGAAGTCTTTCAAGAGTTCGTATTATTTTATTTTTCTAGTTTGTTGAATTTAAATATTTTTTTAGATCTTTGCATTATTAAAGCGAAATAGTATAAGTTTTTTTCATTTTGTATATATTATTTTCCTTTTTTTTTTGTTTCTTATTTATTTTATATGCTTCATGTTTTTTTATTTTGATTCCTTATATATTTATTCTTCTATTTTCATGTTCTGTTATAAATTAATTTTTTTCTATTCTTTGAATGAATATTACTTAGGTTATTTACTTTTTTTTGTGGATATGTATTGAACTGTTTTTTAGGTTCGTGTATTTAGTAATTTATTTATGCATGTTTTTATTTTTGTATTTTTTTTGCTAGGTTTTTAATGTTTGCTACTATTTGATCATTTTTTAATATGCTTTTTTTTTTTGGGTCTTGTTTCTGCGTAATTTCTTAGTTTTTTTCATAAAAATTTAGTTTTCATAATCTTTTAATCTTGTTTTTGTGTAATGGACAAATGTTGAAAGAGGATTGTATTGTTGCAATTTGTTCTCCCCTGAGAGGGATATCATCGTATTTTTAACGACTCCAATCTCGTGCTCAAACCGTTATATCATATGTACAATTTGGTTTGAGAGAGTCTTACTCATCTTAGATTTTTGTTGCATCCCTCAAGATTTAAACTCAAGATCTCTGTCTTATGAGAAATTTAAGTTGAATCCTGATACTAATGAGACAATTTGAATCCTCGTACTAATTCATTTTTAATTCTTTTGCTTTTATAGGTTTTGATCATTTTGGGGTTTTATTTATATGTTTGACATTCTTTTTTATGCTAATATAAATATTGCTCATGATATTTTCCCCCTTTTTTGCTTTTATTTTTTCATAAGACTCTGCGTTAGATTTTGATAAAGTGTCAATCCCATGAACAAAAATTACTCATCTGTAAATTCAGAATAGAGTTAGAAGTGTTGAAGAAGATTAAAGGAGGGTTCAAGAAAACACGGGATGCAATTAGAAGTCAAGGGAGAATAAAAAACTTGCAAAGATTATGATCCAAATTTTATGTCTAAGTTTGAGACTCGATTTTTTCGTAACAAACATTCAAATTGAAAATATGCTAATTTCTAAAAGAATTGCATCCATTTTGAATTAGATTTCCAGTACACTTTGAATCGCCTCAATTTGATAACGGGAAAGAAAGATGTGACAAAAATAATGAAGTCGTAAAATATGGACAAATGTTGTTTCATGATTTTTAAACTTCTCAGACACTTCATATTATACATACCCAAGCCTAATTTCATTTTAAGGTGTGGTTGATCATTTTATTCGATAGATGTAACATCTTACAATATCTTCATCCATTCCTTGATTATTCAAAATGAATCACAACTTCTTGATTGTTAATTCAAACTCAAAATCCTTTACCAATAAGCTTTCAAAGTTTTGGAGTTGGAGTGGGATATCTGGAGCTTCAGTTGAAAAAGAACGAAGTTTCGTTCTTGTGATCCACCTAAGGGAAAAAATAGTCTAGAGATTTCGAAAAGTGCTCAAGACACAATCAAAGACTTATTTGGTTATTTATAGGTTGTGGGATCAGAGTCTGCAAAGGTTTAGAGTAATCTGACTCTTCACAGGAAGAATCACAAGATGAGCAGAATATACATGAGGCTTTTGACCAGCTATATTTGGAATACCTTAAGTTGAAGAAGGTGAATAGCATTGCCTTCAATAAATTGCATAATCTTGGGATAGAAAATGTGAGTTTTGTTGTCAAAATTGAGGAGTCTTCTAGAAGATTGAATGAGTTAAGAGTTGAGAAAAAGTCCTTAGTAATTAAGGTTAAAACTCTTACTAGAAATCTTAGGAAATCGAGTGCCCAACATCAATCTTTTTCTAGTGGAATGAAGAAGCTAGACTATATGTTAGGATTGAAAAAACTAGCAAGAAATAAGAGATGTTTAGGTTATAAGGAAATTAGTACTCAAACATGTTCCTTCTCTAACACCAGATTGTACTTGCTTCTATTAAGAATGCAGATACTCTAGGACTGAAATCATATGTACAACATAAGTACCTCAACCCAAGGTTCAAAACTTGAGACCTAGAGCGACTCCTAGATTTATTCCTACATTTCATAATTGTAGTAAGGCCAGATTAGACCAAGATGTCGAAAACTGTTGACTAGGAACAACAATCAGGAAATCAATTATATGTATTCCAGTTTAGCTAATCAAGTCACTCGCTTGACTAAATTGGCAACTTATTTCACTAATATTACATCTTCTAAGAAGATTTAGGTCGGAAAAAGTGAATTGTATGGTCGGAATGATGCTTTAAATTGTGATGTGGCTCATGGTGCTTTTAAAGGTAAAAGTGTCTATGTACCACATTGAGTAGGTATATAGGTTCATGCACCTGCATTATTCATGATATTTACTTATTCGTGCATGCAGTTACAATTCTTTTCTTTATTTTCATTAATGATTTTGTATATTTTTTAAAAAGAGGAAAAAATGGAAAAAAAATTGGTTGATTTTTTATAAAGTGATATTGTTGGTCATGTCAATTTGTAATCAAGTACTAGTATAATTTATGAATAATAAATAAAGTTTTTATTAACTTTGTTTAAGACTTATTAGTACTACATGGTATAGGTTATTTCATGTATTTTTCCGCACCTCAAATATTAAGACCATGTAAGTAAGTTTTGACTGTGTGTGTGAGATTGGGGTTAGTGATTATTGGTGTGGTAGGTTGACTTTGAATATGGAATGATTTTTTAATTAATTGACTTAAGCTTTAGTATATTTCGCTAAAAAGATATTGTGGTTAAAATAATTATTTAAATGTCAAAAGAAAAAGTGAAATATATCTTATATTTCTCTTCGGAGCCTATTTGACTAAAATAATTAAGTCTGTTAGAGTCTTTAAAACCTGATGTCCTATGGTCAACTTACTTGGAGTCATTGGCCGAAAGCTCGTTACAAGTGTCATTTAGTTTGCTTAATAGAGAAATTTTGCACATAAGATAGAAAAAATTATATGCTCACAGTAAGGGAGAGAAAGAAAGAGATGCAATAATTTTTTTAGCACTGGGTTAGACATCATAATTTAGGAAAAATGTTCATTCACCAGTGATTTCTTTGCATGTCTTTTCTAATTGATTTAAGGTTTTGAGTATTGGTTACAGGAGATTATTACACTTTTCTTACATGGGTAATGTTGACGTCTCTTTTTGTCAACAAATAAAAGTGGTATGAACTTTTGAATTGATAGATGGATTGTATGTCTTTGATTAATTTGTCTAAGTATGCAGCTCTTTAATTAAATGATCGCGTTGTAATAAAGTTCGAGATATTATAAGAAATAGGAAAAGTAACAGATCGAAAGCGAACTGAGATCAAAGTTACACAAATTCACGTTCAGTTCGATACCGATCTGATAGCCAGGTCGAATCAACGAAATCAAATAGCAAGAGTTTGGAGAGGTTTTTTTTTATATCACATGCCCATTAATGAGCATTTACCCCCTCTATTTATAGTAGTTGGGGAAGTTAAACATAATCATTACAACATATCACGTCTGTAGCATGTGACTGACAATGACTAATGAAATTGCTGACAACATGTCACAGATAATTATACTGACATTTTACAAACAATCATAATTACTGACACATAAATACAGCTGATTTGATGTTTCAGCAGCGCCGCCAGTCTCACCACGCTCGGAATTCACCTCGATCAACATCACCTCGGCATCAAGTCACCTCGTTCATGGAAAATCACCTCTCTCTTTAAGTGGAGGTCGGGTGAAAATCACCTCGGCAACTTGTCACCTCAGTTTTGGGAAATCACCTCTCCCTCCGAGTTGAGGTCGGTCACAAACTCGCCTCGGCATCAAATCACCTCGTCATAAAATCACCTCGATCTTAATAAATCAGCTGCCATTTTAAGTTGAGGTCGACATATTTAATCCACGTCAGCACGATAAACAACAAATGTCCCCTTGAGATCGGTCCAACAAAGATTTTGTGGGCGGATCTCGAAATCCCAGTTGTCTTACAGCCTTCTAATTGACGTTGCCTTTAATTTTTATTGATTCCCAATTGCCAGGTGTCGTGGTGTGACTGGTGTGTCAGTTCTCGGATCAAGTGTCGCCGCCTCCATAATTTCAACGCGTCTTGTCATTATGACTAATTAATGATCTCTCTCTCTCTCTCTTCTTTCCTTATAAATAGGGGCATTCTTCTCGTAAGAAACCTATTGATCCTTCGAAATTCTCTCTGTCAATATCAGATCGTCTATTTACACGACCTTGATTTCACCTCGTTATCATATCAGATCTGCTATTTCTTTTGTCAGTTGAGGGTGCTTTGACGTTTTTTCTCTGTTTCCTCTTGTTTTGAAATTTCTCCCCCCCCCTTTTTCTAAATGTCCAGCTCGTTGTAATCACTCTATAAGGATGAGCGATAGTATTAGTTTTGAGAAAAGTGGGGTGAGGTCAGAAAATAGGGGTCATGAGGCCGAATTGTCCGTGTCCTGGGAGGAGAGTAAGGAAACCCAGTGCCTTTTTCAAGGCGAGGAGGGTGATGATGAAATCCCGCAGCCCATACCTTTAGCAATAGTTCCAGAATCCCGTTCTCTCTTGGCCAGTTCATTTCGATACCCTTCTACCGTCACATTCCAACGACCTGACCTTTGTACTAGTTACAGTTCGGATTTCTCTTGCAAGCATTTCCGATCTGAAGCCACTGAAAACGAACTACAAATTTGGAAAAACAAATATAGAATCCCAGGATACGTACATTTTTTCCTTCCCGAAAGTTACGAACGAGCTGACCAACCACCCAAATGTTGTGTAGCTACTAATTACCAAATCCTGGAGGCAGGTCTCAGATTTCCGCTTCCGTTCATCATAACTGACTTTCTCCGATCTTGGAGTGTAGCCCCCACCCAAATTCACCCTAATGGTTGGAGGTACATCCTTGGGTTCATATCCCTTTACAACCGTTTGAGATACAACGATCCCTCAGTGGATGAATTCAATTATGCATATCAGTTTCGAGCTGATGGCAAAAAAACGGGGTGGTTCTATGCGATGCAGAGGTCAGTTTTCGGGGGACGAAGATTGCTGATTGATTTTCCTGAATCAGTTCGCTCTTGGAAAGAGAAATGGTTCTTCGTTGGGGGAAATTGGATGAGCCCCTATCGAAGTGATGGAATCAGTTCAACCATTCCCGTTCTCTATAGGGATAAATTCAGTAAGTCTTTATATCTGGGATATTTTCGAGCTGAGTTGTTCTAATATTAATCATCTCGTTTTTTGCAGAGGTGAGAGAGGCAGATTTGGACCCAAAAGTCATCGAGAGGATTATCCATCTGACCGACCAACCTGACCATTACAGATCGGTGAAAGAACTTCTGACTGAAGAACGCTTGTTTGAATCAACCCTTACCTTTGTCGATCCGTCTGATTACTACCCTCTACTTCCAAAGTGTAAGTGTCGGATCATTGCACAACAAGTTTTCAACGCCTTGTATTATTATTATATTTTTTTTTTTTGTAACTTCCAAGAACACTTATTTCTGCATTTCTTTTCATATCAGCCCGTAAAAGTAAAAAGAGGTGGGAATCAATGAAGGCGAAGAAACTTGCAAACGCCAAAGCTGAGGCTCGCAAGAGAGCAGCCAATAAACAGTCCGCAAGAACCTCACCACCTCCTAAAGAGCATCCGATTGACCCACCCCTCCAAAAGAAATCCAGACGAGCTGAGGTTTTCAAGGAGAAATCTGACGTTCCAATCCCACCGCCTCAATTTTCGGTCGATCAAGCTGGGTCTTCCCAATCAGCTCTGCATGGGGGTTCGTATCTGGGAGTGCATCCCATAAGAGCTGAGCTGGCTAACTCTTTAAAAGGGTCTCGCCCCAAAATTTATAGGGAGTTTGTGTCTGCGGCCAACCTAACACCTATGGGCTTAATGAAGGTCCCCCTGCTGACTAAGGTGGCCATGGATGTTCCGGCCAAGACATGGACACCTCGTCAAGAGAAGTTCAGTGAAGATATGCCTTTGGATGACCTTCTGGCGACCGGTACTGCACACGTCGGTCAAGCTCTGAATTATTTTTGCCGGGCACAGTCTAGATTAAGCGAGGCGGCCTCCGACACTAGAAAGTTCAAGAAGCTTTCCGAGGACGCCAGGAACATGTTTGAGGCAGAGGTGAAGGCCAGACATGAGGCAGAGGCCAAATTAAAAAAGGCTCTAGAAGAGATGGCCAAGCTTAAAGAGACCAACCTTGAGCTATCCAAGTTTAAGGATGAAGTGCTCCCCCTACGGGAGGAGGTGGCCTCTCTGAAGGACAACGTGGCCCAAATGCAGGTCGCAAAAGAAAAAATCTTAAAGGAATTGGACGAGGCCAATAATATTGAGGCCAACTTGAAGAAGGAGAAAAATGAGCTTGAGGCTGCTGTCCAAGGTTCCTACAAGGAGGCCGTGAGAAAGTTTAAAGATTCTATGGAATATGAACACGATGTGGACGAGACCTACTATCTCACGTTCAAAGAGATAGTAGAGGAGCTGGAAGAAAAACGACCTGAGGTGGACATAAGTTTCTTAAAAGAGAAACTCGAACTGGTCTACAAAAAGTATTTAGAGCTGATGCCTGACGAGGTCGACGAAGAATCCTTACTCTCTCCACTCACTGAGTCTCAAACCAACCTGCCAGAAAAAGTTGTCAATATTGAAGAATAGTTACACATTTTCAGATCAACGTCGTCTTGTAACTTTCAATCTTGTTCCTTTTGAATAGTACAAAGAAGAATTTCATTTTAGCATTGAGTGTTTCAAAGTCAAACAAAATGAATTATAAACGAAGTGAACACTTACCAATTTTCAAACGTTAATTCACCCAATATAAAATGCAGAGGTGAATTTTAAACGAAGTGAACACTTAGCAATTTTCAAACGTTAGTTCACCCAATATAAAATGCAGAGGTGAATTATAAACGAGGTGCATACTTAAGCAATTTTCAAACTTTAATTCACTCCAAATAAAATGCAGAGGTGAATTATAAACGAGGTGAACACTTATGCAATTTTCAAACTTTAATTCACTCCAAATAAAATGCAGAGGTGAATTATAAACGAGGTGAACACTTATGCAATTTTCAAACTTTAATTCACTCCAAATAAAATGCAGAGGTGAATTATAAATGAGGTGAATACTTCAACAATTTTCAAACGTCAATTCCCTCAATATAAAATGCAGAGGTGAATTATAAACGAGGTGAACACTTATGCAATTTTCACCTACTGCACTCCTTGTGTTGTCAGAGCGTCCAGTTTGTTGTTCTTCGAAATGTGAGCGTCCATCGGATCTTTGTAGTTGTGATTGCACCTCATGCTCCTCTTGGTAACGACCTCGATCTTGATTTCTCCTCATCTCTTCCATTTCTCTTTGCATCCTATCAAGTCGATCTAGGACCATTCTCATGTTGTCCTCCGCTGGGGGTCGCGAAATGGCGGACCTCCCGGACATACGGGGATTCCCTTGTGAATCTTCACCACGATGTGCCCGGTGACTCCCTGAATTTTTCCTGTTACTCATTATGATGCAGGAGCAAGTCTGTGATTGTTGAATACAAGGATACGGGCCCTCCTTCTAGCGCCAATTTGTTGACGTCTCTTTTTGTCAACAAATAAAAGTGGTATGAACTTTTGAATTGATAGATGGATTGTATGTCTTTGATTAATTTGTCTAAGTATGCAGCTCTTTAATTAAATGATCGTCGTTGCAATAAAGTTCGAGATATTATAAGAAATGGGAAAGGTAACAGATCGAAAGCGAACTGAGATCAAAGTTACACAAATTCACGTCCAGTTCGATATCGATCTGATAGCCAGGTCGAATCAACGAAATCAAATAGCAAGAGTTTGGAGAGGTTTTTTTTATATCACATGCCCATTAATGAGCATTTACCCCCTCTATTTATAGTAGTTGGGGAAGTTAAATATAATCATTACAACATATCATGTCTGCAGCATGTGACTGACAATGACTACTGAAATTGCTGACAACATGTGACAGATGATTATACTGACATTTCACAAACAATCATAATTACTGACACATAAATACAGCTGATTTGATATTTCAGCAATGCCGCCAGTCTCACCACGCTCGGAATTCACCTCGGTCAACATCACTTCGGCATCAAGTCACCTCGTTCATGGCAAATCACCTCTCTCTTTAAGTGGAGGTCGGGTGAAAATCACATCGGCAACTTGTCACCTCGGTTTTGGGAAATCACCTCTCCCTCCAAGTTGAGATCGGTCACAAACTCGCCTCGGCATCAAATCACCTCGTCATAAAATCACCTCGATCTTAATAAACCAGCTGCCATTTTAAGTTGAGGTCGACATATTTAATCCTAGTCAGCACGATAAACAACATGTAACTTATATAGTTTGCTCCAAATAGGATTAAAATGATGTGTCTGTGAAGATGTCATTGTTTGAAAATTATGATTGTATAGGTAAGCAAATAATTATTCGTGTGATTTCACAACTTAATGTCATATTTAAAAATTCATAAAATATAGTTATCACAAAAAGAAAGAGATTTTTTTTCGTCACAATGTTTCCATCATTTGTTTATGTGCATTATTGTTTCCCTCATTCCCCTTTGCATTACTCATGAATATATATATATATATATATATATATATATATATATATATATATATATATACCATTGTTTGCACGAATGAAAAGAAAAGAAAAAAAAAGATATATATTTTTTTTCTTTTCATTCGTGCAAACAATGGGAGAGTGAGTGATTAGTAAATGAGTTAGAGGGAGAGTTAGTACATAGAGGAAATATTTATTTATATTGATCGTCATTGTTTGACTTGTTTTGTTTCACACTTTGACAGTTTTTGTTCTAGTAAATCTATTTGGAATATATTGATATTATACTTTTGATTGGTGTTTTTAACATAGTGTTAATATTTCAGTTCGATATTGCTAGATGATGTTTATGATTTTTTTTTATCTAATTTACTCTCATGTAGTATCAAATGCTTTTACACTCTATATTTGTTAAGTTGATGTGGACAAAACATATTAATAAGCAATTGAGATGCGATATTGAGTTTTGTGTCATAGATGGTAGAGGTTGGTCTTTTTGTAATTATTTTATTATTAGTGTTTTGTCACGGAATACCCAAGTGGGAATTTGATAGATTATTATGTAATTGATAATTTTGTGAACAAAATAATTCGTTTATAAAGTCAAAATTAGAATTAAAGTCTGTTATGTTGAGAACGTCAAAGATCACAAGCGATATTCTTGCCAGTATTTCAAATGATTGATTGGATCATTTTAGGAAACGAATATGTTGTGATATTTTATTTTCCATCAATGTAATATACCGTCCATTTATATTTGACTATAGGAGCTATATATACTTGTACATAACATTATTGATTCATTGAATAAGATTATTCTTTCTTCCAAATTTTACATGATATCAGAGTAAGAGGTTAAATTTTTTCGATTTTCTATGAAAATTCTTGCGGTCTCCGTTTTTTAAGGTTCTATAGTATTTTTGGGGTGAAACGACATTCTGAACATAATTGAGGTATTTACCCTTAGCATCGCCACTTTTTAGCCAAATTCCATCGGTTAGGCCTTCAAAAACCCGTTTTTGATCCTTGTGATTCTTTTTTATCCTTTTTCAGTCATGGGTGATAAATCTGAAAAAAAAACCTGGCTAACGACTCCACTAGCCCTTACTTTATTCATCATTATGATCATCATGGGATGATACTAATTTCCACTAAACTAACAGGTGATAATTATAGCACTTGGATCCGTTCCATGTCCATTGCACTTGGGATAATTCTTATGTGCATCCTCAATACGGTTTCAGCGGATCTTGCCACTAGTGTTGTCTATATGCAGATGGCCAAGGAAGTTTGGGATGATCTGAGAGAACTTTTTTCTCAACAAAACGTGTCTCGTCTCTTTGAAATTCAGTGTGATCTTGCACGTCTTACACAGAACCAACAACCAATCAACGTGTATTTCGCCAAACAAAAGAGTCTGTGGGATGAGATGGATTCTTACCAGACTATCAAACCATGTTCTTGCACCTCGTGCTCTTGTGGTGCTATGAAGTCCAGTCGTGAACAAGCTAAGAGAAATAAGGTACTACAAATTTTAATCTGATTGGATGATTCTTATTCTGCTATTCGTGGGCAGATACTGTTGATTCAGCCCCTGCCTTCTATCCGATTTGTTTATTCCATGTTGACACAAGAAGAGAAACAGAGGGACATGGCTGATGGGGCTAGCATCATTGAACCTACAACCATGTTAGTTCGAACAGGCCGTGGGATCAGCACCAACGGGGAAAAAAGTCGATCGACTGAGAAGAAACAGTCCCACTGTTCTCATTATGATGCTGGCGATCACACCATTGACACATGTTGGAAACTTAAAGGCTATCCACCGGGGCATCGCCTTCATGGAAAGTCCCCAGCCGGTTCTGGTGGATCTGGAGGCTCCAAAGGATATGAGAGTAAGGGAAGCAAAGCATCTTCAGTCAACAATGTGACATCCAATATTGGAGGTGGAGTTTCTTCTACTCAATAGGTTATAGATAGTGGTGACACTGACCACGTATCTAGACTTCCATTAACTAATACTACTACAACTCCGTCTCTGCCACCGGTTGCATTACCTAATGGAACTCGAGTCCCTATCAATTCTATTGGAAATTATCATTTTGGCTCTAAATTGTCTCTTTACAATGTTCTTAGGATGTCCTCTTTTATGACCAATTTAATCTCTGTCAGTCAAATTACTCGGTCACTAGGATGCTTAGTAACATTTTATCCTGATTTTTGTATTTTGCAGGACCTAGAGACGAGGACGACGATTTGTTGGGGGCGACAAAGTAATGGACTATATTATTTGGTGGATTCGAAGCAATAGGTACCACCTACAACCACTTCCTCTCCAAAGGCCTTATCCATCACATGGCACTGCAGACTTGGCTACCCTTCGCCTTCGCGCTTGCAATTGTTAGCTAAGAATTTGCCTAATTTTTCTTATTCTTCACATAAACCTTGTGACGTTTTCCCTTTGGCAAAAAAAACTCGATTGTTTTTTGGATTAAGTCGTATTAATACTAAGCATGCTTTTGAACTTATACATTGTGATATTTGGGGACCTCATAGAATACCATCCCATTTCTGGGCTCGAGATTTTCTTACTATTGTTGATGACTTTACTTGATGCACTTGGGTCTATCTAATGCGCCATAAATCTGAAACACAAACATTGCTTAAATCCTTTATTACATATGCTTCAACACAATTCCACAAGAATGTTAAAATGCTTAGGACTGATAACGAGAACGAGTTTGTTTCTATGCATAGTTTCTTTCATGAATATGGCATTATTTCTCAACGTTCCTGCATCTCTACACCCCCAACAAAATGGAGTTGTAGAACGTAAACATTGACATATCCTTCAAACTGCACGAGCTTTGCATTTTCAATCTCATATGCCATTGAATTTTTAGGATGAATGTGTTCTTACATCTGTTTACCTCATAAATCGCATACCCACTCCACTCTTATCGCCTTATGCTTTATGAGAAGTTATTTGGTCACACTCCCTCATATAAACACCTTCGTGCTTTTGGATGCTTAACTTATGCCACTAATCTTCATCCACACCATAAGTTTGATGTTCAAGCAAGAAAATGTATTTTTATTTGGTACCCATTTGGGCAAAAAGCATACAAGTTGTATGATCTTAATTCAAAGCAAATTTTTACAAGTCGTGATGTTACATTTCATAAAGATATTTTCCCCTTCCACAACAAACAGCCCATTTCTAACACAAATCCCACTAATATTACAACAACACCCATCACAAATTACCTAAGCTTTGATATTACTTCACTACCCATACCAGAACCACCTCATCTACACACACTGGAAAGTGACCCCAATATACCCATTCCAAATAGCCCTATTTCCCATGCATAACCAACTGAAATTACCCCACCTGATGAACATGTTGCTTCTTCAACACCTTTACGACGTTCCAGTCGCATTCGAGTACCACCAATTAAGCTTTATGATTATGTTTGCTCTACCATTACGCCGTCCCCCAAGCAACCCTCAATCTCCGATCCTCGTACAAGGTATCCTCTCTCCAATTTCTTGTCATATAAAGGACTCTCTCAATCATATCAATCCTTTAGTGCACAATTGTCTTCTGCTTTGGAACCTAACGGTTATGCAGAGGCCTCAAAACATCATGAATGGCATCAAGCTATGGATGAGGAACTTCAAGCTCTTCAAGCCACTGACACATGGACACTCACTCCTTTACCGGCTGGGAAAGTACCTATTGGATGTAGATGGGTTTACAAAATCAAGCGAAAATCCGATGGGAGTATTGAGCTATAAAGCAAGTTTGGTTGTTAAGGGCTACACACAATTGGAAGGTATTGACTATCATGACATCTTTTCTCCGAAAACTAAACTTGTTACTTTTCACTATTTACTTACTCTTGCTGCTGCTCACTCGTGGTCACTTCATCAACTTGATGTTCATAATGTCTTCCTACATGGTGATCTAATAGAGGAAATATATATGCTCCCACTACCTGGCCTTTGGCGACAGGGGGAGAATTTGGTGTGTCGCCTCCATAAATCACTTTATGGGTTGAAACAAGCCTCTCGTCAATGGTTCTTCAAATTTTCACAAGCTATCAAATCTGTCGGTTATGTCCAATTCAAAGCAGATTACTCTCTTTTTACTAAGAGAAAGGGAAAATCCTTCACTGTGCTGCTCATTTATGTGGACGACATATTTATAACAGGGAATGATATGACGGCAATTAATGAACTGGAGAATTATTTACGTACCAAGTTTTGTATCATAGACCTTGGTAATTGAAGTATTTTTTGGGAATCGAGGTGGCATGCTCAAAACAAGGTATTTTTATTTCACAAAGAAAATATATTATGGATATTTTGAACGATGTTGGCTTTCTAGGATCACGGCCTACAAGTTTCTCTATGGAACAAAATCTTAAATTGCTTCCTGATGATGGTGATCCATTGGATGACCCAGCCAAGTATAGAAGATTGGTTGGTCGATTGATATATCTCACTATTACGCGACCAGATATTACATATTCTATCCATTTATTGAGCAGATTCATGCAGGCACCTCAAAAGCTTCATTATGAAGCAGCCCTTCTAATCTTGAAGTATCTGAAAGGCACATTGAGACAAGGCGTGATGTTCTCTTCCCAAAATACATTGAAATTGGAAGCCTATTATGACTCTGATTGGGCAGGATGTCCAACTACTCGGCGCTCAACTACTGGTAGTAGTATATTCTTTGGGAAGTCTCTTATTTCATGGAAAAGCAAGCTCCAGAAAACTATATCATTATCTTCCACCGAAGCCGAGTATAGATCCATGGCAATAACATGTTGTGAAATTACATGGCTACAACACCTATTTCAAGACTTGCAAATCCAAGTTCAAGGGCCAACTACTTTGTTCTGTGACAATCAAGCTGCTCTTCATATTGCAGCAAATCCGGTATTTCACGAGCAGACAAGACACATCGAGATTGATTGTCATTTTGTTCGAGACAAAATTCTAGAAGGAAAAGTCGTGATAAAATTTATTCCATCCATATCACAAGTTGCTGATATATTTATTAAAGCTCTCGGAAAGGAAATATTTCATTCTTTGTTGATCAAGTTGGGAGTTCACAGTATTTACTCACCAACTCGAGGGGGAGTGTTGAGAACGTCAAAGATCACAAGTGATATTCTTGTCAGTATTACAAATGATTGATTGGATCATTTTAGGAAACGAATATGCTGTGATATTTTATTTTTCATCAATGTAAAATACCGTCCATTTATAATTGACTATAGGAGCTATATATACTTGTACTTTTGTACATAACATTATTGATTCATTGAATAAGATTATTCTTTCTTCCAAATTTTACATGTTAGTTGAGTTATTTGAGTATTTAGGCTCAAGAAGATCAAAGTAGTGTTCAAGAATATATGAGATGCAATTAGAAGTCAATAAAGAATAAAAAATCTGCAAGGATTATGATCCAAATTCTCAGTCGGAGTTTGAGACTCAATTTTTGCATATCAAACATTTAAATTGAAAATATGCTATTCTACAAGAATTGTATACCTTTGATTTAGTGTTCCAACTCACTATGAATCACCTCAATCGGATATCGAAAGCGAAAGATACGACAAAAAAATCGAATGTCATAAAATCTAGACAGATGCCATTTCTCGATTTGTAGACTTTCACGATCCTAAACTATCTCAAAAACATCATATTATATATACGCAAATACTAATTCGTTTTGAGGTATGGCTAATCATTGTATTTGATAGAGATAACATTCTAACAATTTCTTGATCTATTCCTTGATTATTCAAGACCAATTACAACTTCTTGATTATTAATTCAAGATTGTTCAAATCATAAAATACTGAACCCAAAATTCTTTACTAATAACCCTTCAAAGCTTTGAAGTTGGGAGAGGTCGCTAGAGTTCCAAATAAAGAAGAATGAAATTCATTCTCGGTGATCCATGCGGAGGAAAAAGTTGGTCCATATGTTCTAGAAGGTGATGGAGGATACAAATACAATCAAAGAGTTGTTCGATGATTTATATGTATTGGAGTCAAAGTCTACTAAGATTTAGTTGTGACAAGTGACGACATTAATTCTTGTCAAGTTATCAAATTACATCAGCCAAACGTGCCCCTATTTGAAAAGTTAGATTTCAACAATTCTCTAATTTTAAATGGGAGACCATTTGACCGGTACAATTTGATTATTGAATGAGAGTTAACGTCTTCACATTCCAATTTCCTAATCACATAGGATGTTCCGACCAAAATTAAAGAATTGTTAGAGGTTGGACAATGAACGGATAACTTTTTGAACATTTGAGTGGACATTCAAAAACTTTTCAAAATTGACTTGTTAAGCAGTGGTTTGATCAAATTTAAGTGGTTTTACCAAAGACAGAGAGGCTACTTTAAAATTTTCCGGGAAAACAAAGCGTTACTTGGTTACCAGTCCGCCACATTTTTCAAACACAGACAGCCACCACATAAATAAAAACTGCATATATCATCTAAAACGACAAATCAAAAACTGTGCTTCACGCTCCACTCTATTATTTCTGAGCTTTTCAGTTTTTACTCAAACTCAACAGCGGTGGAATTCCTTGGCCCAGGATTTTTCTATAGCCGGTAATTAATTCCATGACAACTTCAAGTCTAACAATGCCGTATACTGTGAGAACTGAATTATTTCGCAGTAATAGGTTCATTACGTCGTTGAGATTTCATAACTACAGTACGTTCTTGATTTCTTGCAATTTTTATAAATTTCCGTAGTTTATGAAGTTAGCTAATTAAAGAATTTTTTTGGCCAAATTTCAAGGAAGTAGGTGTGAATTGAGCAGGAGGGGTGTTATTTTTAAAGGAATTGTTGCTGCTGGAGCTTCAGTAATGGCCTCTACTGTAGTTGCTGAACCGAAAGGCCAAGGTTTTTTTAATTTTTTAATACTTCCCCTTTTAAAGAGTGTTTATGTATATGGGATATGATTTATTCAGTATGATTGTTTCTGGATTATGGTGACATGTAGTTGTTAATGTTTAGGTTTGGAAAAGTTACCCTTTAAACCCGAAGGATATAATTACTGGACGTGGCAAGGTCGAAAAATACATTATGTAGTGGAAGGAGAGGGATTGCCTATTGTTCTAATTCATGGATTTGGGGCTTCTGCATTTCATTGGAGGTAATTATTTCACTCACGTTTTGCAATACTAATATTTCATTCTTTCAGTTTGGGCTACAAAAATTGATGACCGCCCTCATATTACAATTAAAATTATCCAGTTCATGTTGTCAAAGTTACTAATCCAGCAGCCTACTGAAAGTAAATAAACATTTAGATGGAAATGTAGGAAGAAGCACTGACTTTGTGATGGACCTTAAATTCTGCAATAATTGCAAAGCATCGTTGCCTTACATTTGACCCTCTTGATTCTCCATTTGGCAGCCCAAGATTCCACAGTTATGAGCCTGCACTGTTTTTAGTACTTGATATCATATGTATTTAACAAGAGTAAATTTTATGTTCCCTCTTTGCCTCTTCATTAGGTACAACATACCAGAATTGGCTAAAAAATACAAAGTCTATGCTCTAGATTTGCTCGGGTTTGGCTGGAGTGAGAAGGCACTTATTGAGTATGATGCCTTGGTATGGAGAGACCAAGTTGTGGATTTTGTGAAGGAGATAGTTAAAGAACCTGCAGTTTTAGTTGGAAACAGGTTAGTGCAAATAATTATAAAGACATCTGATTACTTCCTGGAAAGGTTGTAATTTTGGTTCGAATTTCCAAATATTATGAATCTTATTTTGCATTTAATCACTTGAATCATGCCCACTTCACTTCTTAAGGGGCACATGTTGAGGATGCCTTTGAGTTGTGTGCTACTCTTTGTTTCTTTGAAGATATTACTCTTGTTTGGTATAAATTAAAATCTTAATAAAAATAAAAATTCTAGTCAAAGTTAACAATTACTTTTAACCATACATTTCATTTAGTTTTAACCAAATCTACTAAAATATGATTTTTAGCTACACAAATCAAGCTATTATCATAAGGTGATTGTATTATCATGTAGATAAAAAAATTTGAAACTGTGTATTGACTGTTGAACTCCATCCAAAAGAGCATCAAGTTCAGTAAATGTTTCTATGCTATTTAGCCTATGCTTGGGAAATGCTTGTAAACATTCTTGTTTAAATCACTTTTCTGCAAACTGCAGCTATTGATAGCTTTCCGTAGCGTTTTTTCTTGTAAGCCTTATAATCACTGAGTTTTATTACATCTTCGGTTGATAATTATCTTTCTTAGAAAATGTTTTCCTCAGAGTCCTGATATATTGGTTGGGTGTTTCAATCTCAATGCATTTATAAATTGCTGTATGGATAGCAGCATATAAGGAACAGGGCCGATCAGTGATACTTTCTAATCCAACCATAACAGTGTGCAGTTTTATTCTTTTGATAAAAATTAAATACGAAGATGAAATGAAGATATAATGTAGAAGATTTCTCAATGAGGAAATAGCTCTAGGTTTGAGAATTTGGCCTAAATCAATGATACAAATATCCAAGGCTTAGAGGTCGTTAATTTCTTCCATGAGTTACACTCACGATCTCACCTTTTATATGAATGTAACACTGGAACTTGGTATGGTTTTGTTGTGGTGAGCCCTTGATTTTGAGAACATGGTCTTCCAAGTGGATATCAGCATCAGTCTTCATGCTATCATCCTCAACTGTTTACGATTAGTACGGCTGAAGTTCCATACTTACTGGACTTCAAATTTCTAATTATATAAATAAGTTTTGTTGGAAATTTTTCTTTTGCATATTATAGAAATGCCGAGAAAGAAAGGTTTTAGCATAACAGAGCATGTTAGAAGAGAATATTAGTGAGGGCCATTAGTGTACTTTTCCCTTTATTATTCTGGGTAATTGCTTCTAAACCAGATTGTGAAGTGCCTGGTTATCAATGTGGTGTGACAATTTTCATAATTTGGTATATATCTAAAGAAATTGCAAATAATAACTTTCAGCCTGGAAAGAATGGCTTCTAAAGTTGGAAATGTATTCCGAATAGTGTAATTGATAATCTATGATGTAACAATGTGAGGAAAAGTTCAAAATATATTTTTTAGCAGATGTGAAAAGAGGAAAGAGCTCAACCATGCTCAGGTTTATCGACATTCCAGAAACCTGGCTTCTAAAGTTGGAAATGTATTACGAATAGTGTAATTGAGGAGAATCTATGAGGTAACAATGTGAGGAAAGGTTCAGAACACATTTTTTATCAGATGGAAAAAGAGGATATAGCTCAACCATGCTCAGGTTTATCAACATTCTAGAAACCTGGAAGGATAAGCCAGGCTCTATCACGTGATACTAGACAAGTCATCGCTTTTCTTGTTGTAGAATATAACCTGGTTGGTCCCTGAACTTGCATGCTTGCTTTCCCTTAACTTTAAAATGTCAAAAATTAGTGTCCCAACTTTATGATGTTTACCCCTATTGGTCATCATAATTGATTCCATGAGTCCAAGCTAATGGTCATGCTGAGTTGGCAGGTTAATATTTGAGTAAGAATTAAACTTGGATTATTAATACCTTGCATACTGACACTTTCTGGAATTGGTTAGTTAAGATTGCCTTTTGCAGCTATTGGGTATTATCCATGGAGAGAGAAATCTGAAGCAGCATGGTCTGATGGTCAGTCAGAATTTGTTGCCACTGAGGTTCTAAGTGAATTAAGAATACAGGCAGTGCTGTGGAGATCTGTTCCTAACACCATAAATTATTGGATGTTATTGCAATGTGATTTATACTAGATATTTTTGTAAGAAGTATGTTATGGAGATATGATTGCTTCATAATTGGTTTTGTAGTTAAGTTGGATGCCCTTCTCGCCTGTTGTATTTTTTATTTCAATAAAATTTATTCTCCTGTTTGATAGAGATTAAAATCAGATTTTTAAAGGATTTTGATAATAGTTGATGAAATGTGTGGTAAAAAAGTTGTTGGGCCCATAAAATATGTGATTATAAAATCTCTCAAACAGATATATTATTTTGGAACAATGTCGACTCTCTCTCTCTTCTGACACTCCACATTTCTTGACTGTTTCTTTATTAGGATATCATTAATATCTAATAGTGACTTGAATTAGTTGTTCATGAATACTTTGTCCGTCAATATTTTTGAAAGATACTGAAATATGCTACTTTGTGTATCTGACACTGTTACTTTTCATTCAAGCACGTATTCTTCCAATTTATGTGCATTATTAGCAAATCCAAAATGAGTTTATAAAGTAACAAATTTAATTGTTAAGAACATACTGTATCTTGTGTGGGCTGCTAGTGTAATGTGAAGAATTCCTTTTCTTCGTTTCAAAGCAAATACCTATTTATATATATATATATATATATATTTTTCAGTCTTGGAGGATTTACTGCTTTGGTATCAGCAGCTGCTTTGAGGGATCAAGTTAAGGGAGTGGTATTGCTAAATTCTGCTGGACAATTTGGGGATGCCAGTAGTGGAACCAATGATCCTGAAGAATCAGCCTTGCAGAAATTCATTGTAAAGCCTCTGAAAGAAATTTTTCAGCGTGCAGTTCTTGGATTTTTGTTTTGGCAAGCCAAGCAACCAGCTCGCATTGAATCTGTCTTGAAGAGTGTAAGACAAGTCCTCGACATTTATGATGAAAACCTTTACTTTTTTATTTCTATACACAAAAGTTACTTTTGTAAATGCTAATGCCAGCAATAACGGTCCTCATTCTATGCCATAATACAATATTTCACGTCATACAATATATATCGGGCGTGGTAATTAGAAAATGAATAGGACTGATGTTATTCACTAAGATGCCAAAGGCAATATTTTTGTCTATATGGACTATGCGGTCATGTACACCATCTTGTACAGAGATGAGTAAACGACCAATCAAGACAATTGCATATCCATATCAGATTACATTTATGTGATTAATATATAAAACTTAACTTTCTTAGTCATAAATGAACAACTACAGAGATAGAGAAGAAAACCATACACAAGTGAACATATAAACTTTGCATATTGTTCATAACTGGTAATTTGGGTCTTTGACATGTTTATTTCTATTGAGAAAATGACAGTTTGCATATCCATGTCCAATGTACGTATTGGTGCTTCTTCTCTATTTAGTATGCATGAAATATACATGACAAATGTGTATTTTGCTTATTTCAGGTATATATAAATGCTGAAAATGTTGATGATTATCTCATTGATTCAATTACAAGGCCCGCGGACGACCCAAATGCAGGTGAAGTTTATTACAGGTATGGTGCATACCTCATTTGACCTTTAAATCAAGATTCTCGCATTTCATGTTGAGCAGCAAAATAAGTTCAGATGTCTAATCTGAGTTCAAATAATCTTTTTGTATAGTGGAGCCAAAGTAGCTATGCTATTGTGATACAAACCATTATTGTATTTTTACTTATTGGTAGTGGATTAGGTCAGTTGAAAATGGTTACAATGCAGAACTAGCAGCATCAGAAGTGTATGCTTTATTGGAGGAACAGAACATATGATAGCTTTTACTTTCACATTTTTCTGAATAAATATAGCCTACAAACTGTCCCATGTTGCCCATTTTTAACTGACTACTTGCGTTTCCTCTACACCTTACATTTTCTTTCCTTTGATACTGCAGACTTATGACAAGATTCATGTCGAATCAAAGAAAATACACACTTGAAAGTATCTTGGGCGAACTCTCTTGCCCATTGCTACTTCTCTGGGGTGACTTGGACCCTTGGGTCGGTTCTGCCAAAGCTGTTCGAATCAAGGAGTTCTATCCGAATTCCTCCCTTATAAACCTACAAGCAGGACATTGTCCACACGATGAAGTTCCAGAACAAGTTAATAAGGCTTTATTGGATTGGTTATCAACTTTGATATCTACACCTCCCCAAGCAGCATAAACATATCTGGTCCTACATCTGAATTGAGCATTTTTACAAATTTATTTAAAATGTATATACATTGATATAAGAACTTATCGACAGGCATATTCCATTCATGTGAGACTCGATTTATGTAGATTTCTTCAACATAAGGTGTAGATTATATCCCAAGAAAACTTAATGTTGAAAATATAGTTCGATCCTTGATACACTTCGGGCTCAGTAATCACTCCACGAAGACACCCCGATATCTAGCTCGACTCAACAAACACACAACCTTGATTGCTCCAAATGTATATGAACTAAGTCACCAAGGAAGATAATGAACAGTGGAGGCAGTAGTAAGCCAGCTTCAAGAATGGAAGTGGCGGTTTCCTCCTCTTTGTCTCAAGTTCAAATTCCTTTTTCAGACTACAAGATAAAATGGCAACGGTAGGGGCTTATAAGGGTGGTAAAGGGCTAGGTCATGATTGGGCTTAATTCCCAAAGGGCCCAACTCACAAGCTAGATAACAACCACCCTAATGGGCCGACTATCCAAGTCCAAGGCCTTTATCCAAAATATTCAAAACAAATGAGCCGTCCAAGTGGGCCACAAACGACTACCAATTAAGTCACTTCGAGTGGCCCCGAGTCGTTATCGAGCCGAACTATCTATCGAGGTGTCGTTTTATTCCCACAACTGTTTTACAGCATCTCCCGGATTTATTGGGTATCAAAAAAACCCAACAAATCTCCACCTTGATACCCAATCAACCTGCAAGAAAAAACAACACAATGTTTATACTTGCGCAATTAAGGTAATCCAATAAAATTAGAATCACAAACCTTACCTCGTGTCTCGTACTCGAAACACACACCATACCTGCTTCATTTACACACTAGGACTAAGATCAAAAATATCCAAGCAGAAGATAGATAATCACAGTAATCAATTAAGAACATACAACATGCGATGACAGATATAACCATAAGATAATACAGAAATCTTTTCAAACATACTCACACAAGAACATAAGACTAACTCCAAGTTAATCAAACACGACGGCCAACACATATACACCACAATGCATAGATGACCTCATGAAAAGACCTCACACAATTATCCTATCCCATTCGGTGTAACTCTCTCCTCGAGAACACATATCACACACACCGCCACATATGCTCACTAGATTGGTCACCACACAAGCCTAACTGGTAAACAAGAATAGATCCTAAATCTATGGGATGCTCCTCTATCAATACATCACTTCTCTCAACCTAAGGGGATAATGGGTCTCCACCTAATAGAAGTGATCTAAGTGTCTCTAACACTCCACCCGGCCAGGATTTTCAGATAGAAGATTTATAATACATTCAAATGTCACACTCACCCCCCCGTACATCTCATCAATGAACTATCAGGCATCTCCTCCACACATTACCAAAAGACATACTCACACTCACACTCGCTGCTAATGCATCACAAACCCACTATGCATGCCAACACATTACACACAGTAAAATCTGATTACACACAAATTCATACAAAGTAACACATATCAAACAACGTGAAATGCTACACAAAACAATGCATCGAATTAAGTAATCACACACATGCAGACAAGATCACACAGATGCACATGCAGTAACTAGGAACCCTATCAATAAGGATCACCCTCAATCACACTAGGGTCATTACTAGACTCAATCACATTCGCCTCACTTCTCCCCTTTTTCTTCTTCTTTGGACAGTCTCTTATAAAGTGTCCACTCTTACCACAGTCGAAACATCGCTTGCTACCCATACTGGACCTTGACTTGTCCCAACTCTTACCTTTATGCTTACCACCATCATCACTCAAGTCATTACTCGAGTCACCACTATTTTGAATATGACACTTTTGCTTAAAATGACCCCTCAACATATGCAATTCACCACTCCTCTTAACCTCTTTCTCAGCCTTAATTTCCATCTCCTTACTCCTAAGGGAATCTATGACAATCTCAGGTGTTAGGTTGTCCCTACTATACTTAATTGCATTCTTAACCTCTCTAAATGATTCAGGCATAGAATTAAGTAAAATAATGGCCTTGTACATTTCAGACACCTCTTCATCACAGTTAACAATATCTTGCACAAGTTTGTTAAACACATCCAGATTGTCATCTAAATCCTTTGTAGGATCCATTTTAAAGCTGAAATTTTTTTCGAGTAAGTAAATTTTGTTAGAAGTAGTTTTAAGCAAATACAAGTCATGTAACTTTTTCCAAAGTTCTTCCGTGGTTTTAAGTTTACCAACTTTTCTCAAAACAGCATCAGATAGGTGTAAAATAATTGAAGTGTAAGCAAGCTCATCTAATTCTTCTATTTGTTCCTTTGATAAATCAGGGGGATAAATGTCAATAATAGCTTTTGAAACCTTTTGTTGAACCAAAATTCCCTTCATTTTTTTTTTGCCAAATGGAAAAATCCCCTTTCCCATCGAAAATCCCCAAATCAAAACGTGCAGTCATTTTAAGACACGAGATGAACAAGAAATCACAAATTGACAATTAACCACAACAAGTGGTCCTAAAGTCAAAAGAAATCTAACAGGATTAACAAAAGAACACAACAAATAGGAAATGGTCAATACACAATCAAAAGACCGAACAAACAATTTAGAGTAACTTAACACCTCAAGCACGTAAGCAGGTAAGACAATTAAAAAACCTAAATTCTAGCAACAGGCAATGGTTGTCAAGCAATGACAACCCTCAATCCTAATGACCAACCCACACGATGGTCTGTTATTGCAGGAATTTAAACGGTTTCAGCCAATTTACCAGAGCGGACTTTTTAATGTCCATAAGATCGAGAGATGCTAAATTTTATCAAATTTAAGACCGCCAACTTTGTCCCAAATTCAGCACCACAACAACAAAGAAATTGACTTTCGAACCACCAGGGGCAAAATCGTCCAAATCAAATTCCAAACCCTGAAACGAAAATCTAACAACGCCAAAATGTCAGAAATATTGAAAATATCAATCTGCCTCAAAGCTACCTCGCCGGAAACCGCCGCACGCGCCACCGCCGGAGTCCACGCGCCTGCCGCCGTCGTCGGAAAATTTTTCCAGACACACTACAAGATTCTCCTCTCTGTCACGAGTCCAATGGCGCAAACCGTTCGTTGATTGGAGCTCCCTACCGGCGGGAATTTCAGTTTAAAGTTCCGATTGCACTTTCCTTATTCCCGTCGATTTTGCCGCCTCCGACCACCGGTTTCAGCCCAAATTCCGATCGAGAGTTGTCCTCCACGTTGCGGTCCTGCTGGTGGTCTTGGATCTCCGATTGGATGGCCGGAGATCGAACTTTTAGAAAATGGCAGAGAACTTCCTTTTTCGGTCGGTGCACTCCTCACGGTCTCCTTCACAGATTTTTTTCTTCTCCCTCTTGGTCTGCTTCAGCTTTTTCACATATTCTTGCCTTGGCAATTATTCCTTTCCTGCTGGACGGTGCTTTCGCCTTCTTCAGCACCCCTTTTTGCAGCCCAGAATCATGCGAACCGCTCTGATACCATGTTGAAAATATAGTTCGATCATTGATACACTTCGGGCTCAGTAATCACTCCACGAAGACACCCCGATATCTAGCTCGACTCAACAAACACACAACCTTGGTTGCTCCAAATGTATATGAACTAAGTCACCAAGGAAGATAATGAACAGTGGAGGCAGTAGTAAGCCAGCTTCAAGAATGGAAGTGGCGGTTTCCTCCTCTTTGTCTCAAGTTCAAATTCCTTTTTCAGACTACAAGATAAAATGGCAACGGTAGGGGCTTATAAGGGTGGTAAAGGGCTAGGTCATGATTGGGCTTAATTCCCAAAGGGCCCAACTCACAAGCTAGATAACAACCACCCTAATGGGCCGACTATCCAAGTCCAAGGCCTTTATCCAAAATATTCAAAACAAATGAGCCGTCCAAGTGGGCCACAAACGACTACCAATTAAGTCACTTCGAGTGGCCCCGAGTCGTTATCGAGCCGAACTATCTATCGAGGTGTCGTTTTATTCCCACAACTGTTTTACATCATCGCCCGAATTTATTGGGTATCAAAAAAACCCAACACTTAAAAGAACATGGGAAAGATTACATGATTCTGCTATCTAATATATTAGAACGTAACTTTCCAAGTGTAAATGTTATGCCCTAGGTTCAATCTGTTTGGGATATAAACATTTACCAATATATTTTATGCATTTAATATATGACAAATATGTTGTTTTATTGAATTTCTTTCTTGTATTATTATTCTTATAAATTAAATAAATAGAGTGCGTAGATTTAAATCTTGTAAACTTGTTAATGAAAATAAGTTGTGATTGTGAGATATATGATTTAGCCTTCGTCAATTGTTTATAAATAAATCTTTGTTTGGTAAAATATTTTTATTTATAAGTAAATAATGTAATGTTTTTGAGATAAAATATATGGTTAAAAAACGATTTGGGAAATGTGTGTTATTAAAAAGTGGTTTGAAAAAATGTATATTGTAACTTGTACAATATATTTCTTGAAACCACTTTTAACAACACATTTTTCATCTCGAAAACATTCCCCCACTTTTAAACAAAAAAATGTTTACCAAGCATAGGCTACAAGATTTATTGAAGTGGTTTTTATGCCTCCTACAAATCATCTTTTGGACAGGACCTCAAAGATGAATGCCTAGTTACATCTTAAAGGCTCAAAAACTATATGATATGCATGTACAAAATTAAATGAGGAGTACTTGCTCCCTGTATACAAGCTACTCGCAAACTTAACTAAAAAATTGGAAAAATTAAACCACCAAACTCCAAGTAATATCAGGCCATCTGGAACCAACTTCTGTGCTTACCATGTTTGAATATTAACCACTCCAAGTCTATCCAACCCCGCTTCTCCCTTGCCGACTCCAATGAATTCCTCATTAGATATCCTTCTGAATCTTCTTTCTTTGTATCTGACATTAGCCAACCAATCTGCAACTTTATTACCCTCACGCCAAGCCAAACGTGAGAAAAAACTGTGACAGAGGAATGTTGGAGAGCTTTGATGGCTTCAAGGATGTATTGAATCTTGCAGGGCCCTTTATCTTCTTGTCTAATAAGTTCAATGGCAACATTTGAGTCAGATTCAAGCCATACATATGGACAGTTCATTTCCTGGCAGAGCTGCAGAGCTTTCAAAATAGCACTAAGTTCTGCCTCTAGAATAGAATTCAAAAAATCCCAATAGGATGTTCCCAACATTGTCCTCCTGCTGCCATTCTGTCCTGCTTGAGGCAACCATCACAGTTAACTTTCACCCCTCCCTCTCCCTCTCGAGGTTTAATCCATTTGACAAGACTGATTTTTACCAGCATTGTATAGATTCGATACTAATCTATCAACTCTCCTCCTCACCTTCTAGAGCTCATTTTGATTCCTTGGTGTTTTGCGGGGCATAAATACCAGAATGTTATTAGGGGGATTATTGGAACCAAACACTTATCGCTGCCAACGACTTTAGTGAATCTCCAATGTTTAAATAGAAGAATGGAATTCTGAGCAACACCATAAGACTGACTCAGACCAATCCAGACCTCCTTAGCTATTTTTCCATTAATAAAGACATGCCCAATAGTTTCACCATCCATACAGCATTGACATTTCGAGGGAAGGCAGCTTCCAAATATCATCAGTTGGGATGTACTTATGCCGTAATTTCCAAACAAATATAGAGATTTTCAGTGGTAACATCTTGGCCCAAAGGAATTTGTTGGAAGATTGTAAGGTGCTTCTGCTTCTATATAATTCCAAACATGACTTCACAGTAAATACACCCCAAGTGTCAAGAAGCCAGTAGATCTCATCCGGTCTGTTTCTAAAAATTATTTGCTACATTTCTTCCACTTTATAACTTGGGAGCTTGGTGGTTGATAAGTCTATTTTATACACTTATTTATCTGTCAAAATTTGGATATTATAATTTTTTTTATGAATAAACTCTACTTAGTCGGTGTTTATTTGTCATTATTTCAAGTTTTATTATAAAATCAAGAAAAATGAGAAATTAAAGCAAATACTTAATAATTGGATGAAAAGTGGAGCTAATTGAAGACGTTTAGAAATTCAAGGGCTTAATTTCACAAAACGAAGACAATGGACTAACTTGAATTGTTTGGGATAATTAAAGGCCTTAAAGTGAAAGTTACCTAAGTGCAATTGGCCCTTAATGCCAATAGAAAAGTGGACTATGAGGGCCCAAAAAGAGGAAGACTCGGCTTGGAGATAATTAAAGTGGTGGGCTGTGAGTTTATTTTGGGGGAGTGGAGGATATATATACACACAGGCAGCAGGTTTCAGTAGAGGACGGCGCAGCTGGAGAGAAAAAAAAAAAAGAAAAAAAAGTAAGGTTAGCCGTTGGACAGAGCCGTGAAAAAAAGAGCAGAGGCAGCCGACTTGGAGGAGACAAAGCATATATACAAAAGGTGGTGGTGCGGATGCATTAAAAAAAAAGGAAGATATATACACAGCAACTTTATCAAATAAGTGGGCACTTTTCTTGGAATAGATACACAGCCGAGAGGAATAGAGAGGAGGAGAGTCAAGAGACAATATATATATACACACACACACACACAGAGGTTGGTTGTGGTCTTGAGAGGAAGTTGGCTGTGTAGGTGAAAAATTCCTTTGGCTTAGAGATAGATACTCGGCTGGTTCATATTGTAAGAGGGAGTTAGCGGCTGAGTACAATAAAAAAAAAAAAGGGGCTGAACTTGAATATTTACATATTGAAAGAGGCAGATTAGTAGTGGTTTGAGGAGACAAAAAGAAGTTGGCTGCTAGAGGAGTGCTTCTGTTAGATATATTAGTAATTGCACCCGTGCGATGCACGGAATAAATAATATTTATTGAATAAGTTGTAAAAATCAATGTCCGATAAAAATAATACAATAAAAAAATAATAATAATATCTTGTATCCACAAATTGTGAATAATTTGTAATTTTATTTCTCCCTATAAGATTTCTCACTTTAATGCATAAAAAATTGAATATTCAATATACAATCAAAAAAAAAAAAAAAAAAAAGTTATGAATTGCATTTTTTTTAACAGTTAATTGTTCATTCTCTAGTTTTCTTAATTTATTTATTCATATAGAATTGATTATTCAAATTTTTTTTATTTATTTATTTTTTTTTTTATGTTCATTCACAACCACATATTATTTAAAATTAAGGGTGTGTTTGATTGGCCAAAATTTTTCAAGGAAAATGAAAATTTTTTCTAGCTTTTCTACTTTACTCAGTTTGATTGCGAAAATTTTCCGCGGACCCCACCCACGCACCCCTTTTCCTTGATTACGTGGAAAATATTTTCTTTGGGTTTTGGTGAATTTTTATTTTCCATGGTAGATGGAAAATTATTTTCGACACGTTTACTCAATTTTGTTGTTGTTAATTGACTTATTTTCTTTCAAAAAATAACATTATCATTGGGAGTTGAGAAGAGAGAAATTGGTGAAGAAGGGAGTCCAAGGCAGAGAGGTAGATACACGACTGGAAAATTTTGTGTCTTGTATGTTAATTTTTCAATTCTTCAAAGTTCGAGTTTTATTTACGTTATTATTTATTGATTTTTCTCCCAATAACATGAGTAGCTAAATTATTAATTGGGATTGACGATGTAGATTTAATGATTTTAGTTTGATTTTAATTCTCAAGTTGGTACTTTATTTTCATGTATCAATTTTATTATTGCATTTAATACTTGAATTGTTTGATCATCAATTCATAATTTAATGGGTGTTTTTATAATCTGAGAGGTAAGTTAACAATTAGATCACGTAATAAAATCCGGCAATTTCAACAAAAAGATAGAAAGATGAATTTATGGTTGCTTGTGATCACTTGTGAATTCCTAGGAAATTTAATGCATTTAATTAAGGAGATCTCTGACCCGCTGTAGAGATTCATAGTTGACTTAGTTAAATAGACATAATTTGAACTCGAGAGAAGTAAATTAGATATATGCATGAATTCGACCAAATGTAATTTTAGAAAATAACTTGAGATGAGAAATTAAGCTAGAATAATTTTTAGAAATTGTTAGTTCTGATATTCATTTAATTGTTAGAAATCCCACCACGTTTGTTTCTTACTTTTATTAATTGCTTTTAGTTTAATTTGTTATTTTTTATTTTAATTGATTTGTTTATTTCATTGATTTTCAATTATTTATCATTTTTGTTTTTATTATTTTACAATTTATTTTCTTATTTAGTTTTGACTTTTGTCTAGGAATTTTAGAATTAAAGTAAATTTATAACGAATAAGTGCTCGTGGGATCAACAACCCGGGCTCAAAGTCTACTTTATTACTTGTTTACGATATCGTGCACTTGCGATTTCACACCAACAGTGGTGTTCCACTCCTTCTCCTCCATGTACTCACACACAAGTGATCTATCATGTACAGCATCTGGGAATTCAAGATATAATGGACCCTTGTCTAACCATTTATCAAACTAGAATGATTTACGCCCCACATCAATTTTTCAAGCTCTGTAAGGTCCCACCAGGCTTCTGACCTTAAGAATCCTTCTCCAAACTGGGGAGTCCTGTTGCTTAGGTTGCTCCAAAGTAGGATGAGTGTGTTTACAATATTTGGTATTCATGGCTCAGATAAAGACTCCTGAGCTCGAAACTTCCACCAGAGTTTACATTCGAAGGCTTTGTTAAATTCACCAAGTTTTATGCAACCTAGACCTCCTTCCAAAACGGGTAAACATACTTTTCTCCAAGAAGACCAATGTATACTTTTATGTGCTTCATCATCCCCCTAGAAATAAGCGTTTAAAAGTCTCTCAATCCGTGTAAAAATACAAGCAGGAGGGTCAAGAATTTGAAGAAGATAAGTAGGCATTGGGTTGAGAATGTGTTTGATAAGAGTAAGTTTACCTCCAGCAGATAAGTGCTTATGCTCCCATCCCTTGATTCGAGCCTTGATTTTATTGATAATGCCTTCAGAGAAAATAATCCTTTTATGCCCTTTATTAAGAGTATCTCCCAGGTAGTAGATTGGAAGGCTTTGAAACCTAAATCCAGTTTCTTTAGTAACAGTGAAGGAACTTTTCTGAATATTAATAATTTGACCAGAGCCAGCTTCATATTTCTTAAAGAACCACATGATTTTCACAATTGAGCTTTTATGTCCATTGGTGAATAAGATAACATCATCGGAAAATGATAAATGTGACACGGATATATTTCCCCCATACTGGAAGTTTATAGACGTGTTGGTAGAATAGAGATTGTGGAGACCTCTAGAAAGGCATTCCGCCAGAATTATGAAGAGTGAAGGAGATATGGGGTCTCCCTGTCTTAAACCCCTTGAGGCTTTAAAGAATCTTTGCAGGCTACTGTTGATCAGGATCGAGAACCAACAATTGGTAATGCATCTACTAATTTTGTCCAACCATTGGTTATTAAAGCCAAATGCCTCCCTAACTTTTAGCAAAAAACTCCAAGACACACTATCATAATCTTTCGCCATATCAAGTTTAAGAATCACATTGTTACCTCTCACCTTCCAATCTAGATTCCAAACTAATTCTTGAGCCAACAAGATATTATCAACAATATTTCTCCCCGAAGTGAAGCCACTCTGATTTTGGGAGATAAGGGCTAGAAGAATTTCCTTCATTCTGATATTCATAAATTTGGAAATGATCTTGTTTAAGATATTACACAAACTAATGGGTCTGAAATCTTTCCAGTTACTGGCATTCAGAACTTCGGGGATGAGAACAATAGTGGCAGCTGAGACACCTAATGGAAGGATTTTACCATGGCAAAAGTCTACCACTGCTTCCAATAGATCTTCCTTGATGATATTCCAACAATCTTGATAAAATCCAGCAGAGAAGCCATCCGGCCCAGCAGCACTGTACTTACTTATAGAGAACACAACCTCTTTCAATACCAGTTCAGTAGGTAAGGCATTAAGTATGGCATTTTCAGATTCACCAACAATTTTGGGTATGACTTGAATTAAACTATCATCACTAACCACACTTTCAGCACTTAACATCTTTCGAAAGTACTCAGTAGCAGACTTGGCTATGTGATCTTCAGATGTCAACCGGGATCCATCTTCATTTTGGATAGATTTTATGGAGTTTCTACATCTTTTCTTCTTCACCAATGCATGAAAGAATTTCATGTTTCTATCTCCTTCTAGACACCATTTAACTCCTGCCTTTTGTCTCCAAAGTTGCTCTTCATCGGCTAATATCTGATTTAAGTGAGCATAGTGTCACGACCCGCTCGATGTTGACACAAGAAGATCGAGAATCTAAAATGGTGACGACTTGAGGCTAACCGGAATATTCTAGATTTCTCAAGTGTATGGTAGGACATTCTAAGAGATTTTCAAGTCCTACACTTGGTAGATTATTCTAGATAATCCTAGGGTATTTTGTATATTTTAATGTAGATATTATGCTAGAAAATTCTAGAGACGGATTGTAGACCGTTAGATCAAATTGATCTTAGCCATCCATTTGAGGAGGCTAGTAGTATAAATAGGTGGTAGGTTCATTTCCTTTGCTCGAAAAGAGTGAAGTTGTAAAGAGTGCTTATAAAGAGTTTCCTTATTCAATACAAAACTTTCTTTGTAAACTCTTGTGTTCCTTCGTTGTTCCTTTCTTAAAGTGTTCTACTTAGTGCATTTCTAAGACATCAACGCCAATCGGGAAGCTGACTTAGTGTGATTATCGGTGGGGCGGAAGTTGAAGACATTAAGGCCGCACGATTCTTGAAGGAAATCAACAAGTCCGTGACAGTCGGTATCAGAGCCTGAGTTTGCTCAATTGCTATTGTTGGCATGGCGGAAAAGGATGTTGTGGGTTCGGGCATTTCGGAGGTAGAACATGAGGAGCGGGGTCGAGAGGTCGAACCACAAACCACGAGTAAGAAGACTCGACAAACTCAGAGCAAGAATCGACCACCGGCCCCTACCGGTGGATCTCTTGAGGAAGTATTTCTCAATATGGGGGAACGCATTGAAGTGGTGGAGAATTCACTCTCAACCCTTGAAGCTCACACCTTGGAACAACTTGATGATCTCAAGGAAGACCAAGGCGCTCTAAGGGAAGAATATACGAGGCTGGAGGCTAAGGTCATGGACGCCGTCAAGGAAATCCAAGACCAAGTGAACAAACTTTGCACGGATATACAAAGTGGCCTTGAAGCTTGCAAGAAGGCATCTACTAGTGCGGGTACAAGCACAATCATAGCAGCTCCAAGGGTCGACTATCCTAAGCCTAGGCGATTCGATGGAAAGCGGGATGCGAAGGAGCTAGATGATTTCCTATGGTGACTAGAGATATACTTTGAGGGCATAAACATCATAGATGAAGCTATCAAGGTATGTACTTCAACTATGTATCTTACCGACACCACGGCTTTATGGTGGCTACGTAAGCACGCCGACATAGAAAAGGGTACTTGTAAGATAGATAGTTGGGATGATTTCAAGAAAGAATTAAAGCACCAATTTTACCTCGAGAATGTAGTATATGAGGTCCGTAAAGAACTTAGGGAGTTGAAACATAAGGGCACTATTCGCGATTATGTCAAAGAGTTTACTACCCTTGTGCTTCAAAATCCCGAGCATGTTTGATGAAGATCTATTGTTTCACTTTACCGACGGATTACAAAATTGGGCAAAGCAAGAACTCCAACGTCAGGGAGTGAAAGACAGTAGACGAGGCTATTGTGGTGGCCGAATCTTTAACCGAGTTCCAAAGGAGCACAGAGTCATCAAAATCTTCTAAAAGTTTTAAGGTTAACTCAGCTAAAGGCGGGGGGAGAGAAGAAAGATTACAAGAATCCATCATTCTTCAAAGGTGGTAACACTTACAAACCATCCCCCTCGCGAAGAAATTATGAGGAAAAGAAGAAGGCATCGGCGGGTTCTCAAAGTGGATGCTTCGTGTGCAAAGGGCCGCATTTAATGCTGATTGCCCCAAACTTGGTACATTGGCGGTTATGGCAGAGGAACGGGATTCATCCTCTTGCTAAGATCTAAGGGCGGAACATTTTAGCTCATTACAGCTACTTAACGCTCTCAATGCTAAGGTCGTTCCGGCTTCCAATAATAAATGAGGATTAATGTATGTGGAAGCTCAAGTAAATGGTCGACCCACTTTGGTGATGGTTGATACGGGAGCAACTAACAACTTTATTACAAAGGAAGAGGCTATACGTCTTTGCCTCAACATCATGAAAGGTGTTGGAGTTATGAAAGCGGGACCACACCCCTTGGAGGAGCAGTTCATGGGGCAGATATTCTATTGGGGACTTGGCATGGCCAAGTTGGTTTATCGGTGGCTACTATGGATGATTTTAGTTTGGTTCTTGGGTTGGACTTCATCAGGACGGTCAATGCTATTCCTATGCCTTCCTTTGGCTCAGTTTGTATTTTGGAGAGGGGTTCTTCATGCATAGTACCTACGGTGACTAGGACAAAAGCAACTGGGTAGCTTTCAGCCATGCAACTAGCAAAGGGGCTAAAGAAAGGTAAGGTGACATATTTGGAAACCTTAAAGTCCGACAATGAAGACGAAGCTGCAGGGAGACAGCTAGAGGATGACTTGCCTAAGATCATCAAAGACATCCTTGAGGAAAATAAGGACGTAATGCCACCGGAGTTACCTAAGAAATTACCACCTAGGAGGGAGGTGGATCATAAGATCGAATTGGAGCCGGGTGCCAAACCACCGTCCATGGCACCTTATCGGACTGCACCGCCAGAGCTAGAAGAACTTCGAAGACAATTGACGAAGTTGCTTGACACAAGGAGGATACGACCTTCGAAGGTACCTTATGTCACACCGATCTTGTTCCAAAAGAAGCATGATGATTCATTGCGCATGTGCGTAGATTACCGGGCGCTCAACAAGGTAACTATTAAGAACAAATATCATATTCCTTTGATTGCGGACTTATTTGATAGACTTGGTGGTGCAAAGTACTATACAAAGGTAGATTTACAAAAAGGTTACTACCAAGTACGAATTGCGGATGGAGATGAACCTAAGACAGCATGCATCACTCGATACGGCTCATTCGAATGGTTGGTGATGCCTTTTGGCTTAACCAACACCCCTGTCACATTTTGCACGTTGATGAACAGGATTTTCCAGCCTTACTTGGACAAGTTCGTGGTGGTATATTTGGATGACATAGTTATCTATAGCGACAACTTAGAGGATCAGGCAAACATCTCCAAACGGTGTTCCAAGCATTACGGGAGAATGAGCTATACATCAAGAAGGAGAAATTTTCCTTTACCAAGGAGGAGGTGCACTTCCTTGGACATATCATTGGCCACGGGCGCTTCAAGATGGATGAGGCAAAAGTAAAAGCAATCAAGGAGTGGGAAGCACCAAAAAAGGTAACTAAACTTCGTTCCTTCCTCGGTCTAGTTAATTATTATCGGCGGTTCATCTAGGGCTACTCGGCAAGGGCAGCTCCACTAACGGGCCTATTAAAGAAGAATAAGACATGGGATTGGTTTGAGAAATGTCAAACTACCTTTGATTATTTGAAGGCAGCCGTGATGGAGGAACCGGTCTTGGCATTGTCGGATTTCACCAAGACCTTTGAAGTACAAACGGATGCCTCAGATTTTTCTATTGGGGGAGTCTTAATGTAAGATGGGAATCCTATTGCTTTTGAAAGCCGCAAGCTCAACGACACCGAGCGTCGGTATACGGTGCAAGAAAAGGAGATGACGACTATTGTTCATTGCTTACGGGTGTGGCGTCATTACTTGTTGGGCTCAAAATTCATCATCAAGACGGATAATGCCGCTACTAGTCATTTCCAATTACAAAAGAAGCTGACTCCCAAGAAAGCAAGTTGGAAAGATTTCTTAGCGGAGTTTGACTATGTGATGGAATACAAGCCCGGGAAGGCGAATGTTGTAGCCGATGCGTTAAGAAGGAAAGCGGAGTTTGCAGCCATAAGTCAAGCCAAAGGGACATTGCTTGACTTGATTTGAGAAGGCCTAGATCATGATCCCTTGGTTAAGGAGTTGGTAAAAGCTGCCCATGAAGGAAAGACTCGACGATTTTGGGTAGAGGACGGCTTACTCTACACTACGGGGCAGCGTATCTATGTTCCAAAATGGAACAACTTGCGGCGGGGTATTATCAGGGAGTGCCATGACACAAAGTGGGCTGGTCATCCAGGGTAGAAACGCACATTGGCACTACTTGAACGAGCCTACTATTGGCCGCAAATGAAAGACATGGTGAAGCTCTATGTAAAGACTTGTCTTATGTACCAACAAGACAAGGTGGAAACAAGGTCACCGACAGGTTTGTTGGAGCCTCTACCAGTCCCGGAGCGTCCATGGGACTCTATTACCATGTACTTCATTAGTGCCTTGCCTAAGTCCGAAGGGTTCGGGTCAATAATGGTGGTGGTGGATCGATTCTCAAAGTATGGCACATTCATCCCAGCTACTAAAGATTGCACAACAGAAGAAGCGGCAAGGCTATTTTTCAAGAATGTGGTGAAGTATTGGGGGTTGCCACGAATCATAATAAGTGATTGAAACCCCCGATTCACAGGTCGGCTATGGACGGAGTTGTTCAAACTCCTAGGTTCGGACCTACACTTCTCTACAAGCTTTCACCCTCAGACGGATGGACAAATAGAACGGGTGAATGCTTTGTTGGAATGCTATCTTCGGCACTTTGTAAGTGCCAATCAAAGAGATTGGGCCAAGCTCCTAGATATAGCTCAATTTTTCTACAACTTACAAAGGAGTGAAGCCACGGGGCGAAGTCCATTCAAGTTGGCAATAGGATAACAACCACTGACGCCCCACACTTTGTCCACTTCCATTGAAGGAGGGAAAAGCCCCAGAGTATACAAAATGGCTAAGTCATGGGAGAAGCATGCCGACTTAGCCCGCTCTTGCTTAAACAAGGCACAGAGGCGCATGAAGAAGTGGGCAGATAAGAAGAGACGGTCGTTGGAGTTTAAGGTTGGCGACCAAGTCCTTGTGAAAATATTACCTCAACAATTCAAGGCGTACCGAAGTGTGCACAAAGGCTTGGTACAGAGATATGAAGGGCCGTTCCCCGTGATAGCTAAGGTTGGTAAGGTATCTTATCGCCTTGACCTACCTAGCACTTTAAAGATATCTCATCTTCTATGTAAGCGTGTTGAAGCTTTATCATAAAGACATGGAAGACCCTAGTCGAGGAGAGTCACAACGGGCACCTCCGATTGTGACTAAGTCATTTGACAAGGAGGTTGATGAGGTTCTAGCAGATCGCATTGTTCGAAGGCGTGGAGTGCCTCCTTACCAGCAATTTTTGATCAAATGGAAGGGATTTCCCGAGTCCGAAGCAACATGGGAGACTCTAGAATACTTGTGACAGTTCGAAGACAAGCTAAAGCAATATGCGGAGACGAGGGCATTGCCTAAATAGGCAGGGGAGAATGTCACGACCCACTCGATGTTGACACAAGAAGATCGAGAAATCTAAAATGGTGACGACTTGAGGCTAACCGGAATATTCTAGATTTCTCAAGTGCATGGTAGGACATTCTAAGAGATTTACAAGTCCTACACTTGGTAGATTATTTTAGATAATCCTAAGGTATTCTTTGTATATTTTAATGTAGATATTATGCTAGAGAATTCTAGAAACAGATTGTAGACCGTTAGATCAAATTGATCTTAGCCATCCATTTGAGGAGGCTAGTAGTATAAATAGGTGTTAGGTTCATTTGCTTTGCTCGAATAGAGTGAAGTTGTAAAGAGTGCTTGTAAAGAGTTTCCTTTTTCAATGCAAAGCTTTCTTTGTAAACTCTTGTGTTCTTTCGTTGTTCCTTTCTTAAAGTGTTCTACTTAGTGTTTTTCTAAGACATCAACGTCAATCGGGAGGCTGAATTAGTGTGATTACCACGGGGGCGGAAGTTGAAGACACTAAGGCCGCATGGTTCTTGAAGGAAATCAACAAGTCCGTGACAATAGGCTTTCTGGGCAGAAGCTCTGTCTTCAGGGGATTTGGATGAATCATACGCCCTCTCTTTAGTCAAAGCCTCCTTCTCAACAGTTACAATTTTGGTAGACATGTTACAAAACATATTTTTGTTCCACTTTTTCAAACAAACGTTCAACCTCTTCAGTTTGTAATAGAAGGCGAATAAGCCCTTGGAATAAGGAGACAGGGGCGGCCTAGCTCTCTCTAACAATCTGTCGAAAATCTTCATGATTGCTCCACACATTTAGATATCTAAATGATGATTTAAAATCAGGAGAACCTGTATTGCAATTCAATATAAGGGGGAAATGATCTGATATGTTTTTGTTGAGAATCTGGCTGATGAGAATCATGGCAGGCTTGATAGAAAGTTAAATATTCAAGCCAAACAAGAGTGCAATCCAGTCAACCATGTCGGAATTGGATGCATAATTTATATTTTTCGAGTAGAAACAGGTCACTGAGCAAAACTCATGAGCTAAAGCCCTTAAGCCCATTGAGTTTATGGCCAAATTCCATCGTTTGGGGCTTCAAATCGATAAATTAATGATGCAGACGAAAATTTACAATATTTCCATAATCTTAGGATTATAATTACTTTGTTCTTTATTATTGTTTCCAATTATATTAGGACTATATACTTAGAGATTTTATGTATTCTCTAATTAGATAAGATTTTATTTAGTTTCCTAAGTAGACTAGGATTTTTATTCTGGTAGCCTATATAAAGGCGTCTTCATTGTAATATTAAAACAAACTTTGATAAATAAAATATATTGAGTGGATTTCCTTTAAACCCGAACTTATCAAATATTGTGATATATTTGTGGCATTCAACAAATCGAACTTATCAAAGGAACTGGACAACCTTTGTCGCGTTCACTCCATTATGGTTCTTGTTTCCACATCGTAACGGGTCTCGGGTTTAATATACCCCTGGCTCTTGCGTCGTGAGGCTCGGGTCATAATGTTATCGTCCGTTCCAACCCGAATTCGGAACTTTCTCGGCGTTGATTCCGCGTGTTCGTCATGAGACACCTTCCGGGATCACATCAGTTGGTATCAGAGCTGGACTCCGAATTCAGGTTTTTTGTTTCTATCCTAGTTTGATTTTTTATGTATTTATCATAGAGTCTGCCACATAAAAATCATCCATATCTTTTTTTTATCTTATTTGTTGGGTCTTTGTTTCTTGTTCGTGTTCTTGAGTTTTTTGAGTCTTTGATCTAGAAAAATATCCAGAAAACTCCAAAAGTGTTTTTACGTTCATTTTTCATCCAAATTAAGTCTCGTTTGTTTTTCCCATATTCGTAGTTGAATTTTCGGATTTCTAAAAAAAATTATATTTTTTATTTTTTTATTTATTCTGAAAATTCATCACAAAAAAAGGTGATTCCGAAAATTCAAGAACAACTTTCTTGAAATTCCTTAAATTATTGATATTCCTTGCCTTCCAAGTTAAAATTAAAATTCATTCTAATCATTGTGTCAAATTATTCAATTTCATTCCTAATGTCTAAACTTCAAGAAAAATCATCGTTAGGAGAAGATAACCAACAATTTCATCTACTGGCAATGATGGAGAAACGATTTAAGAAATGGTTTGAGAAATTGGATGAGAAATTAGATGCGAAGTTAGGGAAGGTTAAGAACTCAGTGGATATGCATAGCGCAGAAATTGCTCAAAGACGTAATGGATATAGGCTTAACCATAAACCTCAGGTTGGAATTGGGGTTGAGAAGGAAGAAGAGATTAATGAAAGGGCACTTTTGAAGATTCGAACTGAAATTTATGAGGAAATGATGATGTATGAACGAAAGGCAAGAAAAGAAGCGAAGCGAAGTTAAAAAAAGAAAAAGAGAGTGAAAGGGAGGCTGAAGCTAAATTACAAAAGGGTGAAAGTGTGATTGTAGGGGGTTTAAAATTGGAGTCCAGGGATTTGATTGTTGTGGAGAAGGAGGGAGACTTGAAACATGAATTAGAAAATAAAAATATGAGTCATGAAGAGGAGGTGGAGGTGTTTGAGTGTGAGAATTTGGAATTAGAAGGTGAGGTTGGGCTTGAGAGTAAAGATATTGAGCAAAAGAGTGAGAAGATTGAAAGAGGAGAAGAAAATAGTTTCGTTGTGAGAAAAAAAGAGGTGGTGATGATTCCTCATGTGTACAAGGATCCATACCTTGTACATGGAAAAACTAACATTCCCCACTCTATTTTGCTTAATTCTTTCTTTCGGGTTGATCATTATACATGGGAGTATGAGTCACACTAACCATGAAAATTCATGCTCACGTTTCAATACCTTCTTGTCTACTACCAATTGAATAAGCACAAATTATTGAATTCATGTCACAGAGTCCATAATTTTCCATTCGATCTAGGTGGGGCAACTGTACATCATGAACAATGCTTTGATTTGGGACGAATCATCTTGAAGAAGAAGGGAATGATGAGAATCATGATAGGCTTGACAGAAAGTTAAATATTCAAGTCAAACAAGAACGTAATCCAGTCAACCATGTTGGAATTGAATGCATAATATATGTTTTTCAAGTAGAAACAGGTCACTGAGCAAAACTCATGAGCTAAGGCCCTTGTGCCCATTGAATTTAGGGTCAAATTCCATCGTTTGGAGCTTCAAATCGGCAAATCAATGATGCAGACTGAAATTTACAATATTTCCATAATTTTAAGATTATATTTACTTTTTTCTTTATTATTGTTTCCAATTATATTAGGACTCTATTCTTAGACATTTTATATATTCTCTAATTAGAGAAGATTTTATTTAGTTTCCTAAGTAGGCTAGGATTTTTATTCCCGCTAGCCTATATAGAGGCACCTTCATTGTAATATTAAAACAGACTTTGATGACTAAAATATATTGAGTGTTTTTACTCTCTAAAGGTGAGGATTCTCCTTAAACCCGAACTTATCAAATATTGTGAGATATTTGTGGCGTTCATCAAATCAAACTTATCAAAGGAATTGGACATTCTTTGTGGCATTCACTCCATTATGGTTCTTGTTTTCGCATCGTAACGGGTCTCGAATTTCACCAAAACCCTGTCCAGTTTCTCCCAAAGTCTGCCATTTGTCCATGTAAATTTTCCCCCTTCCAAAGCAAAATCATCCACTCCACAGTATGTAAGCATCTCATGAAAATCATCCATAGACCTAGTGTTAGGTTCATGTCCACTTCTCTTTCTTCCCCTGATAGAATAGCATTAAAATCTCCACCAATGAGCCAAGGACCATTGATATTTTGAGCATTTAATTTCAATCCTTCCCACATATTCCTTCTCAAAACACTGGAACATTTAGCATAAACAACTGTAACACAAGCCTCCCAGTGCTGATTGTGAATCTTGATAGTAATGAACTGCTCCTGGTTCAACATAGTTAAACAACAAATCTCATTGCGCCAGAAAATCCAAATTTTACCTGAGATGTTTGACAAATAATTATCAAACTGGAAGTTGTTTTTATACTCCTCAATTTTTTTTGTGGTTAACCATGGGTTCAAGAATGATGACCATCTGGATATGATGTATCTGAATGAGATTTTTCAACCTTCTTTGTGAAGCCTTCGTCTTCTTATGAATACCTCTAATATTCCGGATCAAAATGTTGACAAACATAGAGAAACTGTAAAATTATTTGCCCCCTCTTTGAGTCCTCCTTTTAGCTATCCCTTCTGTGTGTGGATTAATGATACCATCTGTCTGTGAGTTAATGATACCATCTTGATTTAAAGGCACAGGATCAATAATTTTCCCTTCTCCTGAATCATCCTGATTAATAATACTGATGTTTCCAGTGGACAGTCTTCTAACATCTGGTTCAAACAATGCTTCATCCCCAATGTTGGACTTATTTAAATGAGAATGGCTCAGATCAATGCAGACGTCAAGTTCCCCCAAAATAGAATTTTTAACTTCCACAATGTTGACTGATTGACAAAGAACATTGTTGACATTGGATTTCCCTACAATTGGGGGCTCCGGCTGTAATACCCCACACTTCAAACTAATCATTCATGCATCACATATTGTTGACATTGCCATTTGCATTTACATTGATAATTCATTGTGCTTTCTGTTGAAATGACACATTCAATTATGGAGGTTTTAAGGTATTATTCTTCGAACTTCCCAACTTAGGTGATCGATTTTATGTTGAGCTATGGTATAAAATTAGGTTGATCAAGTGGTGGATATTGGATTGTGACTCAACAATAATTTGGAAATCATTGTACTTATGATCGGTGAGATCTTACACTTTTATTTCAGATTGATTAAGGCTATCCTAGACCTAGATAAGTAAGTAACACAATTTGGAGATTAGGTATTAGATTTTATGATCACAATGTTACATTATTAGGCTCAAGTGAAGTGATAAGTACTGAAGTAGAAATTATAGAAATCGGTCGAGGATCGGGTGTCAATCAGGAACGGATTTGAATCAACGGTTGAGGAAATTACTTTATCATCAAAATTGGGATCCTAATGGTTATTAAATTAATGTTGAACTCTTGAAATGTGTTAAGGACACGTGAATTGTACTTAAGGAGGTTGGTGCAAAATCTGAATTAAATAGGAAGCTACCACCTCATGCTTGCTAATGTCCACTTGTGCTTTGGTAGTTTGTTTCTTAACCCCTAAGGAATTTATCACGACTCCAGCTCATTTAAACCTTATCCATACCATTTAAGACACAAAGCAACTCCCTAAAGACGTCATCAAATGCTCCCAAGTGAAAGAAGACAGTAGAAAGCTGAATAGAAGTAAGAAGGACAGAATCTGGATGCTGAGATCCTTCACTAGTAAGTATCACGGTTTTGAGGTTTTAATCCATTTCTTTTGAGTGTTTTATGAACTATTAAGTCTCTGAACTTGCTTTAGGTGATGTTGTTATGTTTTGGTGAATTTATGATGACAAGAGAATGGTTAGTTATTCAAAGAAAGCGAGTACAACTTTGAAGGCAGAATCTGGAATTGATGATCTTTGATGATTTAGCCATTGGTTTTGAATTATATCTTGAGGAATAATGTATTAATTGATTTGAATGTGTTTATATATGAATTTAAAGGTTTTTGAAATGAGTTTTTGGGGGTAGAACGAGAATTGAAGCATGATAATTAGAGTGGAACTCAAAACAGCTTTTGTGAAATTCTTAGTTTGATGTACTGTGAAAATGAATTGTTTTTGAGGCTTTAAGTCCTGAAATTTGGGTGATGTTGGGACGTGATTACCTTCATATACATATCATAAATGTATGGTAAGAACTTTGGAATGTATGGATATGATTAAGGGTGTGAAAATAGGAATGAATCAACCTGCGCCGTAGCTGAAATTTAAAATCAGAATCTGTCCATTTTCAGATTTTGCGTAGTTTCACCCTTGCATGTTTACCATTCACCTCTAAAGCTTGGGAAGTTGATTTGAAGGAGTGTTAGGACATTATTGATCCAAATAAATGTGTTTAAACTGCATTGAACTTGGAAATAGGGGGAAGTTTGGGGCTACTACTTGAAGTCCTAGTGTTATCTTGATTTTCTTGACATTAATGGTCATAGGAAAGGAATGTGTTTATTAAGTTTGTGAAATTAAGAGCCATATTTGATACTAAGTAACAATACAGGTTGTTTGATGCCTTAAGTGGAAAGGACTTGACTTACACCGTAGAGAACACACACACAGAGGCGAAAGGTAAGTAAAAGTTCATTTACAACTACAATGCAAGAGCATAGTAATTGTTGGAAAGTTTTATATCTTATGTTGAACACAATGATTGAATATGTGTTCGAGACACCATTTTCATCATGTATTTTATGCATGAGCATTGGCATGTGCATGTACAACATACTATAAATTTTGATATCTAGCATGCACGACATGATTTGAGAAGTGAATCATATTGCAAAATGTTTTTATTGACCACTACTAGGGCACTGAGGCATGCTGTGATATTTGTTGGCAAGTAAGCGAGACCTCTTGGTGAACACAAGGAGAGATATGGGGAGTCCTTGGTAGGTTACGGGAGGGTGGACCACTTAACTGTGCCTTTGTTATGTTATGATTATTGACACCGTGTGTGGGATACTTCTTGGGTGATCATAGAGGTTGATAGGAGATGTACCTCTAGTGATCACAGGAGGTTGGTCCACTCGACTGTGTCAATGACATATTGGCCATTGGATTATTGATATTGATTTGATATTGCGCAAAGCTCTTTCCGGTGCAAAGTAGATTGGTCAAGGGCCCAGTGAAAAGAAATGATTTCAATCAAAATGTTTTCAGCTCATCCTAGTTAATATTTGAATATGATACATTTATAACCTTATGTTTTTGAACAAAATTCCATGATTGTACATGCATGCTTTTTACTTATTGGGCATTAGCTCATGTAATTCTTGCATTGTAGGTAGGGATGGCAAACGGATTGGACAGTTCGGGAGTTCGCAAGTTCGGCTCGACTCGATTTGTTAAAAGTTCGGGTCGGCTCGTTAAAAAATGGACTTGGGCTTGGACCGGACCAAAAATTTGGGTGTTGGACAGTTCGGGTTCGGCTCGTGAAGTTCGTGGACTAGTCCAACGGACTGCGAAATGGGCCGGCTCGTGGACTAGTCCAACGGACTGCGAAATGGGCCCGCTCGTTTCCGTGTCTTCTATTTTAATTTTTTTTTTCCAATTCAACTCTATAAATACCTCATTTTACACAATTCTCTCAATTCTACTTACAAGAAATTACACTACTCTCTAGTCTATATTCCATCAATTCTCAAGTTCAACTGTTCAAGTGATCAACTCTCAATTGCAATCTTCAACTTCAAGTACTCTAAATATTTCATATTTTCATACAATATTCTATATTGTCTCAAATTTCATTTTCATCTCAAAATTTTCAATTCAATTATTTCTTTAAAAAAAATTTGTACGGGCCGGCCATGAGCCGGCCCGTTCGGCTCGTGGACCAACGAGCCAACGAGCCAGACTTGGGCCGGCTTTGTGGGAGACGAGCCGGCCCATTTCAGGCTCGTGGGCTGGACTTGGACTTCGGTCAAACGGGCCGATCCGGCCCGGCTCGGCCCGTTTGACATCCCTAATTGTAGGTGAGCATGGAACTTCATAAATGACCTTGCTGGCTATGAAACTCTTACAGGATTTCGAGGATCGATGTACATGGATGACGACCTGAAGGGTTATTTTGTGGGCTATCTTTTGGTTCTAAAGTCTTTTGTACTGTATTTTGGAATCTTGTAATGCATGTATATATGACTTATAAAGTGGGGTTGTTTATACTTTTGTAACCTCGATGTAAAATGTTTTCAATAAGTCTATGTAGTCTTCTTTTCTCTCGATATACTATTGTTATATTGTGAGAATGCTTGTGCCATATTTAAATAAAAAGAAAAAGAAAAAAATTTGATCGCATATTTAGATCGAGTAAATATTTTCAGCCTTTATACTTTTATACAAAATTATCTATTAAAAAGGGGTGTGACAGCGGCTCTAAAATAGTGCTAGTCAGATCTTTATTAGTCTGTGAATCAATCTCCTCATTTTCTTCTTGAAGAATTTCAAGTGGATTGGCCTACATAATTCCTTCTTGAGGAATAGCTTCTTCCTTCCTTTCTTCAATTTTTCTATCTTCTTTTCCTTCAACTTGCTTCTCCAACTCATCATCACTCTTACTGAAACTAGGCCCTGCCTCTTCCTTTTTTGTTTCTCAAACCAAGTACCTTTACCTTTCTCTGACCATTTAAGGATACTCATAGGGGCAAGTTCCTTTTTACTTGCAGTAGGCTTGAATATACCTTGATTTTCCTTTTTCCAATAACACTGGGCTTCCAGGTGACCATTATGGTGAAGAATGAACAATACCGTGGCTCGTCTTCATAAACAATCTGTTGCAATATCGCAAATTCTTCATTTCCTATCCCAACTTTCAATTTTTGGCTTCTTAACGTCAACTTCCACACAAATACGAGCCAAATTAGGTATGGTTTTAGTAGCTATAGGTTCATCAATTTTCAGCTGATTTCTAATTGCTAAAGCAATCGAGTACAAAATTGCTTTATCATTGTAGATCAATGGAAGCTTTGGGAGAGCTATCCAAATAGGAACAATTGGTGATTCTTTCTTGGCATAAAAATCATAACTATATTTCAACACTCTCATCGGAAATCCTTTGATATACCAGACCGGTTTCATGAATAGCCTCACATAATCCTTCTCGAGCTCAAAATTGATTAAAATATGCTTAGGATCAAGTAATGCAATCAAAAATTCACCTCTAAATCCAATAGTAATCAAAGAATGATAGATGTCAGACTTGTTGGGTTTATTATGAGAAAATTTACCTATCAAAGCAAATTTGGGCCAGTCGCCAGTTTATCAATCTCATCTTTCGATACTGGTATAAAAGGCTCATTCGGTAACTCTCAGCTACTCTGATTGGGCAGCTCAGACTTCCTCTCATTCGCCACATTTTCAAACTATTTTAAAGTGGCATGGACTGGTTTCCTACCTAGAACAGTTTCAGCATAAGATTTCCCCCGGCAGGGGGAACCTCCATTGAATCTCTCAGGATGAAATTCCAGCTAAGCACAATCAGAATTGAAGATCCCGGCGTAAGATGAAATCAGATTGAGATGGGAGTAACTGTGTGAGAATCGCTCCTTTATTAGATGTCAACTTTTGACCAAGCATAGGCTTACATATGATTGAATGGTAAGTAATAATCTTGTAAATTAGCAAATAAGTGCCCTTTTTTTGGCTCCGGGTTCGAGTCACGTCCCACCCCTCAGTTCCCCCTTTGTAATGCTTAAGAAAAAAAAGGTAATAGTCTTGTAATTGTGAATAGATCAGCATGAGGCATTTCTCACTTATGAAGTGAGTAGCTTATTCCACAAACTAAAATGGGATGACATTTAAATGGACACGTGAATGTTTTGTTAAGAAAACAAAAACATTGGAGACTCGCAATAGATATTACACATGGATAAATATCTTAATGTCGATAGTAAATCTCTAACGATCGGTAATGAAATTGATCCTTCAACTTGAGATCATCATAATACTTTATGCAAGGACAGTGGTCATTTGTAAGATCACCAAGTCCTCCACAAAAACTAAGAACATTCATACCACGGCCATATCGCCCAAATGTATGGCACTCGTACAATTCCAAATCAAGAAGAGTAATTCCATTTGGTGAGATGACAAAGACACATCAAAGGCAATATCAAAGAAATTATGGATAAATGATGAGACAACAGCAAGGTAAAGAGCAAATCAAGCCTACAAATCCCACATGGATGAAGAATCAGAACGTCAGAGGAGCTAAACAAGTTAATGGTTCGAAAGAAATAATGGGAGAGGCATCATTAAGCACGTATGTTTGGAGGTCAAAATATGAGCACATGAAGAACGATGATGATGAAGACAATTCTAGGGGGTCCACTAATATTCAATTCGGCACATTGCCCTTAAATATGGCCAACAATTATGTATTGGCCAATGAATTTCAAAACAAAGAAATTGATGAGGAAGTCACAAAAGAAACAAGGGAACCAGCTTGGATATTAGAGAACAAAGATACTACTTTTGTTGAAGTAATCCCACAAGAAGAAGAAGCATATGACTTAGATGATGATGAGATGACTAATGTAGAAGAAGAAATGGACTTGGAAGTAGAGTGCAAGGCAAGGGGAGTATCACGTAATAAACTTCTCAAGCAGCTATATCAAGAAGGTAATCCAGCAGTAGGGACATTGGGCGAACCATCTAGGTGACAGTTCGACTACTTGGTTTTGTATGGAACACCTAAAAGGAAAAAGAGAATACCACGTACTGAAAAGTATGAGTCGCTACCAAAGATATTCCGTCCACCCACAAGTTGGGAAGAAACACTAGAAATTTCTAGATAAGCAGAGAAATTTGGTGAAGCTCAAAACGAAGATATACTACAGGTAGATATATCAAGCAAAGATGAATTGGAAAAAGGAAAATAGAAAGTGGAAGTCAGCAAAGAAGGTAATGTTTAAGAAATCTTCTTTGAATTTGACTACACATCTAAGGTCTCTGTACATAAGGGCCTCAATTGATGGCATTCCAGTTTCAAAAGTACTCATTGACAATGTAGCAGCCATCAACACAATCCCATATAGGATGTTGAGGAAATTTGCTAAGGACAATACAGATATAATTCCTACAAAGGTTGTGTTAATCAGTTTCAATGAACGAGAAACTTCACCCAAGGGGGTGATAACTTTGGAAATAATAGTAGGAAGTACGACGAAGACTACAGTTTTCTTCATCATAGACCGTCTCACTAGTTATAATATACTATCGGGAAGAGACTGGATGTATGAGAATCAATGCATACCATCATCACTCCATCTGTATTTAGTATTTTGGAATGACAAGGGAGATGTCGAAGTAGTGCAAGTTGATCAACAACCTTTCTTAGCAATAGCTAACTCAATAGAACGATTCATGTATGAGGACAATTATGGACCAGTCAGAATAGTTCAAGAAGAAGAGGAAGCAAGAGTAGTAGCATGAAACGAAGAGTCATATTCAGTGAAGGCACTAACGATGCTATTTACCCAAATGAGGTCAAACTTAGTGGTCTTTGAAGAGTCAGTAATTGGAAAGAAAATAATTAAAGAGGCATAATAATGCAAGATCAACCGCAAAATATTTTTTTCGAAATCACAGCTCTTAAGACCAAATTGATGGTCTATACAGATAAGTTTGAAAGAAGGATGAAAGAGAAGAGGCACTTGTATTATTGAAGGACAAGATGCTTGTATTCTGCTTGAAATTTGATCTGCAAAATATGTCAAAACGGTAGATTGTTTAAAAGAAGAAGTCCTTATAGACTTGACAGATGAGGTGATGAGGATCAAGAAACTAGGATATGTTCAAGTACAAGACCCATTGCGGAGAGTAAATATTGGTAATGAAGGAGAAGATTATCCAACTTTCATTAGTTAGTTACTTGATTAACAGGTTAGTACCAAATTAATTTCTTTACTGAAAGAATATAAAGATTGTTTTACTTGGGAATATGACCAAATGCCTGATTTGAATATATATTTGGTAGAACATAGATTACCTATTAAACCAAATCTTAAACCCCAAAAACAACCACCTAAATGTTTTGCACCAAATGTACTGCCTGAAGTGAAGAAGGAAATAGAACGATTATTGAAAGTAGAGTTCATTAGAACAACCAAATATGTAGAATAGTTTGTCTAATATTGTGCATGTCTTCAAAAAGAATAGGAAAATAAGGGTGTGCATAGACTTTAGTTATCTAAACCTAGCAACACCAAAAGATGAATACCAATGTCAACAATATACTCCCTGGTTGATATTGTGCATGTCTTAACAATAGATGAATACCAATGTCAACAATAGATTCCATCATCGGTCACGCCATGTATTCTTTCATGGATGGGTATTTTGGGTATATTTAGAAATGATGTACATAAAACTGCTTTTAGATGCTCAAGAGTCGTAGGATGTTATGAATGGGTAGTTATGTCATTTGGTCTTAAAAACGCTGGAGCTACTATTAAAGGGAAATAAATCTGATTTTTTCATGACATGATTGGTGAATTTATTGAGGTTTATCTAGATTTTATAGTGGTCAAATCACTTAAAAAGAAGACCATTTCACCAATTAAGATGCTCATTTGAGCGAATGAGACAACATAAGTTAAAGTTGAATCCTTTAAAGTGTGCGTTTGGTGTGAATTCAGGCAACATTGTAGGTTTCTTAATGCATAACAGAGGTATTGAGCTTGATAAAAATAAAGCAAAAGTCATGTTAAAAGCCAAACTGCCTAGTAGTAAGAAGGAACTACAAAGGTTTTTAGGCTAAGTTAATTTCTTAAGGCATTTTATTTCTAATTGTGATGGGCGAACAAAAGCCTTTTCGCCTCTTATAAAGCTCAAAAATCAAGACGATTTCATCAAGAAAGAAGAACTTCAAAAGGCTTTTTGATAGCCTGAAAGTATATTTGGCAAACCCACCAATGTTGGTTTCTCCAATTCATGGAAAACCAGTTAAGATGCGGCTGAACAGAATTCGATAGCCGAAATGGTGGCGCAAGAAGATCAATTGGGTGAGGAAAGAGCGATTTATTATCTTAGTAGACATCTAAATTAATGTGAATGTAATTATTCAGCTATACAAAAATTGTGTTTAGCTCTTTATTTTACATGTATAAAACTAAGGCCTGTCTTCGACCTATAACTGTGTATTTAATATCGAATGTGAATTTAATAAAGTACATGTTTTCTCGCCCTACATTGCATCAAAGAATTGGATTGTGGACTTTGGGTTTACTAGAATTCGAAATACAATACATACTGTAAAATGCCATAAAAGGTCAAGCATCGACAAATTTCTTGGCCAATCATCCATGTGTTGATATTCCAAAAGAAATTGAACTAGAAATTGACTTGTGCGAGGTGAAGCCTTGGATGTTGTACTTCAATCGTTTGAAAATAGCCAAAGGAAAAAGGTTGGTGTGGTATTAATATATTCATTCAGAATAAATCATCGATTCTTCTTCACCTTAGATGATTTATGCACCAACAACCAAGCTGAATACATAGCCCTCATCTTGGGTTTGGAGTTATTTGTAGAAATGAGGTCAAAAATTTGATAGTTAAGAGTTATTCTCAGTTGGTAATTCATCAACTAGGTTGCACATTCAAATGCCAAAGTACTTCTATAATAAGTTTGTATAAGATCGCCCATGAATTATTGGAAGAATTTGAAAAAGTAGAGCTTCAATATGTAAACCGGATCTACGACGATTTGGCAAATGAATTAGCTTAGGTAGCTTCAGGATATTCCAAAATTTTTAATTTAGACTCCATATATAGAAATGGAAAAATCATGCCAACAATTCAACAATGAGCTAAAGGCATGAATTGTGTAGAGCATGGAGAAACAACGGATTTGAGGGAGGAAATCAAGAGATTTTTGGAGAAACCTTAAGGAAAAAGTGATATAAAGATGAAATTACGTGCCTTGAATTTCGTATTGATAAAGGAGAATTATAAAAAAGCATGCAGATGGAATCATGTTACGAATGCATAAGTTTATCTGATGCTAAAATAGTCATGACAGAATGCATGAAGGAATATGTAGAGCTCACCAAGTTGGTCAAAAAATGAGATGGCTAATCATTAGAAGTAGATACTTTTGGCCTAAGATGGGCAAAGAATGTGTTCAATATGCTAAAGGGTGTTTGGCATGTCAAAGACATGGGCCAATTCAAAGAATGTCAGTCAGTGAAATTACTTCTATTATTAAGTTGTGGCCGTTCAGAGGATAGGCAATAGACTTGAGAGGAAAAATATATCATCCCTCATCCAAGAAACACACGTTCATCATAGTAACTACAAATTTCTTCACTAAGTTGGTTGAAGCCATTCCATTGAAAGAAATTTCCGAAGGGAGTGTCATAAAATTCATCCAAGATCACATTATTTACTGATTTGGAATTTGATGCTTGACCATGGAACTTCCTTGAATGGAGAACAAGTCAAGCAATTTCTAGAAAAATTTGATATCAGGTTAGTGAACTCTACCCCTTACTATGCTCAATCAAATGGTCAAGCTGAATCTTCCAACAAAATACTTAAGGGCATTATAAGGAAGATGATAGAAAAAAACGCCAGAGATTGGCACGAATATTTAGTCAAGGCGCTATAGACTTACAGAATATCTCCGTGATCGAGTACAAAAGTCACTCCATTCCAATTAGTATATGGACAGGAAGCTGTATTACCCATGGAGATCAACGTACAATCAAGCAGAGAGAGTTTGCAAAACAATCTGGACATCGAACAATATGCAGAAGCCGTGGTTCAAGACTTGCTAGAATTGGATGAGATGAAAATAGATGTTCTAGATGGACTACAAGTTCAAAAAAAAGCTAAATCTTATAACAAGAAAGTAGTAGCCAAGTCTTTTACTATGAGTGAATTGGTCTGGAAAATAATTCTTTCCCTAGAAAGTAAAGATCCAAAATATGGGAAGTAGTTGCCCAATTAGGAAGGTCCATATAAAATCAAAAGTGTACTATCTAATGGAGCGTACCATTTGGAGGATCTAGATGAGACGAAGCATGTGAGAGTCATCAATGGAAAATATTTAAAGAAATATGTTCATTCCATATCGGAAAGCAAACAGATAAAAGAACATATTACACGCGAATAAAATAAAGTGCTACGTGCACAATGAGGACGTCATCGTCTTCTAGAAGCAAAACAAGTTAAGAAAGTTGGACGATTACATTCAGATAAAAGTAGAACGAATTGCATTCAAACAAAGACTTTTATTATTAAAAAAAAGTCTTTACAGTCGGGAAATACAAATACAAATGTTTTCTGACCGTATTTTCAAGAGCTTGCATATAGAAGCAGGCTACTATTATTCTCTTATCAACTATTGCAAGAGCGAATAAATCAGCCTCTATCGACTTCCTAAATGCATCGCTGCAAAGAATGTCCCATAGTCTGACCAAAACAGTAAGATTATTACAAAAATCAAGATGGCCCGACAGTAAATTAAGAAGACTTGCAGTAGGAAATGGACTAAGAAACACTCATAGTAAGCAAACACCTTACATTAAGAATCTCTGCTATGGATCATAAGTGAAAGGGGTGCTGAGAATACATTTTTTGGACAAAACATATTTCCCATACCAATAGAAGTATTAAGACAAATGGCAGAACTGGTACAAAGTCAAATGACTCATTCCTGATGAAAGGAAAATGTTTGATTCATTGAGTTTGGAAAATCGGTCATTTACATGATGATCGTTGGAAATATGTTTGAGTAATGACGAATGAAGATGAATATAATGAACTGTAAAGGTGTAGATTTATAGAAAAATAGAAGATAAGGAGACGGAATGCAGACAGCCATATACATATGCAGAAACCAAAATCAAAAGGTTAGATTTTGGAAAAAAGGAAGGTCGAAATTCAAAATTCTATAAAGATGTGCAAATACTTTGAATATGGCAAAAATTAATTATTACACATTAATTTAGCCATTTTAGCGGGTAATTGTTGACACATAAAAATACCCAATTTGAAGGCCTAACATAGAAGCCTGAAACATGAAAGCCCATTATAAATGACAGCGCAATGTAGAGAAGCCTGGGCGATTCGATGATCACAAAGGAACTTTGGCGATTGTACGATCACAAGGAGATTGTACGATCAAACCAATCATGACTATAAGGATAGTTCTTACAACTCATTTCATGAACCACTTGGCCATCTATAGGCGATTTTCATATTAGAGGCAGTTGAAGGAGAAAATAAGTGGTTACTTGATACAAGTAGTGGACGACTGTTACATGATGAAGTAGGCCACGATTATACAACATGATGGACAACAGTTATCACGTGCAAGTTACAAAGTTAAGCCGGGAAATTAGAGAATCAAATAACAGTAGTCAGATTAATTTGATGTGTACATATAGTAGAAGTTTAGAAAGATCAACAAATCGAAACTCTCAAAACAGAGATGTAATCTTTTATCTTAGATCTTAGAAATTATTCTAGTTTAAAATGTGTGCATGTACTCCTTGAAGGCGTTTTGTGTAATTAAGCTTTCCTTATTGCAAACATCCTTTTTTAGGACCTCGTCTCAAGAGATTTTCCCTTACACTTTCGTCTGATCCTTTTACTAGAAAGCTCAAACGAAACCACAACTGCGTGAAATATCTACTTTACACATCGAATTTCTTTTTCCTTGTAATTGTGAGCCCGCCCCTTGGAGGCAATAACTGTTGGGAATAATCAAGAATTTTCTCAACAGTGGTATCAGAGCCGAAGGTTCAAACTCTGGGAATATTGTGAGGATGATGACATGTTCCAAGTTTGAGGTGGAGCGATTTGACGGGAATAATAATTTCAATATTTGGAAAAGTAATGTTGAAGATATACTTGTGCAATAAGGACTTTACAAGGCTTTGCAGGGTAAGAGGACGGAAGGAGTGAAAGATGCAGATTAGAAGAACTAGAGGCCAAGACAGTCAGTACAATTAGATTCTCTTGCACTTGAGGTAAAGTATATTATTTTGAATGAGAAATCTGCTTCTAGGTCACGAAAAAAGCTAGAAGATTTATATGTCTAAGTCCCAAACAAATAGACTTTATTTGAAAAAATAATTACATGGATGATGATATTGATGTTAGGGACCACTTGAATAAGTTTAATAAATGTGTGACAGGGTTATTGGATGTGGATGTTAAAAATTAAAATTGAGGATGAAGATAAGACGATTATTTTATTGCCTTCCTTGCCCAAATCATATGAGACGTTGGTCACCACGTTGTTAGTCGGTAAATATACTTTGACAATGAACGAGGTTTCGACTGCTTTGTTAGAGACAACTAACATCAAGAAGCCAAGTGATAATGTGAATGGTGATCAGGTTTTGTTAACTACTTCTAGTAATAGATATGGCCGAGGTAAATTGTGAGGAAGAAATTATGGTGAAAGGGATCGTTCTCAATCTTGTTCAAGGAGAGACATGGAGTGCTATTACTATCACAAGAAGGGTCACGTTTGAAGAGATCGTGAAGAATTGATAAAACATCTTAAATCGAGGAGGAAAGGTAAAGAAATCTTAGAAAATTCAGATTCTACAAATATGGTGGAGGAAAATTATGACGTTGACGATGTTTTATGTGTTGCTAATGATGAGAGTCCAGTTAGTGATTGGTTTTTGAATTCTGGATGCTTTTATCATATGTGTCAGAATAGAGATTAGTTTGAGTATTATAAGTCATTGATGAGTTTCATGTTTTTCGTGGCTGATAATCAAAAACTCGAAGTCAAAGGTTCGGGTATTGTGAAGATAAAGATGTTTGATGGGGTGATGAGAAGAATAACGGGTGCTTTGCATGTCCCAAGATGGAAACGAAGTTTAATATCGTTGGGAGAACTGGACACACTGATTTATGAATATTTAGCCATAGGTGGAGAGATGATTGTGAAGAAAAATTATGTGCCACTAATTAGATGTGTAAAATTTGGTAATTTGTACAAGCTAATAGGGAAGACAATTTTAGGTAGAGCTGCCAAATTTGAGTCACACCGAGGAGATTCTTCTACTATTGTTAAAGTTTGTGAAGTGACCAAGACGGGATTTGTGGCTAATGACAAGAAAGTTGAAGAACTTAGTTCAAATATATCAAAACGAATTGTGACGTTTAATGATTATTTGAACGCGGTTCATGTTTATTAAAATTTTGGGTCAAGGTGGAGATTATTGGGTCTGACCAAAAATTTTATGTAATAAAGAATTTTTTTTTGACATGAAAAAAAAAGGTGATTTGATTAGATTAGGAGTATTTTCTTTGTATATATAGCCCTTGTTTGATAAAGATTAAAATCAGATTTTTAGCGAATTTTGATAAAAGTGGATGAGATGTGTGGTTAAAAAATTTTAGGACCATTAAATATATGGTTGTGATTAATTATTGACTTTGACTTTGATAAAAAAAAAAACCTATTTTTAATTGGAAACAAACAGGCACATAATACCAATTGAAAAAGGAATAAAATATTATTGGTATTATTATTATATAAGGAAAATAATTAAAGAATTTTAATAAAATTAGGAGATTTAATTGGCATTGATTTATTATATATGTATGTATGTATGTGCCTTGATTGAAGCAGCAACCAAAGGAATTGACATGAGGAGAAGTTGTGAGGGTAAGAAAAATATTGTAAAGATTGATTTATTCTTCTTATCAATAAAATTGTTTTTTTCCTGTGATTAATTTGTGTTTTCGCTGCATTTGATTGATTTGTGTTGTCTGATTTTTTTACTTAATTGGTGTGAATGAAAAAACGCGCTAAAAGGTTGTTACAAAAAAGAAATAGGAATTATCTTCATTATGAGAAACTACTCAATAATGTGCAAAGAAATAGCATCGGGAGTGAGGAAGGTGTGTGCGGAAGTGTATTAATCAAGACATGTGATCTCATGCTTGGCCAAATATGTAAACAAAATAAATTTAAGGAGCTTTCAAAATTTAAACCTTCTTGATGTACTTTGTTGGTTTTTGCTTCCTACGTTTCTTTTTTGATCCCACGCCTCACTATGTTGAATTCCTTGGCTATGTTTCCCTTGCAGCCATTTGCTTAACGGGACTCCTGTTGCCTGAATTCTTAATAGATCCGTACGTATTTGAACAAAGTAAGAAAAGTGAAGAAAACATTGAACTTTTATTGAAAACAGAAGGTTTAAGAGAAAAACTCTTAAACGTATTTAATTACATATTTTTGATCCAAGTGTGGATCACTGTCTTGAAGGTGTTTAGCCTTGATACATTTTTCAGAGTAAAATTCAAAAAGAAAATTGAAGCAAAAAATTTCCTCCCCCTTCCTTCTGTCTTTTCTCCCTTTTATAGTCCTCCGTTGTTCTTCTTTTCTGTTGAATTCAGCAGAGTGCCTTCATTCTTCACGTGATTATTTTTAGTAGCCTTTGTAGCCTTTTTGACTTTTTTCTCCCAACTTGTAGCCTTTTTGACTTTTTCTCCCAACTTTTTTCTCTTTCTTCATTTGTTACGAGAAATTTTCTTCTCTTTTCTTCTCTTGTCCTTTTTCTCTTTCCTCTTTTTTCCTTCTTTTGTCTTCTTTTCCAAAATTTGTTACGTCCTTATTAAATAATTTTTGACACGCATTTCACCGGGAAACTTCTGGTCAAAAAGTATTTTCTACTTTTTCTTCTGATTGGTTGCTGCTGATGCTGCCAGATGTACTGCTGTCTGCAATTTTTTCTTTTTCTTGTTGTTGAGTCTCATCAACTTTACACCATTGACAAAGGTGCATCTTCCCTAGACTTGATCTGAGGGCTTTGCATAAATGTCCCTTGTAGCTGCTTGGTGCATTTGGCAGATAATAGAAATTTTGTTCAAACTTACAAATTTTTCTAGTATCTATTACATTGATAAGTGTACTTGTTTTACTCGTAATTAAAATAAACTTTGAACTGTAGTTTACTTTAATCTTTGAGATTCCGTCAAAATTTTTTAATCCTGTAATAACCCTTTGAAATGAAAGGGATCTCCAGTCTTGCAAAATTTCTTCGTTTACTTCAGTGAGTTGTCCAGCAATTGGAGTGTTGATTTCCACTTCTTGGACTGTCTTGATCTGTACATGATGATATCCTTTGACAAGAATATTATCATCATTCCAAAAAGGAATTGTGTTGTTGATCTTGAGAATGATTTTGAGGTTTTTGTCTTTAATTACAAATTTAGCAAAATCTTTGACTGTTTTTACTAAATTTTCATCAAGTAATTTGATTTCTTCAAAATCATTTCCAGGAATGATTTCTTTAATTAAACCGCAATGGAATGCTGTCTGTACCATATTGGGCTCAGCTCCTGCAAAGAAGATGAACTGACCGAATTTTTTCTCAATTGTGCCATAGTACCCTCCTTCTGGTGCAGAGGCTCCTATTGTACGTGCTTCTTCTTCAAGCAAGAGAAAATCTTGCAGTTTGATATCCGGAAAGGTGGTTTCTTCCTTCTGGGCTGGGATTTTTCCAAGTTTTTTGAACCTGGTTGGAGTTTGGGCTGGTTTGCTGGATTTGGCTGCTTCACTGTAGGAAAAGAATTTTATCCTTTAGTTTTCGGATGGTGGTATGAATGTAGGCATTCTGGGCCTGGATCTAATGTCTGGTTGACAATAGTTTGGTCTCAAATTTAAGTTTTGTTGGTCAAACAAATTTTTGTATGGGATTGGGCTGTGTCCATTTTTTGTACAAAAGTCCAGATAAGCTTGATGAGCATCTGAAAAGGTTTTAAAGCTTTTGTATTTGTATGGTTTTCCTTTAACAATGCGTTCGACTTCTGCCCAACTTGTGTAGAATCCTCTATGAGGACCATCAAAGATTGTATAGAATTTTGTACCTGCAATGGAAGTATTTACCCCCACCAATGGTGTGGTTTCCAGTTGTGTCTGAGATATTTCAGTTGGTTTTTGAATAACCGTATGTTCTTGAGAACATTGAGTTTCCGAAGAACCTCCTGTATGTAATTGGATTTGTGGTCCAAGTTGCGGGTTTTGAATTCCCTTAAGCCCTTGCGAGCTTGTTGCAGTAACATTTTCTGCAAGTACTGTAAATTTCTCTCCAGTAGTCTTGCTACTTTTGATGATAGGCGTTTCTTTTGAAACTGTAATTTTTGCTCCAGTAGTCTTGCTACTTTCGCCTGTCTCCCCTTGTTTTTGAAGCCTTATCAACTTCTTTTTGAGGACTTTAATGCTTTGTTGCAGCATTCTAATTTCATTTTGTTTAACAGAAATTTCAATTTCTTTTGTTTCAATTTCTGTCTCAATGTCTTCCATTTGTTCCATGATGTCAGTCATTTTTACCTGAAAAAGCAAATTCTCTTGTGAGTGAATCAGCTAAATAATTGTATTTTCCTCTGATGATTTCAATATCAAAATTGTAGTGACTGAACCACATTTGCCATCTGATTAGTCTTCCTTGCTTGTAGTCTGGATGTACCTGATTTTTCAGAAATGATTTACATGTAGTAGAATCAGTTCTAACAAGAAATTTGTTAGTAATGATATAAATTCTAAATTTTGTTATGGCTTTTTTCATTGCCAAAATTTCTTTTTCATTGATGTGGTAATTCTTTTCAGGATTTGTGAATGTTCCTGAAGCATATCCACAAAGTTGTTCTTTTTGTTCATTTTCGTCAAATGTTTTTAATACTGCTCCCCAATGTTCTTGAGATGCATCAGTTTCAATTATCATTTTATCATTATTTTTTTGGATGATATAATGATGGTAGATTTTTTATTTTAGATTTGATTTTTTGTACATAAAGAGTATCATCTTTAGTCCAAATCCATTTAAAATCTTTTTTGAGTTTCTTTTGAAGTGGTGCTCTCATTTTTGCTAGATCTTTAATGAAAGATTCTGCATAAGTGAGACATCCAAGAAATCTCATCAATTGTTTTTGATCTTGTATTTCGTTTGGAAATTCATGAATATGAGTAAGAACATGTGGTTTTAATTGCTTATAACCATATGTAATATCCATACCTAGATATCCAATTTTTTCTTTAAACATTTCTGCTTTCCTTTTGGAAAGTATAATGCCTAATTTGCATATTGTTTGGAGTACTGAGATCACATGTTTTTCATGATCTTCTTCATTGTCTGAGAAAACCAAAATATCATCAATATATACACAACAAAAATTTTCGTGTATCTTGAAGACATTATCCATGTGTCTTTGGAAAATACCAGGTGCTTGTTTTAAACCAAATGGTATAATTTTCCATTGGTAATGTCCTTGCGGGCAACTAAATGCCGTTAGATGTCTTGCATTTTGATCAAGTATAACTTGCCAAAATCCTGATTTACAATCAAAAGTAGAAAAAATTCTCTTTCCTTTGATTAATTGCAGTAGGCTTTGCATATTTGGAATTAAATATCCATCTGCCTTAGTAATCTTGTTGAGCTGAGAATAGTCTACAACCATTCTAGCTTTTCCTCTTCTTTTTTCTGCTTCTTTTCTAACCATGAAAGCCGGTGAAGAGAATTGTGAAGTACTTGGTTCAATTACTTGTAATTCAAGTAGTTCCTTGATTTGTATAGAGAATTCTTCTCTATCTTTTGGACAATAAGCCATTGCTTTTGCTCTTATTATTGTATTTTTGTGTTCTTCAAGTAGTTCAATTGTTGCAGTCATATTTCCTTTGTTCTTTGTTGGATCCAAAGGATTTTCTGAGCAACATTGGTCAAGAAGTTTCAGGATTTCTTCTCTTTTTGAGTTGATTTTAAATTTTTCTTGTTCTTCTATAGTTATGAAAATATTCCTTTTTGGGGTAATATTTTCTCCTTGAGGTTTTGTGAAGATTTTTCTATTGCAATTGATTTTTGTCATTTCCAAGAACTTTTCTTGAAGAAAATTCATTGCAACAGCTTTTCTTTGTTTTGATATCCAAAGTCTTTTTCCGTTAAGAGTAAAACTTATGGATTCAATTTCTTGTATGAAAGGATGATATAACTGGCAAAAGTTATTTCCAATTATAAAATCAATTCCAGTTTCAAGTTGGTAGACTGTTGGAATTTTGAAATAAAAAGTTTTCCGTTGGGATTTGTGGTATCCACTTATCTCAATGTTTAATCCTTTTACTACTTTTGATGTTTTGATTTCAGATTTGTCAGCAATTTTTAGATTCATTGTTTTTTCTGCTGTTACCCAAAATTGTTTTGGAATAATAAATTTGCTGGCAGTACATAATGATGCTCCGGTGTCAATGTAAGCATGTAATGTAAATTTTCTATATCCTTCAAAACTGAGTTTTATAGGTATGTAGATTGAGTTTGGATTTGTAACATTTTTATTACTCATCCTCTGAAAATTCTGTTTCAGATGACTCAGATTCAGTTTCACTTGTTAAGTAATACAGAGATTCTGTATCACTAGGATCTTCTACTGGGTAGAAGCCTTGTTTTTGAAATGTATTTAGGAGTTTAATCCTGTCTTCATTTCTAATTTTTCCTGGGCATTCGTTTGCATAATGTCCAGATTCATTGCAGAGCCAACATCTGCAATTCTTTTTCTTTTGAGGACAAAATTTCTTTTTGTCTTGTGTTTTTTCAAATTTTTTATTCTTATATGGAATTCTTCCCCTTGAATATTTTTTGAAAAAATTCTTTTTCCTAAAAAATTTTTCTTTATAGGGTTTTTTGTATTTTTTAAAAATATATCTTTTATTTTTAAAAGATTTTTTCCTTGTTTTATTTTGGGTGTTTGTTGGTTGACAACCATATTGGCCAGGGATTTGGTCAAGGTAATTGTTACAACAGATTTTTGGATTTTTGTAAACTGTTTTAACTCTTTCTCTTACCAATGTGTTTTGTTTGCATTTTTCAGCAATTAAATTTCTGGTTGCAGTTATGACTAGTCCAAGGGACATGTCTATTTGAGCATTTACTCTTGGATCAATGGTTTCTTTTTGTTTTTTGATTGATTCATCAAAGTCACTCATGACTTCATGATTAAATGGTTCTGGTAGTTTACGTATGAATTTTTCTGTTAATTCTATCCATTTGTCAGGTGGACATATGTAAAAGTATTTTGAAAATTCGCAAGCATAATTTTCAAAATAACACATATCACATATAGAGATTTTCTCTAAGTGATTTAATGCATCAGCAATTGCAATTACTGATCTCTTACTTTTGAAAGCTTCAAAAGTTTGTCCAGTAAATTGTTTGTATATTTGATCCACAATTCTTTCAATGAATTTTGGAATGACTCCTATTGAATCTTTCCAGATTTGATTTTTTGTATCATATGTAAAGCTTTCAAGGAATGTTCTTGCATTTCCTCTGGTACTAGCGAGTACATAATTCCATGAATTTATTTCATTTTTGATTATTTCTTTGTTGACAATCATTGCAACCAAGATATAACTATACCATGCATCAATGATCTTTTCTGGATCTAGAGTACAATCTATATCCAAAATTGTTACTTGTTGGTTTATATTCTGTCTTTTTGGAATAAAATCAGAAACTAAGAGGTTCTGATCGAAGTTCCTTTCTGGCATTCTGGGGTCAGGTCTTGGTGTATTGTCACTCATGTGTCTTTTCCCATCTCCTTTTGGATTACTTGATGATGGATTGTCATCTTTAATCTCAAAAGTTTCTGGTTTTGGTTCTCTGATTGTTGGTCCAAGCCCCATGTTAGGATCTGTTTCTCTTCCAGTATGAAATCTTTCATGAATGATGATTTCATCTTCACTGTCAGATTCTTTATCTGTTTCAGATTGTGATTCAAGTTGATCTTGATTCTGTTGTTCATTGTTTTCATTGTCCGAAATTGCCATAATTTTTTCTTTTATGTCAATGTTTTTGACAATTGAAACAATCTTTTCAAGTTCATTATCTTCAAATTCCAGTAGAACATTTAAGAGTCCCAACTCCTGGCTGGTCTCGTAAATGCTTTCAAGATTTTTCCTGAAGCTTGTCATTATACTAAATGGTCAATATCAAATTTTCCTTCTGGAATTTCATCTTGTTTTGCTTTTGTTTTTGGAGAGAGTTCTCCCCTCCTTTCAAAAATTCCAATTTGTTGTGTTGATTTAATCTTTGAAACTATCTTGTTATTTTGATTATTGTTAATAATTCCTGCTATAATGATAGCAGTTGTTTTGCTTGGTTTATATCATTTTTAGTTAGTAGAGAGATTCCTACCTTTCCGTATGTATGTTGAGCGTTAATCGCAAATTCTTTATGCGATACACCGTAATACACATGTTTCTTTCTTTTCATGAATTTATCAATAAATCCTGGTTGTGAAAAAATTTCTTTTGGATCTAAAGATAAAGTGGTTTTACATATTTTGTCAAGTTTTTCGTTAGAAATTAAAATTTCATTTGAAAAATTTCCCTTTGATTCAATTTGTTCGCAAATCTCCTCATGTTCTTGAGATGTTCCTTCATTAGCAAGATTTATGCTCATGATTTATAATGTTGTGTGACATAGTGAATTAAGAAATTAGAAACAAATTCGTAATAATTTTGTAAACCTTTGTCTTTTTGTTGTCTACAGTTTTCTAAAGAGTCTTTGTGGACTCCTGCAAAAACTTGGTGTCTATAAAATTCTTCATAAAATTCGCAAATATGAAATTCAGAATTTATGAGATGAATATGTGCATGACATGTATAACAATTAATTTGTGTACTAGTGTTCTCCATAACTATGGTGGCAATTTGCATAGTGTATGATGAATGTACGTAAATTGTTTTCATAATCTTGTTTTGTTTCAAGATATTTTTGCTCCATATTTAGAGTACAATAAGGATTTCCCCAAAACTTCTTTGAATCAATTCTTTCTTTGTACCATAAAAATGCTTCGTACTGAAAGGTAACAATTTGTGAAGTGCATAACAAGCATTAACATTATTGTTTGATTGTGACATATTAATACGTGTAATGGCTCTGATACCAATTTGAGGAAGGTGTGTGCGGAAGTGTATTAATCAAGACATGTGATCTCATGCTTTGCCAAATATGTAAACAAAATAAATTTAAGGAGCTTTCAAAATTTAAACCTTCTTGATGTACTTTGTTGGTTGAAACAGCTTCCTACGTTTCTTTTTAAACAAGGAAATTGAGCAAATGAATGAACTTGGACACTAAGCCCCTGTTCTCTTTGCTGTTTTGAGGTCGTTTTCTGTTTTTATTTTCGAAAACGCTAAAAACGCGTTCTCTTTACCATTTTCGAAAACGCATTTTGAAAAACAAAAAAAAAATTTGTACACAAAACGGAAAACGCCCGAAACATCGTTTTGGGCGTTTTGTGTGTATTTCGACAAAAAATGTCCAAAACGCGGAAAACGCGTTTTGGAAATTTTTTTTTTTTTTTTTTTAATATATAGAATTATCTTAACTTAGAACTAAGCTTAATATAAAGTTTTTATTTTATTATTTTTTTATTTTTTTTTTTAGAATTATCCTAGCTTGGAACTAAGCCTAAATAAAGATTTTTTTTTTTTTTTGAGAATTATCCTAACTTGGAACTTAGTTTAAATAAAGTTTTATTGAATTCAATATCAACATTACAAAAAAAAAAAAAAAATGAGAATTCTTGTTGTTATATTTTAAAAAATGCAATGATAAATGGACTCTGGTGGTTTTGAAAGAACTTGCATTTTCTGGATTTTAATAGAAGTAGAGCTTTCTCAAGTCCCGAACCTGACCAAGCTGTATTAATATAGACTCTTAATGCTCACATTAGTGTGTTGCATGTAACCATATTTTTAGTGTATTGTGAAAGGAAATTTGAGTTGGAGTTAGTAGTATTCTGCAAGCAAATTAATTAAAAATAATTTAAATAGTGTTCTGCAAAATTTCAAACAGAACGTGTTTTCCAGCTTTTCATTTTCAAAAACAGTTTTCAGAAATGACAAACCAAACTCGTTTTCAGCAAATTTGAAAACAAAAATGAAAACACAAAACATAAAATATTTTCGAAAATGAAAATACAAAATAAAATACAAACAGAACGCCACATAAAAATCCATATTAGTTCAATGAACAATATGGGAATTGAATGAAAATAATAATTACTTGTTTCTATAGATAATTCAACTTCTGGAATACTTTGACAACCTTTGTTATTTGAATGTTACAACATTCACAAAAAAATAAAACTAAAAAAATGTTGAGAGTTTTGAACTTGGGAAGCAATTTACTCTTAGTCAATGTTTGACTAATGTTTATAAATTATTATGTCCATATTTGACGTACATTTTAAAGAGAAAATTGTTTGTGAATATTGATTTTTTAGACAATGTGTGGTTGAAAAGTAAGAATATTTTTTTATTTACGTGTAGAATATTTTATTATGTGAATGTTTGGTTGAAAATAAGTATGAAAAAAAAATAAGTTTTTAAAAAAGAAAATCAAACATGGGCATAATTGATTAACTAACTTTTTAATTATACATTTTGCGTGTTTATAAGTACAACTCACTTCTTCGTCGCTAATTTTTATTAATTTATAATTTAAAACTGTTTATAATTAACACTTCCAAATATGGAACAAAAAGATACATAAAAAATAAATAAAACCATATGAGAGTAAAAATATATATTTGGATAAAAGTTTCTTCACGTGAAACACCAAATGATATTGGAGGAGGTGGAGGAATCTATGATGTGGTTGTTAGATGGTGGTTACGCGGTGGGGATGGGGATGGGAATGGCCAATGTGGGTAGGGATTATTTTGTTTTCTTATTTTGCCTTTGTTTGATTTCATTAAATCTAAAGTCTTTTTCTATACTTATTTTCAAATCAAACGTTCACATCATAAAATATTTTATACGCAAAGAGAAGATTTTATAGGTCAGTGATGATTCATGCTAAAAGAACATAAGAACTTAAGTTGTCATGAGATTAATCGTAGTATTGAGAAATTTTGCACAATGAATTTGTTCTATTATTGGAATTACTTCAATAGTTCAACTTGTAATAAATGAAAAGTATGGAATTCCACTCCAATCGTTTTAAAGTGGCTCACGCGTTTAATACCGTAAAAATTTCAAGTTCTAATTGATAAAATTCGTAGATGAATGTTTTTGCTATAGTTGTTATTTAACCAATTCAAAGAAAAAATATTTCGGGTGGAGGTAGAACATAAGTTTTGTTCTATTAATTTTTTTTTTTTTTTTAACAGATGTTTGTTTAAATATTCTATAATTAAAAAAAAATGATTTCTGACTTAATTCATCCTCAAGAGAACTAAAAATCAGACATTTAGCCCCTGTCCTCTTTGCTGTTTTGAGGTCATTTTCTGTTTTTATTTTCGAAAACGCTAAAAACGCGTTCTCTTTACCATTTTCGAAAACACATTTTGGAAAACAAAAAAAAAAAATTTGTACACAAAACGGAAAACGCCCGAAACATCGTTTTGGGCGTTTTGTGTGTATTTCGACAAAAAATGTCCAAAACGCGGAAGTTTTGGAAATTTATTTTATTTATTTTAATATTTTTTAATTTTATTTTTTTTATAGAATTATCTTAACTTAGAACTAAACTTAATATAAATTTTTTATTTTTTTTATTTTTTTATTATTTTTTTAGAATTATCCTAACTTGGAACTAAGCCTAAATAATTTTTTTTTTTTTTTTTTTTTTTTTTTGAGAATTATCCTAACTTGAAACTTAGTTTAAATAAAGTTTTATTGAATTCAATATCAACATTACAAAAAAAAATTAAATGAGAATTCTTGTTGTTATATTTCAAAAAATGCAATGATAAATGGACTCTGGTGGTTTTGAAAGAACTTGCATTTTCTGGATTTTAATAGAAATAGAGCTTTCTCAAGTCCCGAACCTGACCAAACTGTGTTAATATAGACTCTTAATGCTCACATTAGTGTGTTGCATGTAACCATATTTTTAGTGTATTTTGAAAGGAAATTTGATTTGGAATTAGTAGTATTCTGCAAGCAAATTAATTAAAAATAGTTTAAATAGTGTTCTGCAAAATTTCAAACAGAACGTGTTTTCCAACTTTTCATTTTCAAAAACAGTTTTCAGAAATGACAAACCAAACGCGTTTTCAGCAAATTTAAAAACAAAAATGAAAACACAAAATACAAAACATTTTCGAAAATGAAAATACAAAATAAAATACAAACAGAACGCCACCTTAACATTTACATCGAAGGAGGTGGGCCTCTGATTTTTCCCACCCGATTGATGGGCGTCTCGTTTGTCATAGATGGGTGACAGGTAAGAAGTGAGTAGAGATAGCAATGGATTGAGTATGGATCGAATTTGCCAAATTCATATCTTACCCAATCCATTAAAGATTTACAATTTCCACACCCTACCCATATACCCATTTAAGAATGACGGGTTGGTGCGGGTCGAAAGCGAGTATGCTTCTATATCCATTTGAAATTCATTACTAATTTTTTTTTTTTTTTTTTTTTTTTAGGGCTGTAAATAGGTTATAGGTTAGAGGTGCTCCGAATTAACTTAAATCAGTTAAATGTGTTAGGCTTCACTTGAATTTGACTTGAAAAAAGCTTATTCCAGGTTAAAACTAAACAAACGAGTTTCAATATTTTTTTTAGACGTTAACAATGTCAATAGATATTTGAGTGCTTTTTTTTTTTTTTTTTTACACAATCGATTTTGTTTTAAATTGTATAATTTTTTAAGGAAATTAATTGATATACAGGTCAGGTATGAATATTGTAGCAAACCCACATCTGATCCATACCCATATCGGGTTTCAAAATTTACCTCTATACTCTATCCATGAACACATTTAATCAGGTAATCCTCATTTATTTATATCAAATCTTCAACGAATATCGAGTCCATAAATATTATTATCATCACTAAAAGTGAGTTTCTTTCAACGGGTCAAGAGTGGCGTGCAAACGAAACGCTACGAGTATTCAATGAGTTATCCTTAAATTTGACTTATCCTTCATGCTAAAATACATATGGTAGGAAAGATATAACGAGGAAGTTCATTTAAAAGTTCCCTTTAAGACCAACAGGAAGACAAATCATGATTGTGTTTGTGTAGATACATAAAGGAATCTTCATCATATCCAATGTATCTTATCCACAAAATTATTTGTAGCTGTGTCTTCAATAACTATTATAATACTTTATGATTGGTGATATTTACATTTTTTAGGTAAAATGTATGATTAAAAATTGAATAAAAAAAAATGTGTAATTAAAAAGTGATGTTAAAAATTGTACCGATTATAACACAAAATTGTCGAACACATGCTAATTTAGCAAATGTTTGAATTTTGATAAGCTTTTTTACGGAAAAACTTTTTCCTTATATTTTTCTAATTATTTTTTAATCATAAATATTTTTCAAAATCACTTTTAACTAAAAATGGCCCGCCAATACAAAGAATAAAACAAAACGCACTATCATGATAGAGAATATAAAGGAAAGAGAAACAAATCGATGACTGTGGCACCATGAACCCCATTAGAGTTATAGTAAATAAGAATTTATATAGAAATTTAATGAAAAAAGGATTTTATTTTTATTTTTTAAAAAAATCCAGGTTTTGGGTAAATTTAACCAAGTTCGGATTTTGCATATTTTGGATTTTTGTAGTTGCGTAAGTGCGTGTACATTTCTTTAGACGTTTATGGTCACCAATCGAGAGGAGATTTATTCAGAATACAACATCTAATTACTCAGACATATAATAAACATATGGGGCAAAAGTGAAAGTTCTGGACACCTCCAAAGTTCGGCCATACGTGCGAACTAGTTACTATGAAAAAGAATGCGTCACTTTTAATAATTTAAAGGTGATTAACATGTAAGTCCAAATTCTAATTAGTGGAAATTACACATACCCCTACTTTTAAAAATCTAAATACAAGAATAAGGTGAAACATATATATATATATATATATATATATATATATATATATATATTCAATTTTCAGGTTTCATAAAGATTTTATTAATTAATTAATAATATTACAAAATTAAATTAATTATCTAAATCCAACCCATCATTTCCAAACCCTAATTCATACTTTCCTCATTCTCGCACTACCTCCTCTTTCCTCACTTCTCCTTAATCTGTCTCTACATCCTCTCCTCCCCTTCCAACTCTGGCACCGGCGCAGCAATAGAGTTAGGCCTGGCTCCACAGCGGCCAGTGGCCGCGCACAGAGGCGAGATGCTCCAACATTTTCGATGTTTTGTCATCTGTCTCTGCAAATCTATGTGGTGGCTGTGGGTGGTGATGGAAGCGGTGGTTTTGTACGATGCTACGTGGTGAGGGGGTTCAAGTGATGGTTTTACAGTAGCATTTTTTTTCTTTGGTTGGGGCGAGGGCGACAACGTTGAGAGGGTGGTGGCAGTGACGACGTTGAGATGGTGGTTTGGTGGTGGCAGACTAGTGGTGGTGTGTTGGTGCCTGCGGCGGTGGTGGGGCACCGTGGAGGACTCACGGCGCAGAGGCATCTTGGAGCGGTTGGGCACAGTCCTTCTCAGCTTCTTTCTTTTTCGGAGTTTGCTGGTGGTGGAGGCCGTGATGCGGTTTGTGTGTGGTGGTAGTGAGACAGAGGAGGCGGCGGTTGATGGTGATCGGTAATTGATAAATGTGACCTAAGAAACTTGTGACCTAATAATTGATAATAAAATATAATAATTTGATATGTCGTGAGTCTTGTGACCTAATAATTGACAAGGATAAAATAATTGTGACCTAATAATTTGATAGATTTTGCGATCTAATAAATTAACAAGTTGTAACTTGATTGATTAATTTGACATTTTGTGATTTAACTATTTTGATAACTTGTAACCTTGAAATTTGTGATTGTAACCTAAAAATAATTTTGATTTGTGACCTCCTATTTTGATAATTTGTGATCTAAAATATTGATGGACTGTGACCTTAACACATTTGTCCTTTGTGACCTACAATTACATAATATTTTGACCTTCATATATATGATAAAATATTTTCTTTCTTTAATTTAATTAATTAATTAATTCTAAATAAACCTGATTTTTGAAAGAATATAACTTTGACCTCATTTTTGAAATTTGTATTTTGAAACACCTTATTTGTGCATTTTTCCCTTCTAATTATCCTATGTTTAAATGCCACAATCAAATATTATAAAACAGTAAATAACACGTTATGATGACGGAGAAACTTGTTGGGAATTAAACTTAAATTCCCTCTCCTTTAACCCATAGAATTTTTTATGTTCAAAGTAAAATCAAGCAAACGAGAAAATAATAAAAATAACGCAAAAATTTCTGATCGCCAAATACTATTACAAATTAGACCAAAAAATTAAGTAATTTACTCCGTTTTTTTGCGAAAACTGACGCCTAATAAAATAGCAATGGCTTTTTTGTAAATATGTTTGGAATCTTTGGATCATATGCGTCGTTTCCTAACTAGAAACAGACGCATATAGTTGATTTAAACATTTGCGTCAGGCTTCTAATTAGAGGCCAACGCATAATCTGGTAGGAACTGACGCATAAACATAATTTTACTATATGCGTCGGTTCCTAAGGAGGAATCGACGCATTTTCCTCTTCTTCTTAAGACACCTGCGCGCCGCGGGTGCCCATTTCTTCTCTCTTTTCTCTCACAAAAAACACATCTTCTTCTTCACTCTCCTTTTATTCCGTGACCACCACCGCTAACACCGTCCCTGTGACGACCCGAATTCTCTTCCATTCGAGTGCCACTAAAAGTGACTCATATCATATTATCGAGACTTAAATAGTAATGTAAAATTATTCAAAAGAATAATTAGAATCCCATAATTTTATTTGTGAATAAAAATAGAACATAATTTTCTTACATAAAGTTCAACATAATTATCTCATCAATCTTAACCACTTTTGCCACTTCCATGTTGACCGCCTCGAACCTTCAATTATCTGAAAATGGTAAATATCGTGGAGTGAGATTTATAAAATCCCAGTAAGTATACCAAGCATAAATTTTCTTTTGAAAGCATATGGATCATTTTCATCATAACATAGGATAGGATCGAAATACTCATAAACATAGGGAGACACAAGAATTTTACCGAACTTAAATGGCAAGAATTCTTATGTGTAGCGCTACTAAACTCCGGTCCCCTTAGCATAATCATAAACATATCATATGGAACCCATAACAATCTTGTGAGATTGATTTCATAGCAATGATCCAAACATTTTCATAAAATCATAAGATATACTTACTTGTCATAAAAACATACTTACTTTTCATAAAAACATAAGGTGTATTTACCTTTCATAAAAGCATACTTACTTTTCATAAAAACATAAGATATACTTACTTGTCATAAAAACATACTTACTTTTCATAAAAACATAAGGTGTATTTACCTTTCATAAAAACATACTTACTTTTCATAAAAACATAAGATATACTTACTTGTCATAAAAACATACTTACTTTTCATAAAAACATAAGGTGTATTTACCTTTCATAAAAACATACTTACTTTTCATAAAAACATAAGATATACTTACTTGTCATAAAAACATACTTACTTTTAATAAAAACATAAGGTGTATTTACCTTTCATAAAAACATACTTACTTTTCATAAAAATATAAGATATACTTACCTTTTAAAAGATTAAAATGAAGTGTAGTAGTAAATGGACCAAAACTTTCTTGACCACCTTGAATTTCTCTTACTTGTGGATTTTGTCAAGAGATTGGAAATAAGTGTATATGTGTAGAGTTGTGTGTAAAAGAGATGGGTTTAAATAGATGTATAAAGTTGGCATATTGTAAACATAATCATTCAATTCTATTAATTTTAACACATCCTTTTCTTAAAGTAAAGCACCATTCATATACTTTTCCATATTTATACAAATAATATGCTCTTCATGATTATATATAATGGAGTCTTATCAATCATTCATATACTTTTCCATATTTATACAAATATTATGCTCTTCATGATTATATATAATGGAGTCTTATCAATCATTCATATACTTTTACATATTTATACAAATATTATGCTCTTCATGATTATATATAATGGAGTATATAAATCATTCATATACTTTTCCATATTTATACAAATATTATGCTCTTCATGATTACATATAATGGAGTCTTATCAATCATTCATATACTTTTCCATATTTATACAAATATTATGCTCTTCATGATTATATATAATGGAGTATATAAATCATTCATATACTTTTCCATATTTATACAAATATTATGCTCTTCATGATTACATATAATGGAACCTCTCATGCTTGCATATATTTTCTTAATTTAAATAATAAAAGTAATTTTTGTACAAATAAATATTGGGATAACATTGAATTAAGTACTTAGACTTAATATACTTTAAATCAAGAGAATGGAGATATTTTTAGAAATTCGGAATTTAATTTAAAATCGAACGATCTCGATTATTTCTTGACTTGGCTATACGAATACGTCGTGGCGTTAACTTAATAAAAATGGGTGAAATAGTAGCGACACGATTTTCTATTAAAATAATTATTAATCGCGTAAAAATTCTTGGTCGCTACAAACTTACCCCCTTAAAATAATTTCGTCCTCGAAATTAATCTTACTTGATCTTATGATTTCTGAACACTTAATCAGAATCTCTTCTTCTTCTTCTTATGTAGCATCATCGCTACCATATTTAACCCAACCATATTTAACCCACTGGACTTTGACTAAATGCATCAATTTGTTTTCTTAAGACATGGACTTTTCTATCAATAATAGACATATGTCTACTCATAAATTCTTCTGAATCAAAATGAAAATTCTCAATCGTATGTGATATTTCATCATATCTTGTAGTATTCATGTAACTTGTCATTTATCATCGTATCATGTGACCTCAAATATTCGTATTAATATCTCTAAAATTTCAATAAATCTTTACTAACATATCATACCATAATAATTTGTCATTTCTTCTTATCACCAAATATCCCAAAATAATTAAAACGATTACCTGAATATTCTCTATGTAATATACCCAAACATGTTATTCACATATCAACATAATCATCAGTTTATCTTTCCAATATTTTTAACCCAAAATTTCTGCAAAATTCAATAAACAAATATCTCCCAAATAATTAAAATTCTTAACTCAAATATCATAACATTTCCCGTAAGGTATTCCTTTCACTTGCACAAACTTATTAATCCCGATTCAATACAGTCCTTATTTCACTTTCACGTATCCCCGTATTATTTCTATACCTTGATTATTATATCAAAATATCAGTACCCAAAATCCAAGAAAATATTCCATATCTAAAATCCCGTCATCATCAAATCTTCCTTTTATCAAGAAAGTAAACGGCGCATAAACTCTTGTTCCCTCTTTTCCATTATTCTATTCCGCGCTTTCTTGCTGGAATCAATATCACGCGGATTCCCTCCGATCCTTAATGCTTTTAAATAGTTCATGCTGGGAAGAGGTTAGATCCATCAAAAACATGGATATCATTCTTACAAACATTCGCAAGTATTATTCCAGTCTTCCAATGAATGATCTGAGGAAAATTTATCGAATAAGACTCGAAAGATTGAGGTTGCTGATGGCTCATGGTGTTTCAGAAGATGTTCGCTGGTTGATCGAAGCAAAGGTTCGACTATCTGGTGAATTACCTATGACATTTCCAAAGCACATGCCTGGTTTAGGCAAAAGCACCTTCGCAAAGAAACGAAGAGAAAAAAGGCTGAATGGTTGCTACAAATGTGCTCGTTGGAACTGTGATACTCGTTGCAAAACAGTAGGATATTCTTCTACTAATCGGGATGATAAAATCAAATTCATAAAGGGTGGACTGAGTAAGGAGTCTTTGGATGATATTCGACTGACTCTTGAGACGCACCCAAGTGGTTATGTGCAACGTGAACTTCTCTCCTTATACGCTCAGTTTAACGAGGACAAAAATCGTTATAGTCTCCAAAATATAATAGCAAAAGATCCTGTTTGCCAGTCTGTTTTACAAAATGAGGCTTCTGGCAGTTCAACAATGATATAAGGTAAATCTCTTGATACACATTTAAAATATTTTGCTGTTTTCTTTCACGCGTTTTGGAAATAAAATATATTTTCCTTTCTCGAGTTTTGATAAAGCTGGAAATAAATCACCGAAAGGTGATATCTTTGGTAAAACAGTCAAAAGTTGGCCGATTTTGTCAAAAGTAAATCTTTACTTTTTCATAATCAATCAAAAACAGTAAATTTTTTCGGCTTTAAATAGCCAAACATATTTCATAGTTCAGGCATCCCAAAATCACATCTTCTTCGTAAGTTTTCTCTTCTATACTATCAAAGATGGAAGCACCAAAACTTCGACAGATCAAAACTATTTGTGTATTTTGTGGATCAAAAGTGGGGAAAGGCTTCAGTTATCTAGAAGCGGCCGTAGATCTTGGAAAGAAACTGGGGGAAAAAGGTATCACTCTTGTGTATGGGGGTGGTAGCAGTGGTCTAATGGGTTGTGTTTCCCAATCTGCTCTTGCAGAGAAATCAAAAGTAATCGGTGTCATACCTGTCCCTTTGGTAGATGTTGCAGGCAAAACACGAGGGCATGAAGTTCAAACCTTATCCATCCATGAACGCATAACTTGTATGCTATATGGTTCTGATGCCTTTATAGCCCTGCCCGGAGGTTTTGATACCTTAGAAGAAATCTTTAACATTACCTCGTGGGCTCAACTAGATCTCCATACTAAGCCTATTGGGCTTCTGAATGTTAACAATTTCTTTGATGGTTTGTTAACCTTTCTTGATTATGCTGTGGAACAGGGATTCATCTCTCCATTTTCCAGAAGGCTTCTTATTTCTGCTCCTACTATTGATGAACTACTGGATAAGCTGCAGTCATATATCTCAATACAAGATCCAGCAGGGGTTAAGATAGATTGGTCGCAAGGAAGGGGAATCAAGCGAAAACGGAGTCCGGTTAATGTAAACTTAACTTTATGAATCTTAGAATAGGTGGGGGTAGAGTACGGAGTATTCTTACTCTCGAGACACCCCTCTAATTTCCTAGGATTTTCCTTAATGTTTAAATCTTGTGTGTACCTCAAAGGTTCCAGGTGGTAGATTACGGAGTATTCTTACTCTCGAAACACACCTCTTTGAAGGTTTCTTTATTTCCTCAAAAGGTCAGAGGTGGTAGGATACGGCTACTCCGGAAACACATCTCTCAATTTGAGGAATTTCCCATGTTGCTTTCTTTTGATTTTGCGTGTTTCATGTATTTCTTTCCAATGTGACTCTTGTGTGTTCTCCTTACGAGAAAATAATAAATATCTCTGTTATCATCTACTAAATCTCGTTTGTGATGTAAATGAATTTGCATGTCTAACCTCAATTCTCTTAGTGATTGCATACCATACTATGCTCTTAATTCCAAACGATAAAATTCTAAGCAGAGTTTCCTTTGAAATTTGGACTTATTCAAACCGTAAGCATACTTCATAACTCACAATAATAAATAATTCCACATTTGATCACAACGATCTAAAAATTGACCACAATTTCATCAAACTTCAATATCATAAAAAAATATTCCAGAAAATCAATTCATAATTCCTCAACATAGAAATTTCAAATCATAGTCGTCAATATCACAATATCACTTCCTTCAATACCTTAATTGGCTCAAAAGATTACTCATACTTATATTTATAAGTCATAAATCATATTCCCAAAATTTAATCACAAGGCCAAAGTTCATAATAAATTTCTCTTCAATATAGAGGCATAATTCACTTACTCAACATAATATCCATTACTTAATTCCCAATAACCAAATCTTTAAATCTCTAACTTCATAATGCTTCTCATAAAAGTCTCATTAAAATCATATCACTTATAATCTTAACATCTCATAAAAATTCATAAAATTGGCTCGCTATTTCTCATTAAATCTAAATGATAGATAATCTGAACATATTTCTAATCATTTCTGTTGACTTCTCATACTTAATGCCATGTCTAAAATCAATTATGCAAAGTCCATTTAAGGTTTATCATTTCTAAACTCGAGGACAGCAATTATTTTGAAAATCATTCTTAAGTCATATTATTCCCATTATGCTCAACACCCGTTCTCTTTCTTTCTTTTCTTTCTGAATTTTTTTTTTTTTTTTTTTTTTCAGAATTGAAACTTGAAGAGTGGTACCAATAATCATCCACAGTTTTTCCTTGCTTTTAAGCAAAGGTAGTGATAAAGGGATAAATTATTGAACCGAAAATTGAAACTTGAAGAGGAAGTACTAATAACCATCCACAGTTTTTCCCTTGTTTTTACACAAAGGTAGTGATAAAGGGATAAATTATTGTACGAATTCATTATCAATTTTGTTTGTTTAATATATTATTCCATATATTTTGGGCAAAAGTTACAACCCAACTTAATTTCTAATTGAGTCAATCTTACTAAGCTTAATATGCACCAAAATTCATATAAATATCCTCTCTGTCTCATGATTCTACATTGAAAAGAATAAAAAAATTGAGTCTTCTATCAATTTATATCATACTTGACATGTATATTATGTGTAACACATAAAGATTCATAACATATGAAGATTTCATACTTAACATGTCTTAATAAAATCGTAAATGACTTGCAAAGCATATAACATACCTGGTTCGAGGAGTCAATACGTGGAGAGTGACATAGTAGAGTGATGAGTTAAAATATTTCATATAATCTTATTTTCCTTTAATCAACAATAATTTAATGTGGTTGTATCCAAATCAACATTTTCTTGAATCATAATTCCTAATTAATCACAGTCTTCAAAACAAATCCAATATCGATATAGTAATTATCTCCCCATCAATAATTAATAACTTAACCCAAATAAAATTTATCGTCAAATCTTATTTTTCCTTTAGTCCCCGAACTTCTAGAAATTTATCAAAGACATCAATATAAACATCATATCACTAACTAATTATATTCCATAAAATTTTCAGGACATTACAAACTCCCTTGCTTAAAATGAATTTTGTCCTTGAAATTCGCACATCAAATTTCATCATACTTTTCAAAATCATAACCATACTTGACATGTGAAAATTCAACTTTTTTTTTTATAATGAATAGTGATTTCGTTCATTGTTCATCATGAATAGCACGTCGTTTTACTGTTCACGTGAATAGTGATTTTTTTTTTTTTTTTTAATTTCAAAAATCTACAGAATCGTTTTTAAAACTCTTTGCTCTGATACCAACTGTGACGACCCGAATTCTCTTCCATTCGAGTGCCACTAAAAGTGACTCATATCATATTATCGAGACTTAAATAGTAATGTAAAATTATTCAAAAGAATAATTAGAATCCCATAATTTTATTTGTGAATAAAAATAGAACATAATTTTCTTACATAAAGTTCAACATAATTATCTCATCAATCTTAACCACTTTTGCCACTTCCATGTTGACCGCCTCGAACCTTCAATTATCTGAAAATGGTAAATATCGTGGAGTGAGATTTATAAAATCCCAGTAAGTATACCAAGCATAAATTTTCTTTTGAAAGCATATGGATCATTTTCATCATAACATAGGATAGGATCGAAATACTCATAAACATAGGGAGACACAAGAATTTTACCGAACTTAAATGGCAAGAATTCTTATGTGTAGCGCTACTAAACTCCGGTCCCCTTAGCATAATCATAAACATATCATATGGAACCCATAACAATCTTGTGAGATTGATTTCATAGCAATGATCCAAACATTTTCATAAAATCATAAGATATACTTACTTGTCATAAAAACATACTTACTTTTCATAAAAACATAAGGTGTATTTACCTTTCATAAAAGCATACTTACTTTTCATAAAAACATAAGATATACTTACTTGTCATAAAAACATACTTACTTTTCATAAAAACATAAGGTGTATTTACCTTTCATAAAAACATACTTACTTTTCATAAAAACATAAGATATACTTACTTGTCATAAAAACATACTTACTTTTCATAAAAACATAAGGTGTATTTACCTTTCATAAAAACATACTTACTTTTCATAAAAACATAAGATATACTTACTTGTCATAAAAACATACTTACTTTTCATAAAAACATAAGGTGTATTTACCTTTCATAAAAACATACTTACTTTTCATAAAAATATAAGATATACTTACCTTTTAAAAGATTAAAATGAAGTGTAGTAGTAAATGGACCAAAACTTTCTTGACCACCTTGAATTTCTCTTACTTGTGGATTTTGTCAAGAGATTGGAAATAAGTGTATATGTGTAGAGTTGTGTGTAAAAGAGATGGGTTTAAATAGATGTATAAAGTTGGCATATTGTAAACATAATCATTCAATTCTATTAATTTTAACACATCCTTTTCTTAAAGTAAAGCACCATTCATATACTTTTCCATATTTATACAAATAATATGCTCTTCATGATTATATATAATGGAGTCTTATCAATCATTCATATACTTTTCCATATTTATACAAATATTATGCTCTTCATGATTATATATAATGGAGTCTTATCAATCATTCATATACTTTTCCATATTTATACAAATATTATGCTCTTCATGATTATATATAATGGAGTATATAAATCATTCATATACTTTTCCATATTTATACAAATATTATGCTCTTCATGATTACATATAATGGAGTCTTATCAATCATTCATATACTTTTCCATATTTATACAAATATTATGCTCTTCATGATTATATATAATGGAGTATATAAATCATTCATATACTTTTCCATATTTATACAAATATTATGCTCTTCATGATTACATATAATGGAACCTCTCATGCTTGCATATATTTTCTTAATTTAAATAATAAAAGTAATTTTTGTACAAATAAATATTGGGATAACATTGAATTAAGTACTTAGACTTAATATACTTTAAATCAAGAGAATGGAGATATTTTTAGAAATTCGGAATTTAATTTAAAATCGAACGATCTCGATTATTTCTTGACTTGGCTATACGAATACGTCGTGGCGTTAACTTAATAAAAATGGGTGAAATAGTAGCGACACGATTTTCTATTAAAATAATTATTAATCGCGTAAAAATTCTTGGTCGCTACAAACTTACCCCCTTAAAATAATTTCGTCCTCGAAATTAATCTTACTTGATCTTATGATTTCTGAACACTTAATCAGAATCTCTTCTTCTTCTTCTTATGTAGCATCATCGCTACCATATTTAACCCAACCATATTTAACCCACTGGACTTTGACTAAATGCATCAATTTGTTTTCTTAAGACATGGACTTTTCTATCAATAATAGACATATGTCTACTCATAAATTCTTCTGACTCAAAAGGAAAATTCCCAATCGTATGTGATATTTCATCATGTCTTGTAGTACTCATGTAACCTGTCACTTATCATCGTATCATGTGACCTCAAATATTCGTATTAATATCTCTAAAATTTCAATAAATCTTTACTAACATATCATACCATAATAATTAGTCATTTCTTCTTATCACCAAATATCCCAAAGTAAATAAAATGGTTACCTGAATATCCCCTATGTAATATATCCAAACATATTATTCATAAATCAACATAATATCATCAGCTTATCTTTTCCCATATTTGTAACCAAAACGTTCTGCAAAATTCAAATAAATAATTAGCTCCCAAATAACTAAAATTCTTCACTTAATTGTCACAACATTTCCCGCAAGGTATTTCTTTTACTTGTACATACTTATGAATTCTGATTCGATACGGTCCTTATTTCACTTTCACGTATTCCCGTATCATCACACCATACCTTAATTACTTATTATTATACCTAAAATATCAGTACCAAATCCAAGAAAATATTCTGTATCTCAAAATCTTATCATCAAATCTTCCTTTATCGATAAAATTAAACAGCGCATTAATTCTTGTCTCTTCTTTTCATTATTCTATTCCGCGCTTTCTTGCTGGAATCAATATCAGATGGATCCACTTAGTTCCTTTATACCTTTAAATAGATCATGTTGGGAAGAGGTTAGATCCATCAAAAATGGATATCATCCTTTCAAACATTCGCAAGTATTATTCCAATCTTCCTATGAATGATCTGAGAAAAATTTATCGAATTAGGCTCGAAAGGTTGAGGTTGCTGATGGCTCATGGTATTCCAGAAGATGTTCGCTGGTTGATCGAAGCAAAAGTTCGATTATCTGGTGAATTACCTATGACATTTCCAAAGCACATGCCTGGTTTAGGCAAAAGCACCTTCGCAAAGAAACGAAGAGCAAAAAGGCTGAATGGTTGCTACAAATGTGCTCGTTGGAACTGTGATACTCGTTGCAAAACAGTAGGATATTCTTCTACTAATCGGGATGATAAAATCAAATTCATAAAGGGTGGACTGAGTAAGGAGTCTTTGGATGATATTCGACTGACTCTTGAGACGCACCCAAGTGGTTATGTGCAACGTGAACTTCTCTCCTTATACGCTCAGTTTAACGAAGACAAAAATCGTTATAGTCTCAAAAATATAACTGCAAAAGATCCTATCTGCCAGTCTGTTTTACACAATGAGGTTGTGGCAAATCAGCATTGATATAAGATAAATCTCTTGATACATATTTAAAATATTCTTCTGTTTCCTTTCACGCGTTTTGATAAAGGTTGGTAAAAATATATTTTCTTTTCTCGAGGTTTGATAAAGCTGGAAAATAAATCACCGAAAGATGAAAGCTTTGATAAAATAGTCAAAAGTAGGCTGATTTTGTCAAAAGTAAATCTTTACTTTTTCAGAATCAATCAAAAACAGTAAATTTTTCCGGCTTTAAATAGCCAAACATATTTCATAGTTCAAGCATCCCAAAATCACATCTTCTTGGTAAGTTTTCTCTTCTATACTATCAAAGATGGAAGCACCAAAACTTCGACAGATCAAAACTATTTGTGTATTTTGTGGATCAAAAGTGGGGAAAGGCTTCAGTTATCTAGAAGCGGCCGTAGATCTTGGAAAGAAACTGGGGGAAAAAGGTATCACTCTTGTGTATGGGGGTGGTAGCAGTGGTCTAATGGGTTGTGTTTCCCAATCTGCTCTTGCAGAGAAATCAAAAGTAATCGGTGTCATACCTGTCCCTTTGGTAGATGTTGCAGGAAAAACACGAGGGCATGAAGTTCAAACCTTATCCATCCATGAACGCATAACTTGTATGCTATATGGTTCTGATGCCTTTATAGCCCTGCCCGGAGGTTTTGGTACCTTAGAAGAAATCTTTAACATTACCTCATGGGCTCAACTAGATCTCCATACTAAGCCTATTGGGCTTTTGAATGTTAACAATTTCTTTGATGGCTTGTTAACCTTTCTTGATTATGCTGTGGAACAGGGATTCATCTCTCCATTTTCCAGAAGGCTTCTTATTTCTGCTCCTACTATTGATGAACTACTGGATAAGCTGCAGTCATATATCTCAATACAAGATCCAGCAGGGGTTAAGATAGATTGGTCGCAAGGAAGGGGAATCAAGCGAAAATGGAGTCCGGTTAATGTAAACTTAACTTTATGAATCTTAGAATAGGTGGGGGTAGAGTACGGAGTATTCTTACTCTCGAGACACCCCTCTAATTTCCTAGGATTTTCCTTAATGTTTAAATCTTGTGTGTACCTCAAAGGTTCCAGGTGGTAGATTACGGAGTATTCTTACTCTCGAAACACACCTTTTTGAAGGTTTCTTTATTTCCTCAAAAGGTCAGAGGTGGTAGGATACGGCTACTCCGGAAACACATCTCTCAATTTGAGGAATTTCCCATGTTGCTTTCTTTTGCTTTTGCGTGTTTTCATGTATTTCCTTTCTAGGGTGACTCTTGTGTGTTCTCCTTATGAGAAAATAATAATATCTCTGTTATCATCTACTAAATCTCGTTTGTGATGTAAATGAACTTGTATGTCTAACTTCAATTCTCTTAGTGATTGCATACCATACTATGCTCTTAACTCCAAACGATAAAATTCTAGGCAGAGTTTTCCTTTGAAATTTGGACTTATCCAAATCGTAAGCATACTTCATAACTCACAATAATAACTAATTGTACATTTGATCGCAATTTCATCAAACTTCAATATCATCATAAATATTCCAGAAAATCAATTCATAATTCCTCAACATAGAAATTTCAAATCATAATTTCTAATATCATCATATCAAGTCCTTATTTCTCAATAATTAAGAGCCTAAACTTTAAATCTCCAACTTCATAATTCTTCTCATAAAAATCTCAATAAAATCATATCACTTATAATCTCAACATCTCATCATAACTTCATAAAACTGACTTTCTATTTCTCGTTTAATCTAAACGATGAATAATTCGAAAATATTATCTAGTCCTTTCTGTTGACTTCTCATACTTAGTGCCATGTCTAAAATCAATTATGCAAAGTCCATTTAGGGCTCATCATTTCTAAACTTGACGACAAAGATTATTTTGAAAATCATTCGTAAATCATATTTATTTTTTTTTTTTCAAAATTGAAACTTGAAGAGTGGTACCAATAATCATCCACAGTTTTTCCTTGCTTTTAAGCAAAGGTAGTGATAAAGGGATAAATTATTGAACCGAAAATTGAAACTTGAAGAGGAAGTACTAATAACCATCCACAGTTTTTCCCTTGTTTTTACACAAAGGTAGTGATAAAGGGATAAATTATTGTACAATTCATTATCAATTTTGTTTGTTTAATATATTATTCCATATATTTTGGGCCAAAGTTACAACCCAACTTAATTTCTAATTGAGTCAATCTTACTAAGCTTAATATGAACCAAAATTCATATCAATATCCTCTATGTCTCATGATTCTACATTAAAATGAATAAAAAAAATTGAGTCTTCTATCAATTTATATCATACTTGACATGTATATTATGTGTAACACATAAAGATTCATAACATATGAATATTTCATACTTAACATGCTTCAATATAATCATAAATGCCATGTAATTGCTATTATACATAACATACCTGGTTCGAGGAGTCAAAACGTGGAAGGTGGCGTAGCGGATTGATGAGTCAAAATTTTCATAATTAAATAATGGTCTATTTCTTAGAAAAAATTCATTAACCATTTTTGAATCTTTACATGAGATTTGGCCCAATTGATACATTATCAATACATGTAGTAATTTACTTAGCCCAATTAAAATTTTCATACATGATTGAGTCCAATTTAATATAATACCAAATAAAATAATTTGGTTATTCAAAATAAAATTTGCATAAATGATTAGACCAAAATCTGATTCATAATAACAATTTGCTAATGATTTACTTAAATAATAATTTAGACAACTAAGAAAATTTTTCAAATACATAAAGTTAGGTCTAAAGTGATAAGAGACTTAAAAGTATATCCATTCATATTTCTCCATCACGACAAAATCAATAGTTAATTTTTTTTTTTTTTTTTGAATAGTAAACGCACTGTTCACCGAACAAGATTTTTTTTTTAAATGATGAACAGTGACCGTCACGAGTACTGTTCATGTGAACAGTGTCCCGGTTACTGTTCACCGAACAGTAACCTACTGCTTTACTGTACATGCATAAACATTTTTTTCCAAGAGATGTAAAATATGAAGAAAATTAATTACTTTAACTGAAATTAAAAATAGATTAATTGCAATTTCTTGTAGAAATATTTTGAAATGATTTAAGGAGTCTACAGAAAAGTATAACTTGCTCTGATACCAACTGTGACGACCCGAATTCTCGACCATTCGAGTGCCACTAAAAGTGACTCATATCATATTATTGAGACTTAAATAGAAATGTAAAATTATTCAAAAGAATAATTAGAATCCCATAATTTTATTTGTGAATAAAAATAGAACATAATTTTCTTACATAAAGTTCAACATAATTATCTCATCAATCTCAACCACTTTTGCCACTTCCATGTTGACCGCCTCGAACCTTCAATTATCTGAAAATGGTAAATATCGTGGAGTGAGATTTATAAAATCCCAGTAAGTATACCAAGCATAAATTTTCTTTTGAAAGCATATGGATCATTTTCATCATAACATAGGATAGGATCGAAATACTCATAAACATAGGGAGACACAAGAATTTTACCGAACTTAAATGGCAAGAATTCTTATGTGTAGCGCTACTAAACTCCGGTCCCCTTAGCATAATCATAAACATATCATATGGAACCCATAACAATCTTGTGAGATTGATTTCATAGCAATGATCCAAACATTTTCATAAAAACATAAGATATACTTACTTGTCATAAAAACATACTTACTTTTCATAAAAACATAAGGTGTATTTACCTTTCATAAAAACATACTTACTTTTCATAAAAACATAAGATATACTTACTTGTCATAAAAACATACTTACTTTTCATAAAAACATAAGGTGTATTTACCTTTCATAAAAACATACTTACTTTTCATAAAAACATAAGATATACTTACTTGTCATAAAAACATACTTACTTTTCATAAAAACATAAGGTGTATTTACCTTTCATAAAAACATACTTACTTTTCATAAAAACATAAGATATACTTACTTGTCATAAAAACATACTTACTTTTCATAAAAACATAAGACATACTTACTTGTCATAAAAACATACTTACTTTTCATAAAAACATAAGACATATTTATCTTTCATAAAAACATACTTACTTTTCATAAAAACATAAGATATACTTACTTGTCATAAAAACATACTTACTTTTCATAAAAACATAAGACATACTTACTTATCATAAAAACATACTTACTTTTCATAAAAACATAAGACATATTTATCTTTCATAAAAACATACTTACTTTTCATAAAAACATAAGATATACTTACTTGTCATAAAAACATACTTACTTTTCATAAAAACATAAGGTAATACCTTTCATAAAAACATAAGGTATACTTACTTTTCATAAAAACATAAGGTAATACCTTTCATAAAAACATACTTACTTTTCATAAAAACATAAGGTATATTTACCTTTCATAAAAACATACTTACTTTTCTTAAAAACATAAGATATACTTACTTGTCATAAAAATATACTTACTTTTCATAAAAACATAAGGTGTAATTTACCTTTCATAAAAACATACTTACTTTTCATAAAAACATAAGATATACTTACATTTCATAACAACATACTTAATTTTCATAAAAACATAAGATATACTTACATTTCATAACAACATACTTAATTTTCATAAAAACATAAGATATACTTACATTTCATAACAACATACTTAATTTTCATAAAAACATAAGATATACTTACATTTCATAACAACATACTTAATTTTCATAAAAACATAAGATATACTTACATTTCATAACAACATACTTAATTTTCATAAAAACATAAGATATACTTACCTTTTAAAAGATTAAAATGAAGTGTAGTAGTAAATGGACCAAAACTTTCTTGACCACCTTGAATTTCTCTTACTTGTGGATTTTGTCAAGAGATTGGAAATAAGTGTATATGTGTAGAGTTGTGTGTAAAAGAGATGGGTTTAAATAGATGTATAAAGTTGGCATATTGTAAACATAATCATTCAATTCTATTAATTTTAACACATCCTTTTCTTAAAGTAAAGCACCATTCATATACTTTTCCATATTTATACAAATATTATGCTCTTCATGATTACATATAATGGAGTCTTATCAACCATTCATATACTTTTCCATATTTATACAAATATTATGCTCTTCATGATTACATATAATGGAGTCTTATCAACCATTCATATACTTTTCCATATTTATACAAATATTATGCTCTTCATGATTACATATAATGGAATCTTATCAACCATTCATATACTTTTCCATATTTATACAAATTTTATGCTCTTCATGATTACATATAATGGAGTCTATAATTCATTCATATACTTTTCCATATTTATACAAATATTATGCTCTTCATGATTACATATAATGGAGTATATAATTCATTCATATACTTTTCCATATTTATTAAATTAAGATTCTCATAATTATTATATATAATGGAACCTCTCATGCTTGCATATATTTTCTTAATTTCAATAATAAAAATAATTTTTGTATAAATAAATATTGGGATAACATTGAATTAAGTACTTGGACTTAATATACTTTAAATCAAGAGAATGGAGATATTTTTAGAAATTCGGAATTTAATTTAAAATCGAACGATCTCGATTATTTCTTGACTTGGCTATACGAATACGTCGTGGCGTTAACTTAATAAAAATGGGTGAAATAGTAGCGACACGATTTTCTATTAAAATAATTATTAATCGCGTAAAAATTCTTGGTCGCTACACTACCACCACATCAACAAACTCGCAGCTCCTCTCTCTCTAGATCTCTAGTACCGAGCCGCGCCCCTACCCGTCGCCTCGGCCGCCCCACATTTGTGTAAGGTATATATATACCTTTGTCACCTTTGTCAAAAGTGTCATTATTGGTATCCTTTTCATTATTTCTTCAAAGACTTTTTCCCATGTCCAAACAGCTGTGTCAGACATAGGATTAGGTGGGATCGGTAAGGGAAACCTACAGTCGATTCCTTTTGAATCAATTCAAAAACAACAGTATTTTTACTATTCTAGTAACAATAACTGTTTTCAAAATTACTTTTCAAAAAACAAGATTTTTCAAAATTATTTTTGGGATAACTGTTTCACAAAGAAATTTCCCTATAAATTAGAGAGATTCTGAGTGACTGAAAGGCCACCCCAAAAGAGAGTTCAAACAAAAGGTATCAAAATTGATTGGTACAACAAAGTTCTTGAAGACATGGCTTCCTCCATGGACACTTCCCCAAAAAACAAAAATAAGGGCAAAAAAGTTGCTCTTACTCCTCTTCCTTCAATCGAAGATTTTGTTCAAACTTCCAGCAGAAGTGTTTCTGCTTCAAACATTCCTCAAATTTCCACTTCAAACAACTTTTCTGTTCTTGGCAAAATTCCTCAAACCCCAGAAAAGCCAAGACCTTCAAATTACAAAAAGGCCGTTCTTACTGGTTCAGGAAAACTTCCTGAAATCAATAAAAGCCCTTTTCAATATACCATCAAAAATCCCTTTCTTTCTGTTCTTACTTTGGAACCTTCTTGGATTGAAAAATATTCTGATTACAATGATTGTTTATCAAATATTTTTCCTTCAGGTTTCCATTTCATGCCAACATCAATTCAAAAGAACCGTGAGTTTTATGAAAAGATCCTTCTCAAAACAGGATCAGCCATTATTACTCATACTCAAAATAAAGAAAATCCTCAAAATATCGAAAATGATCAGATTGTTTCTGATACATTGACGACCCTTGTCTTTGCCATTATCAAACATTTTGTTTGATCTCCTGAATTCCTCCAGGATAGATCGTCAGAAATTCTGATGAATTTATCTTGTCCAAAATTGCACGACTTCAGATGGTATAAGCATGAGTTAGGTTCATTCTGTGAACAATATGGTTTTGAAAAAATTCTTCCTCCCTCTTCAAAAAACAAGAAAAAGTTTCCCTCAGAAAACCTAGGTTAGATAGAACAAGGATAGTGCGGAATAAATTGAAGAAACAATAATCAAAATGCAGAAAAAGATTCAACTGAAATGAAACAATTGAAATACTTGAACAACAATTTGAAATATTGAAGGTATATTGAAATTATAACGCTGAACGTTACAATAATTTTTGAAAAGGAGAAATTAATTGTTACAGCTCTAATGAACTCTCAGAGTACAGACACTCTTTAGAGTAAACCTCACTCTTACAATTAACTCTGCCTAACAATTGAACTGAACCCTTACATTTATAGAAGACTAAAAATGAAAAAGGTACAACGGAATATTGAATAATTGAACTACAGCTGGAAAAGTCTTGATTGAACAGTGATTGAACAGTGCTCTGTCGACTACTTTCCAAAAAGTAGGAATCTTGAACAGTGATTGAAGATTGAAAGTCGTTGATTGAACAGTGACTTGTCTGCAGCTTTTCCAAAAGCTAGCCAACCACTCCACCAACTCCACCGAAAGTTTGAAAAGATCATTTTGATTTAATAAAGAAAAATCTTTATTAAAGTATTTTTTGAAAGAAGAGAGACTCTTCATCTGAACTTTTGGCAAGTTCATAGCCATCAACGGATTTGAGAATTCTTTACCAGTTACCGTTTGAACTGGAATAGCTACTGACTTCTGAGGCACAGTAGTACCAAATTTTGAAAACATTAAAAATTTGCAATTTCACCAAAAGCATGATGATAGATTGCAAAATGAAGAACGAACCTGTTAATATTTTCATTGAAATCTTTAACAGTTTCAAAGTATTTTTGCCAAATATCAATTTTGCAAAATGGAGAACCCCAGTATCTTTGAGAAATGATACAGTTTTCATACCATCTTGAAGCTTGATATTGAAAGGTGAAAAGACGGTGTAATACATGGCAAGTATTACAATTGTAGTTTGAGGAAGATTCTTGAGAAAAGAGAATTGCTTCATTATTGACTTTTGAGAGACAATAAGAAGAATTTTGAGAAGATTTTTTGAATTTTGAAGATTTTGGGATCTCCAAAACTGAATCTTGAGGAAAGTCTTCCAAACATGAAAATTGATTTGAAAGAGAAAGAGAAAAGGAATTTTGAACTGCCGAAGGGGCAGGATGCTTGCTTTTCTTGAAGTTTCTTGAAGAAGCCATACTAATGAAAATTAGTATTTTTAGTTTGATCACTCTTTTGATTTGAACTCACTTTTTCTCTCTTTTGTGTGAGGAATTCTCTTGTGAGGAAATCTGCCAGAATGTTATCCTTTCCTTGAATATATTGAATTTTGAAATCAAAACACGACAAAATGGCTTGCCATCTTGCAAAAATATGTTTTGAAACAAGATTTTTGACGTCCTTTTGCAAAACTTCTTTAGATGCCTTGCAATCAGTTTTCAAAACAAAAGATTTATTGATTAAATCATCTTGAAATTTGGAAACACAAAGGACAATTGAAAGGACTTCTTTTTTGATAGTTGAATAGTTATTTTGAGGACCAGTCCAAACACCAGAATAGTATCTGACCAGCTGTTCTTGATTTGACCCTTTTGGAATCTGTTTGAGGACTCCACCATACCCTATGTCTGACGCATCAGTCTCAACGATAAGATTGGCACAAGGATCAATAATTGAAAGGCATGGGATGCTCTTAATGGCACTTTTGACCTTTTGGATGGCTAAGGTACACTCAGGGCCCCATGGTTTTGGATTATTTTGAAGTCTTTTGAAGAGTGGGGAACAAAGAATCCTGATATCTTTGACAAAATCAGAAACGTAATTCACGCACCCAAGGAATCTTTGAAGAGAAGTTTTATCAAGGATTTGATCTGGAAATTTATCAGTAAAATCCAAACTTCTTTGAATTGGTGTAATAGTTCCTTGAAAATTGTATGTCCAAGAAAACGAATATTCTCTTGACATAAAACTATTTTCTTTGCAGAAACTGCTAAACCATTAATTTTGACAATTTTGAAAAAAGTATGCAAATGTTTGAAATGTTGTTCTAAACTCTCAGAATAGAGAAGAACATCATCAATGTAAACAATGAGAAAATTTTGAAAAGGATTAAAAATGTCATTCATAATTTTTTGAAATTCAGAAGGAGCATTTTTAAGTCCAAATGGCATAACATTCCATTCGTATTGTCCAAACGGAACATTGAATGCAGTTTTGTAGCGATCTTCTTCTTTAATTTGAATCTGCCAAAATCCTGACTTCATATCAAATTTTGAAAAGACAACTGCTTTTTGAAGACGATTGAGAAGATCTTTCTTTTGAGGCATTGGATATCTTATCCATTGCAGGGCAGTATTAAGAGGCTTGTAATTGATTACAAGTCTGGGCGCACCCCTCTCAATTTCTGCTTGATTGAGAACATAGAACGCAGAATAGCTCCAAGGAGACTTACTAGGACGAATGAGTCCTTTTGCAAGTAGATCCTTGATTTCCTTAGTACAAAACTCAAGGAGTTCTTTGTTCATTTGAATAGGACGAGATTTTGTTGGAATAGCTGATTCATTAAAATCAGCTGAATATGGAAGAGAAACAATATGTTTCTTTCTATCCCAAAAAGCATTAGGAATAGTAGAACATACTTCAGTTTCGAATTTTTTGAGAAATAAAGAAATTCTTTCTTTATAAGCTGGATTTTGAAGCTGATCAGAGATCCGCTGAAATTTGATTTCTTCTTTGAGGAAAGAAATGTGTTGTTTTTTGAAATTGATATTGTTGATGATTTGAGAAATTGACGCTTGCTTGAGAGCATTAACGTCCTTGAAAGAAGGAGGATAGGTAAATTTGAAAAACAAATTTTGACCGAAAACTTTGGTCTGAAGACCATTTTCGTTAGCTTGAAAAGGGTAAATTTGAAAAATGAAAGGAGTACCAAGAATGACTTCTTGATCCAAATCTTTCACCAAGAAGAAAATGTTTCTAAAACAAATGTTTGAATTGCAAACATGAGCTTTTGAAAGTTTATATTGAATGTTGAGTTTTTTACCACTAGCACCGTAAAGACGCTCAGTAGTTTTCTCAAAGTATTTTGTAGGTATTAATCCTTCTCTGATGCAGTTTTGATCTGCTCCAGAATCAATTAACACTCTGGTGGTAATTTGAAAAGACTTGTCAACGACAATTGTCATTTGACAGTACCATTTTTGAAGCTGAATACGATTAATAATATTAATCCGTTCTTCATCAGTTTGAACAGGACTAAAATCATTAATACGAGAATCAGAGGATTCTTCTGAAGAAGAAGAAGAATCAAAATCATTTTGATTTTGAATATTTGAAGAGGGATTTTTGAGAATGGTAACATCAAGTTTAATTTCTTTAACCTGACGTTCCAAAAAGGAAATTTGAGACTTCATTTCCCTCACTTCTGATTTCAAATCAGAGGGTGAAGATTTAGAAGTAGATTCTTGATTAAATCTTTTTAGTATTTCTTTCATACTAAACGATTCATGGGTTTTTGAAGAAGAAGGAAGGAGCGAAGAGAACTTCTTCTTTAATTGAGGATTGTCAATCTGCTCAATTATTTCTTGAATAAGTTCTTCTTCTTTTGTAAGAACATTTATGGTTTTGCAACCAAAAATACCTTTACCTTCGCAAGGATGAGAAGAGGAGGAAGAATTAGATTCATTATCAGAATCTTCTTGATACTGATAAATTTTTTCTAATTCAGAATCATCATCAGATGATGAATGAAGAAGATTGAGAAGATCAAGTTTAACATCTTCATCAATTTGAAGATTATTAATCTTATTCTTCATGGGACATTCGTTTGAATAATGACCAGTTTGATGACACTTGAAACAAGTGACCTTGGCTGAATCACCAGTTTTTTGAAAATGTTTTGGTTTTGATTGAAATTTTTGATGAAAATTCTTTTGAAAAGATTTTTGAAATTGAGGATGAGATTTTGAAGAAAATCTTTTGGAATTTTGAAAATTTCGTTTCCTCATAAGTGAAGGAAACTTCTTCTTGTTTTTTGAAGAGGGAGGAAGAATTTTTTCAAAACCATATTGTTCACAGAATGAACCCAACTCGTGCTTAGACCCAAAACTTTCAGATTTGAGTTTGGCTTTGAGTTTGATATCATTACAGAGGGCTAACCCTTCCTTATTGACGTAACTAACAAGTTCGCCATAAGTTAAGTCACCAAAAGGAATTGAATTGTTAAATTGAAGTTTGATTGAATTGCGAACTTTCTCTGCAAAAAGTTTAGGAAGTCCAGATAGAAATCTTTCTTTCCAGAACTCTTGATTGCAGTCGTCGCGAAGCATGACTCTGGTAAGGAAGATATCCTTATACCATCTGAAGTCGTGCAATTTTGGACAAGATAAATTCATCAGAATTTCTGACGATCTATCCTGGAGGAATTCAGGAGATCCAACAAAATGTTTGATAACGGCAAAGACAAGGGTCGTCAATATACTCTGTAATATACAGAGTATATTACAAACTCTTGGGTACGAATCTCAACATTCGTGCTCTTCGTTCGTCTCCAAGAAACTAATCGCTTCTTATGGAGGTGAATGATCTTCATACTAACACCATGATTCCTAAGAGAATTCCATGTAATCTTCAAACTAGGAGCTTAGAATGGAATATTCTAAGAGCCTCCAAACTGGAGCCTCCTCCTTCATCTGATACTCCTAATAAGATTCTTTCATTTCCTGATGGAAGGGTTAGGATGATCTTTGGAGAATCATCAAACAACTCTTCAAACATTTCAAGATCTAGTTCATCTAAATCTTTTCAAAATTTTCAAAATTCAAATGTTTTACCTTCAAGATTCTCAACTTCATCCAGCAGACTCAAAGATGTCAACTTTGGATCTGTTATCCCAAAACCTCAATATTCTGAATCTGAACAAGATTCACCCACTGCATCTGACATGCAGCCTCCTTCTGAAGACATTCCTCTTCTGAGAAAGAAACATCACAGAAGAAGTTTATCTTCTCAACTCAACGTCATTTCTTCTAGCATTGATAGAAGATCTGAATTCAAAAAGGATCAGTCTCCTAAGGTGAAAAACCTAAGGAAACTTTTTCGTCAAACTTTTTCAAAAGAAGAAATTGAATCTTACTGGGATGAGTTCTTCGCTCAACCAGAAGATATTTTATTTTTCAAATGGATTAATTTCAAAGTTTTTGGTAAACAAAAGAAGCCTTCAAAATCTTCTTCCAAACCCAAATCCCCTTCGAAATCCAAATCCATTCAAACTTCATCTTCAAAAGAAAAAACTTGGAAAACTTCTTCCAATCAAATTTTCAAATCGGAATATCCTCCTCTTGAAGAGATCATTATTCCTCATGGAAATGCAGAAGTTACTGCGTCTCCTTTCAAACAAATTCCTGAAGATAGGACTGATAATGCAGCAGCCAAAACTGTTGATGTCAGAAATCTTCAAATTCAGAACAATTACACAAATATTGTTCTTCAAACAATCGGTAATCAGTTAACCAGAATTGAAGCCAATTCTGAAACTGAAGCCAAATTCAAAATTCCCTCTAATGCTTTTTCTTCCATTAGAGATTCTCCCTCTTCTTCATCTTCCTCGAGTAATCAAAGGTTGCTTTTCAAACCAACCAATCTTACTCCTGCTCTAGGTAAGAAATCTTTAGACACTGATTCTGCAGTGATTAAAGAGCTTGCCTCTCAATTTTCAAAAATGTCCGCATCTTCAAAAAATATCAACACTATTGACATTTCAGATGTCGAAAACCAATTTGTTGAAGAAGCACCGCTTCAAGTAAACAGATTGAAATTTCAATCTTCAAAACTTCCAACATTCTATTCTCGTCCTACTCAACCAGATTTACTTTTAGAAGAATCATCTTTTAGAAGAAAAGTCACTGAGACATACTCAAGCGACGAAGTCGTTGAATGGAATATTGATGGAATGACGGAATTCCAGATTATTCAAACTATCAATAAAATGTATGTTTGCTTCAATGCTTACAGATGTCAAAGGATTGATGAAGTGAATGCTTGTAATAATCTTATTATTGGCTTCACTGGACAATTAAAGGGATGGTGGACTAACTACCTTAACGATGCAAGTCGTTTAGAGGTTATTAATGCCACAAAAACCGAAAATGATCAGATTGTTTCTGATACATTGACGACCCTTGTCTTTGCCATTATCAAACATTTTGTTGGATCTCCTGAATTCCTCCAAGATAGATCGTCAGAAATTCTGATGAATTTATCTTGTCCAAAATTGCAGGACTTCAGATGGTATAAGGATATCTTCCTTACCAGATTCATGCTTCGCGACGACTGCAATCAAGAGTTCTGGAAAGAAAGATTTCTATCTGGACTTCCTAAACTTTTTGCAGAGAAAGTTCGCAATTCAATCAAACTTCAATTTAACAATTCAATTCCTTTTGGTGACTTAACTTATGGCGAACTTGTTAGTTACGTCAATAAGGAAGGGTTAGCCCTCTGTAATGATATCAAACTCAAAGCCAAACTCAAATCTGAAAGTTTTGGGTCTAAGCACGAGTTGGGTTCATTCTGTGAACAATATGGTTTTGAAAAAATTCTTCCTCCCTCTTCAAAAAACAAGAAGAAGTTTCCTTCACTTATGAGGAAACGAAATTTTCAAAATTCCAAAAGATTTTCTTCAAAATCTCATCCTCAATTTCAAAAATCTTTTCAAAAGAATTTTCATCAAAAATTTCAATCAAAACCAAAACATTTTCAAAAAACTGGTGATTCAGCCAAGGTCACTTGTTTCAAGTGTCATCAAACTGGTCATTATTCAAACGAATGTCCCATGAAGAATAAGATTAATAATCTTCAAATTGATGAAGATGTTAAACTTGATCTTCTCAATCTTCTTCATTCATCATCTGATGATGATTCTGAATTAGAAAAAATTTATCAGTATCAAGAAGATTCTGATAATGAATCTAATTCTTCCTCCTCTTCTCATCCTTGCGAAGGTAAAGGTATTTTTGGTTGCAAAACCATAAATGTTCTTACAAAAGAAGAAGAACTTATTCAAGAAATAATTGAGCAGATTGACAATCCTCAATTAAAGAAGAAGTTCTCTTCGCTCCTTCCTTCTTCTTCAAAAACCCATGAATCGTTTAGTATGAAAGAAATACTAAAAAGATTTAATCAAGAATCTACTTCTAAATCTTCACCCTCTGATTTGAAATCAGAAGTGAGGGAAATGAAGTCTCAAATTTCCTTTTTGGAACGTCAGGTTAAAGAAATTAAACTTGATGTTACCATTCTCAAAAATCCCTCTTCAAATATTCAAAATCAAAATGATTTTGATTCTTCTTCTTCTTCAGAAGAATCCTCTGATTCTCGTATTAATGATTTTAGTCCTGTTCAAACTGATGAAGAACGGATTAATATTATTAATCGTATTCAGCTTCAAAAATGGTACTGTCAAATGACAATTGTCGTTGACAAGTCTTTTCAAATTACCACCAGAGTGTTAATTGATTCTGGAGCAGATCAAAACTGCATCAGAGAAGGATTAATACCTACAAAATACTTTGAGAAAACTACTGAGCGTCTTTACGGTGCTAGTGGTAAAAAACTCAACATTCAATATAAACTTTCAAAAGCTCATGTTTGCAATTCAAACATTTGTTTTAGAAACATTTTCTTCTTGGTGAAAGATTTGGATCAAGAAGTCATTCTTGGTACTCCTTTCATTTTTCAAATTTACCCTTTTCAAGCTAACGAAAATGGTCTTCAGACCAAAGTTTTCGGTCAAAATTTGTTTTTCAAATTTACCTATCCTCCTTCTTTCAAGGACGTTAATGCTCTCAAGCAAGCGTCAATTTCTCAAATCATCAACAATATCAATTTCAAAAAACAACACATTTCTTTCCTCAAAGAAGAAATCAAATTTCAGCGGATCTCTGATCAGCTTCAAAATCCAGCTTATAAAGAAAGAATTTCTTTATTTCTCAAAAAATTCGAAACTGAAGTATGTTCTACTATTCCTAATGCTTTTTGGGATAGAAAGAAACATATTGTTTCTCTTCCATATTCAGCTGATTTTAATGAATCAGCTATTCCAACAAAATCTCGTCCTATTCAAATGAACAAAGAACTCCTTGAGTTTTGTACTAAGGAAATCAAGGATCTACTTGCAAAAGGACTCATTCGTCCTAGTAAGTCTCCTTGGAGCTATTCTGCGTTCTATGTTCTCAATCAAGCAGAAATTGAGAGGGGTGCGCCCAGACTTGTAATCAATTACAAGCCTCTTAATACTGCCCTGCAATGGATAAGATATCCAATGCCTCAAAAGAAAGATCTTCTCAATCGTCTTCAAAAAGCAGTTGTCTTTTCAAAATTTGATATGAAGTCAGGATTTTGGCAGATTCAAATTAAAGAAGAAGATCGCTACAAAACTGCATTCAATGTTCCGTTTGGACAATACGAATGGAATGTTATGCCATTTGGACTTAAAAATGCTCCTTCTGAATTTCAAAAAATTATGAATGACATTTTTAATCCTTTTCAAAATTTTCTCATTGTTTACATTGATGATGTTCTTCTCTATTCTGAGAGTTTAGAACAACATTTCAAACATTTGCATACTTTTTTCAAAATTGTCAAAATTAATGGTTTAGCAGTTTCTGCAAAGAAAATAGTTTTATGTCAAGAGAATATTCGTTTTCTTGGACATACAATTTTTCAAGGAACTATTACACCAATTCAAAGAAGTTTGGATTTTACTGATAAATTTCCAGATCAAATCCTTGATAAAACTTCTCTTCAAAGATTCCTTGGGTGCGTGAATTACGTTTCTGATTTTGTCAAAGATATCAGGATTCTTTGTTCCCCACTCTTCAAAAGACTTCAAAATAATCCAAAACCATGGGGCCCTGAGTGTACCTTAGCCATCCAAAAGGTCAAAAGTGCCATTAAGAGCATCCCATGCCTTTCAATTATTGATCCTTGTGCCAATCTTATCGTTGAGACTGATGCGTCAGACATAGGGTATGGTGGAGTCCTCAAACAGATTCCAAAAGGGTCAAATCAAGAACAGCTGGTCAGATACTATTCTGGTGTTTGGACTGGTCCTCAAAATAACTATTCAACTATCAAAAAAGAAGTCCTTTCAATTGTCCTTTGTGTTTCCAAATTTCAAGATGATTTAATCAATAAATCTTTTGTTTTGAAAACTGATTGCAAGGCATCTAAAGAAGTTTTGCAAAAGGACGTCAAAAATCTTGTTTCAAAACATATTTTTGCAAGATGGCAAGCCATTTTGTCGTGTTTTGATTTCAAAATTCAATATATTCAAGGAAAGGATAACATTCTGGCAGATTTCCTCACAAGAGAATTCCTCACACAAAAGAGAGAAAAAGTGAGTTCAAATCAAAAGAGTGATCAAACTAAAAATACTAATTTTCATTAGTATGGCTTCTTCAAGAAACTTCAAGAAAAGCAAGCATCCTGCCCCTTCGGCAGTTCAAAATTCCTTTTCTCTTTCTCTTTCAAATCAATTTTCATGTTTGGAAGACTTTCCTCAAGATTCAGTTTTGGAGATCCCAAAATCTTCAAAATTCAAAAAATCTTCTCAAAATTCTTCTTATTGTCTCTCAAAAGTCAATAATGAAGCAATTCTCTTTTCTCAAGAATCTTCCTCAAACTACAATTGTAATACTTGCCATGTATTACACCGTCTTTTCACCTTTCAATATCAAGCTTCAAGATGGTATGAAAACTGTATCATTTCTCAAAGATACTGGGGTTCTCCATTTCGCAAAATTGATATTTGGCAAAAATACTTTGAAACTGTTAAAGATTTCAATGAAAATATTAACAGGTTCGTTCTTCATTTTGCAATCTATCATCATGCTTTTGGTGAAATTGCAAATTTTTAATGTTTTCAAAATTTGGTACTACTGTGCCTCAGAAGTCAGTAGCTATTCCAGTTCAAACGGTAACTGGTAAAGAATTCTCAAATCCGTTGATGGCTATGAGCTTGCCAAAAGTTCAGATGAAGAGTCTCTCTTCTTTCAAAAAATACTTTAATAAAGATTTTTCTTTATTAAATCAAAATGATCTTTTTCAAACTTTCGGTGGAGTTGGTGGAGTGGTTGGCTAGCTTTTGGAAAAGCTGCAGACAAGTCACTGTTCAATCAACGACTTTCAATCTTCAATCACTGTTCAAGATTCCTACTTTTTGGAAAGTAGTCGACAGAGCACTGTTCAATCACTGTTCAATCAAGACTTTTCCAGCTGTAGTTCAATTATTCAATATTCTGTTGTACCTTTTTCATTTTTAGTCTTCTATAAATGTAAGGGTTCAGTTCAATTGTTAGGCAGAGTTAATTGTAAGAGTGAGGTTTACTCTAAAGAGTGTCTGTACTCTGAGAGTTCATTAGAGCTGTAACAATTAATTTCTCCTTCTCAAAAATTATTGTAACGTTCAGCGTTATAATTTCAATATACTATCAATATTTCAAATTGCTGTTCAAGTATTTTAATTGTTTCATTACAGTTGAATCTTTTTCTGCATTTTGATTATTGTTTCTTCAATTTATTCCGCACTATCCTTGTTAGATATATATATTGTAAGACCGCTTTTCATTTTTCGTGTATCCTTAAATTTCACGTAATAATTATGTTAATATTATAAATTTTAAATTTAATGATATTTTTAATGTCAATAATTTGAATTATTTTGCAGTGGAAGGACTTGGATGCCGTCTCGATCAATGTACCAATTAAAAGTTTCTAAATTGTTTATTTTAATAGTCTACATGTAATTTAGGTGATTAATTGTTTTACTTCCTAAACATGCTATTTTCTATTTTATTGCATTAAATTGAAGTTGAGAAAAGTTTGGTGACACTTTGGAAATTTATTTGAGGGTCGTGGACTCGTGGACTTAAATTACCAATTTATGGGAGCTAAGGGACTGAATTGCATGGGAGGAGAATTGAGGGACCGAAGTGTAAATTTCAAAAGATTAGACCTAACCCTAACCTACTCCTCACTAACGCTCGCTCTCGGTCTCCCTCTTCTCCATCACACACTCTCTCTCTCTCTCGTTTCCGCCTCCCTCTCCCTCGACTCAACTCTCACTCTCGGTCACCCTCTCTCTCTAACCCGATCGCGACGCCGGCCACCACCACGGTAGTAGCCCTCCCCCTCTTCCCCCTTTTCCCTTTTCTCCTCACGCACACACACACACACCCGCGAACCGCACACACACACACACACGGTTCCACGAGATTTCACACACACACACACACGCCCATAATTCGATACACACATGTATATATGTATAAATTCTATGTAAATAATGTATGTATACACTTTATATGCATAAATTCAGATATTTCAGTTAATTTCAGATTCAAATTTTTGTGTAATTTTGAGTGTAACCATGAATTTGGGAATTAATGATGTTATGTGAATGAGTATTGATGTATATGAATGTATATATTATTATGTATGTATAGATGCGTGCATATATATGTATAAAGTTTGGATTTTTGTGGGCATAGGTATATATTCACGAAATTTTGATTAATTTGTGTGCTATAATATTAAATTTGAGGTGTGAATGTATGTATGTATGATCACGAATATGTATATGACCATTTAAACAAACTTGTGTAATTTTTGGAATTTTGGGATAATGGTATAAGAGAGTAAACTCTAACCTTTTGAAACAAGTTAGTTTAAATGTAAGTTATGTTCAAAGTTATAAATTTTAGTTCAAGATCAATTGTTTGAATAAGGATGCTTGACTTGAATTGTGAAATTGATAAGTAAGATTTCCAAAAATTTTCCTTGAACTTAATTACTTCGAGTATGATATTATATGTAGTGTTAAATGTGTTTATTATATTATGAGTCACATGAAAGTCTCGACCTTATTTAAGAGTGTTAAACGTGGTTTTTCACTAAAAGTCATATTTTGTTAATGAATGGAAATTACTTAGGAAAAACGGTACATTGACGTCGCGGGCAACCAAGACTTCCACCTGCATATTAAACAGACTACTGAGGACTACAGGTAAGTAAACTTCTCCCTATTTTCATAGAAGTTGAATGTAAATGTGAAAGTTATGTGTAAATGACTGTCGTGCAACTTACTTGCTTTGATGAATTGCATTCACATTATGAAAGCATATGTTATTGAGAAGAATGTTCAAACATGCACATTATCATGTCATTGCATCATTAAGCATGCATTGGCATCGAAATGAGAAAGTCAAATGTTTTAATGAAAGGAATGTGTCAAAGTGAAATTTTGTCAAAAATTATGTATCCCAAGTTTTTGAAAGAATGGGTGTACTTCTATGTCATGAAAGGTCCGAGTGGGAAATGGGGCGCGGGGGACCGGCGTACCCGAATGTAATGAGCCGCTTTGCGGTGGAAAGGAATGAATGAACCGCTTTGCGGTGGGAAAGTGAATGTTAAACCGCTTTGCGGTGGAAATGCGCATTTAATCTGGTTCCAAATAAGAATGGCCCACTGTTATCTGATTGACTAGAAGTTACATCAAGTGAGCTCACGATGGAATGAAGTGAAAGTTTTGAAATGTCAAGTGAAAGCTTGAAAAGTTTGAAAGTTTTGAAAGGTTAAAGTGAATGGGGATACATATTTCAAAGTTTAAAGCATTTCATGTCATAAGCATGCATTCATGCATAAAGTTTACTTACTGAGCTTTAGCTCACCCCAATCCCTCCCCAACATTTCAGGTGATGAAAGTTAGGTGATCCGAGGAGAACATTTGGCGGCTGACTCGGACAGTACCCGCTGTCGACATTATTTAATAAAGTTAAATTTATTAAAGTTATCATTTGAATTTATTCATTAATTCATTATTTTGATAACTGTTTGGTTGAGATTAGTTTAAATTAGTTATGGAATTTCTAATATTGGTTATATTATCACTTATTGTATTTAATTGAAGCTTATTGATGAAAAATGTTGTGTTGAGGAGTTTGGGGATTGAATTTGAAATAGTGTGGTGATGTGGGAATTTGAAGTAGAATTGGATTTTATGTTGAGTATTGGATTTTTATTTGAGTTGAGTTTTATGTTGTAAAATGGTTTTGATGTCCCTCTACAGGTTGGTTAAGTCCAGTTTATAGAGGAGACTCTGTCGAAATTTCTATAAGATTTTAAAATAGAAAATGAAAAGGTTGAAGTTTTTAAATGATTTGTTTTCCGCATTTTAATGTTTAAACGTTTTAAATTCCGCATTTAATGTGAATGGAAGTTAACACGCCTAGGTTTAAGGTTTTGAAACTTGGGGTGTTACATTTTTGGTATCAGAGCTAAGAGTTTTAAAAGCGATTCTGTAGACTTTTAAAATTTATTTGAAAATGGTTCGGGTACTGAGTCACGCCTCAAGTGCATCTTCCTCGATCATCTGGTAAGATAATTTTTGTTTAAATTATGCAATGTTATTTGATGTTCCAATTATTGTAAATTCTTGAATGCTAATGTGTAATGTCGGAAAGTGAAAGGTTAAGAATGTTGTCAATGATTATGACGAGTATATCTTGGTTATGTAAATGAGGAGGTGAGAAATAAATGGTTATTAAAAATTTGGGTGCCGTTTATTAGATCTTTTTGTGAAATAAGAAATGGATATGAATGATATATCGGCATGAGAGTATACAATGTCCAAACGAGAAGTTGAGAAGTCATCGAACTTAGTATTAAGCACTTATCGTGTTGATCTCGGGACTACCCACTCATTTGATAGTCCCACAATTATAGGAAAATTGATTTACCCATTTCAGTAGCTGGAGACAGTTTATATTTGTCAACGCCATTTGAAGAATTGTTGAACTAAAGTTATGCGTTGAGAAATTCCCCACTCATGGGAATGGAATGATTATTATGGTATAAGGTTTCAATCACTGGCTACGTTAAGGTGGTATTTGAACCTTCAAATGAAACCCCTTTTCGCCTTGTTGAGGTAAAGGTAGAACTTTTCATATCGATATTATCAGTGATGAAGGCTCGTCAATTGATGAATAAGAGTTATTAGGCCTACCTGGTTGCAATAATTGAAGTGTCTAAGGTGAATACTTCTCTCGAACAAATTTCTGTTATTCGAGAATGACTAAGGATGTTCTTAGAAAATCTTTGTGATTTACCGCCTAAAAGAGAAATTGAATTCGTCATCGATTAAGTGCACAACTCTAGTATCCAAGGTATAATATCGGATGGCTCCTTGTAACTTAAAAGAGCTCAAAGTGCAACTATAGAATCTCATGAACAAAGGTTTTGTTCGACCTAGCTTTTTGCCATGGGGTGCTCTGGAGCTATACATGAATAAGAAAGATGGTTTTATGAGACTTTGCATAATTGATTTTAGACATGGCAAAAAAAAAAAAAAAAAAACCAGTTTTATGAAGTTGTGATGAGATGTTGAGATTATGAGTGATATGATTTTATTGAGACTTTTATGAGAAGAACTATGAAATTAGAGGTTTAAAGATTTGGATTCTTAGTTATTGGGAATTAAGTAATGGATATTTTGTTGAGTAAGTGAATTATTCCTCTATTTTGAGAGAAATTTATTATGTAATTTGGTCTTGTGATTAAATTTGAGAATATGATTTGTGGCATATATTTATAAGTATGAGTAGTCTTTTGAGCCAACTAATGTATTGAAGGAAGTGAGATATTGATATTGGAAACTATGATTTGAAATTATTATGTTGAGGAATTAAGAATTGATTTTCTGGGATATCAAGGTATACATGAAGTTATGTGATGATTTGATCCATACATTGGGAAATGATAAGTTATATTTTGAAAAAATGGGTGAAGACAAGTATTATGGCGTTATTGGGAAGAATCTTAATTATTCTTGGGAACGGATTGATCACTAGTAAGGAATGATCACTTGTATTGGAAAGTATTATAAATTATGAGGATATGAGATAATATTGTTGATTTATTTTGGAATTTGATCGGGAAGATATGTTGAAGATAAGCTGATGACATTATGTTGATTTGTGAATAATATGTTATTGGATATACTACATAGAGAGAATATTCAGGTAATTTTTATCGTTTTGATTATTTTGGTGATATTTGGTGATAAAGAAGTTTTAGAGATGACAAATTATTATGGTTTGGTATGTTTTTAAAGAAATAGTAAAGATTTATTGAAATTTGGAGAGAATTTTCCATGGGCTTACAGAGATTAGTGAAGAGACGTGATGTCATTTGGGTTATTGAATAATGACTTAAGTGATCAGCAAATATTCTTTATACAGAGTTTAGAGGCTATGTTGAGAGCTTGCATTATAGACCTTTGTGATGGTTAGGAAAACCATTTACCGTCTGTTGAATTTACATGTAAGATGATTATTGGGATTAGTCAGTTACCATGAATGGGAGATATTGAAAATATTCTATGGTGAGATGCCTTAAAGGAGTAACCACTTATTCAAAGTGAGAAATTGGGGACATGCGATTGAATGTTTGGGATTATGTGAGATAATGATTGTCATAAGGTCAATTGTATATAAAAGGTATAATAGATGATTGTAAGGAATAATGTGATGATGAGAACTGAAGGTGATAATATATTGAAATTATGAAATAAGTTGACCATCCATGAATAAGTTATGTTGTATTTGGTTCTAAGTGGAAATTCGAAGAATGATGAATCTCAGTCATGGAAAATGAATCAGGATTTCCTCATAATGTGAATGATTCACTGATGTACATTAAGTTTTCAATATTGATGAAAGAAACTTTATCAGGTCCTAGATTTGTACAAGTATTGCAGAAGTAATGCATCTGATCGGAGGAAAGTTTATGATAGTACATACCATGAAATTGTGGAGATTATTATTGATGGTATCTTGATTAAAAAATAAGAAATGAAATTTTTGACAATTGTCCTTGTGGATAGGATTTGTGGAAAATGAGAATAAGACTTCACAATGATTATTTATTGAGTAGTGTGCAGAAAGAGTGACAATGGCAGAATTCAAGATTTATTGAGTTTGAGAAATTGATATAAAATCTTAGTGAGTATATTGATGTAAAAGGTTTGTGTGAAGGATATGATAGTTATTATGTTGTAATCTCAGAGAGATTGATATGATTATTTGAGGTCAGTTGTGTGACTTTTACTTATAATGGGATTGTATCCTTGGGTTAAGTAAACTTGATGAGGAATCCGATATGAATCACAAAAGTCTTATTCATTGGTGATAGGTCAATGATTTATTTATAAAAAACTTGGTTAGAGTATTGTTACGATGGTTTTGAAAGCATGGATTCTTAAATTAGTACCTTGGCTTTAGTTTTAAGATGAGTGTATGATGTTGAATACTTGATTACAATGTATAAGTATGGATTACAAGATTTAAGTTGATACTCCGATTTTAAAAGAAATGTCAGCATGTTCAGAAAGGATTTCGTTTGTAAATCTTTCCAGAAAGATTCTGTCAAAGTTTTTGTATTTCTACTGTATATTTTGGTATGGATCTGGATTATAAAGTTTTATTTTGGTCAATCTTCTTGATTTTAGTTTTAAGAATGTGATCAATCAATATATATACACTAAGTTTAGACGTTAGAATAGATACTATGAAAGGCTGGAAATAGAAAGTTAGTGAATGAATTCATAAGTGGGATAATGTCGGTTGATGATCTCCTACAACAATAGCTATTAAACTTCGATCCGTATTGAGTACTATACGATAGGAAATGTAGATTGCCAGTTCATTGGGATGAAGTAGGAGAAAGAAGATTATTGGGTCCAGAAATAGTACAGCAGACAACTGAAGTTGTTGAAAAGATTCGTCAACAAATGAAAATTGCATAGAGCAGACAGAAAAGCTATGTGGACAGAAGAAGGAAACTTTTGGAAATTACTATAGGTGATATGACTTTTTGGTAGCTCCTAGGAAAGGAGTTATGAGACTTGGGAAGAAAGGGAAGTTTTATCGGCCCTTTAAGATACTTGAAAGGGTGGATCTAGATTATCGGGTTGCATTGCAACCGGCACTATCAGGAGTACATAATGGTTTCATGCATCAATGTTGAGGAAGTATATTTTGGATTCCACCCATAGCCTCAGTTATGAGTCATTAGATCTTTGTGAGGATCTGAATTATGAGAAGTCACTTGTGAAAATCCTAATGAAAGTAAATAAGGAACTTAGAAGAAGGAAGATCGCGTTAGTTAAGGTTCTTTGGAGGAATCATGCAGTAGAAGGGGCTACTTGGGAACGTGAAGAGGAAATACGTACTAAGTATCCACAAGTTTTGGTAAATTTTAATTTCGAGGACGAAATTTCTTTTTAGGGGGTAAGGAATTGTAAGACCGCTTTTCATTTTTCGTGTATCCTTAAATTTCACGTAATAATTATGTTAATATTATAAATTTTAAATTTAATGATATTTTTAATGTCAGTAATTTGAATTATTTTGCAGTGGAAGGACTTGGATGCCGTCTCGATCAATGTACCAATTAAAAGTTTCTAAATTGTTTATTTTAATAGTCTACGTGTAATTTATGTGATTAATTGTTTTACTTCCTAAACATGCTATTTTCTATTTTATTGCATTAAATTGAAGTTGAGAAAAGTTTGGTGACACTTTGGAAATTTATTTGAGGGTCGTGGACTTAAATTACCAATTTATGGGAGCTAAGGGACTGAATTGCATGGGAGGAGAATTGAGGGACCGAAGTGTAAATTTCAAAAGATTAGACCTAACCCTAACCTACTCCTCACTAACGCTCGCTCTCGGTCTCCCTCTTCTCCATCACACTCTCTCTCTCTCTCGTTTCCGCCTCCCTCTCCCTCGACTCAACTCTCACTCTCGGTCACCCTCTCTCTCTAACCCGATCGCGACGCCGGCCACCACCACGGTAGTAGCCCTCCCCCTCTTCCCCCTTTTCCCTTTTCTCCTCACGCACACACACACACCCGCGAACCGCACACACACACACACACACACGCCCATAATTCGATACACACATGTATATATGTATAAATTCTATGTAAATAATGTATGTATACACTTTATATGCATAAATTCAGATATTTCAGTTAATTTCAGATTCAAATTTTTGTGTAATTTTGAGTGTAACCATGAATTTGGGAATTAATGATGTTATGTGAATGAGTATTGATGTATATGAATGTATATATTATTATGTATGTATAGATGCGTGCATATATATGTATAAAGTTTGGATTTTTGTGGGCATAGGTATATATTCACGAAATTTTGATTAATTTGTGTGCTATAATATTAAATTTGAGGTGTGAATGTATGTATATATGATCACGAATATGTATATGACCATTTAAACAAACTTGTGTAATTTTTGGAATTTTGGGATAATGGTATAAGAGAGTAAACTCTAACCTTTTGAAACAAGTTAGTTTAAATGTAAGTTATGTTCAAAGTTATAAATTTTAGTTCAAGATCAATTGTTTGAATAAGGATGCTTGACTTGAATTGTGAAATTGATAAGTAAGATTTCCAAAAATTTTCCTTGAACTTAATTACTTCGAGTATGATATTATATGTAGTGTTAAATGTGTTTATTATATTATGAGTCACATGAAAGTCTCGACCTTATTTAAGAGTGTTAAACGTGGTTTTTCACTAAAAGTCATATTTTGTTAATGAATGGAAATTACTTAGGAAAAACGGTACATTGACGTCGCGGGCAACCAAGACTTCCACCTGCATATTAAACAGACTACTGAGGACTACAGGTAAGTAAACTTCCCCCTATTTTCATAGAAGTTGAATGTAAATGTGAAAGTTATGTGTAAATGACTGTCGTGCAACTTACTTGCTTTGATGAATTGCATTCACATTATGAAAGCATATGTTATTGAGAAGAATGTTCAAACATGCACATTATCATGTCATTGCATCATTAAGCATGCATTGGCATCGAAATGAGAAAGTCAAATGTTTTAATGAAAGGAATGTGTCAAAGTGCAATTTTGTCAAAAATTATGTATCCCAAGTTTTTGAAAGAATGGGTGTACTTCTATGTCATGAAAGGTCCGAGTGGGAAATGGGGCGCGGGGGACCGGCGTACCCGAATGTAATGAGCCGCTTTGCGGTGGAAAGGAATGAATGAACCGCTTTGCGGTGGGAAAGTGAATGTTAAACCGCTTTGCGGTGGAAATGCACATTTAATCTGGTTCCAAATAAGAATGGCCCACTGTTATCTGATTGACTAGAAGTTACATCAAGTGAGCTCACGATGGAATGAAGTGAAAGTTTTGAAATGTCAAGTGAAAGCTTGAAAAGTTTGAAAGTTTTGAAAGGTTAAAGTGAATGGGGATACATATTTCAAAGTTTAAAGCATTTCATGTCATAAGCATGCATTCATGCATAAAGTTTACTTACTGAGCTTTAGCTCACCCCAATCCCTCCCCAACATTTCAGGTGATGAAAGTTAGGTGATCCGAGGAGAACATTTGGCGGCTGACTCGGACAGTACCCGCTGTCGACATTATTTAATAAAGTTAAATTTATTAAAGTTATCATTTGAATTTATTCATTAATTCATTATTTTGATAACTGTTTGGTTGAGATTAGTTTAAATTAGTTATGGAATTTCTAATATTGGTTATATTATCACTTATTGTATTTAATTGAAGCTTATTGATGAAAAATGTTGTGTTGAGGAGTTTGGGGATTGAATTTGAAATAGTGTGGTGATGTGGGAATTTGAAGTAGAATTGGATTTTATGTTGAGTATTGGATTTTTATTTGAGTTGAGTTTTATGTTGTAAAATGGTTTTGATGTCCCTCTACAGGTTGGTTAAGTCCAATTTATAGAGGAGACTCTGTCGAAATTTCTATAAGATTTTAAAATAGAAAATGAAAATGTTGAAGTTTTTAAATGATTTGTTTTCCGCATTTTAATGTTTAAACGTTTTAAATTCCGCATTTAATGTGAATGGAAGTTAACACGCCTAGGTTTAAGATTTTGAAACTTGGGGTGTTACATATATATATATATATATTTTTATGTGTGTATTTATATGTTTTGTATATATATATATATATATATATATATATATATATATATATATATATATATATATATATATAGTGTATTGTATATGTATTTTGTTTATATATATTTATGTGTGTGTGTGTGTGTGTGTGTGTGTGTATGTATGCATGTTTATTGTATATTAATTTATTACATATATGTTTATTTATATATAATGTATTGTATGTATATCATGTATATATTTATATAGTGTAGTAATTTTTTTTATATATATGTTGTACATTTATTATATATATGATTGAATTTATGTGTTAATTGGTTTAAATGAACTTTTTATGAGTTTAGTTTTAATGTTAATTTTAGATTGTTGATTTTAAGTTAGTAGATGTATATATTGCAATTTTTGAATTATTGTAGTTTTCTTGAAATTCTAGAATGTTATTTTTTATATAATATACAATTCATTATCTACTTTTGATTCAGTGTGGTTAAATAAGTGTAAAATACAAATCAGATCAGCATTGAATACGTAAGTATTTATATATTTCCTTGATCATTTTTTTTTTTTTTTAGTATGTGGTGGATAAGTTTTCATAGTTTTCATAAAATAATTGTTATCGAGTTTGAGGTAAAATTGATGTGTTTGCGTTGTGATTATTGATAAGAATAGTTTTTAATTCCAGGGTCTCTCTACAGGTTGGTTATGTTCAATTTATAGGGAAATTATGTCAAAATTTCTATATAAATGTTATAACCATTCATATTTATTGAACTTTTAGGACTCTTAAAACATTTTGGATATATGGTGGCAATAAGAGTATAGGCAAGGTAAATTGGAAACAAATTGCAGTATGTAAATTTAAAAGTTACTACAAACTTCTGAATAATTAATTAATATATAGTAATAATATTACTAATAGTTTTAATGTGAAAATTTCAGTGTCTTCAGCAACTCGGAGGTTCCAAATGTGGCTATTATGTTATGATAAACATGTATGAGATAGTCACACAATATTTTCAATTGACTTCTTTAGATAAGGTATTATAAATATTGAATACTACGAATTATTTAATAATATATTTATTAGTTATTAAGAAATAACTAATAATTTATCTTAACTGTTTGTAGGCATTTTATCAAGATTCTTACTCAATGGAGGAGATGGATGATATTAGAAATTTATGGGCTAAATACTTCTATGATTCTTGTATGTAATTTTTAATTTTTTATATTAATATATATGTGAACATTTGTAATAATTATCATTAACATTAATTTAAATTGATTTATATAATTTTATTATGCATTTGTGTTGATTATTTGTTGGTTGTTGATAATTACATTTGATAATGAGATCGAATATAAAATAATAAAAATGATTTTTGGAATAAAAAAATTATAATATGCGTCGGTTGTACTGTACAACCGATGCATATTATAATTTTTTTTTTTTTTTTTGCACTATATACGTCGATTTTTTATACAACCAAGGCATATAGTATACTTTTTACATCGGAAAACAATCGACGCATATTTCCTTTACCATGTACGTCTATGTCAAATACGTCACTTCCACAACCGACGCGTATTGTCTTTTACAACCGACGCAAATAACTGAAACTGTACTAATTAAAGTCTTTCACTATATAATAAATTGTTACAATTATATAGAACTTCTCACTCACCAACCCAATCTCAAAGACCACGAGAAAATACTAACAACGAGCTATTATCCATCACAAGTTTCTACCCATTGAATTATCTCACAAAGAGTTCCCAGGAAATTACAAAGAAAAGCTCACAATTTTCTCTCTATTTGGTCATAATATGGCACTCTTTATATACAATTAATTGGTTCCTCAACACACATATTTATAGGTAAATATAACCTAAAAACGTATATTATTTGTTTCCCAAGATGTTTCCTTGTTTAAATAAAATAACCAAAATAAAGTCTTTTATTTTCTTTTATTTTCCTCTCACCTTTAACTTGGTCTCCAAGTTAATCACTTTAACAAGAAAACCAATTCTCCAAGATATTTTTGGGTCAAAACCCAACAACCCAACATGGGAAAAACTTCGGGACCAAGTCAATTATCTCCACTATAAGCAATTTTGGTTACAGTTAGATTTATCCAGTTTTCCCTGCTAGACAATATAAATCTGCCCCTTCTAACCCAAGATATAGCTACATCCAGCAACTTCCAAATCTTGATACTTCTTCCAAGTGGATACCCCAAGAACTCCCATTCTTGTTACCATTCATGAGTTTGTAGTCCAGCATTCCTCAACCTCCAGCAACCTCTGTAGTTTATAATTGAGAAAGTACCTTACTTGGTGTGTTAAGGAAGTAGGTGTTTTGAGTTATGAAACTTTGATGTTTTCCCTAATATGTGATTGTGAAATCTCTCTTATGATTCACTCTTGGTTGAATGAGTTCTTAGATCTCCAAAGAATATAATGAATAAAGGTACAATGAAACAACCACAATAAATTCGTGCTAGAGCTTAAGTATAAATAAGAAATGGTTTTGAAGTGTTTGGAACGAACAAAACTGTTGAAAAATGCGTATTAGGGTACAAAGCAAGTTCTGACCTCTCGATCACACATTGAGCGGAATTCAAGCTTAATTCAAGCGTCCTCAGTATTTCAATCATAACTTTCTCTCCCGATGTCCGATTGAGGTGATTCAAAGTGCTTTGTAAAGCAATTTCCAAATTTGAATGTTTTCTATGTGAAAACTGGGTCTCAACCTCAGACTAAAATTTATCATATTCCTTGTGAGTTCTTGATCTCAAATACATAACTAACTCAATTACTATACTTTGACTCTAATAGTGACTTTATAAACGAGTCATTTTGTTCATGGAATTGCCAATTACATAAAAAAAAACCTTAACAATCACCCCCTTAGGCATTTTGTGACAAAACAATATAATAAAGTCGAAATTGTAAATAAACAGTATAAATTGCCTAAGCTCTTCTGGCTCTTACCTTCCTTGTTATATCTACTTCCTGACATCAAAAACTCAAATACCAAGTGTAAAAGCATGTGATATAGGAATATAACAATTGAAGCACATAATCATAAATATAGATATGCTAGTTTGATACTATTATTAATGTCAATCAAAGCACCAACCGAAAAATTAGCATCACAAAACTTCAAAACTCAAACAGCTATACACTATGGAAATGCAAATGAGAATTAAAATTCTCCCCTTATTGCAAACTCACAATTTTTATGCAGTATCAAAATTCTCTCCCCAACGACCCCAAACAACATAAAATGTGAATGTTTCATATAAATTCTTCCCCTTTTTGTCACAAATGACAAAGGCGTCAATTCAAATTAATGTTAACAATAATATGGAACAAATTAAAATTGCAATTGATAGCTTGCACAAGTAAAATCAATGACAGTAAACATTTTTCACATACTCATCTTAAGTTAAAGCTCCACTTCATCTTTTTCTTACGTGTTAGTGCCTGTGAGAGAGGGGTGGAAGGAGGAAGAAGGGTTTAAGCTTTTGACTGATACACCCACCCTCCCCCACCACCGAAAATAAGCAAGAAATCCAATGAAATCTAGTTGTGTATGTTGTGCATCATGTTTTATTTTCATTTTATTTGAGGAAGGTTATATTTGTAAAGTAGATGTGGTATAATTATAAAATTTATGTTTTAATTAGTGGTTTCTGCTGGGAAACACAACGGGATATCTAATCACAAAAATTAATTTCTTGTGATTTGGATCATCCCATCGCAGGAATTCACTGTTTTATGTATTTGACTAGATTATATAATTTTGAACAGATAAAAGTGTAGTAACACTGCAACAAAAAAATGACTTTTGCAACACTTAAATTGCAACATTCGACAGTTGAATGTTGCTAAAGGGACATATCGCAACATTTTGTCAAGTGAATGTTGCGATTGATGTTAACAATTGAGCTTCAGCAACATTTATTGAACGTTGCAAAAGAGTTCAACAAACGTTGCAAAAGGGAGTCTTTTGCAACATTTAAGAGAGCGTTGCACCCTTTTGCAACGTTCAACGAGTGTTGCATAAGGGGTACCTTTTGTAACACTTGCTGAGCGTTGCAAAAGGAAATCCTTTTGCAACGTTCAGCGAGCGTTGCAAATGGAACCCTTTTGCAACGTTTCTAAGATGTTGCAATAGCCTTAAGTCTTTGCAACATTTTTAAAACGTTGAAATAGCTTAATTTTGAGACAAAATTTCATATTATTTAAAGTTGAATGATTAAATTGCAATTAACACAAAACTTAAAACCTAACCCTACCCCCAAAAAATCGACCGACCCTCACTCTCAACCTCACCTCTCTCTCAAGTCTCGACTTCATCCTCCCTGGCTACCATCGTTCTCTTCTCTCTCGGCCACCACATCACTGGCCACCACTATGGTAATCTCCTACTTCTCTCCTCCCTCACGCCGGCCTTGGGGCAAGGCTACTGCCTCGAGCCTCTGATATCAGGGGCCTCAAAAAAAAAATTTGTTGGCCCAACACTTAACCTACTCTCAAAGGGAAGCTGAAGCACTATGCCAACACAGACTTGCAGAGTCATAGTCATGGCACTCTCTCTCTGTGTCTTGGACACGGGGGCAGGAAGGAGAACCAGAAGGTGGAAGATGAAAAAAGAAATCGTTCTAAATCTGTAAGTAAGTTTTCCACAACACAAAATTACGGTTTCGAATTTCGAATTTTAATATTTTCAAGCCACTTATTAGTTCCCCCCCCCCCCCCCTCCAATTTCTCATTTACATGGTTCCTTCATTTTCTGTTTATTTGTTGTGGTCTGTGTGTTGTGGAAATGTATTTTTAATGGGTTGCACCAATTCAATTTATTTTCAATTAGTCTTTTAGTTTTCGCAATTTAAGTGATATAACCAGATTTTTTGTTTATTGGTGTGTTAAGTGGGTGCATTGTTATAATATCATCTGTAGAGTTGTCTTCAAAACTTGTACCCATAACACCAGCATGTTGAATCTTCATGCTAATTCATTAAGAGCTTCGGTTCAGTTGTGCACTGCAAGAATCTGAATTTATTTAGTGTCACTCACATGTTTATGCTAGTGTATCTTTCTGCTTTCTGTAGACAAGTTGTCTTTCAAGACTTGTACACAAGAATCAGTTGATAATCTTAAGATTTTCTTTTGTTACTTTAGTTTTTGTGAGAGAGAAAATGAAGGCAAATTCTTTAAATGAATAAGAACATTCTGCTTCTTTAAATTCACACTACTTTATTTTTTTAATGTGGTTTTTCTAGAGGTTAAATTGGTATGATTGTTGAATATGACGGTTATCATTGTGGCATTGCCCATACTTTCTTTGATCCTGTCGAAGACGGAAGACAATAAAGCTTCAAAATGAGTATGGGTATGTTATCTTTGATGAAGATATACAAAAAGCTTACAGGCAATGTGAGAAACTTTTTGAGGTTGATTTACATTTGTTAATATCATTCTTGACACATATTTGTCTTATTAATTAATTTGGAGAGCAGTTGACATCAAAAGGTCCAAGCCATGCCATTTCCACATTTTAAGCTGCAATAAATCCAGGAGACCGTGTTTATATTTCCCTTAAAGAAAATCAAACACATCATAAGCTTCTACATCAACATTTTTGAAATTGTATGGAAAGTTCAGAACTTTTTTCTGATTTTTTTTTTTTTTTTAATATTGCAAATAACGCTTTAACTAAGTATTCTAATTTTCAATTTTTTTCTTTCAAATTAATATGTTTGGATTCATGGCTTCTTGTTGTTTATCCCTTGAAGATTTGAAGGGAGATTATGATCTTGCAACTTTGTTTCTCTGCTTTGCAAATGCTTTAATAATTGAGGGAGATTATCCAGGGTCAATTTCTACTTTGCAATAAGGACTAAATTGTGGTACATGTACATGTTCCTCACGCTGATTACTTTGGACCCTTGGAGAAATCTAACTCTGAAGAAGATCTTTATTTGAGAAAGAGAGTAAGGATGCATAGGTGGCTATCTTGTACCTGTCCAAATATAGTCTTACCCATCAAATGACAATGAGCTAGTTGAAAGCCCAAGAAATCATGCAGATGGTATGCTTTTCTTGTTTTCAGGCTTGTATAGGTGCTAATAGAACATAATTTGCTCAGATTTTTTCCTTTCACTTTAAAAATTTATTCCAAAAAATTAGTTTTGTGATTGTCAATCATGTCATAACTAATGTGATTCAATTTGTTTTATTGAATTAAGTTGTATTTGGACTAATCTACTGAGCAATAAAAGGCCTCAATTTTTATTTAATCATATACTATTTCATACAAACATGAAGCTCATAGTCTTGCATAGCTCGACGTCCACTTCTGTTGTTAAAATGGTGGTCAGTGTGGTAGGATTAAGTGCCTCTTTTCTTATTATTTTAGCCTTTCCCACCCAACTTGCCCCTGCGTAACTGTCCACATAATGTTATTTTTATTTTTATTTTTTACCTTATTAATTTATGTTAACGTGAAAACCATTAAGTTTCAAATCTTGGAAATTGTAGGATTTATGTATATGTTAGCCTTTGTGCCCAAGAACAGGAAATTTAACTTTGTGGGCTCTGTTATGGTGGGCTTTTCTTGAAATTCTATTTGATTTCTGATGAGCATTTCTAAGGTATCCGTGTTTACTTCGAAGCTTTGGAACCTGTTTCAATTCTTGTATTTTACCTTGTTATAGGTTGATCCATTGGTGACAATTATCTTGGCATCAGCACCCTCAACTTGTTTCTTGATTTTTGATGAATGCGCATTAGGATTTGCACCTAAAAAGATACCACAACAGTCATGATTCTGAAGGCAATGATAAAAATAATTCGTTGATCTTAGTTAAGCAAGTTGGTACTGTAAAGACATTTATTATTTCTTTTGTAATATGATAATTTGATGTAAATTTATTAAACATTATTAATTAACATTATTTATTTTGTATGAGTTATATGGTTCTTTTGTGAATTTATTAAACATTAAATGCTATTTATTTTGTATGTATTCAATAATTTGTAAATTACTATTTTAATAAATTATTTTTGTTGTTTGTACAAATTATAGTTTTAATAAATTAATGAGGAAAAATAGGTTTTATAAATAAATATTCTATAATTTAAAAAATATATATAAATTGCCTACAGCAGCGTTTAAAAAACGCTACAAAAGGTCTACCGCAACACTTAAAAAACTCTGCCAAAGGGTCTACCGCAACGCTTAAAAAACGTTGCAAAAAGGTCTACCGCAACATTTAAAAAATGCTGCAAAATGGTCTATCGCAACGCTTAAAAAACGCTGCAAAAAGCTTTTGGTCTACGGAAACACTGCGATTTTCAACACTAAAAAACGTTGCAAAAGACTTTTGGCAACGTTTTTTAAACGTTGCAAAAGACATTTTTGTTGGAGTATAATCATTACCCTTGTAGCGTACTTTGACAATTATCTGATTGCTCTTGATTCCACCAAGTTCCAAACCTTAAAGTTTTCATTGGTGTTCTCCAACAGAAACTATGCAAGTGTGTGGTCACTTTTTTTCTGGATCTAGGTTACACTAGGGTTAGGAATCAAGAGGAGAAAACACACACTACACACTTTAGTGTGTGTCCCGCTCACAAGTGTATTAAGTCAAGAAAAATAATCTTAGAAGACTATTTATCACTTATTTACCCTATAAAAACCATATCAACCCTAATACTATAATCCAGACCCATTTTTGCACTGCCAAATACAAGTTATAAGCTTGTATATGTCTGTTATAGTGAAGCCACCAAGGGAACCTGATCGAATCCAATTGAACTAAGTTCCAATAAATTAATTCTGATCTGGTCAACTCTTGACCAGTCAAAATAATTTATTAATCACGTTATATTTCATTAAAAGAACGAGACTCCAATCTTAGTAAAATTGTAATTACTGAAACAATAATCAATAATTATATCATCTGACTTACTGCTCTTACATGTTACCCCCGTCGATCAACTTGAATATTCAAAGTAAGGTTAAATGACCAAAATACCCTTATCTGAATATTCATGAATTCTCAACTCTCATCCTCTATCTGATGGTTCTATATGATCACATCACATCATAGAATTCAACAATTACTGTCTAATTACTGAGCTTAGATTTAACTATCCACTAGAAGAACCAGTGAGATCATGATTATACCTTAAGGTGACGGATTCCATAATACGAATATATGATCCTCGTTAGTTTACTTTAATTCTCAAAGTTTCGAGATATTGACCAACAATTTGATCTCATCCATTGATACCTTAAAGAACTTCAAGCTAGTAATCGAAGTTCATTATCCGATCAGGATTAAGGTTCTATGTACGATAGTCAAGTGAAATTAAATTTGTATGGTTGATGTCACAAATTAATTTCACGTGGCCCTATTCAATACATATCAAATGTACTCTCAATTTCATTTCCAAAATCAAAGATAGATTTTAATAAATCGAGACGATCAAAATAAATTGTCCATATTTATTTACTGATCGTGAACAATAATTTTAGATCGAATTACAAATTGAATCTTTCTTCGTTTAACAACTTAAATACTCAATTAGTAACATCAAATCGATCAATTGACTAATGCAAACTCAAATTATATAATCAAAGATTTAATCAAACAATAATATATTCTAAAATGTCATAAGTATAAATAAATTAACTCTACGAGCATACACTATCAAAAAGCGTCAAAATAATTACCTTTCCCTTATTTAACAACAATGTTATTAATTTGACTTAAAGGCTTGACCATAGCCTTTTCAAAAAATCCCCTGTGGACTCCTGTGGTGTGGAGACGTATGGAAGGATTATTCTAATTTTCTTATTAATTTTTTTGTTTTTTTTTTGGGTCTTAAATGAATGAGGGTAAAATTGTCTTTATAATCTAAAATTCTTATGTTATGTTAGTCACGAGAATTTATCAATTTTTATTATTTTTATTTTTTTAATAAGGGTCTTTAGTGGTATCTACATCGTGAAATTCAATGTTAATCATAGTTGAATGGTTACTCGTATATCGTGTTTTCGAAGATAAAAGAAGTCATTAGTCATTGTGTGACGACCCGAATTCTCGACCATTCGAGTGCCACTAAAAGTGACTCATATCATATTATCGAGACTTAAATAGTAATGTAAAATTATTCAAAAGAATAATTAGAATCCCATAATTTTATTTGTGAATAAAAATAGAACATAATTTTCTTACATAAAGTTCAACATAATTATCTCATCAATCTTAACCACTTTTGCCACTTCCATGTTGACCGCCTCGAACCTTCAATTATCTGAAAATGGTAAATATCGTGGAGTGAGATTTATAAAATCCCAGTAAGTATACCAAGCATAAATTTTCTTTTGAATGCATATGGATCATTTTCATCATAACATAGGATAGGATTGAAATATTCATAAACATAGGGAGACACAAGAATTTTACCGAACTTAAATGGCAAGAATTCTTATGTGTAGCGCTACTAAACTCCGGTCCCCTTAGCATAATCATAAACATATCATATGAAACCCATAATAATCTTGTGAGATTGATTTCATAGCAATGATCCAAACATTTTCATAAAAACATAAGATATACTTACTTGTCATAAAAACATACTTACTTTTCATAAAAACATAAGATATACTTACTTGTCATAAAAACATACTTACTTTTCATAAAAACATAAGGTGTATTTACCTTTCATAAAAACATACTTACTTTTCATAAAAACATAAGATATACTTACTTGTCATAAAAACATACTTACTTTTCATAAAAACATAAGGTGTATTTACCTTTCATAAAAATATACTTACTTTTCATAAAAACATAAGATATACTTACTTGTCATAAAAACATACTTACTTTTCATAAAAACATAAGGTGTATTTACCTTTCATAAAAACATACTTACTTTTCATAAAAACATAAGATATACTTACTTGTCATAAAAACATACTTACTTTTCATAAAAACATAAGGTGTATTTACCTTTCATAAAAACATACTTACTTTTCATAAAAACATAAAGTGTATTTACCTTTCATAAAAACATACTTACTTTTCATAAAAACATAAGATATACTTACATTTCATAAAAACATACTTACTTTACATAAAAACATAAGATATACTTACATTTCATAAAAACATACTTACTTTACATAAAAACATAAGATATACTTACTTGTCATAAAAACATACTTACTTTTCATAAAAACATAAGGTGTATTTACCTTTCATAAAAACATACTTACTTTTCATAAAAACATAAGATATACTTACCTTTTAAAAGATTAAAATGAAGTGTAGTAGTAAATGGACCAAAACTTTCTTGACCACCTTGAATTTCTCTTACTTGTGGATTTTGTCAAGAGATTGGAAATAAGTGTATATGTGTAGAGTTGTGTGTAAAAGAGATGGGTTTAAATAGATGTATAAAGTTGGCATATTGTAAACATAATCATTCAATTCTATTAATTTTAACACATCCTTTTCTTAAAGTAAAGCACCATTCATATACTTTTCCATATTTATACAAATATTATGCTCTTCATGATTACATATAATGGAGTCTTATCAACCATTCATATACTTTTCCATATTTATACAAATATTATGCTCTTCATGATTACATATAATGGAGTCTTATCAACCATTCATATACTTTTCCATATTTATACAAATATTATGCTCTTCATGATTACATATAATGGAATCTTATCAACCATTCATATACTTTTCCATATTTATACAAATATTATGCTCTTCATGATTACATATAATGGAGTCTATAATTCATTCATATACTTTTCCATATTTATACAAATATTATGCTCTTCATGATTACATATAATGGAGTATATAATTCATTCATATACTTTTCCATATTTATACAAATATTATGCTCTTCATGATTACATATAATGGAGTATATAATTCATTCATATACTTTTCCATATTTATTAAATTAAGATTCTCATAATTATTATATATAATGGAACCTCTCATGCTTGCATATATTTTCTTAATTTCAATAATAAAAATAATTTTTGTATAAATAAATATTGGGATAACATTGAATTAAGTACTTGGACTTAATATACTTTAAATCAAGAGAATGGAGATATTTTTAGAAATTCGGAATTTAATTTAAAATCGAACGATCTCGATTATTTCTTGACTTGGCTATACGAATACGTCGTGGCGTTAACTTAATAAAAATGGGTGAAATAGTAGCGACACGATTTTCTATTAAAATAATTATTAATCGCGTAAAAATTCTTGGTCGCTACAAACTTACCCCCTTAAAATAATTTCGTCCTCGAAATTAAACTTACTTGATCTTATGATTTCTGAACACTTAATCAGAATCTCTTCTTCTTCTTCTTATGTAGCATCATCGCTACCATATTTAACCCAACCATATTTAACCCACTGGACTTTGACTAAATGCATCAATTTATTTTCTTAAGACATGAACTTTTCTATCAATAATAGACATATGTCTACTCATAAATTCTTCTGAATCAAAATGAAAATTCCCAATCGTATGTGATATTTCATCATATCTTGTAGTACTCATGTAACCTGTCACTTATCATCGTATCATGTAACCTCAAATATTCGTATTAATATCTCTAAAATTTCAATAAATCTTTACTAACATATCATACCATAATAATTTGTCATTTCTTCTTATCACCAAATATCCCAAAATAATTAAAACGATTACCTGAATATTCTCTATGTAATATACCCAAACATGTTATTCACATATCAACATAATCATCAGTTTATCTTTCCAATATTTGTAACCCAAAATTTCTGCAAAATTCAATAAACAAATATCTCCCAAATAATTAAAATTCTTAACTCAAATATCATAACATTTCCCGTAAGGTATTCCTTTCACTTGCACAAACTTATTAATCCTGATTCAATACAGTCCTTATTTCACTTTCACGTATCCCCGTATTATTTCTATACCTTGATTATTATATCAAAATATCAGTACCCAAAATCCAAGAAAATATTCCATATCTCAAATCCCGTCATCATCAAATCTTCCTTTTATCAAGAAAGTAAACGGCGCATAACTCTTGTTCCCTCTTTTCCATTATTCTATTCCGCGCTTTCTTGCTGGAATCAATATCACGCGGATTTCCTCCGATCCTTAATGCTTTTAAATAGTTCATGCTGGGAAGAGGTTAGATCCATCAAAACATGGATATCATTCTTACAAACATTCGCAAGTATTATTCCAGTCTTCCAATGAATGATCTGAGGAAAATTTATCGAATAAGACTCGAAAGATTGAGGTTGCTGATGGCTCATGGTGTTTCAGAAGATGTTCGCTGGTTGATCGAAGCAAAGGTTCGACTATCTGGTGAATTACCTATGACATTTCCAAAGCACATGCCTGGTTTAGGCAAAAGCACCTTCGCAAAGAAACGAAGAGCAAAAAGGCTGAATGGTTGCTACAAATGTGCTCGTTGGAACTGTGATACTCGTTGCAAAACAGTAGGATATTCTTCTACTAATCGGGATGATAAAATCAAATTCATAAAGGGTGGACTGAGTAAGGAGTCTTTGGATGATATTCGACTGACTCTTGAGACGCACCCAAGTGGTTATGTGCAACGTGAACTTTTCTCCTTATACGCTCAGTTTAACGGGGACAAAAATCGTTATAGTCTCCAAAATATAATAGCAAAAGATCCTGTTTGCCAGTCTGTTTTACAAAATGAGGCCTCTGGCAGTTCATCAATGATATAAGGTAAATCTCTTGACACACATTTAAAATATTTTGCTGTTTTCTTTCACGCGTTTTGGAAATAAAATATATTTTCCTTTCTCGAGTTTTGATAAAGCTGGAAATAAATATATTTTCCTTTCTCGAGGTTTGATAAAGCTGGAAATAAATCACCGAAAGGTGATATCTTTGGTAAAACAGTCAAAAGTTGGCCGATTTTGTCAAAAGTAAATCTTTACTTTTTCAGAATCAATGAAAAACAGTAAGTTTTTCCGGCTTTAAATAGCCAAACATATTTCATAGTTCAGGCATCCCAAAATCACATCTTCTTCGTAAGTTTTCTCTTCTATACTATCAAAGATGGAAGCACCAAAACTTCGACAAATCAAAACTATTTGTGTATTTTGTGGATCAAAAGTGGGGAAAGGCTTCAGTTATCTAGAAGCGGCCGTAGATCTTGGAAAGAAACTGGGGGAAAAAGGTATCACTCTTGTATATGGGGGTGGTAGCAGTGGTCTAATGGGTTGTGTTTCCCAATCTGCTCTTGCAGAGAAATCAAAAGTAATCGGTGTCATACCTGTCCCTTTGGTAGATGTTGCAGGAAAAACACGAGGGCATGAAGTTCAAACCTTATCCATCCATGAACGCATAACTTGTATGCTATATGGTTCTGAAGCCTTTATAGCCCTGCCCGGAGGTTTTGGTACCTTAGAAGAAATCTTTAACATTACCTCGTGGGCTCAACTAGATCTCCATACTAAGCCTATTGGGCTTCTGAATGTTAACAATTTCTTTGATGGCTTGTTAACCTTTCTTGATTATGCTGTGGAACAGGGATTCATCTCTCCATTTTCCAGAAGGCTCCTTATTTCTGCTCCTACTATTGATGAACTACTGGATAAGCTGCAGTCATATATCTCAATACAAGATCCAGCAGGGGTTAAGATAGATTGGTCGCAAGGAAGGGGAATCAAGCGAAAATGGAGTCCGGTTAATGTAAACTTAACTTTATGAATCTTAGAATAGGTGGGGGTAGAGTACGGAGTATTCTTACTCTCGAGACACCCCTCTAATTTCCTAGGATTTTCCTTAATGTTTAAATCTTGTGTGTACCTCAAAGGTTCCAGGTGGTAGATTACGGAGTATTCTTACTCTCGAAACACACCTTTTTGAAGGTTTCTTTATTTCCTCAAAAGGTCAGAGGTGGTAGGATACGGCTACTCCGGAAACACATCTCTCAATTTGAGGAATTTCCCATGTTGCTTTCTTTTGCTTTTGCGTGTTTTCATGTATTTCCTTTCTAGGGTGACTCTTGTGTGTTCTCCTTATGAGAAAATAATAATATCTCTGTTATCATCTACTAAATCTCGTTTGTGATGTAAATGAACTTGTATGTCTAACTTCAATTCTCTTAGTGATTGCATATCATACTATGCTCTTAACTCCAAACGATAAAATTCTAGGCAGAGTTTTCCTTTGAAATTTGGACTTATCCAAATCGTAAGCATACTTCATAACTCACAATAATAACTAATTGTACATTTGATCACAATTTCATCAAACTTCAATATCATCATAAATATTCCAGAAAATCAATTCATAATTCCTCAACATAGAAATTTCAAATCATAATTTCTAATATCACCATATCAAGTCCTTATTTCTCAATAATTAAGAGCCTAAACTTTAAATCTCCAACTTCATAATTCTTCTCATAAAAATCTCAATAAAATCATATCACTTATAATCTCAACATCTCATCATAACTTCATAAAACTGACTTTCTATTTCTCGTTTAATCTAAACGATGAATAATTCGAAAATATTATCTAGTCCTTTCTGTTGACTTCTCATACTTAGTGCCATGTCTAAAATCAATTATGCAAAGTCCATTTAGGGCTCATCATTTCTAAACTTGACGACAAAGATTATTTTGAAAATCATTCGTAAATCATATTTTTTTTTTTTTTTCAAAATTGAAACTTGAAGAGTGGTACCAATAATCATCCACAGTTTTTCCTTGCTTTTAAGCAAAGGTAGTGATAAAGGGATAAATTATTGAACCGAAAATTGAAACTTGAAGAGTGGTACCAATAATCATCCACAGTTTTTCCTTGCTTTTAAGCAAAGGTAGTGATAAAGGGATAAATTATTGAACCGAAAATTGAAACTTGAAGAGGAAGTACTAATAACCATCCACAGTTTTTCCCTTGTTTTTACACAAAGGTAGTGATAAAGGGATAAATTATTGTACAATTCATTATCAATTTTGTTTGTTTAATATATTATTCCATATATTTTGGGCCAAAGTTACAACCCAACTTAATTTCTAATTGAGTCAATCTTACTAAGCTTAATATGAACCAAAATTCATATCAATATCCTCTATGTCTCATGATTCTACATTAAAATGAATAAATTAAAATTTAGGCTTCTATCAATTCATATCATACTCAACATGTATATTTCACTTAAAGATTCATAACATATGAATATTTCATACTTAACATGTCTTAATAAAATCGTAAATGACTTGCAAAGCATATAACATACCTGGTTCGAGGAGTCAATACGTGGAGAGTGACATAGTAGAGTGATGAGTTAAAATATTTTAAAAAAAAATTATTATTAATCATTTCGCATCTTTACATAAGATTGGGCCTAATTAACCCAAATAAAATTTTATCGTCAAATCTTATTTTCCTTTAGTCCCCGAACTTCTAGAAATTTATCAAAGACATCAATATAAACATCATATCACTAACTAATTATATTCCATAAAATCTTCAGAACATTACAAACTCCCTTGCTTAAAATGAATTTTGTCCTTGAAATTCGCACATCAAATTTCATCATACTTTTCAAAATCATAACCATACTTGACATGTGAAAATTCAATTTTTTTTTTTTTTTTTTTAAGAAATAAAATTTCAAAAATCTACAGAATCGTTTTTAAAACTCTTGTCTCTGATACCAACTGTGACGACCCGAATTCTCGACCATTCGAGTGCCACTAAAAGTGACTCATATCATATTATCGAGACTTAAATAGTAATGTAAAATTATTCAAAAGAATAATTAGAATCCCATAATTTTATTTGTGAATAAAAATAGAACATAATTTTCTTACATAAAGTTCAACATAATTATCTCATCAATCTTAACCACTTTTGCCACTTCCATGTTGACCGCCTCGAACCTTCAATTATCTGAAAATGGTAAATATCGTGGAGTGAGATTTATAAAATCCCAGTAAGTATACCAAGCATAAATTTTCTTTTGAATGCATATGGATCATTTTCATCATAACATAGGATAGGATTGAAATATTCATAAACATAGGGAGACACAAGAATTTTACCGAACTTAAATGGCAAGAATTCTTATGTGTAGCGCTACTAAACTCCGGTCCCCTTAGCATAATCATAAACATATCATATGGAACCCATAACAATCTTGTGAGATTGATTTCATAGCAATGATCCAAACATTTTCATAAAAACATAAGATATACTTACTTGTCATAAAAACATACTTACTTTTCATAAAAACATACTTACTTTTCATAAAAACATAAGATATACTTACTTGTCATAAAAACATACTTACTTTTCATAAAAACATAAGGTGTATTTACCTTTCATAAAAACATACTTACTTTTCATAAAAACATAAGATATACTTACTTGTCATAAAAACATACTTACTTTTCATAAAAACATAAGGTGTATTTACCTTTCATAAAAACATACTTACTTTTCATAAAAACATAAGATATACTTACTTGTCATAAAAACATACTTACTTTTCATAAAAACATAAGGTGTATTTACCTTTCATAAAAACATACTTACTTTTCATAAAAACATAAGATATACTTACTTGTCATAAAAACATACTTACTTTTCATAAAAACATAAGGTGTATTTACCTTTCATAAAAACATACTTACTTTTCATAAAAACATAAAGTGTATTTACCTTTCATAAAAACATACTTACTTTTCATAAAAACATAAGATATACTTACATTTCATAAAAACATACTTACTTTACATAAAAACATAAGATATACTTACATTTCATAAAAACATACTTACTTTACATAAAAACATAAGATATACTTACTTGTCATAAAAACATACTTACTTTTCATAAAAACATAAGGTGTATTTACCTTTCATAAAAACATACTTACTTTTCATAAAAACATAAGATATACTTACCTTTTAAAAGATTAAAATGAAGTGTAGTAGTAAATGGACCAAAACTTTCTTGACCACCTTGAATTTCTCTTACTTGTGGATTTTGTCAAGAGATTGGAAATAAGTGTATATGTGTAGAGTTGTGTGTAAAAGAGATGGGTTTAAATAGATGTATAAAGTTGGCATATTGTAAACATAATCATTCAATTCTATTAATTTTAACACATCCTTTTCTTAAAGTAAAGCACCATTCATATACTTTTCCATATTTATACAAATATTATGCTCTTCATGATTACATATAATGGAGTCTTATCAACCATTCATATACTTTTCCATATTTATACAAATATTATGCTCTTCATGATTACATATAATGGAGTCTTATCAACCATTCATATACTTTTCCATATTTATACAAATATTATGCTCTTCATGATTACATATAATGGAATCTTATCAACCATTCATATACTTTTCCATATTTATACAAATATTATGCTCTTCATGATTACATATAATGGAGTCTATAATTCATTCATATACTTTTCCATATTTATACAAATATTATGCTCTTCATGATTACATATAATGGAGTATATAATTCATTCATATACTTTTCCATATTTATACAAATATTATGCTCTTCATGATTACATATAATGGAGTATATAATTCATTCATATACTTTTCCATATTTATTAAATTAAGATTCTCATAATTATTATATATAATGGAACCTCTCATGCTTGCATATATTTTCTTAATTTCAATAATAAAAATAATTTTTGTATAAATAAATATTGGGATAACATTGAATTAAGTACTTGGACTTAATATACTTTAAATCAAGAGAATGGAGATATTTTTAGAAATTCGGAATTTAATTTAAAATCGAACGATCTCGATTATTTCTTGACTTGGCTATACGAATACGTCGTGGCGTTAACTTAATAAAAATGGGTGAAATAGTAGCGACACGATTTTCTATTAAAATAATTATTAATCGCGTAAAAATTCTTGGTCGCTACAAACTTACCCCCTTAAAATAATTTCGTCCTCGAAATTAAACTTACTTGATCTTATGATTTCTGAACACTTAATCAGAATCTCTTCTTCTTCTTCTTATGTAGCATCATCGCTACCATATTTAACCCAACCATATTTAACCCACTGGACTTTGACTAAATGCATCAATTTATTTTCTTAAGACATGAACTTTTCTATCAATAATAGACATATGTCTACTCATAAATTCTTCTGAATCAAAATGAAAATTCCCAATCGTATGTGATATTTCATCATATCTTGTAGTACTCATGTAACCTGTCACTTATCATCGTATCATGTAACCTCAAATATTCGTATTAATATCTCTAAAATTTCAATAAATCTTTACTAACATATCATACCATAATAATTTGTCATTTCTTCTTATCACCAAATATCCCAAAATAATTAAAACGATTACCTGAATATTCTCTATGTAATATACCCAAACATGTTATTCACATATCAACATAATCATCAGTTTATCTTTCCAATATTTGTAACCCAAAATTTCTGCAAAATTCAATAAACAAATATCTCCCAAATAATTAAAATTCTTAACTCAAATATCATAACATTTCCCGTAAGGTATTCCTTTCACTTGCACAAACTTATTAATCCTGATTCAATACAGTCCTTATTTCACTTTCACGTATCCCCGTATTATTTCTATACCTTGATTATTATATCAAAATATCAGTACCCAAAATCCAAGAAAATATTCCATATCTCAAATCCCGTCATCATCAAATCTTCCTTTTATCAAGAAAGTAAACGGCGCATAACTCTTGTTCCCTCTTTTCCATTATTCTATTCCGCGCTTTCTTGCTGGAATCAATATCACGCGGATTTCCTCCGATCCTTAATGCTTTTAAATAGTTCATGCTGGGAAGAGGTTAGATCCATCAAAACATGGATATCATTCTTACAAACATTCGCAAGTATTATTCCAGTCTTCCAATGAATGATCTGAGGAAAATTTATCGAATAAGACTCGAAAGATTGAGGTTGCTGATGGCTCATGGTGTTTCAGAAGATGTTCGCTGGTTGATCGAAGCAAAGGTTCGACTATCTGGTGAATTACCTATGACATTTCCAAAGCACATGCCTGGTTTAGGCAAAAGCACCTTCGCAAAGAAACGAAGAGCAAAAAGGCTGAATGGTTGCTACAAATGTGCTCGTTGGAACTGTGATACTCGTTGCAAAACAGTAGGATATTCTTCTACTAATCGGGATGATAAAATCAAATTCATAAAGGGTGGACTGAGTAAGGAGTCTTTGGATGATATTCGACTGACTCTTGAGACGCACCCAAGTGGTTATGTGCAACGTGAACTTTTCTCCTTATACGCTCAGTTTAACGGGGACAAAAATCGTTATAGTCTCCAAAATATAATAGCAAAAGATCCTGTTTGCCAGTCTGTTTTACAAAATGAGGCCTCTGGCAGTTCATCAATGATATAAGGTAAATCTCTTGACACACATTTAAAATATTTTGTTGTTTTCTTTCACGCGTTTTGGAAATAAAATATATTTTCCTTTCTCGAGTTTTGATAAAGCTGGAAATAAATATATTTTCCTTTCTCGAGGTTTGATAAAGCTGGAAATAAATCACCGAAAGGTGATATCTTTGGTAAAACAGTCAAAAGTTGGCCGATTTTGTCAAAAGTAAATCTTTACTTTTTCAGAATCAATGAAAAACAGTAAGTTTTTCCGGCTTTAAATAGCCAAACATATTTCATAGTTCAGGCATCCCAAAATCACATCTTCTTCGTAAGTTTTCTCTTCTATACTATCAAAGATGGAAGCACCAAAACTTCGACAAATCAAAACTATTTGTGTATTTTGTGGATCAAAAGTGGGGAAAGGCTTCAGTTATCTAGAAGCGGCCGTAGATCTTGGAAAGAAACTGGGGGAAAAAGGTATCACTCTTGTATATGGGGGTGGTAGCAGTGGTCTAATGGGTTGTGTTTCCCAATCTGCTCTTGCAGAGAAATCAAAAGTAATCGGTGTCATACCTGTCCCTTTGGTAGATGTTGCAGGAAAAACACGAGGGCATGAAGTTCAAACCTTATCCATCCATGAACGCATAACTTGTATGCTATATGGTTCTGAAGCCTTTATAGCCCTGCCCGGAGGTTTTGGTACCTTAGAAGAAATCTTTAACATTACCTCGTGGGCTCAACTAGATCTCCATACTAAGCCTATTGGGCTTCTGAATGTTAACAATTTCTTTGATGGCTTGTTAACCTTTCTTGATTATGCTGTGGAACAGGGATTCATCTCTCCATTTTCCAGAAGGCTCCTTATTTCTGCTCCTACTATTGATGAACTACTGGATAAGCTGCAGTCATATATCTCAATACAAGATCCAGCAGGGGTTAAGATAGATTGGTCGCAAGGAAGGGGAATCAAGCGAAAATGGAGTCCGGTTAATGTAAACTTAACTTTATGAATCTTAGAATAGGTGGGGGTAGAGTACGGAGTATTCTTACTCTCGAGACACCCCTCTAATTTCCTAGGATTTTCCTTAATGTTTAAATCTTGTGTGTACCTCAAAGGTTCCAGGTGGTAGATTACGGAGTATTCTTACTCTCGAAACACACCTTTTTGAAGGTTTCTTTATTTCCTCAAAAGGTCAGAGGTGGTAGGATACGGCTACTCCGGAAACACATCTCTCAATTTGAGGAATTTCCCATGTTGCTTTCTTTTGCTTTTGCGTGTTTTCATGTATTTCCTTTCTAGGGTGACTCTTGTGTGTTCTCCTTATGAGAAAATAATAATATCTCTGTTATCATCTACTAAATCTCGTTTGTGATGTAAATGAACTTGTATGTCTAACTTCAATTCTCTTAGTGATTACATATCATACTATGCTCTTAACTCCAAACGATAAAATTCTAGGCAGAGTTTTCCTTTGAAATTTGGACTTATCCAAATCGTAAGCATACTTCATAACTCACAATAATAACTAATTGTACATTTGATCACAATTTCATCAAACTTCAATATCATCATAAATATTCCAGAAAATCAATTCATAATTCCTCAACATAGAAATTTCAAATCATAATTTCTAATATCACCATATCAAGTCCTTATTTCTCAATAATTAAGAGCCTAAACTTTAAATCTCCAACTTCATAATTCTTCTCATAAAAATCTCAATAAAATCATATCACTTATAATCTCAACATCTCATCATAACTTCATAAAACTGACTTTCTATTTCTCGTTTAATCTAAACGATGAATAATTCGAAAATATTATCTAGTCCTTTCTGTTGACTTCTCATACTTAGTGCCATGTCTAAAATCAATTATGCAAAGTCCATTTAGGGCTCATCATTTCTAAACTTGACGACAAAGATTATTTTGAAAATCATTCGTAAATCATATTTTTTTTTTTTTTTTCAAAATTGAAACTTGAAGAGTGGTACCAATAATCATCCACAGTTTTTCCTTGCTTTTAAGCAAAGGTAGTGATAAAGGGATAAATTATTGAACCGAAAATTGAAACTTGAAGAGTGGTACCAATAATCATCCACAGTTTTTCCTTGCTTTTAAGCAAAGGTAGTGATAAAGGGATAAATTATTGAACCGAAAATTGAAACTTGAAGAGGAAGTACTAATAACCATCCACAGTTTTTCCCTTGTTTTTACACAAAGGTAGTGATAAAGGGATAAATTATTGTACAATTCATTATCAATTTTGTTTGTTTAATATATTATTCCATATATTTTGGGCCAAAGTTACAACCCAACTTAATTTCTAATTGAGTCAATCTTACTAAGCTTAATATGAACCAAAATTCATATCAATATCCTCTATGTCTCATGATTCTACATTAAAATGAATAAATTAAAATTTAGGCTTCTATCAATTCATATCATACTCAACATGTATATTTCACTTAAAGATTCATAACATATGAATATTTCATACTTAACATGTCTTAATAAAATCGTAAATGACTTGCAAAGCATATAACATACCTGGTTCGAGGAGTCAATACGTGGAGAGTGACATAGTAGAGTGATGAGTTAAAATATTTTAAAAAAAAATTATTATTAATCATTTCGCATCTTTACATAAGATTGGGCCTAATTAACCCAAATAAAATTTTATCGTCAAATCTTATTTTCCTTTAGTCCCCGAACTTCTAGAAATTTATCAAAGACATCAATATAAACATCATATCACTAACTAATTATATTCCATAAAATCTTCAGAACATTACAAACTCCCTTGCTTAAAATGAATTTTGTCCTTGAAATTCGCACATCAAATTTCATCATACTTTTCAAAATCATAACCATACTTGACATGTGAAAATTCAATTTTTTTTTTTTTTTTTTAAGAAATAAAATTTCAAAAATCTACAGAATCGTTTTTAAAACTCTTGTCTCTGATACCAACTGTGACGACCCGAATTCTCGACCATTCGAGTGCCACTAAAAGTGACTCATATCATATTATCGAGACTTAAATAGTAATGTAAAATTATTCAAAAGAATAATTAGAATCCCATAATTTTATTTGTGAATAAAAATAGAACATAATTTTCTTACATAAAGTTCAACATAATTATCTCATCAATCTTAACCACTTTTGCCACTTCCATGTTGACCGCCTCGAACCTTCAATTATCTGAAAATGGTAAATATCGTGGAGTGAGATTTATAAAATCCCAGTAAGTATACCAAGCATAAATTTTCTTTTGAATGCATATGGATCATTTTCATCATAACATAGGATAGGATTGAAATATTCATAAACATAGGGAGACACAAGAATTTTACCGAACTTAAATGGCAAGAATTCTTATGTGTAGCGCTACTAAACTCCGGTCCCCTTAGCATAATCATAAACATATCATATGGAACCCATAACAATCTTGTGAGATTGATTTCATAGCAATGATCCAAACATTTTCATAAAAACATAAGATATACTTACTTGTCATAAAAACATACTTACTTTTCATAAAAACATAAGATATACTTACTTGTCATAAAAACATACTTACTTTTCATAAAAACATAAGGTGTATTTACCTTTCATAAAAACATACTTACTTTTCATAAAAACATAAGATATACTTACTTGTCATAAAAACATACTTACTTTTCATAAAAACATAAGGTGTATTTACCTTTCATAAAAACATACTTACTTTTCATAAAAACATAAGATATACTTACTTGTCATAAAAACATACTTACTTTTCATAAAAACATAAGGTGTATTTACCTTTCATAAAAACATACTTACTTTTCATAAAAACATAAGATATACTTACTTGTCATAAAAACATACTTACTTTTCATAAAAACATAAGGTGTATTTACCTTTCATAAAAACATACTTACTTTTCATAAAAACATAAAGTGTATTTACCTTTCATAAAAACATACTTACTTTTCATAAAAACATAAGATATACTTACATTTCATAAAAACATACTTACTTTACATAAAAACATAAGATATACTTACATTTCATAAAAACATACTTACTTTACATAAAAACATAAGATATACTTACTTGTCATAAAAACATACTTACTTTTCATAAAAACATAAGGTGTATTTACCTTTCATAAAAACATACTTACTTTTCATAAAAACATAAGATATACTTACCTTTTAAAAGATTAAAATGAAGTGTAGTAGTAAATGGACCAAAACTTTCTTGACCACCTTGAATTTCTCTTACTTGTGGATTTTGTCAAGAGATTGGAAATAAGTGTATATGTGTAGAGTTGTGTGTAAAAGAGATGGGTTTAAATAGATGTATAAAGTTGGCATATTGTAAACATAATCATTCAATTCTATTAATTTTAACACATCCTTTTCTTAAAGTAAAGCACCATTCATATACTTTTCCATATTTATACAAATATTATGCTCTTCATGATTACATATAATGGAGTCTTATCAACCATTCATATACTTTTCCATATTTATACAAATATTATGCTCTTCATGATTACATATAATGGAGTCTTATCAACCATTCATATACTTTTCCATATTTATACAAATATTATGCTCTTCATGATTACATATAATGGAATCTTATCAACCATTCATATACTTTTCCATATTTATACAAATATTATGCTCTTCATGATTACATATAATGGAGTCTATAATTCATTCATATACTTTTCCATATTTATACAAATATTATGCTCTTCATGATTACATATAATGGAGTATATAATTCATTCATATACTTTTCCATATTTATACAAATATTATGCTCTTCATGATTACATATAATGGAGTATATAATTCATTCATATACTTTTCCATATTTATTAAATTAAGATTCTCATAATTATTATATATAATGGAACCTCTCATGCTTGCATATATTTTCTTAATTTCAATAATAAAAATAATTTTTGTATAAATAAATATTGGGATAACATTGAATTAAGTACTTGGACTTAATATACTTTAAATCAAGAGAATGGAGATATTTTTAGAAATTCGGAATTTAATTTAAAATCGAACGATCTCGATTATTTCTTGACTTGGCTATACGAATACGTCGTGGCGTTAACTTAATAAAAATGGGTGAAATAGTAGCGACACGATTTTCTATTAAAATAATTATTAATCGCGTAAAAATTCTTGATCGCTACACATTGTGAGGACTTTGTATTGAGAAATTTTGCATATTGGATAACGTAATTGTTATTTTAATTTCTCCAACTTGCAATGAAATCGATACACGCTTTAAAAAGAGGAAATATATGTTAATGAAAAATTTCCATATTGTTAAATTACTTCTTACTTGAGTTTAAAGTTCATCAATATATACGAATGAATCTGAAGTGTATACTATACTATGATTTTGAAAGTTACTTTTTATAAATCAAACCTCCGTCAATCTTTCAAAGTTCAAGTAAATTTTAAATGATACGAATAGAAAGTTTTCAAAGAATTTCGAAAGAAATTGAAACGTTCAGTATTAAAAATTTTACGTTTTACAAGATTTTTAGACTTCAACCCTATTCTCTTTAGATGTCAAAATACATATCCCTATTAAAGATACAAAAATATTATTAAATCAAGTAGTAGCACTGTTGTGGTTAAGCTATTTTTATTTTAGTTCTTGTTCATTGTATTCTAGGGGAAAGAAAAAAAAGGAACTATTGTTGCTGATAGGAAATAGGGATGGCAACGAGGCGGGGAATATCCGAACTCGACGGGAACCCGTCCTGAACGGAGTGGGGAATTCCCGATAAAAATGAGGATGGGGATGAAAAAGTATCTCCGAATCGGGGATGGGGATGACCGTTTTATCCCCATCCCCATCCCCGCCCCCGTTTCCGATCTCCATCCCCAATTAATAAGTTTCATTAAAATTTAAAAAGTCAAAAAAAAAAAAAAAAAAAAAAAGATTATCTGTACAAAAGTTCTACGATGTCAAAATTTCTTGCACAAAAAATTTATTAGTTATCAAGTCATAAACTTTAAATACTTATTTTGAAAAAGTTACTAATTATTAGTTATTAAATTTATCGAGTTGTGTTTTCTCATATAATCAAATATAAAATAAATACACAAACAAAAATGAATATATATTCGATTAATGTCCAAATCTATACTATATATAAAGGGAGAATAATGGATTAGTGTGAATGCAAAGTGGATTGGTGTGAATGCATTTATATATATATATATAACATTTTTATGGTAAATACCAAACAATGATTAATATTTTTTTAATAAATTTTAATTTTAATAATTGTGCAAAGATATATATATATATATATATAAAAGTACTAATATTATTTTATGGTAAATATCAAACAATGGTTAATATTTTTTTAATAAATTTTAATTTTAATAATTGTGCAAAGATTATATGATATAATAATTTCTTGATCTTCCATATTGAATATAATTTTCCGTCAAATGTAATGACAATTAACAAGAGTTAGAAGTAACCACTCTCGCATGTTGAAATGTATTTAAAAAATCCTATGGGTAACTATCAGTATTAAAATTATGTTTAAGCATGCGTTTAATAAACTTGCAAAAAATGGTTTATAAACCATTTTATAAATCAAAAAATTTCTCAAACCACTTTTTAAAACATAAACATTATTGTATTATTTTGAAGTCGAAAAATATGTAATATAGATGTCAAATCAAAGATCTCAACAAGAAGTTTAATACAATATAACAAGAGGAATTGATCTCAAACCCTTATCAAACCCACTTGTGGGCCATACTCCCCTATCCCCTCCCCCCTATGGGTGGGTGGGCAGTGGGGTCCATCCACCCATATCCAATACCCACTCGACACTTGTCGAGTGGGTGCCATATCTAGTGTCCATGTGGGCACTAGATCAGCCTTGATATAAAAAGTGAGAGTAAACTGTAATAACATTGTCCGTAAAATCGTCCAAAAGATCAAATGTCTAAGTTTTACTTTATATTATTTATTTCATTTTAAATTATATCATTTAAGTTATATAATACTCCGTGTTCAGAAAACCTGAAATGGTTCGACCTGAAAGAGGTAACAGGTGAAGAGTCGGGAATTGAATCGAGTTGAACCGGGGTCGAGTCGATTTTAATTAAAAACAAAATAATTATTTCAACGATCAGAAAATTTTCTAAAAAAAATTATTTTACAAATAAAACGAAATTTACTCATTTGGAGTAAAATTAAATAAACAAAAAATATAATAAACATATTCTTTACCAATTCAAAGTAAATATAGACTTATGGTTGATAATTTTATTTATTAAATTTTATTTCAAAATAATTTAATATATATAAAAAAAGGAAGATAAAAATAACTTTTTGTAAATGTTGTATTTCCTATTTTGATTATTTTTTTAAGCTTTAAATTCAATAATATTTTGCATTAAAATGTTATTGTACTATGTTTTTTTCTGGTATGATTGTATAATTAATATATTTTCATAAATTTTGATCGAAATCATTATCACAATTATATTTCCGTGCATCGCACCGGTGAAAATACTAGTAATGTTTAAAGATTATTAGATTTAGAAAATGTTAGCATTGTTCCTGCATGTTTCCTTATATTGTCTACATAAAATTATTTTTAAAAAAAATGGACATGTAAAAGGGGATTTTTCCATCCCCGTCCCGCCCCATCCTCAATTAAATAGGGACGGAGCGGGGATGAAGATGGTAAATCATTAATGGGGTGGGGACTGGGAAAAACATCCCCGCCCCATACTCGTCCCGTTGTCATTCATAATAGGAAATTTAAAAAAGCAAGTGTTTACCTCTGTTTGTTGTGATTTAAAATTTTAATAAAATATTAAATAAAAGTCAATCATTAATTCTAATCGCATATTCATAAGATTTACAATTTTTTTCAACTTTAATTTTTAGCCAAATATTTTATAAATTTCTATCAAAATTCACTAAAAGTTCAACCAAACTAAACAGAAACTTAAGAGTGGAAGTATAATCATTTCGAGACTTGAGTTAAACTACTAAAAAAATTTTAAATAAGTTTTGTTCCATTAAATTTTTTAAGATTCCCTAATTAACAATGAAATTATTTTTTTTTTCCTTAAAGATAGTCTGTTAAAGTTCTCTCAGTAAGATTAGGCATATGCTTCCAACTAATACAGTGGTCCCATTCATTGACAATGGTATATAATTTTTCACGGTTGCGGTTTTAGAGAAATTTTTATTGGTATCTAAGACCATTTTCAATGCGTTTTATGAATTGAAAGAAAAGACGTACCACATCAACAAATAAATGGAATTTGTTAAAAATGCTTCTCTAATGCATTCCATGAATTACAATGTTAAGTTAACGTGACTTGAAAAAATAAACAATGTGAAATGCTCCGCCTAGATGCAGACGCTTCGTGAAACTTGATGGCTCAAAATTTTATTTTATTTAATTTTATAATTATTTTAACTATAATAAAAGACGTTAAATCTCGGGGTTCGAAATTGAGATTTTTTTTTTATATTAAAATTATTCTAACTACAATAAAATTAAATTAAATCTAGAAGTTCTTAACAAAAAAAAAAATGAAGTTCAAAATTGGGACGTCCAAAAAATTAGAATAAACTTTATTTTTTAACCTAAAAAGTCTGATTAATAAACATTGTTTTTAAGATTAATACTTTAAAAAATATATATATTTTCAATAAATTTAATTTATCAACAAAGAATTGTCGCTAAATAAAGTTATATAAAAATATTAGTTCAAGAAAACAACATTTATATTTTATAATAACGGAAAACTTAATATTATTCTAATTATTTTGAAAATGAGTTATAAATTTTAAATTTTAAAAAAAAAAAAAACCACATAATCAAAAAATTTTAAATGTAGAAGGAACCATTAGAGAGTAAATTTTAAACTTCTTCGTCTATTTATTCACATTCTCTAGAAGTCCGTTTATTTCATTATCACGCCAGTCATAATTAATGGAGTGTATTGGAGATTCTACAAGGATCTATTTGTTAAAAGTTTTGTATTTAAAAACACGTTTTTTATGTTTTAAAGGTTAAATATATGATTAAAAAGTGAATAGAAAAATTGTATGTAATTAAAAAGTGATTTGGGGAATTGTGAAAACATATTTTTAAATAATTTTTCAAAACGAAGGCTAAGGCATTTCTAAATTGTTCTCATGAGTAGGGGTAGGCGTCGGATGGTTCGGTTCGGGTATTTCAAGAACCAGAACATAACCATACTTTTTCGGTTTTTGTAAAATGGAACCATTCGGTTCCATTGAATCACAAGAACCAAACCATTCGGTTTTGGTTCGGTTTCGATTTTAATTCGATTCTACAATAATGATTATTTTTCAAAAGCCTTATCGAGAAATATCAGCCCTCAGGAAGTGAGCAAATAACTTGAAATAAATTTCTACCGAATATGCTAAGATCAAGGATTTCGAAAATCCTTTCACCCTAAAGAAAGTACAGGATTCTTCATGAAACTATTGATATTCATAAACAAAAATAGGAAAAAAATGGCCTAGAACGTTTTTCGAGCATGGCAACATAGTAAACTTGTGGAATGAATCATGAGTTTTAAATGCATTATTATTAGTTATTTTATAGCTGTATTTAAATATTTAATTAACTCCATCTTGATCATTTACAACTTCGCTTATTAATAAGTTAGTCTCATTTGATTTTCATTTACTAAAAATTTCAGTCCAAGTGTGAAGTTAAAGGTTACAATGAGGTAGAGACGTAACAAATTTCATAAAAAGAAATTAATAAAATTACAAATTCTTTTGATTTTCAGTTTTAGAATAACCAATTAAGACCATAAAAAAAATAAACAAGAATCAAAGACCGGTTCTAACTTCGGTTTTTCGGTTCTAAAGGCGGAACCGAGAACCGAACCGAAAACCAATCGGTTCTCGGTTCCAAAACCGATTTCCTATTTTATTTTTTTAAAACCATACGGTTCCGATTTTTTGGGTTCGGTTCTGGTTCGTTCATATCGGTTCCGATTTTTTTGGGACTCAGTTTATCAAATTAATCATTCACGACTCTCTTATCAGTTACAAGTCACGAAATCTTTCTACATCACAAATTCGGAAAATTTAGGTCACAACTTATTTTTTCGAGGGTCACAATTTACAAATCTCATAAGTCACAACTTATTTATCGATCACAATTCTTTCTCGACAAATCTCGATTTTATGAGTCACAATTTTTACAATTTATGATCATAACTTATTTTTTTGTCACAATTTACAAATTTCTTAAGTCACAAATTAAAAGTTAACATGTCATAATTTATTTTTCGGTCACAAATGATCAAATTAATGGGTTACACTTTCTGATTTGGTCACAAATCACAAATATTAAAGGTCGAGACTTATTTTTCTGTTACAAATCACAAAATTTATAGGTCACGGTTAATTTCTTGTCACAAATTATAAAATTATTTGATCTTGACTTATTTTTCGATTACAAACTAAAAAATTTATAGGTCACAACTTATTTTTCGATCATTTACCGCCAATCAACACCACCACAACTTACCACCTACAGCCAGCACCAGCACCACCACCACCAACCGTCGCCAACACTTGCACCGCCCCACCTTACAGCCACCGCCACCGCCGCCGCCACCACCACCACTACCGCCATCGTCGCCACCAACCGACGCTAACACCGGCACCACCCCCATCCCACCCCATCTCACTTCATCTCATCTCATCGCCACAGCCACAACAATCACCACGCACAATTGCACAATAGCTGTGCACCACACATCCTCCACCAACGCAAACCGCCACCACCACAGATCGCACAAAATTGCACAACCATCACCCACTGTGCGTACATACACACCAATGAACACCGCACAACCGCCACCCACTGTGCGCACATACACAACACCGCACACTGCCTACTTGACAATTACTAGAGCCGCTAAAACATCAGCAGCAACACAAAGAAACAACAACGACGGTGATAACGATGTAAATAGCAGATTACCGCAATTGATCGTGAACTTTAAAAAGTTTCACCTGAACGATTGCACCATACCATCCCCCTCCCCCACACTACTACAACACCATTTTTGAGTCATCACCACCACACAAAAATATACACACAGGCACATCACCTCAGCACCACACGAAAACAGATCCATACATACATTAGCACTACCACCAATGGAATCAAAATCAAAGCATCACCCTCACCGTATGCCGTCGTCGCCAGTCTCAGTGCCTCCCCAGAAGTGGTTGAATCCGATTAGCAATTGTTTGGGTGTTGAAGTTGAAGTAATTAGGGCTTAGGCTTTGGGTGCTAAATGTGGTATTAGGTAATTAAAATTAATAGTAAATAAATAAATGAAGACCTGACTTTTGTAATAATAAGTTTAAAATTTTATTTTATTTTTGAATCTTATAAAACATGTTTGGGTGAAATTTCCTCTTTATAGAACTACTATAGATAATTGACTCAAGTCATCGTTGACCCATCTATATATTTTTTTTAAAAAAAAAAATAAAAGGTGAGAGTTAGCACGGAAAAACAAGTTATATTTATATATATGCACTTTTACGACATCCCTACTCCAACGAAATGAGGTGGGAACGTGCTGACTGGACGAGACACGATGAAGTCAACTCGTTCGGCTATTTCTAATAATTTTCTATTTGTTTGGTTGTTATTAAGAGTCAGTTTGCTAATTTGAAAGTTTTTGATTTTTGTGATTTTTTATGAGTTTTTGATAAGTGTGTGGTTTAAAAATGTTTGAAAAGTCAAAATTTGTGGACTTGACTAAGAATGAATGGTTGAGATTGAATTTAAAAAGTTGTGGTAAAATTTTTCCTTTTACCAAACAAGCTCTAAGATCAAATTTTTAGTAAATTTTGATAAAAAAAATCTTGAAATTTGTGATTAAAAAATTATAAATTTCATAAAATATGTGGTTGAGATTGATTTTTTTAATCTTTGTTGGGTAGAAGGAGTTTTTGTTTATAAATAAAGAATATGATGTTTTATAGGTAAAATACTTGATTAAAAAGTGAAAATAATTGTGATTAAAAAGTGATTTGATTACAAACGTAAACAATTTAACAAACAAATGTTAAATTTATACCAAACATGCTTATTGCTAAGTAAACACCTTTTAGTTGCGTTACTTGTCTTTGTATCTGTTTGTTAAAAGTTTTTGGTTTAAAAACATGTTTTTTTATGTTTTCTAGGTAAAATGTGTGGTTGAAAAATGGTGAGAGAAAATGTATGTGGTTAAAAAGTGATTTGGGGAATTGTATAGAAAAAAACATGTTTTGCCAAACGGAGACGAAATTTATACTATATTTTAAAACTAAAAAGTCTTGTTCAAGAAGCTGGAGTCATTTACTGTTCACTGTTTGCCATTTTTTTTTTTTTTAAAGAAAAAAAAAGGGGATGTTGATTATATAGCTTTAAAAAAAAAAAAAAAAAAAGTGATGTTGACATCCCCTTTTTTCCACTTGGAATGGTGCGGCAATCTGACAGCCGCATCATTATTATAATATTTTTTTTTCTTTTTAACATTTGCAAGCTTCTAGGTTCCAGCTTGGATTGCTTTCATAGCAATCCAAGAAACAAATGTGTCAGACGCTGTTTTAATTTTTTTTTTTTCGTTTTTTATTATTATTATTTTTTGTCTATTTGCCTCCATTTGGTAATAATATTTGGTTTATAAAATGATTTATTTAATATTTTGAAGTAGAAAATAGTCGTTGAAAATTAAAGAGAAAACGTGTGTTTAAAAAGTGGTTTGAAAAATTGTGCAATTTATAAACATGTTTATAAACCATTGTTTTTACTTTTATCAAACACATGCTTATTCTTTTTTTGTCTTGGTATGTATTTTTTTTAGTTTAGTCTTTTGTAATATGTCATTGTTATTTTTTATTTTATCATAATAATTTTTAATACACGTACAAGTATTAAATTTCTGAAAACAAATTCTACAAAAATTTCACAAATCACATTATTTGAAATAGTGATTTTTCAGAATATAATAATAAAAGTAGCTATTTTTTTTTTTAATTTGTATGTGGATTATTTTATTGGTAAAATACCAAAAAATTGTATATTATTTTAATGGTAAAATGTAGTACAAAATGAGTTTTGAAAAAAAAATAATTTTTGAATAAGTAGAGAAAAAATATGTGTGGTTAAAAAGTAATTTAAGAAATTATGTTGTTTCAGTGGCTAAAATCTTTTTTAATTTTTTTTTTCATTTATAATCTTTTATCTATTGCCTCCATTTAGTAACGCTGTTTGGTTTATAAATTAATTTATTTATGATTTTGATGTAAAAAATAATTAGAGAGAAAATGTGTGTATTTAAAAAGTGATTTAAAAAATTGTGTAGTTTATAAACATGTTTATAATTCATTTTTTTACTTTTACCTAATTCATGCTTATTTTTTTTTAGTCTTGCTGTGTATATTTTTGTAATTTGTTTTTGTGTAATATTCATTCTTATCTTTTATTTTATCATAATCTATACTTCTATATACTATCTATCAAAGTGACAAAGTCCTGTTTATTTTTTTATTATTATTTTCTTTAACACACAGGTGTTAGCCACCATTTCAGCTTGTGTTTGGCAACTGTTAAAACAGGTAATGATTGATGTTATTTATATTTTTTAGGTAAGATGTGAGGTTAAAAATTAGTGATAGAAAAAATCTATGGTTAAAAAGTAGTGTTGAAAATTGTGTTGATTATAACAAAAGTTTGCTGAACACACCAACAATCAAATGGTGTTGAAATGGTGTCAGCCACCATTTTTGAAGTATTTTTTTTCTTTCCTCTGTTTGACAAACATGTTTACAAATAAGATTTTATCAAGAAAATATAAAAAAGATGTTTTTAAATACAAAATTTTTAACAATCAAAGTTGTTTTTTTTGTCTTGCTATGTACATTTTGGTAAATTATGTTGTTTATAAATTGTAATAATTGAAGTAAAAAATAAGATTATATTTATCTAATTTATACAATGTCTATTTCAACTTGATATTCATTATTCAAAATATCATTTACTACACATTTTAGAAATTATATGTTTTTTATACTATGGAAAGCGAATAATTGTTCGGTTAAATTTTCTATATAAATTTATTATTTTTATATTTGTAAATTATTGTTCTCTTGAAATTTATAATTTTTATTATCTAACCAATATTTTTTTGAATACAAATAATATTCAGATTTAAGTATGTTATATTATTTAGATTTAAGTATAAAAAACATATAATAATCTATACTATCTATAGCTATATCTTCTGTATTATATTTCTAAAAAAGAAAAAGTTTTTCTCCATTTTTTAACCACAAATCTTATCTATATACTATATATAAAAATGAGAAAGTGTTACTAAAATCCCATTTATTGTTCCTTCTTGACCAATTTTTTTTTTTTTTAAATTTTATTTCAAATTCAAATGGGATTGACTGACATCCCATTTGAATATTTTTGTCTTAATAATATGCTGCTGTCCATCTGACAGCTGCATTATTTTAATTTTTTTTATTGTTCGGTAATGAATTTTTAATTTATAAACCAAATTATAATTTACACAATTTCTCAAATTACTTTTTAACCACATATCTTTTCTCTCTCCACTTTTCAACCACACATTTTATATCCAAAAATGAAAAAAAAAAAAACAATTTATAAACTTGGATAATATCCGAACGGGGGCAAATATTAATATTTGACCTTTTTGGGTTGCTTTGTCATTCCTTCTTTTGAATTGTTTTTCCCCCTTTTTAAAAGAAAAAATAAAAGTGATATTTTAAAATTGGTTAGTATATTATGCCTCTATTTGATGTTGATTTTATTGTTATTATAATTAATATGTTATTATTGTATGATGTATTTTATTTGTTTATTGTTCTTATTTTAATGCAAGTTAACAAGTGAGAGCAAATTTTAAATATATTGTTCATAAAATCATATAAAAAATTAAAGGTAAAGTTATATTTTTTATTTTTTGTTTTTCCTCAATGTCTAATTCATTTTAAGTTATATCATTTAAGTCATGTAATATTATATATAATTAGTTAACTAAATTTATTTTAATCATAGAAGATTAATTTTTGTTTTGATTTTTTCTCATCTATATGAATTTTAAAGGCAAATCCAATTAAGATGAGTTAATTTTACAAACTTAAGATTTCTTTAATTCATTTATTATTTTCACATTATTTTTATTTATTTACTGATTCTATACATTTTTCTATTTATATTATAAATTTAAAAAATTAAAATATGCAAAAATATATTACAGATTTTAACAATTAGTTCATATAATTTCTATTAAACAATTAATCGATCAATAATTTTTATTAAAATAATAATGTAACAACACGAAGAAAGAAATTATCAGTATGAAGAAAGAAGAATCAATTAATGTAACAATATTTATTAAAATTAATGATTATTTTTTTTTTAGAAAAACATTTGAAATTAATAATTAATGTTTAAAAAATCAAATTATGCAAAAAAAGTCTATCATACTTCTCTTTTTGAGAAGAATATGATGAAGAACAATATATGAAAAGAAAAACGTCGATCTTAAGGAGAATATGTAAGTTGAATTTTGCACATGTATTGTATGAACTTAATTTTGTAGTTCAAAAGTTTTTCTAAAAAAGAAAATTTAATTTATTGAACATTAATTCCAAAAATTGAGTTGATATGTTCAAGGTATAATATCTAAAACACTTAATTCTTGGCATGTTTTCCCGTAAATATGATAAAACAATTCAACGGTTTACAATTTTATTAAAATATTAAAAAATAATTATATACTGTAAAAATGGTGAAACTTTATTTTTTAATTTTACTGACACGTATAGACAAAAAGACACATTATATATATATTTTCATTAATTTTTTCATTAATTTTTTTATTGATATATAATTAAATATGTATTTAATTATGTTCAATTAAATGCATCGCATTTAAAAATTAAAAATTATTAATCATGTGAAGGATCTCTTAAGTTGAATTCCACGTTCGTGCATCACAAATCTTGAGGTTGATTTTCACTTTCGTGCATCGTTAATATTGCTTAATTTGTTACATTTATTTATATATAGGACTGCGTATATTTAATTTGTTAAAATTACTTTATTTTATGTAAATTATAATATTTTGAGGGTTATTATTTCTATTAACGTTAGTCAAAAATATTTGGACGGAATTTTTTATTTATTTTATACAACACATATTTGAAATATTGCATTATTAAATTTAAATTTGAGCAATTGTTTAAATATGCTTTATCTATAACAATTTTCGTGTATCACACGGGTGTGAGCAATTACAAATTATACAAACAATGTATTATTTAAAGAGGTTTTTCAAAATTGATGAGAATTGTAATTTATTTCTATTTTGAACATTCGTTGACAGTCTGCATTATTAATCAAAACAAATTATGTGTTCAATTTTTTCCTATTTTGTAATAATGTTTACGGTAAAATCATTTCATATTATTCTTCCGTTCAATGTACATGTGTGATAATAGTATAGTTAAAGAGAAGAATAAGGAGGACAAAGTTGAGGTGGTTGCAGAAATGACGAGATCCTCATGTATGTCATACAAGTGACGTTCTCACGTTCAAATTATGATGACGTTTAATCAAGACTACCAAGCATAAAGTTGAGGTGGTTGCAGAAATGACAAGATCCTCATGTATGTCATACAAGTGACGTTCTCACGTTCAAATTATGATGACGTTTAATCAAGACTTCCAAGCATAATACACGAAGTTCGCAAACATTACTCACGGTTCATAGTCCAAACCATTACCAAACTTGTTATTACTCTGCATTATTATTATTATTATTTTAATCAATATCATTTAGGATTCGTTTGATAGTAATGATGAAATTTGGGTAGAAAGAAAATGAATTTTAATAAATTGAATTCCTGATAATTAGAAGTTTAATGTGTTTGATTGATTTAATTTTCTAGGTGAAAAAAGTAAAAAAATTTCAAATTTTGTTGTTTAATTGATATTTTTTTCATGACAAATAAAACAAAATTTATCTATATTAATAAAAAAATATATTTTTTTCACATATATGTACTTGATAATAATAATAATGTTAATTTTTGAAAAAGAATAAATTGATTAACAACAATAAAAACGATCAAATGAATCATTTATGATTTGCCATTTTGCCAGGGAAACCAATTATTACTTAAAATGCGAGAATTCGTTTGCCTTTAAAAGTTGGAATTGGCCATCACATGGAGGGAAAGTGAGAAAACAATTCTTGGCCAAAACTTGTGATTTGTGAATCAAACACTGGCAAAGAAGGAATATTGCATGCAAATTGTGTATTCCACGACAAATTTATGTGTATCAAACGGTAACTTATTTCATTGATTTAAGAGCATTTGCAATGGATATATTAATATTTTCTAGGTAAATTTTGCTATATATATGATAAAATGAATTTTAATCGATACACATACATGTTAAGTTTAGCTGCTGCTAGTCAAATGACTCCTAAAGCCCAGTATGGTCAAATTAGTTAACGACTCAGGTCGATCAAAAAAATCCGATCAACTAGGACCAAGTTTGACCTAATTTTTGTTTCTTAGAGTCTATTTGGTGTATATGGTTTTTTTTTTTTTTTTTTTTTTTTTTTTTTTTGGGGAGAATATTTGAAAAGTATGAAAAGTGGTGGATCCCATTGAAGTGTGTTGTTAAAAATGAATTTGAAGGAAATGTTGAAAAAATGTTATGGGACCAAACGGGCTTTTAGTTTATGATTTTTTTTTTTTATATTTTTAATAACATTTTAATACCACGATTGACTTTGAATCTACTCCGAGTCGACTCTCTAACCTTTGACCATATCGAGAGATCGGGTCAATAATCGGGCCAACTGAAAATATTGTTTATGACGCGAAAAGGTTGGATTAATTAGACTCCATACGAGTTTTATCTAATGCTATTAGATAAATACATGTTTTACATACTATTTAAATTGAGTAATTTTAGGGGGACATTCTTTAAGAACACTTTTAAGTGTCACTCATTCATTGAATGGTGAAAATAACTACCCACCATTACTTTTCACTACCCATTAAATGTGCGACATGTCATAATATCACTTAGAAATATCCCAAAAAATGTCTTTCTAAAATTATTGATTTAAATTTCTACCTTATTATAATCTCTCTCTCTCTCTCTCCCTCTCTCTCTCTCTCTCTCTCTCTCACACACACACACACACAAAAGAAATCTCTAACTATTCATTTCCCACCTTGTTATTACGAATCAATCTCAAATATAAATACCATTTCAAACTAATCAATTCAAAAATCTGTTGAAAATTTAGATTTTTAATATTAATAATTATATTATAAAATTGAAATAAACTTATAATAATAATTGAATATTACAATGCATGTAATGAAGATTATAATTCATTTTATCAAACGCACTCCCTTTATAATTTGTGTCACGTCAAATAACATGTATATCTTACAATATGGGGAATATAATTTTAACGAATATTGTAATAGTTGTAGCAATGCATATTTCATATAATAAATACATATTACAATGATTTTTACTAACATGAATATATGACAGTTTCACGACATTAATTTGTCGTTTGGTATTTTTTTGCCAATCATTCGTGTAATGCAACATCACCCAACGAGGAACCATGATTTATGTCAACTGAAATTTTCAAATGCCCCCATTTACACGATGTGTAATGTGCACGATACTTAATGAGATACTTTTATTATCACATTTGTAATGCTCAATAATTACTTCAAATTCATAAATTAAGGTGTTCTTACAGGCACTGTAATATTATTACGACGTTATTATACGCGTTCTACGCAATAAAACACTACAATATTACAAGCATTGTTATATTATGACACATTTGAGATTCTGAATAGTTAGACTATAAAGTACAATGATATAACAAATACTATATTATCACGTTCGATCTAGAAAATTACTTCCCATATTATTAAACTAATTTGATAATTATAATTTCCATATTAATACTTTAGTTTATTTTAAAGGTCATCACAATCCTAATTTAATCTTATAAATAAATGGTAACTACGTAATAGGTGTCGTTCCATAATTAATGAGGCAAATCAATTATTACACTCTCTTTCATAGAATTCGATATTTTTCTAATTTCAGCGAGTTAAATTTTGTAATTCACAAATAGCTTTAAATTATGTACTTCTGTTCGGCAAACACCAAGAAACATATTTTTAAACATGTTTTTTTACATAATTTTTCAAATCACTTTTTAACTATACATATTTTTTATTTTCAATTTTTAACCACATATTTTACCTAGAAAACATAAAAAAGTATGATTATAAAAACTGTCTATTTGTCGAACAGAGTCGTAACATGTGGATAGTGTCGTAAATTTCCTGAAAAATTTCTATTTTAGAATATGCATTGATTTCAATGTGAAATACACGTCATTCCACTTCGGATTCTCCAACAAATTACACGATTAATTTTATGGAAATGTATGCAAACAAGGATTGATCAACTATAAATAAATTAAATATTGACAACTGGGAAGTTCAATTTCGATATAACTGGAATTGGAGTAATTGTTGCATATAATTTGTGATTTATTAAGCGCAATTTCGGAAAACATTGTGGGAAAGCCTTGGACGTTTTGGGTTTTTCAAAGATTTATAGATAGATAGGGTTTTGTTTCTTAAACATGGGTAATTGCTTTTCTGATCTGGAGGGTGGCAAGCAGGCCGTAGGCGGTGGTGGTGGGAGCCACCAAAGTGCCCAGAATGCCGGCGGTGGTGACGGTCACAATGATGCCGTGGACCTTTTCTTCAGAACAAAAGGCCTCCATGCTCTATGCACACAAATGGAGGTACATTAACATCCGTATACGTATATTTATATGTAACGTGCTTGCATCTGTTTAGCAAGGAGAATTCTCTAAACAAGTTCTAAAATATTAGTGCTCTGGGTGGATCCTCGGGTCTATTGTTAGGTAGTGAAAGGGCTTGATTGCCCAGAGATTCTCGAAATAAGTACGAATAGTGTTTGGGGGTAGGTAGACTCAAGAACGTGTTATGGGGATATAGGCTTTATTGCGCCTCTCCTTCTAGTTATAGCTTTTGGAAGAACTGATTTTTGTAAAAACTTGTTTATAAATAAGATTATAAACAACTTTTTAACCCCACACACTTTGTAAAATCACTTTTCAATCATATATTTTGTCTAAAAAAAATCACATTCTTTATTTATAAATAAAAAATACTTTTACCAAACAGAATCCAAAATTACTTTTCGACCCCAATACTGCAGAGGAAATTAAATGAAATACTCCAGATACAAAGTATGGAAAGGTGTCTATAACTTCCCCCAGGACATGTATCATCAAATTCTTTGGCTATAAACAATGTATGTATATATTTTTACAAATAGTACACATTCGATAATTCAGACGGGCAATTCGTAATTAACACTAATATATGTAGCTGAAGTAGTTGACAGAGAGTTTCGTCTTTAAGGCACCATTGTAGGGACAATTACAGATGCATTACCCCACCACAGTGGAGTTCATTTTGTGTTGTCTAATTCAAGGACATAAAGTGCTCTCTTGATGTGGCAAAGAGAATAATTTTTGGATTATGCTAGATTTACAAAATTGATTACGCACCGGCTTACTCACCTCTCAAACGGAGGGGACCCACATTAAAAAAATATTTGTGACCCCTCCATGCGATGGAGGTGTAAGCCAGCGTGTAATTCATGGGGGAGTACAAGTAGAATAATCCATAATTTCTTTTTGAACACAAATTATTGACACCTTGGACTTTACTTTCGGATGGTCCAGATATTGTTTTCGTAAAATCCCCTTACTTTGGGAACCATGCAGCTTATTTGTATTACCTCAACTCAACTGATCATCAGATTGAAAACTGAAGCATTCTTGTAGCGTATATATATCACATGCAAATTTTCTATAATAACTTCTTACAGGGATGGGATTTTCATGGTTTTATGAAGGTGGAGATGAGGGATGTGGTGACGGTCTGGGTAATCAGGGCCGGCTCTGGTAGTAAATAGTCTAAGTTTTTGAATAAAAATATTCAATAAATATAATTGTTAATTTTTTCAACTAAAAATGCTAGAAGAATAAATTTAATTTGAACTCTTGACAATTTACATTATTATTATTGTAACTTCGAACGATTTTATAAGTAATTATTATTTTTAAATATCAAGGCCCCATTTAAAACTTCATATAAAGGCCTCCAATTCAAAGGGCCGGCCTTATGGGTAACCATTCTTAGTTATTGGTCTTCTACTTCATATACAAGATGATAGGCTTGAATATTTTTCTTAGTTGGGGATAAATTATGGTCATATTAGGTGGCGGCAGTCTTTATAGAAAAAATATGTTCTGTATGTTTACAAAAGTGAGCCAAACGATAAGTAGGAATCAATAAAATATTCAAGTAAAAATCATGGTGATTTACTGCCTAGACCTGATTTAGTGTACTGTGCAAATGGTATTTGAGAATTACTTTTGGCATAGTATTCAATTGTTCTGCGTGTGAGATCCTCTCTGGCACGCTAGGCTGAATAGACCTAGGAAAACATGAGATGGGATGAAATCAAGACTGTTCATGAATATATGGTACCCTTACTTACACTTGGAAAGGAATATTATCTTCCTCTAGTCACACAAGGATTTAGTATCAGAATGTCTTTCTTCCGAGAAGTGTGAATTCAGAATTATGTTTTGCTGACTGCGGTACTTAGTATTACACTTATTAACAATTGATAATGTTAAATGAGATGCATTCATTTCAACATCAGTAGAGAAGTTATGATAGTACTTATTGTCTAAGCCTTAAGGAAATCACGATTCCATAAGCTTTGGCTTGGCTACGATAGACCTATATTTGGTCCCTCCTTTGCATTTGCATTGGAAACCTGTTTGACTCCCCTCACATTACATTTTATTTAATTGTGTACTGCAGTTATCTTTATCAGCGTCAAAGCTTCGTGATCTTGATGTCCTATCTAAGGTATTCAATTGAAGTCTAGATACTTAGATTTAACAACATTTTTTCCTGTTGTGTTTTCGTTTTTTCAAGTGTTCGAATTTTTGTTTATTTATTTATTTCTTTGCATGCATTAATTTTGTCCAATCTATCGCTCACACTTTTTGTTATATGCTATATCATAATATAGCTTGTAGGTCACTTTTTCTTTTTTCAAGTGATATTTTATCATTTCCTTTTTCTTTAGCTGTTCTATTTCTGCCTTTGAAAATCCTTGGCATTCTTGAGGTTGTTAATATTTTAGAAATAATAATTCTTAAATGAATAAAACATGAATGCATTGCCTGATGAAATTTGGAATGGACTTTTGGACATATGCAGAATAGAAATCTGAGTTTACGCAGTTTAGTCTTGAAAGTGTAAAATTTGTTAAAAATAATGACAGCAATAAGAAGAAGAATATAACCTTTATTCCGTATAAACTTGTTGACTATATGAATCTTGCCAATAAAAAGCTAGCTCTTTGACAGGTCCAAGGAACAACAAATTTTCAATTGTTTCAGGCCACTTCTAAAAATATGTAGCTTTCTGTAGAAATAACAATGCATCCACAATGGAGCTTAGCAGCCAGTGCTTTGATGTAAACTCTAGCCAGGAACGGCTGGTAAAACATGGAGGAGATGAAAAGAAATGCTGTAGATAGAAAAATATGTTTTGGATTATTCAAGTTTAAGTAACACTTCATTGGTTCCCTTCGCAATAGGACTTTTGGCAAACGAGCTTTTCTTCGTTTGCAATTTTATCTCAAGAAAAATTACATGCCAATTCCTTGTCCATGTCTGAATAATAGACACTAGTGAACTTCAAAAAAGTAAAACATTCTAACAAAAAATGTAGAGAAATTACTTCAAAATTGAAAGTAGGGAAATTAGATTTAAGCAGGTTGCAGTGTCATGCTTAAAAACTTCTTGTGTTTGATGTTATACGTTTCTTCAAAAACAGTCTTGAGCACCACTGCACCAGAAAAAATAAATAAAAAATACATAGAAAGTTAGAAACACGAGGAGAGAACGTGAACGTGAAGAATGGTGCCAATGATATGAAGATCTTGTTCGAGGAATAGGGAAGCATGAATATATGACTAACAGTATCCCATTTTTGCAACCGTATCTTTAATCTATCCCAATGTCTAGACAAAATGAATGGTTGTTGTTCCCTTCTCTAGATTAGAGCATCCACAATGAATGGGTTAAACTAAATGTTAGTGGAATAAATTAGTTGGAGGTTGAATATATTAGTCTACAATGGATAGGTTAACTCACATGTTAAGGGAATCTTTTTAGCCATATGTTAACTTCTTTGCTAAATTTGGCAAGCAACTTAATTGATGACATGGCAACTTATATTGAAAAATTCCCCTAAAATCTTATTCTTTTTTCTTTTCTTCTTTCAACTTTTTTATGTCGATAAATAAAATAATTTTTTGTTGATTTCATATTATATAATTTAATGAGATCGTCAAGAGATTCTAGAAGAAGGGGGAGTGATCTTACTATTGTAGGGAAGCACTAGGCAGTTGTCTGCTCACTATACGTCAAACCATGACTTTCAAAAATAATTTTCTACTGAAATCTTGTCTTCCTAACTCTTCAAGGATTGTGGTGATCTGATGTAAACTAATCTTCAAACAAGGAAAAGAATCAGTGATTAAGTTACTCTAAACACCGTTGGAGCCCAGACTTCCTAAGGAAAATCTGGAAAGCCTTTAAAAGAGAAGTCTAAAGAAATACTTGGTAATTTTTACTGCAGAAAACTGATTACAAATAATGACTTTTATACTAACTATTATATTAAATTCATATTGTAGTTCTATGTAGTCAAAAACTAGTTTCAAAGCTTGACCTGACTTTTAACTATCTCCAAAAGAATAATTGACTAGACTGATCATATTCCAATGTAGGACTGATTCTTGATAGACCCCTCTTTTTACGAAAAGCTGATTGCATCATAATCTCTACAGATTCCAAACCAAATACAACAGAATAAATACATGGGTATGCTTTACATCTTATTTCTCTTTTCCTTTTTGTATCTGATCCATCTAAAAGGTCCGTATGCATGTTTTTTTTGAGTGGTCGGAGGTGTGAGGAGAAAGAACTGACGTTATTGTTTCTTTCTTTGGTTTGGTCTTAAATATACTTATTCTCAACTTAAAAGAATTGTGGGATGTAGGGTTGGATTATCTTAATGACGATCACAAGTTTCTATCATCCGAATGTGATGATTTCCTTATTATCTTTTTCATTATATTGGTCATAAGGTCTTCAAGAAGCTCCTTACATTTTGCTATTTTATGTCGTAGAATCATCTTTGTTCTAGAAGTTCACCTGAGCTAGTAACTATTCCTTTTTATTATTTTCCCTTTATATATATAGCCCCTGTTTGGTATAGATTAAAGTAGATTTTGATAAAAATTGATATGATGTGCGGTTGCAAAGTTGTGGGTCCAGTAAAATTTGTAATTAAAATTAATTGTTTGAAATTAAAATCAGATTTTAATCAGAACATGCATAATATATTCTCGTTGAAGCATCACATTCTTCCTAATTTCAGAGTGATCCTATGGCCGTGTTGTATGCAAAGAAAGGGGATGGAAGCCTTGAGGAACTTGGACGCACAGAAGTGATAATGAACAATCTGGACCCTGTTTGGATTCAAAAAATTAATGTTACTTATCAATTTGAGATTGTTCAAACATTGATGTACGATTTTATTGGTTCTCTTTGGAACTTTCTACTTTTATTATAGATCGCTATACATTCTCTATTGTGTTCTTTTAATAGTTTGCTTGACTTGTCTAACCATTCTTTTCCAGCTTTCGCATTTATGACGTTGATACAAAATATCATAACTTACCTCTGAAGGTATGCTATCTTCTTCCAAAACTTAGTTGATATTTGATTTCAGTTTCATTTGCTTCAGCATATTATTAATTATTCAATTTTGAGAAGATTGATGGTGGATAAAGAAAAAGCATTTCTCTCCCAATTATGTTTGTGGAAAGATGTAAATATATTTGGGAGAAAATTTAGAAGTTATATGGTGTCAAAGATGCAATTCAGATAATCAGATGTAATTTAAATACTTGGGTACTAAATTTTTTGAATTGGCTATATTAATTTAAACTTGCTGACTTTAGTTGTTGACATCTCTAGAGTTTTAACACAAATGACAATTAATCATACTTTGCAGATGCTGAAGTTAAATGATCAAGAGTTCCTTGGTGAAACCAGTTGTTATCTCTCTGAGGTGAGTTGAGTCTGTCTGTTACATCCTTTGAAGACAACGTGGGACAGCACATGTTCTAATGATTTGGCCTTCAGGGTTGATTTTTGCCGTGAGTTGAAGATGGAGAAGAGCATTTATAAGTTTTTATATTCTCTTTTAAATCTGTCTGATATCAAAGCTATTTTTCTCTGTATTTTGACTGGTAGCATGTCTAATACTTCACATAAGTTTAATGTCTCCTGTATTGTGCCAGTAATACGGATTTACCTCCTACTCAGTTTTGCTTTTATTTGCTTCTACAAACTTCAAATTCATTTGCATGTTTAAAAATATATTGGATTAATGTTGAGAGTTTGCTTTTTTTTTTTTGTATTTAGAAGGGGAGTTCTTTACCTGCCTGTAACTTCTCATTTCTGGATCCATGTGTGTATGAAAACATACTGTAACTTCTTTGTTAAAAGAAGGTTTTAGTTGAAGAATGATTAGTCCATTATTTATTTTTGTGTCAACTGTTAACGCAGAAGGGGTTCTGCTTTATCTTAATTATCTACGGGACATGGAAATGTTGGTGTAATGTAATTTTCCCCCCTTTCTGCACGTGACAGATCGTTACTAAACAAAATCAGAGTTTGACCTTGAATCTTCATCATAGAGATGGGCGGAGTTCAAGAAACTTGGGGACACTTACTGTCCATGCAGAGGAAACTGTTGCTTCCAGGAATGTAGTGGAGATTACATTTCGCTGTTCACATCTGGAAAACAAGGATCTATTTTCTAAAAGTGTAGGTTTTTGCAAAGGAAAAAAGGAAATGAAAAACTAGTTGTTATAGAGTTTGGTGTACCTTTAAACTTCCTTTGTCAGTGTTCATATATTTATCTTTCTCAGGATCCTTTCTTGAGAATCTCTAGAACTGTTGAGTCTGGAGGTTCTGTTCCAATTTGCAAGACAGAAGTCGTGAACAACAACTTGAATCCAGTCTGGAAATCTGTATGGCTAACGATGCAGCAATATGGGAGCAAGGTAACTTGCCAAAATTTGATGTTTTTCAGATGGCGAAGTCCCCCCCCCCCCCCCCCCCCCTCCTCCTCCTCCTGGCACTGTAATTTTAATTTTAATCTCTATGATTTTATCATACTTGATCTCTTACGTTTCTATTTATAAGCATTCGCCCAGCTGTCACGAGGTAGAAATTCTTGAGTGTTCTGCATTAAAAATTGAATTTGTAAAGTTAAATGTTTAATTATTTATAGTTTTATACAGAAAGTCATGCGGCAACATTGGAGTTTATCACTATAAGTTAAGGATCCACAATTGATATCCAATGTCATGCTATTGTTCAGCTACACCGAACCCTCTCGCTTGTTTTTCAATTATGTTTCTCTTTTGCAGGAAAACCCATTGGTTATCGAGTGCTTTGATTTTAGTAGCGATGGTAATCATGTATTTATTGGGTATGTAGATCAATTTGTATGTTTTTAGGTGTTTCTAATCCCCATTCTGGGAAGTTCAATGCTTAGTTCCTGGTTTCTTTTCTGCAAAATATAGGATTTCATTTTTTTCCCTTCCTTCTCTGAGTATTATTTTCTTCAATCAGAAAACTACACAAATCTGTGGCAGAACTGATTAATCTTCACCAAAATAGAACTGGAGCAAATTTCATTTCCCCACCTTCTGGATTTCGGCATCATGAAAAGGTTTCCAATTCTCCTAGTTAAGCCATGAGTAATTGCAGAGGCTTTAGCTAATTCTGGAACATCTGACCTCCTATCCTTAACTACTTGTAGGTTCTCAATGGTCAACTTTTTGTGGATGGCTTAATTGAGAAACAACTGTTCAGCTTCCTTGATTACATATCCAGTGGTTTTGAGCTTAATTTCATGGTTGCTGTTGATTTTACTGGTAGCTGTCTCTCCCAATCTTACATTTTTGTCCTTACTGCGATTACATTTTATTAAGGTTCTAGATTAATTCATATGGGTTTAAATTTTTCCAGCTTCTAACGGGAATCCTAGGAATCCTGATTCTTTACATTACATTAATCCTTCAGGCCGGTTAAATGCCTACCAGCAGGTAAGCAAATGGAACACTTAAATGAACTATCTGGTTTCCAACATCTTTGATTCTACTAAGGAAAATATAATATTCTTTTATTGGGTGAGCATATCATAAATATCTTGTTGGCGTATCCAGACATCAGTGACTGCCTATGATTTGACAAAAGTTTACTCAGATAAATAAGGTTTACAAAGACCAAAGATGTCACAATTAGTTTCTTGATTCTATTATGTTGGAATTATTTCTTATCCAAAAAGTTTTACTACAGCAATTCCCTCTTTTTATTTAGTATCAAATAGTTCGGGTTTTAAATGATAATACTGACAAAATGTCATTTAATAGGCTATAATGGAGGTTGGGGAGGTCATTCAATTCTATGATTCAGATAAACGCTTTCCTGCTTGGGGCTTTGGTGGAAAATCATATGAAGGCTCAGTATCTCACTGTTTCAACTTGAATGGAAGTCCCATTGGTTGCGAGGTAACAATCTTTGCTCGAGCAATATTATTTCCTGAAAAGTTTAACCTTTCTGTCATCAAGTGCTTGTTTGGGTTTCATTACAATGAAAATTATAATGAAAAAGAAGAATAAGAGGTTCCCTGAAATGTGTAGATAACATGTGGGAGGTTAAAATTAATGTTTGACTTTTGACTTTTGACTTCAAATTATAAGGAGATCCTAATGAACCTAAACAAGCATTGCCTATTATTACTTTAACCGGAATTGGTCACAGAAGATTTTAATGATTTTGATAATGTTTTAAACATGTCTTAGTTCGTAAATTGTTTTAATATGGAGAAGTCTAATTAGAGGTTTCTGAAAACTATGGACAACACAGCATGGATTTTTCAGATATATGTACTAAATTTCTCATTTTTGTTTTTACAGGTTGAAGGTGTAGAAGGTATCATGACTGCTTATGCAAGTGCTTTGCTAAATGTTACTCTTGCTGGACCCACTCTATTTGGTCAAGTCATAAACAAGGCTGCAGATATTGCTGGCCACTCCATATCTGACAATCATGCCAAGTATTATGTCCTCTTGATTATAACTGTATGTCTCGAACAACTTGTTCTTCTGTTCTTCATGCCTGATTTTATTATTGGGTTAAAAACATTGTTAATCACCCCGCTTACAGGGTAGTTTCATTTTGGTGCCAAACCAGTCACCGAATTCTTTTCAGTTTATAATTTCTATCGTCTAGTTGGGAAATATGCAACTAGATCGAATAGTGTTCTTTCGAAATGTGTTTCTGAAAGAAACAATAAACGGAAAAATAAATCTTTGACAGATTTTTCCTAGCTAGACAATAAAAATAATGCACCAACGGATTATCTATGCCACAATGTATTCTTTATTTTTGCCATATCAGTATTTTTGTTACTTCAGCAGCCATAGATTTGTATAAACTGAAAAGAAATGGAAGTGCTGTGACTAATTTGACGCTCTAATTTCCCTTGTACCATTTCTCTGCACTATAATTTACTTCCAAATTTGTAGGATGGAGTCCTCACCGATATTCAAGGAACTATAGATTCCCTTGTCAAGGCATCTGACTTGCCACTGTCAATACTTATTGTTGGAGTCGGTGGTGCAGATTTTACACAAATGGAGGTATATTCTTCGTTTTATTTATCATAGCAAGTAATTTCTTGAAGATAGAGAATTTTTCCGTTTTTAAGTTCCTGGTGAATCTCATGCGTAAATTCTGCAACTCAGATCCTTGATGCGGATAATGGACGTCGATTGGAGAGTTCTACCGGAAGGATAGCTACACGAGACATAGTTCAGTTTGTTCCAATGCGTGAAGTGCATGGTCAGTGCCTTAAATCAGATAATATGACAAATTATAATTTAGTGCCTTTGGCCCATTTTCATCTTAATATTTTTCGTTCAGCCAAGGATTTAGATTGTATATACCTTAAAATTATTCTTGGAAGACTTCATCATAAGATCTTGGCATGCATTTTTTGTTTAATGGATATAAGAAATGGCATAGTACTGGAGCCATCACAGACACAGAGATTATGTTTGGTGTGTATTTTTGGACTGGTGTGATTTTTCTTTTCCATCTGAAGACATCTCAACCGTACATATTCTCATCCTTCGCAGGTGGACAAATCTCAGTGGTTCAAGCTTTACTGGAAGAGTTACCAGGGCAGTTTCTAACTTACATGCGCAGTCGAGATATCGTACCTCTTAATGTGGCCCAAAGTCATACACAACACAGGGTTTAATAACTGGTGATTTTTGTCATGCAGTCTGCTTTTCTTTTCCAGGGTAATGCTGTAATGATGAAAAACTGAGGTTATCTTCTGCTTTCCATAAATAAACAGATGTATTTTTAACTACTCTACATTTTAATTTCAATGTGGCATGAAAGGTTCATAGCATTTATGCAGATATAACCCTTAATTTGCATCTCATTAATTTCTAAGTTTTTGAAAGTCTTTTAAAAAGAAAAAAATCTTTTAAATTAAATTGTAATTTCATTTCTTCTTTATTTTTTTTTCCATTCTTTCATGTTATTTTTAGAAACCTTAGATCTACGACTAAATTAATCATTATTTTCCTGTCTATTTAACTTGTTATTTTTTTTCTTTTTAATATTCGTTCTTTATATTTTCGCATTCTTCTTTTTCTCGTTTTCTTCTTATTTTTCTATGAAAATAGATCTAACTAAAATTTTATAGAAAAACAATAATTAAATTGTATCAATACAAATATCAATTTAAACAAAGTGATTCTAGAGTGTTTTTCCAGAAAAGTTTTGTATATTCAAATAATTTAATTAAAAGTCAATCAAAATTTATAAAAGTTTGTATATTCAAAAAATTTAATTAGAAGTTCAAATTAAATACATCATCCTTAATGTAAGAAGTGCGATTATGAACACGTACAATTTTTTCAAGTCGATATCGAATATGATTTTTATTTTTTCACATTCTTTTTTATCCCAAATATTTCTGTCTTAAAACTATTTATCTCTCAAATCGTATTTTTTTTTATTCACTAGACATATAATTATTATTGTTGCAATTGGAAGTTGAAGGACTGAATAGCAAGTTAAACATGAAGGAACAATTTGTAAATATCCAATAATTGACTTGGATCACAAGAAAACACTTTGAGGATTTTTAGGAGTCAATGAGATGCAAGTAGAAGTCCAAAAAGGAATGAAATAAGACAAAATTTTTATCATAAATTAATTCTAATCACACAAGATTCTGGACAGATTTCTAGTCGGACTTTGAGACCTAATTTTGTGGCAGTAAACATTCGAATTGGAAAAATCCTATTTCAGGAAGAATTATAGCCCTTTACATTATCTTTCCAAAGAACATTGAATCACCTCAATCGGATAAGAGAATAGAAAGATATGCTTGAAATACTGAAAGCTGTGCAGAAACAAGAAAAGACGCGCATGAATTTGATGAATTTCTTTCCTTCTTCAACTTGGCCTCTTCACCGACTATAAATACAACTTTTTTGCACGAAAATAAAACCTCTGCCTCTCCATAAAACGAGTCACAATAGATATTTCATCATCAATTCCTTGGAGAATCAAGCATTGCAGAAGGACGCGAATTGAAGACAATTGAAGAATAAAAACTTGGTGCAAGATTTACATTCTTTATATTGTTTTTCAATGAACGTTTATTTTTACTATTTTTTTTATTTCATAATGATGTGTAACTAATTTTAACGTTGGGATGAACGATGTAGCCTAGTTAATTATTTTAATTCCATATTCCTTATTTTAACGCTTCAATGCATGTGTTGATTTATTATTGTGTTTAATGCGTGAATGAACTAGCCGCTCTTTCATGATTTTATATGTTATTTCCATAATTCGAGAGGTGAGTTAATAACATAGATTTAGGTAATAAATCTGGTAATTGAATGAGAGATAGAGATATACTCTTGTGATTAGCGCGATCGTTTGTGAATTCTTGCATGTAATGCATCTTGATAAGGAATATTCAGACTCGCTGTAGAGATATAAGGTTGACTTATTTAAGTAGAATTGATTTAAACTCGAGAGAGGAATCTCAATTTGAATTAGTGAATTTGATCGAACACATATTTAGAAAATAAAATTTGGAATTGGAATTGATTTAATTGGTTAGGTGAATTCATGAATCCCAACTATTTTACAATCTTATTTGAAAACAAAACAAATTCACAAATTTAATTCTTTGGTTTAATTTCTTAGTTTTAGTTCGCAATCACAAATTCTCTCTGTCTGTTTAAATAAAATGTACTTTTTTTGTAACAACCCGACTCCCTCGTTGGGGCCTTTTCCGTGTCGCACTCATGGTCTTTCCACTTTCCCCTTGGTCGTCCTGATCCTCAAGGGCTGCCAGTTTCGTTTCCAAGAAGTAGATTTTTTGCCTTCTGTAGGGATCGAACTTTGTACCTAGGGGTTAAGTACAAAAATTCTTAAATCCCTGCTACCATTAACGTCATAGGAAAATTAATCTACTAATATTCAAGTTTTTTAATTGAAAAAATAAAAGTCTGCAAATTTTTTTGAAAGATCATAGAAGTCTTTTAAGTAAAAGTCTACAAATTTTTTTGAAAATCTACAAAAGTTCTTTAAATAAAAGTATACAAAAATCTTTAAAAATCTATACAATTTCGTAAAAGTCAATCAATTCAATGAAATCCATTAAAAATATCATTTAATTTTTTTTTAAATGTCTTTCAAAATCAACATTGAATAAACCCACTAAATTAATATTCAAAAAGAATATTGTAGCATTGTTTGAAAATAGATATTATATTTGAATTATTTGGTTGTTTCAAAAAAAGAACAAATTCACACATAACAACATTTGAAAATAATATTGTGTTATTACATTTTTAAAAAGAAATGTATAATAAGTAAGCATTCATACTCTAGACAAATTTCATGTTGATGTTCTTTTAAAACACGAATCTCTTTAAACAATATTTTAGAGAATACTGTATAAATACTCTTGAAGAAGTATAAACATTATACATCTTATTGCTTAAGTAAGAGTAAAAATTTATGCAAATCAATATTCTAAAAGAATATTGGATTGATATTCATAAAAAAATGACTTTATATACTTGGAAGAGTTGTAGTATTATATCAAAATCAATAATGCAAAAATTTGCAGGATCAGGACAACCTACAGTAGTTGCGATCAAACGTTAATATCTCAGTACATATGGTCCCAACGTCATGAAATTTGGATAGGGTGTTCAGAATTCATAGTTCTTCTTATCTCCGGTTAAGATCAATTTCCTTTTTATTTTATACAAAAAAAATAAAAATAGGTATATATGTGTCTCTTGAATATCTTCTTAGTTTATATTTGTAAAATATTTTGAAACATATTTATTATTATCCCATCTTATAGATTCAAGTTCAAACCAAGCAATTAAAACTTAAATTGAAACTAAAAACTCTTTTTGAGGAAACTAAGTTTGATTTTTATATGTGGGAGAATGCAAGCATTTTCACGTTAATTGCATGTGAATCAACAAGAACTCTATCATTATTATTGATTTCTAAAACTTCAACACGAGTTGGTGTCAAAGCCATTAAAAAAGGTTTCAAAACTCAATCAGAAGGCACCAAAAGTTTGAATTTACCAGTTATCAAAGAACTCAAAGTAATCGCTTTATAGAATCGATTTTGATTCTGCAAATCAAAATTCCACTTAAGCGATCATCATCTTTTATGCCCAATTGATTGCTTGGGCCTTCCAAAAGAAGGTTTCAGTTTTTCGTCGTAAGTGGCTTAGGTTGTATACTTGATTTCATTTAATTTCCAAATCACACATCACATTACATGTTAAATAATTTTAACATTATGGGATTGATGTAATGACCCCGATCAATTGCTCATTCGACAACTCCACTGAAGAGCTGATAGACCAAGTTGAAGATGATTAATCAGATATATTCGAGGATTCTCAATTTCACTTACCGATGCAAGCAATACCGAATGCATTGGAAAAAGGCTAAGTGATAACAGGGTCGTACCTATGGTCGTGAGGGCCTAAGGCGAACTTTTAAATTGGGCCCTCACGTGTATAATTTTTTTTTCTTTTTTAACTAAAGTCGACATTTTTTTAAAAATCACAAACATTTTTGGGTTAGGAACATACCAAAGGGCTTGCTGATGATTAATAATAGGGCCTAAATTCATTTTTTTTTTTTAATGACAAATCAATTTTGGACCTACTAGTTTGGGTCATAAGTTGGGGGTCCAATCGCAAAAAATAGTTTGGTTTGGTTCGGTTTCAAACGTGAAATTGTTTGATTTGGTTTGAAAAAATTCCAAACCGCTTTAAATGGTTTGATATATGTTTCAACTGTCGAACCTGCGGTTTCAACCCGCAACCTGTTATGTTTTAAACAAATTATACAAAAAAAATGAGTGCAAAAATAGCTTATCAAATTCAAATTGTCATTGAAATCTTTAAATTATTTTTAGTGCTTTTTTATTTCTTTTCTAGTAGAAATGAGTTATAAAATAACTTTTATAAAATTTGGACGTATCTTTGAAAGATTTTTAACCTTTGTCAATTGCAAAAAAATGTGGAAATTTTTCAGGAATAAAGTTATGTTCTAATCTATGCATGTTTGATCCATCCTAAAAAGTCCAACTTCATTCTCAACTATAACTATTGAAAATTGCAGAAAATTTAAAATGAGGCATGCAGTTTCCATTGAAAAACTTTATAAACAAATTAGAAAAGAATTCAATATAACACATATTTATAGCATACTAAATAGAAGAAATACTCATGCTGTAACATATTGTGTTGTCTTTTATTATTTGAATGATTTCGAACAAATAAATATCATTGTAGTTGCAATTTGCCTAAGCAATCCCCTTGCTAATGTGAGTTGCATCACGAAAAAAATTCAAGAACACCTTTTGACGTAATCTACGTAATGGTCAGTTGGTATTTCTTAGTTATCGACCATAAAGTTGGTATTGATCATTTACTCAATGCTATGTATCAATTGCGAAATTTGGGATCTTTACTATCGGTAGATTAATCATTCATTCATTCTTGTATTATCGTACAAGAATGTGCCTTGATTTATGATCTACTAATTTATTTTATTGCAAATCGCGGTTTTAAACTGTACCAAACCGCAAAACATGGTTTGGTTTAGGAAATGAAATGGTTTGTTTGATTTGAAAAATTTTCAAACCGTTTTAAACGGTTTAGTTTGAAATTTCGCTACAAACCGTCCAAACAAATCGTGTTCACGTACATACCATGAGTACAATCTTAGGAAATTATGAAGTGTGGCATAGTTGAACACATTTTTTTTCTACCCCTACAAAATAATAATCACCAAAGAAAGTACAATACGTGGTATCACAGATCGATAGGGTAATAGGAAAGTGTGAAGATAGAAAGAAAGGCAAGTCCAAACTTGGTTATTCCTAAATCCAATGTGAGTTCTTCTGTTTGGATTTGTTTTCTTGTCGTGATAAGAATGGATAACAGGCTTGTGGGATTGACGTGAGGGGATAGTGATGGCTATATTTCTAGGGGCGAACTCTAGGCAGACATGAAACGAATGATTACATGTTATGCATTGGAGTGAAATAAAATCTCGAATCCACTTTGTCTACAAACAAAAAAGCTATAAGTAATGCAACTATGAATCTCTAGAGAGTTAGATCATGGCTTAGGATGAACATTGAGGCATGTTAACACATACAAGTTGAAGAGAAAGTAGTTTTTTTCAGTGGTTGATGGGTGAGTAACATATATCTTACCTACCATTGAGAGTGGAACAACAGTTGAAAATGGCTGTTAATACCAGTAGGTTGATGAGCAAAATGAGGGACCTATCCGAGGAGGGGCTTAAGACTTATTAGCTAGATTGTGAGGCAATAGATCAACGAGGAAATGATCAGTAGATGGTTTGAGATGATGATTAGCCACAATGGGATTTAGATACGGCACAGCCTCTTATGGGAGGAAACATTGGTGGATTTTTCGCAAAACAAAAGAGTCAGAGAAATTCTAATATGGTCCAATGTATAATCATCATCATCATAAGTAGGTGATCGAATCCTTCTTCATTGACGTTTGCATTACTAGCTAGGGAGGAAGATGATCGATTGGGCAAGACTGAAAATTGAGGGTCCGAACACAAATAGTGATGGTAACGGGGCGTGTTCAAGTACCCCCGACCAGTGCCCCGCGAATTTTGGGGTTCGCGTTTTGGGGCAGACCGCCCCATTTTATTTTTTTTATTTTTGCATTTTTCTATATATATTTTTTATTAATAATTATTCGGGGTCGGGACAACCATAACTTGCCCGGCCCGCAACCTGCTAGGGTCACTCGAACCCGTCCCGTTGACACGTGGAGTGGGTTTTTCTTGCCCCACCTGGGTTGGGTACCCGTTGAGTTCAGGGTGGGTCGGGTTTTTTCCATCTCTAAACACGAAATTCAATTCTTTACTAATCATAAAAGTATCCCGTTGAACGTAGTTTTCATACTGAAAATTACAATCAAGAATGAATTTATAATCACTATCTACTTAAAAGAAACCATCTAAAGTATTTTTCAAATACCAGAGTTCATTCTTAGTGAATTAGGTATGATAATGTTTAGAAAATAGGATCGAAAAGGCCGGTTCGAACGGAAAAATTGGGAATCGGTTGAAAAATCGGTTCGGTTCACTCAAAAAACCGGTTGGAAAACCCGATTTTTAACTGGTTCAACCGAAAATCGATCGGGTTTTAAACCCGATTTTTGAGTTTTTTTCCTCTAATTTTTTAAGCTACTTTTGTGTATAGTTTTATTTTCTAAATGAGTAAATATTAGTTTATTTGTAAAATAACTTGTTTTTTTTAGAAGATTTTGTGATTTTTAGAATAATTTTTTATGTTTTAATTAAAACCGGTTCGATCCCAGTCGGATCTTCTTACCCTTGATCCATTGCATTTTTCGGTTCGAACCGATTTTCGATTTTTTAAACACAGGTATGATCAATATGGTTTTGTGAAATATAACAATTACTGAATTGATTTGTAATTTTTATAGTAGATGTGAAAACACATAAAAACAAATGTGGGAATAAAAGGTTAATCTAGATGTGTCAATCTGGGTGGTCCGGGCCGGGTCGACCCGTCAACGTATGAGCCCGGTAACGGCCCGCGTAGAAAAAAGCCCGCCCGCTGCGGGTTACGGGCCGGTTACGGGTTGGTCCACAAATTTTGAACTATAACCCAGGCCCGCCCGCTGGCCCATTCGGGTTAAGCCCATACGGGTCGTGGGCCGCGGTTCGTTCCGGTTTGGCCCGTATCCGTATGATTGTTCATTGTATGAATAAAATTATAAAATTATAGAATTTTTCATATTTATAGCAAAATATATATATTATATTGTAAAATCAAAAATGTAAATTAAGAAATGAACAAAATGATAAATTCATATTGATACCAAGAAATGTTTACATAGAATTCAAATTTAATGTTACATGAATTATTTATAACTTTGCAAAGTTAAATATAACATAAACAAATAACAGCTAAATGCATTTTTAAGTACTATTATTAAATATTTATAACTTAAGTACATCCCAACTAGGTTGTCACCTACTTTTACTATAATTTATAGTTTAAGTACATCTCAACTAGGTTGACACCTACTTAACTATAATTTAGCTATTCAAAAATTATATATTTGTTTCCTAATCAATCTTCACTCTTCAGGAACTGCAAGATTTTTGAAGTCTTCAGCAATATCATCAATGATTTTATCTTGCATCATTCGATCCGCGAAAATCCAATCTTTCACGCAAATGAGAGCTTCCAAAATATCTTCTTTAAGTCTAGATCTTCTTTCATCCAATACCCTGTTACCTGCACTAAAAGCAGACTCGAATGCCACTGTTGAGACTTGAACTATTAGTAGATCTCGTGCCATTTTAGATAATACAGGGTATGAGCGCTCATTTAAATTCCACTATCGTAAGATATCTAAATTATCCACTTCATTTTCAGGTATTCAACTATAATGATCAAATTGATAATATCTATCCAATTCAGCAGGTGTGGTATTTGGATTTACAGTTGAAGTTGTAGATGAAGAACCAAGAACATTACGTTCCTTAGCTATTAGGGAGAAAAAAGAAGATTTGCCTTTAGAAGTTGTACTAGAGTTTGTAGATGAAGGAATATTTTCATTGTTACCATATTTAAATAGTTATTATACATTTCATTAATAAAAATTTCCAATTCTTGATTTGTAATATTTATGTTAAAAGATAATGTTTCAGAAAGTGATTCTAAAGCACATTGAACTCCAAACAACTTAATGCGATGATCCATTACAGCTGCCACTGGAAAAATTAGTGGCATGTTTTCATAATATTTCTTAAACTTTTCCTCCATTGAGTAAATAATTTGAAAGAAAAATGGATCGACTCTAAATGATGAAAATTGTCCAGCAATTTCTACTAATTGTAAAAGTACAAGATTACTAGTTGGATAATAAACTCCATAACTAGCTTTTGTTGCCTTATAGAAATGTTTCAAAAATTTCATAACATTAAATGCTTTTTCCTAGTCTGAATCAGTTACCTGAAATTGATTTTGTTTTGAATTAACAAATGCATTAATGGCATCAGTATAGCCAACACACGATTTTAACATTAAAAAAGTTGAATTCCATCTATTGGGAACATCATCAACAAATTTTCTTCTTTTCAATCCAAGAGTTTTACAAATTTTTGCAAATTCTTGTTGTCTAGAATTTGAACAAAAAATATAATTAATAGATTGTCTAATTATACTTATTTGTGGTGTTATTAATTTTAAACCGTCTTGCACAACTAAATTATATATATGACAAACACAACGCATGTGAAATAATTTAGAATCATATAGGGGTGTAATCGTTTTAATTAAAAGCTCAATGCATGAATTATTAGCACTTGCATTATCAAAGGTAACACTAAATAGTTTATTTAACACACCAAACTCATTAAAAACTTGTAATAAATTTTCACACAAATTTACACCATTATGTGGATATTCAAGTAAACGAAAAGCAATAATTCTTTTATGCAATAACCAATTATTATCAATATAATGTGCTGTAACACAAGCATAACCATTATGATTTCGTCCAGACCAACAATCAGATGTGAAACAAATAATTCCATCAATTTTTAAGTTCATTTTTTAAATTCTCAGCCATTGTATGAAATAATTTCATAGAATCAGAATGAGCAGTATTTCTACTTACGCTCCTGTAAGAAGGTTGAATGTATTTTTGTAGAAACTTTTCAAAATACTGATCTTCTGCAAATGTGAACGGCATCTCACGAGCTGCTAAAAATTCCGACATTCCAACTCGCATTCGTTCCTGCAAATAAACAAAGTTAGTAAAAGTAACTGATCCACTAGCATTAGTAAAACCAGTAATTTGAGCTTGTTTAGGATCCAAATGTCCTATTTCATTTAAATGTTTTTCTTTGTGTCTTCGTAGCGTCCCGGTGCCTTGACCATATCTCCAAACATAAGCATTTTTGCAGATATTATATACTGTTGTACCATCTTTTTCATTTACTGTAAAAATTTGCCACACCTCTGATGTTTGTTTTTTTTTTTTCCTTGAATTTTGAGATGATCCAACTTCTACAACATTATCATCTTCTAAATTTATTGAGGAGCAACTATCATTGAAAATATTATTTTGAGAAGAAAAATCATGAGAAGACATAATAATACAATAGTATTAAACTGTTTAGTGAGAAGAAAAAAATATAATAGTATAGAGAATAGAGATGATGATACTTGTGCTGTTGAAAATATGTAATTACAGACAAGAGACAAGAATAATAAAATAAGGGCAGACTGCAGAGAGCTAAGTGACTAATAAAATTGTAAGATTTAAGATAGATAGTGGACTGAAAATGAGATAAATTTTACCAATTCACTCCAATTTATAGATGAAATGTTGAATATTACCGTTAAAACTTAAAATATGAAAAAAAAAAAGATAAGACAAGTGCCACGGCTCTTGTCTTGCTGAATAGCCTGCATGCTTTTTGCTGCAGTCTATGCCTGCAGCAAGTGGAGGGAGAGAGCCGTTCGGGCCAGCGGGTTAACCGCGGCCCGTGAAGGTGTAACCCGCGAAACCCGCGGGTCACACTTTTTTGACCCGTGAACCACCCGCTCAGGTCACGGGTCGGCCCGCGGTCCCGGGTCTTTCCGAGCCGATTTTCGCGGGTCTGGCCGGCCCGTCCGTCTTGACACCTCTAGGTTAATCGAGCATGAACTAGTTCATGGATCTTATGCAATTTTGGGCTTTTTCAAATAACCTTATTACTTGCTGAACCCTCGGGATGGATTTCTTCCTCTATCTACCTTTCTATTACCCTCTATCATCTTTCTTGGTATGGACTAAATGAACAGTGAGATACCAGACGATTTCTACCTTTGACGGTCACATTATAACTGTTTGATTGGTAAACTATTTTTTTTTTTTTGGTTTATAAACAAAGAATGTGATATTTTTGAAGCAAAATGTGATTGAAAAGTAGTTTGAAAAATGTGTGTGTTTCTGTGTTTTAAAAGTGATTCAGGAAAAATGTGTTGTTTATAAACAAGTTACAAAACAGAGGCTAAGACAGAACCTAAACCGGTGGGCCAAAGTAGAGTATCCCCTATCTAATCACTGAGTTTGCATTCCAATTCGATCATTGTTCGGAAGGTTCCCATTTACATGCTATTGTAATTGGCATGCTCCTTCATCAACTTAGGTAAGTGATTGGCTCTAATTTGGATCTCTCTTGTAGATATTCTCTTGTTAGCTGTAAAGATTGCTAATACACATCATAATTCCCCTAAAAAAACATACATAATAATCGATGATGTAAACTCAAGCTAATTTCAATGCTATAAAGCTAAATGTATAGTGATGACCAATACAGTAGGTAACATAGAGTAGACAATACTTGAAAGTAATATGAAAAATCTCATAATGTTCTTGTTTATTATTGTATACAAAATATGTATTTTACGTTTTAAAAAGTAGTTTGAGAAAATTTGTTGTTTATAAATTTATTCATATAAAAGTTTACCAAATGGAGGCTTAATCATATTATGTGAAAAATTAAACCATGCTCCTTATATTTGAAGGGTGAATACATCATATGAAAAATAATATTAAGCCTTTGTCCTATAAACAATCATTAAAATTTATAAATCAATTTACAAATAACATAATTTTTCAAACAACTTTTTAATCACATTTTTTCTCCACATTTTAACCACACATTTTACCTTAAAAATATAAATATATCAATTTATAAAAGTGGTTAAGTGCTCTTCTAGAGACGTACCTTATGTCGTACGGTGAGAATACAGATGATGTTTTAAATGCAACTTACTGGTTATACTTTTAGTCATGCACAACTGCTCCAACTTTTCGTCATACTTGAAAGTAATATGAAAAATCTCATTATGTTCTTGTTTACTATTGTATACAATATATGCAAAGCATGTTTTAAAAAGTGATTTGGGAAAACAATTAACCAAATGGAAGCTTTATCATATTATGTGAAAAATTAAATCATGCTCTTCGGCTAAAAAACATCACATGAACAATAATATTAAGCACGTGCTAGGTAAAAACCAAAAAAAGTTTATAAACATATTTATAAATCACACAATTTTTCAAACCACTTTTTAACCACATATATTTTCTCTCTCCAATTTTTAACAACTATTATTTACCTCGAAATCATATATAAAACAATTTATAAACTGAACCGTGTTACCAAATAGAGACTCTAGGTCAAAAAGAAACAACAGATGAATCAACATCTTTGCGATATACACTTAAATGGATGAATGAACAATAATACGAGAATGCAAATTTACCAATCATATTATGTGAATTGTGGCAATTCCACCAGTTTCAGGACGAAATCTCGTCTTCCCTTTTCCACGTACCCCCTCTAAATCCGGCATCCTCAAATGGGAATGAATCTAACTCTGGACACCAACTTACTTTCAGTATTTTCAGGGATGGCGTAACTCGACTAACCACGGACCAGTCCGCACTCAAGTCTGATAAAGCTTCAAACTCCAACCCCTCGATTTTCCAAACTGTATCTTCAACCCCCCAAAAGTACTCGTGCATTTTCTCAAGATTTCCAGAAATCAAGGAAAGATATCGCAACACGGGAAGTGAAATGGGGTTTAGCCAGATAGGACTTATTTTCCCGGGATAGAAACGGAGACTCAGCCTGTGGAGTTGTTCTGGAGGAGAGAGTTTATCCAGTTTGGAGACTAGACCAACATCATGACAATCAAAACAACTTATTGTTAAAAAAAGCAGTTCTTTGAGATTTAATAATGCACTGACCTCATCATCTCCAATTTCATCACCATGAGAAAGTTGCAAACTTAGTCTTCTTAAATGAATCAAGCTTCCCAGTTCACCAATTCGACAACCCCTTGACTCGCTTAATTTACAAGGCTTAAATCCAAGTAATACTTGAAGATTCGTAAGTCTGCCAAGTCCCTTGGGTAGGTATTCAAGCGACCCACAATTACTCACATCCAAGACAGCAAGTTGCTCATAGTTCAGAATACAACACGGCAGCCTTTTTAGATTCTGGCAATAACTTGCATTAAAAATCTTGAGCTTTTGAAGCTTTTCCAACGAATTTGGAACTAGGACTAGTGGATGAGTATTCCCAAGGCCGAGATATGTCAAGTGTTCGAGAGATCCAATCTCACCCAACAACTTTGAAAGAGGCACATCAAAAATTGATTTTGAAAGATCCAATACGTGCAAGCATTGACAATGGTGAAATTTCTCCACAACATTTGAAGGAATTCGGTTCACTTCACCACTCTTGGTTGTAGTAAGCAATGCTCGCAATTTTCTGTTCGTTGTTAAGTGTTTCTCGTTCATATCACTTGAAATGCCCCAGCGGCGAGAATTTCCATCTAATGGGATTGAAAATGCATCATCTTTCGCAATTCTAATGACCAAGTCACGAACCATATCGTGAATTTTACAAGTATATACTTCATTATCATAATCTTTATCAACCACCTCTACCAAACATCTATTTGTTAACTCTGAGAAACAGTTTTCTGCAACTTCAGTCGATAACAGACCAGTCCTTAATGGGATGAAATTTTCTGCAATCCACCAATGGATCAGTTGGTCTTTCGCTATCTCACAATCCTCTGGAAAGAGTGAGAAACAAAGGAAACACGACTTCAGATAAGGTGAGAGCTCATCATAACTCAACTGCAATGAAGCCATTACCATGTCATGATTTTCTGATAATTCATCAAGAAAACGCCTCAAGATTCGTTGCCACTCATGATGATGATGTGATTTACACAACATTATTCCTCCAACGGCTTTGATAGCTAAAGGAAGGCCTTTACATTTCTTTACAATCTCTTTCCCCGTGACCTCTAGTTCTTTGTCATCACATTTTCCTCCAGTAGCTGCAAATGCTACCTTACGAAAAAGTAACCAGCTATTTTCTTCACTGAGGAATTCGGGCACATGAATCCTAGCTTCATATGCTCCCATCTTACGAGCAACCATCTCGTTTCTTGTGGTAATTATAATACAATTGCCATTTCCCTTTGGTAATCCTCCACGTATTCTGAGCCACCAAGAATTATCTTCACTCCACACATCATCCATCACTATCAAGTACCGTTTTCCTAAAAGATATTGGTTTATTTTCTTTAACAATTCACTTTCATCGTCCCCCAAGCATGCATCTCCCAAGCTCCTCAATATACTCCTCATGATTTTTTCTTCCGTAAATGTTTGAGAAACAGATACCCATATCCTTCTTTCGAAGTGATCTTCGACTCTTCTATCATTAAAGACTTTCTGCGCAAGAGTTGTCTTGCCCAGTCCTCCCATACCAACAATTCCAATTGATAGTATGCCATCACTTGCTTCGATTAACCAGTCCTTCATCTTCTCTGTATCGCCTTCTAAACCAACCACTTGTGTATGGTCATATGCAGGTGAACTCCATCTAGACATGAGATGATTGTGTGCCTCCATCGAATTTGCTGAATTCAGAATTGAAACTCCAAGAAAAGATGAAATGTTCAGCCTTATCTTTGCGATTTTATCATTGATTTCACTGAGGCGCTTCCCAGTTTGGTGTTGAAATGTAAGTTTTGAAGGATGCAACCACAATGTATATTTAGCACCCCCATTACCATTACTAGATTGACTTTGACAATCCAGAAGTATGTCTTCAGCTTCATAAATTAGGTCTCGTAACTGGGTCATGACAGTCCGGAGTGCCTCATTCCCACTTTTCCTCTTGACTCTTTCAGCATCTTTGATGAAGATCTGCATGAGTAGTAGGTCATTCTTCAATGTTTCAAAATGTTCCCTATACTTTGTAATAAATTGGCTCTCCTCTGTGAGAGTGTTAAGAAGTTTCTCCAAGAAAACGCTAACCAAAGCATCCACCATTACTTGCTCTGCACAGCTTTTCAGAATCATCATAAGCCAAATAATAGAATAAAATAATCAAAGACATTGCCATAGATGGCCAAGATGGTCCACAGCCCCCACACAATTTCACAAGAAATTCTTGTCAAACTTATGATACAAAAATGGAATCCAACAAAAAGAAAACAAAATTATATTGCTACCTTTGGGAACTTGTGTAACTAATCAGTCTTTTGTTCTTGATTGTATAAACTGTTGGGTAGTCCAGATGTTATTTTGTTATCCTGCAAAAGGATTTATTCTTCATATAAACGAAAGAAAAGTGGATAAACTTCGATTTAATTGAGAAAATGAAAAATATGATTCGCTCCACATTCATGGCGTCTCTCGGGTTCTATAACCTCTCCAGTTACAAAACTAGAAAATGCAATGTAACTGTGTTAATAAACACTAAAGAGTTAAGGAAGGTTGCACAAAAAACTGTGCATAGGCTGAACTTGTAAGGGAAAAAAATATTTGTAGTTAGGCTTTACAAGTTAACATGTAACATAATTACTTGTTAGTTAGAAAATAAACACATATCATGAATTCACAGTCTTTCTATTTCAGACACCCTCCGAGCTCATTTCTTCTCTCCTACCAACAATAACTTGCAATACACTTGTGCATGATCTCCATTACCATGAATGAAAGTGTAACAGTCTAAATTGTGTATATTGGAAAACAAATGAAACAATAATTTTGCTAAAAAATACCACTGGCTTTTTTGAAAGCTTATTGCATAATTGCTTCATCCTGTTGAAAATTACTTTAACATGGAGCCAAAATGAAAAACTAGATGATACTTGTGTTTATCCTAGACCAGGTTTGGTTTCCACACAAAGTTTTCCAATCTATGATTCGACAGAATGATAATTTATTGATGCCTTTAAGTGTTAAGTTACTGATAGACTGAAGCCTACGACAACATACTCGTAAAGGAAATCAATCCCACTTAGTAGAATAATACTTGTACAAAATAATGAATACAAATTACATCATCAGATGAAACAAACAGATGTATTGAACAAACAAGCATTAGATATTGAATTGTGGCAAATCTTCCTGCTGAAAAGGTTTATAAGGTTATGTTACTATAAAAAACCCACCAAGATAAGACCAAGTAGACTTAACTTTTTCTGAATGCTTATTGCATAATTGATTCGTCCTTTAACATGGAGAAAAAAGGAAAAATTAATCAAACTCAAAGATGACATCTATACGTATATCCTAAAATATATTTTGTTTCCACCCAAAGTTTGATTCTATGATCGATGAATTATTAATCCCTTTTAGAAATTGCCAATTCCCTAATCTTGTTCTTGACTCAGGCCCAATACAAAATACTCCTCAACAAAGGATATGAATCCCAGTAAGTACATTAATCCCACTACAAAATACAAAATACAAATTAAAATTGGAAATGGAACATGCTTTTAAGCTTAGCAAACATGCTGTAAATCCTACCAAGTAAATTAACTGTTTACAGAGTTCACAAACCACTAACTGTGCAAGTAAATAATGAAAATTGGATGAAGAGAACAGATACTAAACAAATAAGCAGAATCTAGAAAAATCAAGGCTTACAGCTCAACAGAACGTACTGCAAAATTCTCGGAGTCCAAATCTCAAGCCTACCCCAGCTTCCACTTATTGTTGCTGGAAGAGCTCCCTGATCGGTCAAATAGCAGAGGTTTTTTATGGAGACAAAAATAAATAAATAACGAAATCAAATGATGATGAACAGGAATATGTGCAGCCAAGAAATTGAAGACTCGGAGGACACCGGACAAACACGGTTTGAGGAAGCATCCGACACAGTTCATAGTAGATTGTTACTATCTACCCAAGTCAACGTCCTTTACCACAAAGGCTCTGATCAATTTTTTATTGGGAATAATACAAAAACAAGAGGATTATAATATCACATTTCAAACTTAAAGTAATAAGTTTAAAAACTTCACAAATCAGGTTATAAATAAAATAATTACTATATTATATAAATCATCCACCCCCACCCCACTCCACTTCAAATCTGTAAACGATCTGCAGCTCCACCACCGACCACCACCACCACCAACCACCGTCGTCACCACCACCACCCCTGTCACCACCACCAACCACCTTGTCACCACCACCACCACCATCGCCATCGTCACCACCGCCAACCATTGTTGTCATCACTATCACCACCTTCAACGTGACCTTCGACTCATCTCCACCACCACCACCACCACAAGAAAACTGATGAATTGTGAAATTAATAAAAAAAATATAAAATCTGTAACTTACATTCAAATTTTGAATTAACGGACATCGCATCTTCAATAAAGCCACCACCACCCAACTCCGCCTCCGCCACTACCTCCGTCGTCACCTCCAGAATCCAGAAGAAGAAGAAGACTGGAACATTTTTTAACATGTGACCTATTGCACCATATGTGACTCGTGACCTAAGGAGTCATATGTGACATGTGACCGCCATCTGGAAGAAGAAGACTGTAACATTTTTGAACATGTGACCTAATGCGACATCTGGAAGATGAAGATTGGAACATTTTTGAACATGTGACCTAATGCGTCATATGTGACCTGTGACTATTAATTGTCATTTACAAGATGTAAAATATGACATGCGACCCTCAAATGTAATATGTGACTTGAAGTATGAATCAAGATGTGATTGTGACCTAAACTATTAAGTGTGACCAGTTTTCTTGAATTTTTGTCTTGATAAAATTGATATGTGACCAAGGGATATTATGACCTGTGACCTGTTACGTGTGACCTCCAGGCTCCAGCATATGGACTGTAATGCAGTGTATCAAATAGATTGTGACCTGAACAATTCTGAAGTGTGACATGTGACTTACTGCATCAAATTTGACATGTGACATTCGCATTTTGAAGTGTGACCAATGACATGTGACCTAATACATCAAACATGACTTGAAAATTTAAAGTGTGACCTGCGACTTAATAAATTAAATGTGACATGTGACCTAAAACATTTAAAGTGTGACCTGAGATTTATTGTGTGACCTGTAACTTAATACATTAAATGTGATATGTGACCTAAACATTTAAAGGTAACTTGAAAATTTGTTGTGTGACCTGTGGAATATAACTGTGACCCATTAATACGTCAATGTGACCTAAACATTTAAAGTGTGACATGAAAATTTGTTATGTGACCCGTGGAATATAACTGTGACCCATTAGCGTGTCACATTTGACATGTGACCTGAGATTTTGTTGTGTGACCTGTGGAATATGACTATGACCAATTACATGTAACCTCTTATGTGTGGACTTTCACATGTGACCTTGTCATAGCCAACATAACAGTACAACCAGCAAGGCAGCACCCAGCAACAAAAACTCGTAATCTAAACACAAGCAGCTAAAAACATGGAAGCATCTATAGCGACCCAGAATTTTTACGCAATTTTATAATTATTTTAATATTTAGAAAATTGTGTCACTACTATTTCACCTATTATTTTGAAGTTAACACCGCGACGAATTCGTCTAGCCAAGTCAATAAATATCGAATTTGTTCGATTTTAAATTAAAATCCGAATTTCTAAAATTATGTTATTTAATTATTTATTCAAAGTATTATTTTCAAAACATCGAATTTGTTCGATTTTAAATTAAAATCCGAATTTCTAAAATTAGGTTATTTTAATTATTTATTCAAAGTATTATTTTCAAAATCATTTTGAATTCCAAATTTATTTAAATATCTCAATTATTCCATTCAAATGATTCCCTCCTCAAAATTATTATGTCCCCATATTGATCACTTTCCATCTCATTTTCAATAACTTAGTTCATCCTCACGCATAATGGTTTCAAGTCACAATCAATTCAATTTCTTTTTCCACCACTTTCCACTAAACACCAACATCCAACCCATACTTCACTAATTCCAACCCCACAACCCTGAATCATTATCATCACCACCCTTCCAATTATGATGTTTTCCACCCTCTCCATCATCATCATTCTCCACCATCTTTTATTCTATTTTGATATATTCTCCATCATCATCACTACCTTCTCGATTGGACACCACCACAATTCTCTCTATATACAATTGGAATCCTCATCATCATCAACCTCACAGCCCAAACGTTATAAACATTGCTCAACTCACCTCTGACTCAACCACCGCCAATTCCAGTACACTGCAACCATTGTCTACACAATCACCTGTAATCACCAGCACCAGCCAACCACCAGCAGCTCCATTACCAGACTCCAATATCAATTCACACAATAGCTACCATCGCAGTTCACTACCCTCAATCATCATCACATGACTCTGTCACACTTCCAAGAAATCAATTCACAGCCAATTCATAAAACCACAGTTCAACCGCTACACTGCACCATCTCCATCAACCCAAGTTGACCTCTACTGCCTATTTCATTCATCACCAACTACCATATCACAAATTCTTAAGACTGATTCCCAGCAACCTCGTTCATCATCTTCATCTTCATCACCATCAGAAATCAAACCACCACCTAAACCTCTCTACCAAACCATGGTTTCAGCAACTCCAGTATCAACTCCTCTACACTCACAGTCCGAACCACCACAATGCAATCCGGCCAACTGCCTGCGCAACCATACCACCTCCACACGCAAGATCACACAAACCAGCTCAAGTCCACCCCTGCCCCACACCAAATTTGAATCCCCAATTTGCAACTAACCGAATCTCCATCGACGCCACTGCCTAACTTCAATCGCAAATCAGAACAACTCCTAAAAACAACCCAAAACTCAGGAATAGATGAAGCCCAGAAACCCAAAACCAAGAAATAAACCAAGCCCAAGACTTACCTTCGAACGCCGTTTCTCCGACCGGAGTATCATCACGAACCCAGTTTCGTTTTTGACCACGGTTTTGCACCCAACCTCGCATATGAACCCCAAATCAGAACTCCCACACTTTGCCCGTCCTTCGCCTAACCTAGCGCCGGCGAATCTCCGGTTAGAAAACGGATTTCCCTCAGCTCACGATTTCATCGCCTCTCTCGCCCATCTCTCTGTCTCTGATACGAATGAAAGAGAGAGAGAGTAAAAGACTGATTCATATTTTTTATATTAATATTTTAATTCTCAGAAATTGCGTTTTGGTCCCTGAAGTTTTAAAGTTATTTCAAATCAGTCCCTATGTTTTAAAATGATCATTTCAGCCCTTAAGTTTTAAACGATTTTAATCAGCCATTTCATTTTAAAAATCTGATCAATTCAGTCCCTGCTGATTTACTTTATTTGATTTTAAGCCCAAGTTTTAAAAGTATTCATTTTAGTCCCTCAACTTTCAAAATATCTATTTTAGTCCCTGAACTTTCAAAAGTATTCATTTTAGTCCCTCAACTTTCAAAACATCAATTTTAGTCCTCAAATTATAATTTATCATTTTGAACCATATATTCGATAGACTAAAGTGACTTATTGGCTAAGACGAAGCGTACGGAGAATTTAAAGAAATTGAAGTCATTCCCGCTCAACTTTGCACTCGTCGGATTTGAGGTAGACTCGCACTTATTAATTGATTTAAATTATGATTTCATATAAATGTCATGTGACTTGTGAAAGTCAATTTTTAAGAAAAGCAAGTATGTTTTTATGAAAGGTAAATATACCTTATGTTTTATGAAAAGTAAGTATGTTTTTATGAAAAGAAAATATACTTTATGTTTTTACGAAAAGTAAGTATACCCTATGCTTCACGAAAATGCTTTTTGGATCATTGCTATGAAATCAATCTACCAAGATTGCTATGGGTCCCATATGATAAGTTATGATATGTTAAGGGGACCGGAGTTTTAGTAGCGCTACACATAAGAATTCTTGCCACGAAGTTCGGTAACATTCTTGTGTCTCCTATGTTTATGAGGATTTTCCACGAAGTTCGGTAAAATTCCTATGTTTCCATATGTTTATGAGGATTTGCCACCTAAGTTCGGTAAAATTCCTGTCGCATATGTTTATGAGGATTTCGATCCTATCTTATGTTATGATGCAATTGATCCCTATGAATTTCAAAAATTATGCTTGGTATACTTACTACATAAGAATTCTTGCCACCGAAGTTCGGTAAAATTCTTATGTTTATGAGAATTTCGATCTTATCTTATGTTATGATGGAAATGATCCCTATGAATTTCAAGAATTATGTTTTGGTATACTTACTGTTATTATGATTTTACTGCATAAGAATTCTTGCCACCTAAGTTCGGTAAAGTTCTTGTGTCTCCCTATGTTTATGAGGATTTCAATCCTATCTTATGTTATGCTTTCAAAAGAAATTATGCTTGGCATAATTAAAATGTTTTTATAAGTATATGGTTTTCAAAGAGCTGTTTTCAAAGAGCTATTTTCAAAGAGCCTATGATTTGCAAAATATGTCCCGTGCTGTAATGCACAATATGAGTTTTATCAAGAGCCGTTTTATAAAGAAGCTCTATCAATGCCCGTTTTATAAAGAGCCGGGATTTATGTGTTTAATCATCTTATAAATTAAATTAATTTGCGATGAGTCTACTGAGTATTTCCCCCATGAAATACTCACCCTACTTTTTAACAGTTTTGCAGATTTCGGTGACGGTGGCGAGCGATGAATGATGGTGGCAATAATCGTTAAACGGTTGAAAGTTTGACGTTAATGATTTCCGTATTTTTCCAAAAAATCGAATAATTTAGAGAAGTTCATTTATTTGAGAAATTATGACATTGTCAATTTCTTTACAAAATTAATGGTTCGATTTACTATTTCAAATGGTTTCATAAATGTTTCAATTTTATCGGCCATTACAGTTTATTTAATGTTGCCAAAAATGAATTTCAATTATTTCTTCCGCAAAAATATTATTCGAAAAATTTAGACAGAAAATAACGTAGTGAATCGGGTATACGGAACTCGGGGCGCTACAAGTTGGTATCAGAGCCAGTCTGCGTTTCTGTAGACTTGAAAAATTTTCAAAAAGAATTTTCAAGAAATATTTTCCATTATAAAATTTTATTGATGAAGATTGCCACTGCCATCATTCGTTCCACCAACTCTGAGGTAAAGAAGTTTATGATGTTTAAAGTTATTTCAGTATTTCGAATACTCATTTTATTGATTTATGAGAAATGAGAATGTATTTTTTTCGGAAATAATGATGTTATGATTTGTCATAACTTATATGCTTTAATGTATGATTATGAGAATTTTTTTTTAAAAAAGAAAACGAGTGTTGAGCATAATGGGAATAATATGATTTAAGAATGATTTTTAAATAATTTTTGTTCTCGAGTTAGAAATGATGAACCCTAGATGGACTTTGCATAATTGATTTTAGACATGGCACTAAGTATGAGAAGTCAACGGAAAGGATTTGATTATATGTTCAGATTATCTATCGTTTAGATTAAACGAGAAATAGCAAGCCAGTTATGAAGTTGTGATAAGATGTTAAGATTATAACTGATATGATTTTTGAGACTTTATGAGAAGCATTATGAAGTTAGAGATTTAAAGATTTGGTTCTTAGTTTTTTGTATTTAAGTAATGGATATTATGTTGAGTAAATGAATTATGTCTCTATGTTGAAGAGAAATTTATTATGAAGTTTGGCTTTGTGAATACATTTTGGGAATATGATTTGTGATATATATTTATAAGTATGAGTAATCTTTTGAGCCAATTAAGGTATTGAAGGAAGTGATATTGTGATATTGAAAAATATGATTTGAAATTTTTATGTTGAGGAATTATGAATTGAATTATGGGATATTTTTGATGATATTGAAGTGTTGGAATCGTTTTCAATATTTTTAGATCGTTGTGATTAAATGTGGAGTTATATGTTATTGTGAGTTATGAAGTATGCTTATGGTTTGGGATAAGTCCAAATTACAAGGGAGACTCTGTCCAGAATTTTATCGTTTGGAAATAAGAGCATAATATGGTATGCAATCACTAAGAGAATTGAGTTTAGAATTGCAAGTTCATAAGCAAGATTGAGTAAATGATAAGTTATATTTTGAAAGACGAGTGAAGACAAGTATAATGGCATTATTGGGAAGAATCTTAATTATTCTTGGGAATGGATTTATCATTTGTAAGGAATGATCACTTGTATTGGAGAGTATTATAAGGATATGAATTTTGAGAAAAATAGGGATAAGATTTTACAGTGATAACTTATTTTGAAATGGTGTTCAGAAGAGGGACCACGGTAGAATCCAAGATTTTTTTTAGTCTGAGAAATTGATATATAATATTAGTGATCATATTGACGTATAAGGTACGTGATAGATATGACGACTAGACGGTTAAAGAATGTTATGGTTATCCAGGGAAGAATCGTGTGAATATTGAGTTCGATGATCTTATTTTGATGGTTTATTGCATTATGGTGAAATATTATCTACGATTGAGAATTTTCATTTTTAGTCATAATATATGGGTTTATTTAAAGATTTAGTGATACAGTTTCGATTAATTATTATTGGTTGTACTTTTGAAGTGAGTAAATATTTTGGCTACAATAATGGAAAATCTGAGATGATCAGTTGTGTGATTTTTAATTATGGGATTGTATCTTTGGGTTAAGCAAATTTGATGAGGAATCCTATATGATTTACAGAAGTCTTATTTAATGGTGATAAAATTAATCAGAGTATTGTTCATAAAGTGTGATATGAATTGAAGTTTGGGAGAATAGAAAATTTTAATTTTGAATTTCAGATTTGGGAAATTAGTGAAGTTTCTTAAGTTTGAGAATAACATATCTGATCCTTGTGATGCTGTTTTAAGTTAGTATCTTAGCTCTCAGCTAGAATGAGTATTTGATACCGAGTACTTGATGTATGATTTAAAGTATAATGAAAAGTGGGAACAAGAGTTAATGCGCTGTTATTTTTCTCGACAAAAGAAAATTTGATGATAAGATTGGAGATATGGAATATTTTATTGGATTTTGGTACTGATATTTTTGGTATAATAATCAAGGTATAGTGAGATGATACGGGAATACGTGAAAGAGAAATAAGGTCCGTATTGAATCAGAATTCATAAGTATGTATAAGTGAAAGAAATACTTTGCAGGAAATGTGGTGACATTTAAGTAAAGAATCTTAGTTATTTGGAAGATATTTGTTTACTGAATTTTGGGTTACAAATATTGGAAAGATAAGTTGATGATATTATGTTGATATGTTTGGGTATATTACGTAGAGAGAATATTCAGGTAATTCTTTGATTATTTTTTTGGAATATTCGATGATAAGAAGAAAGGAAAAATTATTATGATATGAGATATCAGTAAAGATTTATGGAAACTTGAAGAGATTTTTTTTTATGGAATTACAGAAATTAGTAAAGAGACATGATGTTGTTTGGGATTATGTGAGATAATGATGATGAACGTAAGGTTAGTTGAATATAAAGGTACAATAGAAAATTGTAAGGAATGATATGATGATGATAATTGAAGGTGATAATGTATTGAGATTATGAAATAAGTTGATCATCTATGAATAAGTTATGTTGGTTTTGGTTCATAATAATGGAATTCAAAGAATAGTGAACTTTCAGTCACTTACGATTTAGAAGAATTTTTGAGTAGACACATATGTCTATAGAAAAGTCCATGTTCTTGAGAAAACAAAGTAATGCATTTAGTCAAAGTCCAGTGGGTTAAATATGGTTGGGTTAAATATGGTAGCGATGATGCTACATAAGAGAAGAAGAAGATGAGATTCTGATTGAGTATTCAGAAATCATAAGATCAAGTAAGTTTAATTTCGAGGACGAAATTATTTTAAGGGGGTAAGATTATAGCGACCCAGAATTTTTACGCAATTTTATAATTATTTTAATATTTAGAAAATTGTGTCGCTACTATTTCACCTATTATTTTGAAGTTAACGCCGCGACGGATTCGTCTAGCCAAGTCAATAAATATCGAATTTGTTCGATTTTAAATTAAAATCCGAATTTCTAAAATTATGTTATTTAATTATTTATTCAAAGTATTATTTTCAAAACATCGAATTTGTTCGATTTTAAATTAAAATCCGAATTTCTAAAATTAGGTTATTTTAATTATTTATTCAAAGTATTATTTTCAAAATCATTTTGAATTCCAAATTTATTTAAATATGTCAATTATTCCATTCAAATGATTCCCTCCTCAAAATTATTATGTCCCCATATTGATCACTTTCCATCTCATTTTCAATAACTTAGTTCATCCTCACGCATAATGGTTTCAAGTCACAATCAATTCCATTTCTTTTTCCACCACTTTCCACTAAACACCAACATCCAACCCATACTTCACTAATTCCAACCCCACAACCCTGGATCATTATCATCACCACCCTTCCAATTATGATGTTTTCCACCCTCTCCATCATCATCATTCTCCACCATCTTTTATTCTATTTTGATATATTCTCCATCATCATCACTACCTTCTCGATTGGACACCACCACAATTCTCTCTATATACAATTGGAATCCTCATCATCATCAACCTCACAGCCCAAACGTTATAAACATTGCTCAACTCACCTCTGACTCAACCACCGCCAATTCCAGTACACTGCAACCATTGTCTACACAATCACCTGTAATCACCAGCACCAGCCAACCACCAGCAGCTCCATTACCAGACTCCAATATCAATTCACACAATAGCTACCATCGCAGTTCACTACCCTCAATCATCATCACATGACTCTGTCACACTTCCAAGAAATCAATTCACAGCCAATTCATAAAACCACAGTTCAACCGCTACACTGCACCATCTCCATCAACCCAAGTTGACCTCTACTGCCTATTTCATTCATCACCAACTACCATATCACAAATTCTTAAGACTGATTCCCAGCAACCTCGTTCATCATCTTCATCTTCATCACCATCAGAAATCAAACCACCACCTAAACCTCTCTACCAAACCATGGTTTCAGCAACTCCAGTATCAACTCCTCTACACTCACAGTCCGAACCACCACAATGCAATCCGGCCAACTGCCTGCGCAACCATACCACCTCCACACGCAAGATCACACAAACCAGCTCAAGTCCACCCCTGCCCCACACCAAATTTGAATCCCCAATTTGCAACTAACCGAATCTCCATCGACGCCACTGCCTAACTTCAATCGCAAATCAGAACAACTCCTAAAAACAACCCAAAACTCAGGAATAGATGAAGCCCAGAAACCCAAAACCAAGAAATAAACCAAGCCCAAGACTTACCTTCGAACGCCGTTTCTCCGACCGGAGTATCATCACGAACCCAGTTTCGTTTTTGACCACGGTTTTGCACCCAACCTCGCATATGAACCCCAAATCAGAACTCCCACACTTTGCCCGTCCTTCGCCTCACCTAGCGCCGGCGAATCTCCGGTTAGAAAACGGATTTCCCTCAGCTCACGATTTCATCGCCTCTCTCGCCCATCTCTCTGTCTCTGATACGAATGAAAGAGAGAGAGAGTAAAAGACTGATTCATATTTTTTATATTAATATTTTAATTCTCAGAAATTGCGTTTTGGTCCCTGAAGTTTTAAAGTTATTTCAAATCAGTCCCTATGTTTTAAAATGATCATTTCAGCCCTTAAGTTTTAAACGATTTTAATCAGCCATTTCATTTTAAAAATCTGATCAATTCAGTCCCTGCTGATTTACTTTATTTGATTTTAAGCCCAAGTTTTAAAAGTATTCATTTTAGTCCCTCAACTTTCAAAATATCTATTTTAGTCCCTGAACTTTCAAAAGTATTCATTTTAGTCCCTCAACTTTCAAAACATCAATTTTAGTCCTCAAATTATAATTTATCATTTTGAACCATATATTCGATAGACTAAAGTGACTTATTGGCTAAGACGAAGCGTACGGAGAATTTAAAGAAATTGAAGTCATTCCCGCTCAACTTTGCACTCGTCGGATTTGAGGTAGACTCGCACTTATTAATTGATTTAAATTATGATTTCATATAAATGTCATGTGACTTGTGAAAGTCAATTTTTAAGAAAAGCAAGTATGTTTTTATGAAAGGTAAATATACCTTATGTTTTATGAAAAGTAAGTATGTTTTTATGAAAAGAAAATATACTTTATGTTTTTACGAAAAGTAAGTATACCCTATGCTTCACGAAAATGCTTTTTGGATCATTGCTATGAAATCAATCTACCAAGATTGCTATGGGTCCCATATGATAAGTTATGATATGTTAAGGGGACCGGAGTTTTAGTAGCGCTACACATAAGAATTCTTGCCACGAAGTTCGGTAACATTCTTGTGTCTCCTATGTTTATGAGGATTTTCCACGAAGTTCGGTAAAATTCCTATGTTTCCATATGTTTATGAGGATTTGCCACCTAAGTTCGGTAAAATTCCTGTCGCATATGTTTATGAGGATTTCGATCCTATCTTATGTTATGATGCAATTGATCCCTATGAATTTCAAAAATTATGCTTGGTATACTTACTACATAAGAATTCTTGCCACCGAAGTTCGGTAAAATTCTTATGTTTATGAGGATTTCGATCTTATCTTATGTTATGATGGAAATGATCCCTATGAATTTCAAGAATTATGTTTTGGTATACTTACTGTTATTATGATTTTACTGCATAAGAATTCTTGCCACCTAAGTTCGGTAAAGTTCTTGTGTCTCCCTATGTTTATGAGGATTTCAATCCTATCTTATGTTATGCTTTCAAAAGAAATTATGCTTGGCATAATTAAAATGTTTTTATAAGTATATGGTTTTCAAAGAGCTGTTTTCAAAGAGCTATTTTCAAAGAGCCTATGATTTGCAAAATATGTCCCGTGCTGTAATGCACAATATGAGTTTTATCAAGAGCCGTTTTATAAAGAAGCTCTATCAATGCCCGTTTTATAAAGAGCCGGGATTTATGTGTTTAATCATCTTATAAATTAAATTAATTTGCGATGAGTCTACTGAGTATTTCCCCCATGAAATACTCACCCTACTTTTTAACAGTTTTGCAGATTTCGGTGACGGTGGCGAGCGATGAATGATGGTGGCAATAATCGTTAAACGGTTGAAAGTTTGACGTTAATGATTTCCGTATTTTTCCAAACAATCGAATAATTTAGAGAAGTTCATTTATTTGAGAAATTATGACATTGTCAATTTCTTTACAAAATTAATGGTTCGATTTACTATTTCAAATGGTTTCATAAATGTTTCAATTTTATCGGCCATTACAGTTTATTTAATGTTGCCAAAAATGAATTTCAATTATTTCTTCCGCAAAAATATTATTCGAAAAATTTAGACAGAAAATGACGTAGTGAATCGGGTATACGGAACTCGGGGCGCTACAGCATCACCATAACGCCACCACCAATCACAAAATCATTCAGCCACCACCACAATACATGCAGTCACCACCACCGTCACTGCCCTACCACCACATACTGCAAAGTCGTCAACCCACTACCCCATCACTGCACACAATCTCACAATTCCTTTTGTAACGTTGAAATCTATTCCGCCTGCACCACCATCCCTTTTCCCAACAAACCCACACAACAACCACAAATCGGAGAATCGGTAACCAAAAAACGTAACAATGGAAAATGGAAAATGTAATAAGAAGCCACCGGCAGACCCATCCCCTACACGAGGGCGCTCACCGCTGGCAGAACCATCGACAGTGCGCGATAGCAGCGGTGGTTCGCCGCACCGCTGATTTTGCTGGCGGCGAGCGTCACCGTGTAAGAAGTCGACGCTCGTCATCGCCACAGAAGGGAGTTCTGTCGTCGAAAATCTCTTTTCAGTCACCACCATATTGCCGAAGGAGGGAAGTTATAGAAATGAATTGGAATGGGGGTGAGATGTGACTTGTGACCTTGTGATATGTGACCTAATGCGTCATATGTGACCCGTGACCTAAGGCGTCACATATGACCCGTGACCTAATGCATCATGTATGTAAGACTTGGGACTCGTGACTTGTGACCTTGTGACCCGTGACCTAAGATGTTACACTACCACCACAGATTTTTCAGACACCACCGCCACAGATTTTTCAGGCACCCCCGCCACCAATTGCCCTTGCCACCAACCACCATCTCAACCACAAACGCACCAACTTCCCCTGCCACCAACCACCATTCAACCACAATCGCAAATTTTAGGCACCACCACCACCCCCAAATGACCAAAAAATCCCAAGTCATATTGCCGCACAGATCTCAACATTCATCACCACCACAGCCTGAACCCCATCGCAGCCCTCCCGTCACCGCCACTCACACACAACAACACCACACCTCCATTTGCACAACCGCCCCCAACAACGAAACCAGTTTATTCTTAGGCTCCAGGACCAACTGAAATGGAATAGGCACTGCCTGCAAAGGAAGCATTCCTCAAACGTTGGCTGGAGGCTGAAATGGAATAGCTACCACCAAAACCCACTACCACCGCCTCCAGTACTACCACCAAAACCACCATTTCACCCACAATCACCACTAATAACAAAGATATTTCAAAACCCATTTAAGAAAGAGGCGCCCTGAAGACTGGAGCTCGCAGGGTGGGTCACGAGCGGCATCGCCTCAGTCGCTGTCAGCGACTGTAGACCCAACTCCAGCCCCTACCTCCACAACACCGCCGCCATCTCCAAACCATCATCACTGACTCCAAAATTCACACACAGAGCACTTCGTCTTTGTGGTGCACAATCTGACGTCTTGTGTTTGGTGTCGCTGCGATGCAAGATCCGACGATGACGCTGCCGGGGGAGGATTTCGAGGAGTTGAGATTTCTGTGAGCTGGAGGTTTGAATTATCAAAAAATAGTTTGGGTGTTGGGGGGACGATTTCTTGGAGCTGGGAGCTGGAGGTTTGAATTTCCAGAGAATAATTTGGGGGTTGGACGGGTGTCAGTGGGAGGGTAAATTAATATATTAATATATACATATTTATTTTATTAATATTGTATTAGTACTAACACCTGATTAGTGAAAGATAAACTAATATTCTGGATTTGTGTATTAGTGTAAACATAACCAGGGGGAGGTGTAATTACCACTTTTTTATTTTTGGCCTATTAAGCCCAACAAGTTGGGTAGGTAGGAATAAAAGCAAAATTTTAATGATTAAGTACACAATTACAAATATTTACACTTGAAAATTATTGTAATCAGACATTTTATAACTAATTACACAAATATCAAAATAATTTTCAAAATCAGGTATTTTTTTTTAATTTAGAATTAGGTTCTGTAATTAATTACAATTGTAACTTTATTTCAATTTGTAATTAGTTACAATTGTAAATGTAACCACAATTGCAATTTATTATCATCACCACCACCGATCACCGCCTAATTTGTAATCAGTCACCGCCACAACAACAGTCGAAAATATAATTATAACTTATTTCAATTTTACAATTAATTACAATTGTAACTTATGAATTTGGATTTTATTTCAATTTGTAATTAGTTATAATTGTAAATTTAACTATAATTGCAATTAATCACCACCACAACCACCGTCGAAAATACAATTGTAATTTATTTCAATTTGTAATTAGTTACAATTATAAATTTAACTACAATTAATATTAATTACCATCATCATCACCACCACCACCACCACCGATCACCGCCTAATTTGTAATAAGCCACCGCCACAACCACCGTCGATAATACAATTGTAACTTATTTCAATTTTATAATTAATTACAATTGTAACTTATGAATTAAAACTTTATTTCAATTTGTAATTAGTTACATTTGTAAATCTAACTACAATTGCAATTAATTACCCCCCCACCACCACCACTACCGATCATCACCTAATTTGTAATCAGCCATGGCTACAACCACCGTCGAAATACAATTGTAACTTATTTCAAATTTGTAATTAATTACAATTGCAACTTTATTTCAATTTGTAATTAATTAAAAATACAATTAAATCTCAGTATAACCATCATCATCATAATCATCGTCGCCGCCGCCGCCACCACCACCACCACAACCATCGTCTCAACACCAACATCACCACCACAACTACATCAAAAAAAAAAAAAAAATGAAATCAAGGTTCAGAGTTACTCACACCGCTCCATCTTACCTCCATCACCTTCACAGTCACTCTCACCGTCACCATCATCGATGTGCACACAGTTACCATCACTGCACACACCTCCACCACCTTCACAGACATTCATATTAGCCATAGAGACCACAACCAACCACAAGAATCCACCCTCACAGACTCGCATCAACACTAAATCCGAAAATCACAACTGACCACGAGAAACCACCCTCACACCAACACCAAATCTGAAAACAATACCAACTAAATCAAATCCCACCATCACCAAAATTCACAGCAGAACTCAAACATAGAAACAACCAAAATCACCTTTCTTCATTTTTTTGGAACTCCATATCCCTCAACGCAGAGACGTGTGAACATTTGGGCACCAATTTGAAAATTTTAACAAAAATCAGATCTTCAATGTCGGTCACAAAAGCGAGTGCTAAGAAACGAGTTTCGGATTCAAACATTACAAAATCTGAGAGTAAAAAATGAGCCACCGTCGACGATGATTTTGATGAGGACATCTCCAATGATATCAAAGGAATTAAGTAGATCAAGGAGAAGGATGGTCAGAAGAAGAACAAAGAGACAATTTCTAGTGTGGCTTCAGGCATAAAGTCAAATTTGGATGGGTTGAAATCAAAACTAGAGAAGTAATGGGTGTCGTCAGTGGCGTTTGCAGGTGAACGATGATGATGATGATGGGTTGTGGTGTCGTCGGTGGTGGCGACGATTGGTCGAAGAAGATAGTGGTTCATTGGAGGAGATGAGCGAGAACGGTGATTGAGGGAATATAGCTCCGTTCGTTTTGGCAGAGATAAAGTGAGAGAAAAGTGTGATCTGAATTTTTAACTGATTTGTTAAAATAGAATCAAATTACCTGATTTTAGAGATTTTAAATCTAAAGATATGAGTTGGCCTAATTTTCTCAAATTTTAATTCAAGAAAAAACTAACAATTAATTTCAGTCACGTTTCATAGGATTCAAACATTTTTCAATTATATATTTTATCAACTTTTATCTAAATCTGTTAAAAGTGTGAGATAAAGTTAAGCCCAATATTCATCTTAATAAAAGAAGTGAAAATTACACCACACCAAGTATTTGTTTCCCACAATTCAAAAGTGAGGTTAATAAATTTTTTGTTCAAAAATCAGGAGGTAAATTAATTTAAAAATATTAATTAATAACCTACCCCCTAAACCCCGCCCTCACCCCACCCAGGCCAACCCTAATTAAGAAAGTTTGAAGTCTCTCATTTCCAATTTCACCCGGGCCAACCCTAATTTTTTTTCCCACCTATTAAGCCCAACGAGTTGGGTAGGTAGGAAAAAAAGCAAAATTTTAATTCAAGAAAAAACCAACAATTAATTCCAATCACGTTTTATAGGATTCAAACATTTTTCAATTATATATTTTATCAACTTTTATTCAAATCTGTTAAAAATCTGAGATGAAGTTAAGCCCAATATTCATCTGAATAAAAAAAAGTGGAAATTACACCACACCGATATTTGTTTCCCACAATTCAAAAGTGAGGTTTATAAGTCTTTTGTTAAACAATCAGATGGTAAATTAATTTAAAAATATTAATTAATAACCTACCCCATAAACCATGCCCTCAACCCACCTAGGCCAACCCTAATTAAGAAAGTCTGAAGTATCTCATTTCCAATTTCACGCAGATTGAAGAAACCATAGCTGGCGAAGGCGAACGACGAACTCAGATTAAAGATAAAATGTCACTGGCGAAATAAAATTGCTAGTACCAACGACGATCATTGTTGTAACATCGGTTTGAAGATGACATGTCACCGATGAACAAGATGAAATGTTTGCATCCTCTAGCATTCTTCAACGTCGTCGAGCTGTGGCGGATGGGTGGCGACTGATCTCAGACATCATTCAGCAAAAATGGTGTAGGTAGCAGGTGGTTGTGGAGGATTTGTGATATCGATTTTTTGGTGGTGGCGATTGTGGTGTGAGGTTGACGGTGGCGATGGTGGTGTTGTCTTTTGGTTGCTGTGGAGGGGGTTTGTTGGCGACATGGGATGGTCGCAGTCACTCGCCATTGACCACTGCCACTCACCACCGACATCAATTTTCAATTTGGAGAATTTGATTTTGGATCCCAATTTTAATTTTCAATCGCTCAGTGAAGAGGTCAAAATGATTTATTGTTTTTTCATGTTTTGTGGTGAATGTTGTTGTGGTGGTGTGGTTACTATTCAGGTATGGGCGTTTTCGGGTGGAGCTAGGTGTGGTTAATTTGGTGGCCGCATTGGTTTTTCGTTTGATACGGTGGTAGTGGCTGTGGCATGTCGGCGATTTTGTCTTTGAGTTCATTATCTGTTGAGTAAATTGCTAAAGTACCTTACGGTGGTTGATTTGAATTGGTGGTTGCCGGTTGATGAAAGTTGCAGTGGCGGCGAGGTTAGATCTGAATTAGGTCACACATCACAAGGTCACAGGTCACAATTCAAAATGTTCAGCTCACAAGTCACATTTGATGCACGAAGTCACAGGTTGTATACATGTTGAGTCACATTTAATGCACTAGGTTACATATTACAATTGATGCATTTGATGAATTAGGTCACATGTTAAAATTTGATGCATTAATCACGAGTCACACTTCAAATATTTAGGTCACATATAACAGTTGATGTATTAAGTCACAAGTAACACAGACGTTCAAGTCACATTTGATGCCTTAGGTCACAGTTCACATATAGCGCATTAGGTCACATGTCACAAGGTCACAAGTCACATTTGATCTAAATTAGGTGTCACAAGGTCGCACTTCAAAAATTTCAGGTCACATATAATAGTTGATGCATTGAGTCACAAGTCACACACACATGTTCAAGTCACATTTGATGCCTTAGGTCATAGGTCACATATAGCACATTAGGTCACATGTCACAAGGTCACAAGTCACATTTGATCTGAATTATATGTCATAAGGTCACACTTCAAAATGTTCAGGTCAAATATAACAATTGATGCATTGAGTCACAAGTCACACACACATGTTCAAGTCACATTTGATGCATTGAGTCACAAGTCACATATGACGCCTTAGGTCACGGGTCACATATGGCACATTAGGTCACATGTTCAAAAATGTTCCAGTCTTCTTCTTCTTCTGGATTCTCATTTTCAAACAACAATTTCTTTTATTATTTATTTTTTAATGTTTTAATTGGTGAAGTCATGATTATTATGTTGGTGGTGGTGGTTATGGTGGCAATGATTGTGCATCAGAGCTTGTAAAGCTATATTGATGATGAAAGTGATAGTTACCATGGTGGTGGTGCGCCGGAGATGGTGGTGGTGGTATCCGGAGATGGTGTCAGAGACGGTGGTGGTGGTGTCCGGAGATGGTGTCGGAGACGGTGGTGGTGGTGGCGGCAACGATGTGTCGAAGGTTACAATGATGATGTGCAGTGACAATAGGTGGAGGTGGTGGTGGTGGTGGCGGCGACGACGACGAAAGAGGGGGAGGTGGTGGAGTTACGATGATGACAAGGTGTATACAGTTTATGGAAGGGAGGTGGTGGTGGTGGTGGAGGTGGTGGTAGTGTTACGATGACTGCAGACGATTTGAAGGGTAGGGTGGGGTGTATTTTTGTAATATATTAATTAAAGTAATTATCACCTAAAATGTGAAAGTTTAAACTATTTTCTTTAGTTTCAAAATTTTTCAACTTAACAACTTGTTTTGCTTATTTTTCCCATAAAAGAATACCACAAATATTTATGAAGGAGGTTTACTGCATTTTAGCCTTGCTCTATTAGAATTCAAACATGAATTGGTATTTATCCAAGAGATTGTGTTAAGGTCCGAACATCATAAAAGAATATCTTTGTTCGATTGTTTTCGAAAGTCTATGGATTGTGACAAGTAATAAAGTAGATTTAAAATGCAAGTATCGTCCTACAAAGACAACTATCTATTCTTAATTTCTAAACTAACCTAACTTCAATTAACCAAAATTCAATTCAAGATTTTGTTTTATAAATAATAACATTAAACTACTCAAATATATTTGAGAAGATTATGAGATTAAGTAGTTAGTTCCATTTCACTTAGATTATTTAACATTAATATATTCCAATTTATCAGCCCATTTATATTTGTCCTATTATAGTTAGTGATCACTTTCGATTAACACTAATCCTATTCACAAGTCCGAAATTACTATATATACGTGTGTGTGTAATTTCACACACATGCAAACGCATTCAATTTTAGGAATTGTATTAAGATTGCATAGCCTATAATTATCTCTCGATTTCTTATAATAGCTCTGTTATTTATTGCATAAGATAGAATCATACATTACATCTTGATTTCAGTACTATCCCTAAGTCAAATAATTAAAACAAGAAACATACAATAAATAACTAACACATATTAAAGTGACATGAAGTTTTGGAAATAAATAAAAATAAAAATCTTCAATCTACGTCGTTCATCCTAACATAAAAGATTCCTTTGTTCGGTAACAGGTTCCAGATTATAATTTTTTTCTAGGTAAGATGTGTGGTTGAAGTGAAGAGAGAAAAAATGTACGGTTAAAAAGTGGTTTGAAGAATTGTGTAGATTGTAATTTGGTTAATAAACTAAAGGATTCTCTTAAACGAACACATGCTTAGTTACTTATAATGTCAAAATTAAACAAATAAATGATAACAAACATCATTGGTTTTAATTACAAAGAACAAGATAAAAATACTCCAAGCTATTATTGATCTTTGTTCGCTACAATCGTATATAGTAAGTGCACGGTTCGCGTTCAAGTAGTAAAGTGGACTAGAAAAGTTCGGATTATCGTACCCACGAGGATGTATTGATTTGTAACTAAAATTATTGATTTCATTTTTAAAAGAAAAGTCAAGTAACATAAAAGGTTGGTTTGATGGTGAATACTAACTAACATAAATTAAAATATGGCAACATGAAAAACTAGTTAATTAAAGCAAATAGACAACAATATGTAAAAGCTAGAATTAAAACTAATTATCCAAAGTAAACTAATGACAACAAGAACTTGGTGATTAAACTAAACTAGAAAACATGAGACAAGGTGAATTAAGTTTATATAACTACACTAATTTCTTCTTTCACAAATCAATTAGTGATAGTCAATCAATTAACCAAATTACATGGAAAATTCTAAATTAAACCTAACATGTATAATAACTTGCAAACTAGTATATACCCGTGCGATGCACGGATGACATTATCATTATGTTTGTTTGCAATAGAAAGTATTAATGAATAAATTATAAAGTAATGAACAAAAAGAAATAAAATTGGATCTTGATGGAATTTTTCATCAAATATTCGATAATCATGGGCTGAGTAAGTGGCATTCTTTCCAATGCGGTGCACGTAAATTTCATCTGAGGAGCAAATCAAACACCATCAAGATCTGCCTATACATATAGACATATAAACATAGGGAAATAAAGACTTAATAATTCATCTCAATCTAGTACATTTACCTACAGATACGTACATTTGGAGGAATAGGGTCATTACCCATAGTTTGCTGCAGCAGCACCCAACCCTGAATTAGCTGTGGTTCTACACACCTACAGATACATACATATGTGGTTCTACAGATACTCTTCAATCTAGTACATTTACATACAGATACATACATTTGTGGTTCTACACACCTACAGATACTATATTCCTCGTTCCAAGCTTGTTTATGCAGATCATGATATCAACCAGAAAGCATTGTGTTCTCAATCAGGCTCTAAAATAAGAAATAAGCTTTCACTCATTTCTTAATTTAAAAAATCTGACGAAGAACTCCCTCAGCTTGAATAATTAGCAAGGCACCGTTAACTACTTTTCCACATAGTAGAAACTGCAAGCATTGTGTGCAGCCAGAGATCAGAACAGCTTGAGCTAGAATATCAAATTCATGAAAAGCAAACACACCTTCATTTTTCTCAGCACATACAAATTCAGTCTAATATGCTGGACAACTGATGTAAACTTACCACAGTAGCAAAATTCGTACCAACTTCTTCCTTGAGTTCCAGCACAAGCTCAACTTCAGTTAAAGAAATATGGGGGGGGGGGGAATCAATGAACAAAATAAACATATATATATATAAACCATGTGCACACATACCGATGCACACATGCGTGACTGATGTGAGGAGCTGTAACACTCAAAGCAAAGATAGTTGCTGAGTGGCAATTTTGGGTAGATTCTTTAACTCCAACAAAGATCGAAACACCCCCCGAAACCCTGTTTGAACATAAAAATTGAACAAAAAGTGAGGGTATTGTGGGATTAAGAGATGACAATTGTCAGATGGTGCAGCCATTGGTTTAGATGAATTGTTTAAACAACCTTTTTTTTTTAATTCAAACAAAGGCAATATTAGAAAAAGTCGGATTAACATATAGAAGAAGCATAGACCATATATGCATAAAAAAATCAGCTAAGTCCAGTGACATACTTACTTAATACGACAAAATCTGTTGTTCAACAGTTTGTCCTTTGACTCCAGACCAGCCACCTAGATGTGCCAGATATCTCATTAGCATTTTCGTTGTTTCAGTTTTACCAATACCACTTTCTCCACTAACCAAAATGGAGTTGCTCTTCCCCTTATTTCTCATTGCCCTGATAGCACAAGTAGTACGTCAACAGGTATGTCATCTCCCCATTCGCCAAAAATAAGAGATTTCTGTATTTCAATATCACCGGTAAGCAACTTCTGCAATTACGAACACATGTGGGCTAAGCTCTCCGAGTGTAGCTCCTTTATACTGTTCCATCATGTGATTATCATATAGATGAGATAACCTTTGGAAATGGTATATTGCAATTAAAATATTTCCAGTATATAATTAGAACATTTAAATTGATTTTTATAATAAATTCATCAAGCATTTATTCACAAGTTCACTGCCGAAAAATCAGATAACTTACATATATCTCATTGAGTTCATATCTAGTAGCAAGATTTTGTAGAACTCTTGGTTCGTGCAAATATGGCAAATATGAAAGCTTAATCATGTCATCTACACCACCAGCTCCAGGTGAAGCTTCAGTGTCCTTTGGAAACACTCTTGAGACATTTGCAACAACCTGTAATCACATGCCTTAAGATATCTATACTGAAGTGGGAAAAAAATACTTTCAAAACCACGTTACAAAACGATCTAAGAAACTTTTGACTTAAAATGTAATTTCAAAAAAATTATTCTTCAGAAATAATAATACATCTAAAGCTTTCAAACACACTCATAAATAAGCTAGCTAAAGAACAAAGAAACTAAACTAAATGTATCTTATTCAAGATAAACTAAAGCAAATTAAACATTCTTCCAAAAATAAAAGCATCTGAATACTCTAAAATAAAAGTATTTTTCAAAATAATGGAACTTGTCTCCAACATAAAAATTAACAGTACTCAATTTCAAAACAAAATTAAACACTATAGTCCATTAAACTCGAGTATATGCTGGTCAAGCTCAGGCCTTCTTAGACTTGCTAGTTGCCAACTAAGACTCGGCCAATAAAACAATGTTTCTGAGATACAACGCATTAAGAACTTAAGTCAAATAGATATCCAGTATAAAAGAAATTATGATTACCTCCTTTTTGACGGACTCTTATTTTTCCGATAAAATCAATATAATATGGCAAGGAGATGATATATGAGCTACCCAAGATGTCATCGTTTCAGTTATCGATTTACCTATTATTTGTTTATGTGAAAAAATCAACACAGAAGCTTACCTTGATTTTCTAAAACCAAGCAGCAAATTGTCACACAACATAAACATCTCTACTTGATCTCACCAGTGAACAAACACAAGGCACTTAAACTTCAATCACATGCATAAATATAGATCAATTGCACAAATGTCAAACAAACTCACAAAAAGAAATTATAAAGTCAAAATAGTGAAAATGGTGAGCCATTTTCAAGCTACTAACTTGTCTATATTTTGTGCAATTTAGAGTCACGTTGAGCCAAAGATTTTCTACAGAAAATGAAAAGGACAAATGGCACAAGAAAAGAAAATATAGTAGATGAAAATCATTCCTTTCTTCACATTTCATTCAGTGCCCAGAAAAACCAAATGGAAAAAAACAATGATAAAACCCCACCATTATTCGAAAATTCAATAGGGTAATAGTGGGTTCTACCCAATGTGCTCATACCAGTGGTGTCTAAGCAAACACCTTCTTGGATGACCCTCTTTAACAATGATTAACTTATGACTGTGTAATAGATATGAGAAACAAATAAATAAACACTGCAAATAAAAATAAATAATAAAATTCAGGCTATGTTCTAGTGAAAAACTATATGGAGAATGGTCTATTAAATTCAATTCTATTTCAAAATGATTTGAACCAATTGAACATAATGGAATCAGAATGATGTTAGGAAATCACACATTTCTTAAAATTAAAACCAAGTTGGCAGACGGTTCAATGATGAAGGAACAAATTTGATTCAGATTGAACATAACATCTTCTTCTAGCCATTATTCTAATATGCTTGGTATTACACCTTTTTTTCCCCTTATTTTAACGTAAATAAATAAGTTTCTTGTATTTAAAGACTCTTACCATACTGTCAAAAATATTTAACTATTAAAAAATTATTTACATGCATTTGCAATACAGATTTCTAGAATGTGAAAAATGATTAATTTCACACATGAAGAGAACAATAGAAAACAGAAAAGAGTTGCATTGTGTACCTGGCTTGAAGAATATTGACAATCTAAAGTCAATTGTCTTGAGGAGAGATTCCTTCTTGTGATCAACAAAAAGGAAATTTTTGGGCTTGAGGTCACGATGCATAACTCCCAAAGAATGACAAGCTTCCACAACTCCCTAGTAAACTCAGTTGCCTTCCTTTAGGTATAATGCCCTCGTTGAATGATCCTATCGAAAAGCTCGCCATCTGCACATAAATCCATGACAACATGAATGGAAACAACATCCTCATATGCCCCTTTAATAGATATAATATTGGTATGCCCAGCTAGATGGTGGATTATCTAAACCTCCCTTCTAACATCTTCAACATCATCATCATGCAATAACTTCCTCTTGGAAATCGATTTGCAAGAATTCTTTGCCGATCTCTTTTTCCACACAAAGGAATGTTGCTCCAAACTGCCCTTGTCCTAATTTCTTCTCCAATCTAAAAAACTCCTTCAAATTTCTAGTTTTCCTTTGCAAAACAGAATCAGTCTTAAGCCCTGGATTGTTATTCCTCTTTATATGACGAGGCTTTCTAGGTTGAACCTGCTCTTCTTGTTTAGTTTCCAGCTTTGGAATTATCACTTGTTCCGGTGGTGTGTTTTGGATCGACATAGTTCTGGTTCCCTACCAGAAGTTGGAATCTCATTTTTCGCAGTCTCCACATTTATAGAAGAACTGTTATTATCTGGCATATAAACCCAGTTAAGATGATAAATATGCGATAACAATCTTATTTCTTTGCTTTCTTCTTCTCTTCCTCTAACAAATTAGTCATGGCAAGAGATCTATATCTACTTTGTTCCATATAAGAACACACAATGATCTGGCATATTTTTTTTGAAGCAAAAACTTGAATTTGATTAAGATTGTGTTTGTTTGATATATTATAAAGAACTTTCATCTAAATTTTAATTAACTACTGGCTCGAAAAATTCACTAATTGCAACAATTTTTCAGTAGCAGAAAATAAAAAAATAAAATAAAATTCTAGGAAAAAATTCAAAACTCAAAGGGACAAAATTCAACGAATGGTCCAGTGACTATGGTAGTATAATCCTCTAGAAAATTCATTGATTTACCTGAAGATCGTAGTCCCATCCTCCTTAACCCTCACAATTCACGAAAAAGAAATGAACTTTAATAAAATCATATTCATTTGGACTTTGTGACAATTCATAAATTGGCTTTTTAATAAAATAATCATTTACCTTTTCTGTGAATAATAAGATACAATTTTCACCCTCAAAAAGTGAATGAAAAAAATTGAATTCATGCATAGACTTACTTGAGATCTTAAATGCAATTGACATTCCAAATCAAATAAACACAGAATCACATATTAATAATTTAAAATGACAAAACAGGAAATCCTAAAAATATAGATACTTTCAACATGAACATATATAGATTAAAAATTCCAAATAACAAATAGAAAAGAAGTCTAAAAAGTTACCTGCAATTGCTTATTCACCTTATACTGCTCGTCCACCTCTAAGAGCTCCCCAGTAACATGCAATCCAGCAACAAACAAAAACCGGATAAAAGGAAAATGGTGAATTGTTGAATAATAAGTTGCAAATAGAGGAGAGTATGCAGTCAAATGTAACCTTTTTAAACTTTTAGACCCCTTATCCAAAAAATAAAAATAAATTAATAATCAAAAGTCCAACAATAATAAGCAACTTAAATGCACAATAACTTTACTAAAACAAAAAACATTAACTTAACAATGCATTAAAACTATGAAAATTAAGAGGAAAATTACAAAAGAAATTCAAATGGGCAAGAACTTACATGATATCCAAAAAATGAGGATTTTTTTCTAGTTAAACTACCCAAAAATCACCCTCAAAACCCTAAAATTGCATTAGATTCGCGAAATTCAGCCATATCGGGTCTGTTTTGAGTTGTGGTTCGCGCGCGGGGCTCGGTTCAAGCCGGGCTTAGTTGGAGGGTGATTTTGCAGCTTAGTCCCTTCGGTAATTACCATCAAGTCCTCCATATTTTAAGTAGGTCCTTCTAAAATTGCATATTTCTTTCAAGTAGGTCCTTTTAAAATTGCACTTTTGGTCCTTCGAATTTTGGAATCTTGCAATTTGGTCCCTCATTTAATTGCACAACTCATCCAAGACTTCCCAAAAGTGACAAAATGGTCCCCAAACTTGGAATTTCAGCAAAATCTTCCCTCCTTTTGTGATTCTTGGCCTCAAACTTGGACATAAACCTATTTAAACACAAAATATGCATAAATTAGTAGATATTTGCTCAAGATATTCCAAAGTATGCTAGTTTAAAGGTATAAAAAGGGTATAAAAATGCACTTAACAAATACCCCCAAACTTAAGCTCTTGCTCGTCCCGAGCAAGAATATCTACTAACTCAAAAAGCAAGTAAATGAAGGATCAACAATACTAGATAACTTGAAAATTCTTACTTGAGGGTAAAATTGCATGACTAATTCACAATTATGTTTTCAAAATAATACTACAAAAAGAAGTTGAGCTTCTTATCTCATGTTTGATCGGTGTGTGTGTGCATAGTCACTTCCAATTATTACTAAGGTTCAAAGAAACATTGTAGGAAGGATAAATTTCAAAACAATACTATCCACCCTTAGTGGTCAATTTCATCCCTTACCCTCTCGTGACATTCATCCCCCCACATTATTTCTTTTCTCTCTCGAGATGCAATCCTAGAGGTAACTATCACTTCACAAATTTCTTTTTCCACTAAAGCTTGGTTATGACTTACCAGCAATCTCAACAATCTAGATATGCAGTGACTCTCCACTAGATGAGTGGTTCAACATTAAAGTTTATACTAAGCAATTCAAACCCACTATTAGCCCTTGTACAAATACAAATGCATGATTTCTACAAACTAAAATGATGATTGCTCGTGACTTCCCCACTCCCTTAAGCTTTCTAATTGAACCATGTAGCGAGCTTTATGTCGGAAACTCCCCGATTGTTTTAAGATCAAAGGGTACCATATTTCAAAATACCCCTACGGACTTACTAACTGGAGTAAAAAAGGTTACAAAGCGAGGTAGACTTATTAAGCAAATGCAATGATGATGATGTGCTCTTTTATTTATTTATTTAAGTGTGTGTGTACCCTACTTATTAAGCTTTCTAATTGACCCATATAGTGAGCTTTAGGCCGGTGACTCCCAAGTTTCAAACTTAAGGCACCAAGTTTTAAGATACTCCTACATGCTTAATTACTCGAGTCAAAAAGGCTACGAGATAGGGCAATGCAATAATTAAAATGGGCTTAGATCTCTAGCATTTGGTCATCACTTAGCTTATACTAACGTCGACAACACTCCACACAAATTTAAATCAAGCATGCATGGAATCACTACACATCTAGACCGTCTCCTTTACTGGCTCGACCACCCCCAAACTTGTCTCACAAAGGGTCAGGAGATTAATAGCATTGACAAGGAATTGGATAGGTTGATAAAAATTGAAAATACAAGCTCACAACCTAATTTCTCTACTTCACAAATTTTTTCAACCTTCAATAGATTCCAAATCTCAACAACAATTAGTTATGACTATTGTGCTCAAGAGAACTATGATCATGCATAGATAAACAATTTATAGAAATAGGCACAAGTTGCATATTCAATCATAATTCGTAAATTAATCAACAATTTCAAACGTCAAATCATTTCTTGCCGACAAGGCTATCTAGCATGTCAATATCCAAAACAACATGAACAAAATCAAACATCACAACATCTTAAGCCAGCAAGGCTATCTAACATTTTAAAGTGCAAAATGAAGTCAACACCCCCAAACTTGAATTACACATTGTCCTCAATGTAAAAATAGAAACAACATGTAAAGAAGAAAAGAGATAGTGAAACTTCCCTGATTTGAGGCTTGTTTGTGATGTTTGAAATTGACCTAAGCTTTCGTTGAATGTAGTTCACCTCCAAACTTGTTGAGGACAATGTCGCTTAGGATTTTCAAAAAAAAATTTGTTACCTACAAAAGTTTGACAATTAATTAAAAAGAAGGTAAACAAGTAAAGTAAATAATTACAAGTAACTCAAAAGAGAAGAAATTTGGGTTTCCTCCCAAAAAGCGCTTGGTTAAAGTCATAAGCTCGACTTTTTGATTTTCAATCGGGAGCATTGAGGAGAAATGATGACTTTTCCTCCGGGGGTTCCCCTTCCAATAATGGTTTCAACCTTTGCCTCTTGACTTTGAAATGTCCCTTGTCGGGATGATATAGCTCAATAGCTCCATAGAGAAAAATTTGAGAAATTGTGAGTGGCCCCCACCAATGGGATCGAAGCTTTCCGGGGAATAACCAAAGTCGGGAGTTGAATAGAAGAACTCTTTGCCCAACTTTGAAGTCTCTCTTCACAATGTGGTTATCATGCCATTTCTTGGTCCTCCCCTTATAGATACAAGCATTTTCATATGAGTTGAGGCGAAATTCATCAAGTTCATTGAGTTGAAACAACCTCTTCTCATCAATTAGTTTCGCATTAAAGTTTAATGCCCGTGTAGCCCAAAAGGCTCTATGATCAAGTTCAACGAGGAGATGACATGATTTTCCAAAAACAAGACAAAATGGACACACCAATAGGAGTCTTGAATGCGGTGCGGTAAGCCCATAATGCATCATCTAACTTCCTCGACCAATCTGTCATTGATGTATTCACAGTCATCTCAAGAATTATTTTCAACTCTCGATTTGAGATCTACACTTGGCCACTTGTTTGGGGATGGTAAGGTGTGGCTACTCGGTGCTTCACTCCATACTTTGACAAAAGTGAGTCAAGGAGGCGATTGCAAAGTGTTTGCCTCCATCACTAATGATGAGTCGGGGAGTTCCAAAGCGTGTAAAAATGTTCTTTTTGAGAAAATTGACAACCACCCGAGCATCATTAGTAGGCAATGCCACCGCCTCTACCCATTTAAAAACATAGTCCACCACCACCAAAATATATTGATTTGAGAACGAGGATGGAAATGGCCCCATGAAATCAATTCCCCAAACATCAAAAATCTCCACTTCCAAGATTGAAGTCAATGGCATTTCATTACGCCGAGAGATATTCCCACTCCTTTGGCATCTATCACATTTGGATACTAAGGTATAAGCATCCTTGAACAAAGCTGGCCAATAGAACCCCGATTGAAGAACCTTTGAGGCGGTTTTGGAAGCTCCAAAATGACCCCCATAAGGTGATGAATGACACCTATCAAGAATTGCTTCCATTTCTTCCTTGGGAACACATCTTCTAATAATTTGGTCTGACCTCCTCTTGAATAAATATGGCTCATCCCAAAAATAATGTTTCACATGGGCAAAGAATTTCTTCTTTTGTTGATAAGAGAAATCTGGGGGAAGAATACCACTTGCAAGAAAATCTACAAATTCCGCATACCATGGTGCTTCGAACACTTGGAGAAGATGTTTGGCATGCAATAGTTGTTCATCCGGAAATGCTTCATTGATTTCCTCTACTCCCAACTCTTTAGGTTGATCAAGCCTAGATAGATGATCGGTTACAAGATTATCCGCTCCGTTCTTATCACGAATCTCTGAGTGATCGGTATAAAAAATTATCTTTGAGCCGATGAGATAAGATCGAAATTTGTCAAAGGCAAAGACCACGGAAAGCATCTCTTTCTCGGTTGTGGCATTGTTCAATTGAGCATCATTCAATGTTCAGCTTGCATAATAGATCACATGCAACACTTTACCTCTCCTTTGTCCTAAAACTGCTCCCACGGAATAATCACTAGCATTGCACATGAGCTCAAATGGTAAGCTCCAATCCGGGGCCACAATAATAGGAGCCGAGATAAGCCTCTCCTTAAGAGTGTTGAAAGCCAATAGACACTCTTGAGAGAAATGGAAAGCATTGTTCTTCTCAAGTAGAGAACAAAGAGGCTTAGTGATTTTAGAGAAATCCTTGATGAATCTCCTATAGAAACCCGCATGCCCCAAGAAACTCCTTATGCCTTTCACTGAAGTAGGAGGAGGCAATTTCTCAATAACTTGTATTTTGGCTTTTTCAACCTCAATCTCCCCTTATGAAATCCGGTGGCCAAGTACAATGCCCTCTCTCACCATAAAATGGCATTTCTCCCAATTAAGCACTAGATTGGTTTCTTCACATATTTTCAACACTAAATCAAGATTATCCAAGCATTCATTGAAAGAAGAACCAAAAACTGAAAAATCATCCATGAATACCTCGATGAATTTTTCCACTATGTCGGAGAATATGGCCATCATACAACGTTGAAAAGTAGCCGGTGCATTTGCAAAGACCAAACGGCATCCTCCTATAAGCAAAAGTCCCATATGGACATGTGAAGGTGGTCTACTCTTGATCTTCGGGGGCTATTAAGACTTGATTGTAGCCCGAGTATCCATCCAAGAAACAATAATGGGAATGCCCCGCCAACCTCTCAAGCATTTGGTCAATAAAGGGGAGAGGGAAGTGATCTTTTCTAGTGGCATTGTTCAACTTCCGGTAGTCAATGCACACTCTCCACCCCGTCTGAGCCTTGTAGGAATAAGCTCGTTGTTCTCATTTTCAACCACCGTGACACCTCCTTTCTTTGGAACACATTGGACAGGACTCACACATGCACTATCCGAGATTGGATAGATAATTCCCGCATCCAACCACTTCAATACCTCGGCTTTCACCACTTCTTTCATGTTGGATTTAGATGGCGTTGGTGCTCCATCATTGGTTTGAAGTCATCCTCCATAAAGATTTTATGCATGCATAGAGTAGGGCTAATACCCTTGATATCCATCATAGTCCACCCAATAGCCATTTTATGCATTTTCAACACCTCAAGTAGTTTTTCCTCCACTTCATTCAACAAATTAGAGATAATAACCGGAAGGGTAGAAGAATCGCCCAAGTATGCATACCTCAAATGTGATGGAAGAGGTTTGAGTTCAAGAGTTGGGGCTTGTTGAATGGAGGGTAGTCAAGGAGAAGAGCTCTCTCCCAATTCTTCAAAATATGGCCTCTTCTTGAAGGGATAAAATTTGGTAGCCTCGAAGTGTTGTGACATCCTTCCAATGTCTAAATCATCCTCTCCCTTAGTGATTATAGAATGAGCAATGCAAGTCTCAAGGGGATCCTTAGATGATCCATAGATGAATGATGTAGACACTTCTTGATCAATGATGTCTACTCGGGAGCATAAATTGACCTCGATGGGATACTTAATGGATTTCATGATGTCGAATGTGATTTGCTAATCTTGAACCCTCAATATCAATTTGCCTCCTTGCACATCTATTGAAGCCCGACCGGTTTCTAGGAGAGGTCTTCCCAAGATGATTGGGATATCAAGGTCTTCCTCCATATCAAGAATAATAAAATCGGCGGGGAAGATAAATTTGTCCACCTTGATTAGCACATCCTCAACAATACCACGCGGGTGCTTAATAGAGTGATCAGCCAATTGCAATGAAACTGTGGTTGACTTCACCTCTCCCATGCCCAATCTCCTGAAAATAGACAAAGGCATCAAATTAATACTAGCACCAAGATCACATAATGCTTTTACAAAAGTTAAATCACCAATAGTACAAGGAATAGTAAAACTTCCTGGATCTTTGACTTTTGGAGGCAATTCTTTTTTGTAGTATGGCACTGCATCCTTCCGTTAGCATCACAGTTTCATGATCTTATAGCCTCCTCTTGTTTGAAAGGATGTTTTTCATAAACTTTGAGTAACTAGGCATTTGTGCTAATGCATCGAAAAATGGTATGTTGATGTGAAGTTTCTTGAAAACTTCAAGAAGTTTACCAAATTGTGCATCCACCTTGTACTTTTGGAGTCTTTGATGAAAAGGAATGGAGGGCACATAAGCTTTCACTGGAGTAGGCACCTTTGTTGAAGTCTCCCCACTTTCCTTCAATGTTGCATCATTTTCATTCGCCTCCTCATCATGTTCATTACCTTTTTCCTTCACCTCTGGTTGTGCCACATGTTGCTTTACCGTGATTTTCGGTAATTGAATTCCACTTCTTGTAGCGATGGCTTACACATTTTCCCTTGGGATTAATCTCCGTATTGCTTGGCAAGGCTCCTTGTTGTCTCTCCGTCATCATTTTTGCCAATTGCCCAACTTGAATTTCAAGATTTTTGATAGAAGCCACTTGATTTTGGAGAATAGTATTGGTCTTGTTCATATATTGCATGAGTATCTCCTCAATAGAAGGCTTCTTCTCTTGGGAGTGGTGGAGGTTGAACAAAACCGGGAGGTTGAACAAAACAGGGAGGCTTTAATTGATTTTGATTGTTGGACCAAGAAAAATTTGGATAATTCCTCCAACCTGGATTGTATGTGTTGGAGTAAGGATTGCCTTGGGGTCGGTTGAAATTTTGAGCATAATTCACTTGCTCATTTGAAGTAGAAGCCATTTTGAGCATGGGACATTCCTCAACCTTGTGTGTTGCTCCACATACATCACAAATAGATATAGGAGGGTAGATTGCTTTTACCGTATGTTGAGAAGATAAATCATCATATTTCTTGAAGAGAAGGTCCATCTTTGCCAACAAAGCCGCATATGTATCAATTTCATGAATTCCCGTGGCTTTCTTTGGTACCATGCGGTCGGTTGGCCAAGTAGAATTGTGACTAGCCATCCTCTCAAAGAACTCAATTGCTTCATTGGGTGATTTTGTAGTGATATCTCCATTGGAGGCCAAATCAACCGTCACTCAACTAGATGGATTCATCCCAAGATAGAAATATTGAACTTGCATTTGCTTGGTGAACCCATGATTTGGGCATTTTCTCAACATCTCCTTGAATCTTTCCCATGCCTCATAGAAACATTCGGTGTCAAGTTGTCGAAATGTGGAGATATCATCAATTTAGCCACTTTTGACAAAGGAAAGTATTTTGTAGTGAACTTTTGAGCAAGATCATTCCATGTTGTAATACTTCCAACCGGGTTGGCATCTAACAATTCACGAGCTCCATCTCTAAGGGTATGTGGAAATAACCACATGTTGATAGCCTCCTTGCTAATTCCCGGATAATCAAAGTTACTACACATCTCAAAAAACCGCGAGATGTGAGTAAATGGATTCTCCTCGGTCATTCCATAGAATTGTAGATGCCCCTTGAAGAGATTTATCACATCCGGCTTTAGATGAAAGTCCGGACATCCAAATGGGGGATATGTGATGCTTCCTCGATTTTAAGAGATTGATATATATAAGATTTTAGTGATTTATTGATGTAGAAATGTTCATGTGATATATATGATGATTATTATAATGTGATCTTAAGGAGATTGATATGATTAAATGTTGAGGTCATATGGTATGGTGATATGTGACATGTCACATGATTCCTACAAGTTATTGTGAATAGATAGTTAATGAATGGTATGATTGTCCTATGGATGAATAGTGTGATGATACGTTTGAACTAATTAATCTTATCTTGATCAATTGTTTGTTTATTGCTAAATATGACCTATGGTCGGGAAACTTCAATTGTTTATGATAAGATAGATGAATTTAGTTTAAAAAAAAAAATTGGTGATGTTAATAAATAAACATTGAAATTACTTAAACTATGTTAAGCTACATCAATCATCCCAACATAAAACAACTAGCCCATTATATGAATATTCCACAAAAGATAAGGTTTATGGAAATACATCACAAAATATAGAAATTAAACACTTAGGGTCTTCTTCAATTTTGTCCTCGAATTTTGACTTTTGTTACAAATATTCCCTGAAATATTTGCATCTCTAGTCCTCCAACTTTTTGAGATGTTGCGATTGAGTCCCCAAACTTTTGATTTCTTTCAATTAGGTCCTTGAAAATCAAATTTGGTCCTCTTTTAGCTCAATTGCACTCCAATCTTGTCCATTTTCTTTCCAATTGAGGTTGTACCTAATTGTACAGTATAAACACAATTTATAAGTAGAAATTCCCTCAATTTGTCAATTAAATTGTCGATTTAAAAGCAAAATAAGTGTGTAAAGCACACTTATCACACCCCCAAACTTGAGCTTTTGCTTGTTTCGAGCAAAATTATCTACTAGTGCAATCAAGTAAATGGAATATAGATCAACAACATTAGATAACTTGCAAATTACTCATGAGTGTAAAATTGTATTATCAATTCAAAAGTATGATTCCAAATAATGCTACAAAAAAGAAGTTTAGCTAATCGGATGTTCGATAAGTGTGTGTGCATAGTTACTTTCAATTGTCAATTAAGTTTCGAGAATATTGATGAGTAAAGAGGCTTCAAGTCAAAACTTACCCACCATTAGTGGTCAATTCTTTCCTTTCCCACTCGTGACATTCATCCTCCAATAGATATTTCTTTCTTCTCCCGGGATGCAATTCTAGAAGGTACTCTCAAATCACTCTTTTCTTTTTCCACTCTCGTTTGGGTTTGTTTTACTGGCAATTTTGATAATCTAGAAATGCACTGACTCTCCACTAAATGAGTGCTTCGAAATTCCAGTTTATACTAAGCAATTCAAACCCACTATTAATTTAGGCCCTTATGCAAGCACAAATGCATGATTTCTAAAAACTAACGTGATGAATGCTCCTGTCTTACCCACTCCCTTAAGCTTTCTAATTGACCCATGTAGTGAGCTTTAGGTCGGAAACTCCTCGATTATTTTAAGATCAAAGGTACTAGGTTTCAAAATACCCCTACAGACTTAATAACTCGAGTAAAAAAGGCTACGAAGTGGGGTAGACTTATTAAGCAAATGCAATGATGATGTGCTTTTTTTTCTTTCAAAAATTGGTCGCTCAAATAGTGTGTACCGCAAGCGCACGGGTTGCGTACAAGTAATAAAGTGGACTTTTTGAGTTCGGATTGTCGATCACACGAGGTATGCTTATTTTAGGTTATACTACTTTAATTAATTTAATTCTAACAATACAAAGAAACACACAATTAAAAGATGGATTTGGAAAATTCTAAATTAAAGAAACTAATTTTAAACCAAATTAAAATTAGGAAAATGAAAGATAAAATAGTTGGGATTCATGATTTCACTTAACTCTTGCTTAAGTAATTTCTCAATACATGCAAATTAATATATTACTCATTTACAATGTTAGACCTGATTTTCCAAGTATAGCTAATTACCTCTCTCGAGTGAAATTAACCCTAATAAATTAGTTTAACCTACTATATCTCTATGTCGATTAAAGTCCAATAAATTGCATTAGCTCTTTGTGAAAATAGCTCAATAGATCATCTAGAGTTTAAGGTATATCTTTATCCTTAACAAGAACCTAGAGCATTTGTTATTTGGTCTAAAATGCACAATATGTCTCATTATCATACACTTTACAAAACATATATTTGGTGATCAATCAAATACATGGAATAATCTCAATAACAAACACACATGAAATAAGCTCAAAATTAATAAACAAACATTAAAATTACTTAAACTAAGTTAAGCTACATCAATCATCCCAACATAAAACAACTAGCCCATTATATAAATGTTCCACAAAAGATAAGGTTTATGGAAATACATCACAAAATATAGAAATTAAAGATAAAAATACAAGAAAAACGAAATACAACACTTCCTTTGATTTTTGCTCCAAGAATTCTTTGAACTTTATTTTGTATTTCCACTTTACTTCTTACTTCTTTGATCCAATGGGTGCTAGTGACTTGAAAATTAAGCTAAACTACAAACTAAATTTAAACTAAATCAAAAGAAAAGAAAAGAAAAGAAAGAAAAGAGTAAAGGGAGAAGAGGCTGGGGTTTGGTAAAGAAAAAATTGTGATTTTTAAGTGAAGAAATGGGATGATAAATACTCCCAAAAATTAGACCTAAAACGGTCCAAAAACGAGTCCAAAATTGAGCCAAACATTCCCTTAGGTGAAAATAATAAAATCAGAAATAAAAAACGGATTTGGGCCAAAAATGGCCCACGCGATCGCGTGGCCAAACCCATGCAATCGCGTGGGAATGACAAAATGTATCTGTAACATTGGTAGGCGCTTTCAGTGAGCGCCCAGCAATGTTATTACCAAGGCATGGACTAATTAGCCCATGCTTTGTCATATATATATATTCTTTTACTTTTTTTTCTTTTTCTTTTGAGTTATTTGCAACCCAAGTCCCTCATCTTATGGTCTTCTTCAATTTAGTCCTTAAAATTTGACTTTTATTACAAATATGCCCCTGAAATATTTGCATCTCTAGTCCTCAAACTTTCTGAAATGTTGCGATTGAGTCTCCAAATTTTTGATTTCTTTCAATTAGGTCCTTGACCATCAAATTTACTCCTCTTTTAGCTCAATTGCACTCCAATCTTGTCCATTTTCTTTCCAATTGAGGTTATACATAATTGTACAATATAAACACAATTTATAAGTAGAAATTCGCTCAATTTGTCAATTAAATTGTTGATTTAAAAGCAAAATAAGTGTGTAAAGCAAACTTATCACCTTGCACCCAAAATTTCCTAATTCCTAACCCATGGCACACCCACATACTTCCCATTCGCCCCCTCGCGCGGGCGGTGTCATCGTGATAGCACCGCCGGCTATTGATCTCGGAGGAGGGGCTCCTCCCTCCTCCAGTCTTCTCTCGTTTTTCCTCTCTGTCGTTCACAGAGAGAGAAAAATGAGAGATATGTTTGTTTTATTTTAAAAATTTTTATTTTTACAAATTGCCCTTAAATCCCAAATTTTTGAAATATATATAATTTAGTCCTTTCTATTTTAAAATGTTTTTTAATCCTCTATTGAGTTTTAAAAATATTTTTAATCAGCCCCTGCAGTTTTAAAAGGTTTCTAGTCAGCCCCTAAGTTCTAGAAATACTATTTCAACCCTAGACTTTTAAATTTCAATTTAGCCCTAAAATTTTATTTATCACTTAAGACTTTAATTTTGAAATTTCTAATTTAATTAATTTTCTCTTGGCTAGACGAATCATTTGGAGAACTAAAAAATTGACGTGCTTTTCCCGCTCCACTTTTGTGAACTCATCAAGTTTGAGGTAGACTCGCCCCCACTAATTAGTTTAGATTATAATTACATGTCTTTATGTGGATATACGTGATTATATGCTTAAATGCATGAGAATAGACGAGAATATCTCTTATGAGATAAATTGAGAAATTATGTTATGCATGTCATAACTTATATGCTTTATTGCATGAGACGAGAATATGTTCATTGGCACTCCCTATGTGATGCTTATGATGAGAATTTGAGAATGTCATTGTAATATTTTCATAATTCCGTGTTCAATTATTCTGTAAATTAATGGTTGGAGATAAGTCTACTGAGTATTTCTTTTTGAAATGCTCACCTCGTTGTTTTAACAAATTTTGCAGATTTCGGAGACGGTGGCGAATGATGGGTAAAAATGGCAAATCGCTAATAGAAATTATTTTAAAATTGTGTTTTTATGAGCTACATTATTTCATTTTGTTTGGAATTTAAAATTTTATGAATTTTCACCAAGTTATTATTTTATTTGAATATTCGTTACAACTTAAAGTCAATAAATGTGATTGTTTTGAGAATCAATTATTTTTTTTGCAATAAATTTTATTCCGAAAGTTAGTTTTTAAAGAAAGAAGTGGCGACTCGAGTTTCACGGAACTCGGGGCTTCACAGCGTGGTATCAGAGCGAGTCTACATTTCTGTAGACTTGCAACTTTTCTAAAATAATAATAAATAATGTTTGACGACTTTTGCCACTGCCATCATTCCTCCCGCCGACTCCGAAGGTAACGAAGTTTAGCATGTTTATTTTATTTATTTCGGATACTTGAGAAATAAAATGTTTTGAGAATTAGATGAGAAATAATGAGAAGACGAGAAAGAATTAGAAAATAAGTATCAGAAATAATGAGAAAGAAAGAAACGAGTTTTGGAGCATAATGGGAATTTATAAGGTTTAGAAAAATTAAAATGTTTTACATGAAATATTTTGTCCTTGAATTTGAGCGAATAATAGAAACCTAACTGGACTTTGCATAATTTGATTTTAGACATGGCACCACTTGGATGGATATCAGACCATATTCTTAGCTTTTGTGCCGTGCGCCATCACTTCATAGCTAATGGATTTAGGATGACCGACGCTCAGTCCATCGTCCAACTTTTATTATCATTCCCAAAAATAAGAAGATATTAGCGTACACATTTTATGATGACGTAAAGATTCATCTGGGAGAGAACGTGAGCTTCCAGGCTGTCTGTGAGGAATTTGTGATGCGATGGGATTGCTTCCGAGTCCTTGGTCTTGCTCCAGCACCAGCACCATAAGTGTTAGTCATATCAGATGACGAGGAGGAGCCAAATGAAATACCTGATGCTGAGTTAGGGTCCTATGATTACACACCTGGTTTACAGGGTTATGTTCCTGATTCACCAGATTATTTTCTTGGTTCACTAAGCATCACACCCGGTGCCCCAGACTATACACGTGGCACGCCCGGGTCTACCTTTGTCAATAGTCACATATAGTGGGATAGGACTAGAGATAGGCATTTTAGCAATTCTTTTCCTTATTCGGTAGTTTTTCCCATTTATTTCAGTAATAATGATGTATCCTCTTTGAAGGAATCTCAGTTATTAGTAAAAGAGATTCATTTTTATGTTACGAGTTGTTTTTCAACAGTAATATTGGATTTGAATGTATGGGATGATTGGTTGTCTATATTTCCTATCAAGAAATATAAACGTGTTGTTTTATTTTGATAAAGGGAAATGTCTAGACGCCCTAACAGAAGCACAATGGATCGGGCCACCTCGGAACAAGGCCCCACAGCCCAGTCCAGTATCATCAGGGACTTACTTTAAGCCGTGCAGGATTTGAGGAAGGCCCTGGCAGGTTCCTTGGTATCGATCATCGAACATTTTAGAAGGTATCGCCCGCCACTTTTGATGGCGGGAATGGTCCATTAGCGGTGGAAGAATGGTTACAGACAATTGAGAAGATTCTTAAGCACATCTCGTGTCCTGAGAATAGGAAGGTTTCATGTGCAAAATTTATGTTGGTCAGCCAGGCCGACTTTTGGTGGGAGTCCGCATCTCGGACGAGGACTGAGACTGAGCAGGCAGCTTTGACTTGAGAAGAGTTTAAGGAGGAGATGAAAGACAAGTTCTTCCCATAGGCCCTCTGAGATCACAAGGAGGCCGAATTTCTGCACTTGATTCAGGGTGAAATGGACAACACTGATTATGAACGGAAGTTTGAAGAAATGTCACGGTATGCTCCACATCTGGTGGAAACCGAAGCTAAGAAAGCACGCCTTTTTGGGAGAGGATTGAGGTTGGACATCAGACAGATTGTTAGCTCCCATGAATTGCCCACCTACCGAGAAGTCGTCAAGAGAGCCCAAGCCGTGGCATATGCTGGTGCGAAAACTAGTACCCAGGGTAACCATAATAACCAGAGGCGCCAAGATAAATGAAAATGGCATGGCTCTAATCAGAATAGAAATTAGACATCCAACAAGAGGCCAAATACAGGACCTGCCAGAGGTCAGATGACTAATTACACCTTGTCATGTCCTAAGTGCCAGAAGATGTACAAAGGGGAATGTCTTTTCAGAAAAGAGCCTGTTACAGGTGTGGTCAGCCGGGTCACATTGCACCGGATTGCAATGCTGCACATACTCAGGGTCCCGACCAAAAGAAGAACGTTGATTAGAATAGAAAAGGGAAGGCCATAGTATTTTCTATGGACACTGTTGATGACTCCGACGTGATTGCAGGTACACCAATCAAATTTGGTTCCATGTATCTATCTTGTTTAAATTTTTGTACACCATGCATTACTTAAATTGATAAGTTAACATGACAACAGGCATACTATCTATTTCCGGTATTCTAGTATACATCTTAATAGATTCTGGTGCAACGCATTCGTTTATAGCTGATGCATGCCTAACTAGACTAGATTTGAGGGGAGAAACAACTGGTAGTATACTTGAGGTGAGGTTACTGTCAGGAGGAATTTTGGACACCGACAAGATAGTCAAGTCGGTACAGATAGATTTCGATGGAATAATGCTTGAAGCAGACCTAAATGTCATTCCGATGAAGGACTTCAACATTATTCTTGGTATAGATTGGCTGAGTTCTAACCGTGCCGCAATCATGTGTCACGAGAAGGAAGTCATATTTCGGAAGAATGAGGACGAAGTATTCAGATTTTACGGGTCAAAGGTTAAGGCGCTTCCTCGCCTTATCTCGACTTTGCAAGCGTAATAACTACTTGCCAAAGGAAATTGTCAAGGTTATCTGGTAAATCTTCAACGCAAACCTTCTGAGGAAATCAAGTTGGATACAGTACCAGTTGTGTGTGATTTCAAGGATGTTTTTCCAGACCGCCAGATAGGCAAGTGGAATTTGCTATTGACTTGGTGCCAGGAGCTGCCCCTATTTCGAAAGATCCATATCGCATGGCGCCGAAGGAATTGGAAGAATTAAAGGTTTAGCTGGAAGAACTACTTGAGAAGGGTTTTATTAGGCCGAGTGTATCTCCATGGGGAGCACCTGTCTTATTTGTGAAGAAGAATGACGGTAGCATGAGGATGTACATTGATTATCGGGAGCTTAAGAAGCTGAAGATAAAGAATAAATACCCCATTCCCAGAATCGAAGATTTATTCGATCAACTAAAAGGGGCTGCTGTATTTTCAGAGATGGACTTAAGGTCGGGTTACCACTAGTTCAAAATCAAGTCCGCTGATGTACAAAAGACAGCGTTCAGGACTCGATATGGGCATTATGAATTCATAGTGATGCCATTCGGTCTTACGAATGCACCTGCAGGATTTATGGATTTGATGAACCGAGTTTTCCACCAGTATCTGGATAAGTTCGTCATTGTGTTTATCGACGATATTTTGGTCTATTCCAAAGATTCAAAACAACATGCAGAACATTTGAGGGTTGTGTTGGAGATACTACAAGCAGAAAAGTTGTACGCTAAATTCAAGAAATGTGAATTTTGGCTTGAGAAGATAGGCTTCCTGGGTTACATTGTCACAATCAATGGCATTTTGGTTGATCCTTCTAAAATTAAGGCGGTGACTAATTGGACTACACCAGCGAATGCTGGTGATGTGAGAAGCTTTCTGGGATTAGCCGGGTATTACTTGCGAATCATAGAGGGTTTCTCTAAAATAGCAGGCCCCATGACTCAGTTGACAGGGAAAGGTGTAAAATTTCAGTGGCCGAATCAGTGTGAATGAAGTTTTCAGGAACTGAAGAACAGACTGGTTTCAGCACCAGTGTTAGCAGTACCAGATGGAACTGATGGTTTTTTCATCTACAATGATGCTACAAACAAGGTCCGGGATGTGTACTAATGCAGAAGAGTAGAATGATTGCTTATGCATCAGGGCAATTGAAACCATATGATAAGAACTACCCGACACACGATCTAGAGCTTGCAGCAATAGTACACGCTTTGAAAATCTGGAGACATTATTTATATGGGAGTAAATGCAAAATTTACACTGATCGTAAGAGTCTCAAGTCCTTCACTCAGAAGGAGTTGAATAGGAGACAACGTCGATGGCTGCAACTGGTAAAGTATTATGATTGCACCATTCTTTACCACCTGGGTAAAGCTAATAAAGTTGCAATGCATTAAGCAGGAAGGATACTGGATAGTTATCAGCTTTGGGAACAGTACAAGAACAATTGATTTTGGATTTTCAGAACCTGAGAATTGAAGTGAGAACCCCAGCAATCCAAAGTTTTAGCAGATTGAAAAATTTGACGGTTAAGCCAGATTAAAATTGTAAAGGCTCAGGAAGGAGATAAATTCTTATAAAAGATCATAATGGAAGTTGGAACTGGAAAGATTATGGGCTTCGAGATCGCAACCAACAAAGCTCTTATGTTCAAGGGTCACCTTTGTGTACCGAAAGATGATCAGATCAGAAATGGAATTTTAGAGGAAGCTCATTCGGCACCGTATGCAGCTCACCCAGGAGGAACGAAGATGTATCGTGATTTGCGCACTACATTCTGGTGGAGGAACATGAAAGGACGTATTGCAAAGTTTGTCTCACGATGCATGACTTGCCAACAAGTCAAGGCTGAACATCAGAGACCGTCAGGATTGTTAAATCCACTAGACATTCCAGAATGGAAATGGGAGAAAATTTCCATGGATTTTGTGACAGGTTTACCAAGATCTGTGAAGGGGCATGACGCCATCTGGGTTATTGTAGACCGACTTACGAAGTCAGCCCATTTCCTTCCAGTGCGAATGACTCACAGCGTAGATCAGTTGGACCAGATTTATGTTAGGGAGATAGTTCGACTTCACGGGGTTGCGGTGTCTATTGTTTCAGACAGGGATCCGAGATTCACTTCAAGATTTTGGAAGAGTTTACATGCGGCTATGGGGACTAAATTAAATTTTAGCACCGCTTACCATCCGCAGACAGATGGGCAGTCTGAACGCACCATTCAGACTTTAGAGGATATGCTTAGAGCCTGTGTTCTGGACCTGAGCGACAATTGGGAAACTCACTTGCCATTGGTGGATTTTGCTTACAACAACAGTTTTCAGGCTAGCATTGATATGGCATCATACGAAGCACTGTATGGGCGAAGATATCGATCGCCAGTCTATTGGGATGAGGTTGGCGAGAGAAAGTTGTTGGGTCCAGAATTGATTGAAAGGATTATAGAGGCTGTTGAGAAGATCAGACAGCGGGTTAAAGCTGCCCAAGATAGACAGAAAAGCTATGCCGATCAAAGGAGAAAAGAATTGGAATTTGAGATTCGAGAGAAAGTGTTTTTGAAAGTAGCTCCTATGAAGGGTACTATCCGTTTCGGCAAAAGAGGGAAGTTAAGGCCTCGTTTTATTGGGTCATTCGAGATATTAGAAAAAGTGGGCAATGTGGCTTATCGATTTGCGCTACCACCCATGCTCTCCGCTTTACATAACGTATTTCATATTTCTTTATTGAGGAAGTATGTTCACGACCCTAGCCATGTGATGAACTTTCAGCCAATTTCGATTCAGAAGAATTTATCTTATGAGAAGGCGCCAAGGTGCATTATTGATAGAAAAGTCCATGTCCTAAGAAATAAAGAGATTTCACTTGTCAAAGTCCAGTGGGGTAGACAAGGTAGCGATGAAACTACTTGGGAAAAAGAAGAAGAAATTCTGGCTATGTATCCAGTTATTTTAAATCAAGTAAACTTTAAATTTCGAGGATGAAATTATTTTAAGGGGGTAGGATTCTAGTGACCGGAAATTTTTCATTACTTTAAATAAAATATTATAAAGACATGTCGCTATGAGTTATCCCATTTATTTTAAAAGAATATTCCTCTTGTCAATTATTAAGTGAAATTTAAAATTTATTTTAATCGTAGTAAATTTCTAAATTTTATTAAAAAATGTTCCAAGATCATTATTTTTATTGTTTTAAAAAAAATTCCAAAATTTCAAATTTAAATTCTTAAAACCCAATTTTTTATCCAAATTAAATTCCAACTTAATTTCTTTTCAGAATTCGAAAAAAAACATCCAAGTTTATCGATCTGAGTTCATAATTTTCCTGGAAAATTTCGTGATTTATCCGAACTCAACCTCATTAGTTCCTTAACCAACGTTTATCTGATAAGACTGCAATTTCAATCTAACTCCAACACTAACCTATCCAGCCATTATATTTTCGTTCAACGTAATTCTCTGTCACTCAAGGCACAACAGCAGAAATCAGGTATATTTCTGCCTTCGATTATCTCCAAAATTCAGCAAACACATCTGCAACAGACTGCAACATCGATCTTCCCACAACCCACAAACTGCAATGCGGGATTCGCACATACCATCGCTTCAACTGAGATCCCACCTCCACCTCTGAATGCCAACCAAAGCTAGGCTACCAACTGTGCATCATCAACCTCCATGGCCGAGACTCTCCACTGCACAATCAGTTTTCACAACCTAACCATCCATTATCTCCACCAACACCACCTCCTGAACATGCACACCACAACCCAAAGCCCAAACGCCACCACATCGGTGCCCTAACCACCGCGACCGCCATCTCCTTCTACTGCCTCTGCTTCAAATTTCAAAATCCCCCAAATGTACACAAGAACCAAAAATCAAAACAAAACCCAAAATACTTACCTCGACCACCAGTATATTTCGTTGGAAAACAAAAATCCAGAACCATGAATCCAGCCTCAGTTTAAGCCACACCTCGCACACAAAATTCCTAATTCCTAACCCATGGCACACCCACATACTTCCCATTCGTCCCCTCGCGTGGGCGGTGTCATTTCCGGCAGCACCGCTGGCAATTGATCTCGGAGGAGGGGCTCTGCCCTCACCCCGTCTTCTCTCGTTTTTCCTCTCTGTCATTCAGAGAGAGAGAGAGAGAGAGAGAGAGAGAGAAATGAGAGATATGTTTGTTTTATTTTGAAAAATTTGATTTTTACAAATTGCCCTTAAATCCCAAATTTTCGAAATATATATTATTCAGTCCTTTCTATTTTAAAATGTTTTGTAATCCTATATTGAGTTTTAAAAATGTTTTTAATTAGCCCCTGCGGTTTTAAAAGGTTTCTAGTCAGCCCCTAAGTTCTAAAAATACTATTTCAGCCCTAGACTTTTAAATTCCAATTTCTTTTAAATTTCAATTTAGCCCTAAAATTTTATTTATCACTTAAGACTTTAATTTTGAAATTTCTAATTTAATTAATTTTCTCTTGGCTAGACGAATCATTTGGAGAACTAAAAGATTGATGTGCTTTTCCCGCTCCACTTTTGTGAACTCGTTAAGTTTGAGGTAGACTCTCCCCAACTAATTAGTTTAGATTATAATTGCATGTCTTTATGTGTATTTACGTGATTATATGCTTAATTGCATGAGAATAGACGAGAATATCTCTTATGAGATAAATTGAGAAATTATGTTATGTATGTCATAACTTATATGCTTTATTGCATGAGACGAGAATATGTTCATTGGCACTCCTTATGTGATGCTTATGATGAGAATTTGAGAATGTCACTGTAATATTTGCATAATTTCGTGTTCAATTATTCTGTAAATTAATTATTGGAGATGAGTCTACTGAGTATTTCTTTTTGAAATGCTCACCCCGTTGTTTTAACAAATTTTGCAGATTTCGGAGACGATGGTGAATGATGGGAAAAAAATGGCAAATCATTCGTAGAAATTATTTTAAAATTGTGTTTTTATGAACTACATTATTTCATTTTGTTTGGAATTTAAAATTTTATGAATTTTCACCAAGTTATTATTTTATTTGAATATTCCTTACAACTTAAAGCCAATAAATGTGGTTGTTTTGAGAATCAATTATTTTTCCACAATAAATTTTATTTCGAAAATTAGTATTTAATGAAAGAAGTGGTGACTCTGGCTTCACGGAACTCGGGGCGTCACAACTTCAATTTGAAATTCCATGATAAGACCAATTTAATGAATAGGTTGTATCCAAGTCCTTCTTCATCCAACTAATGTAATTTACTCCTTCAATTTCTCAATTATGGAGTTTGATCAAAACTGCAGATTTTATTCAATTATATCCTTTTTGATCATTGATTGCTCTAATCTCGAGTTTTCTTCTAACAAAGCCAAAATTACAAATAATTAATTATCACATTTAAACTAATACGAACAAAACCCACTTTTGGTGGCTTAGACAAGTGTATATTTTACACTTATCAAACACCCTAAAACTTGAATATTTGTTTGTCCTTGAATAATAAAGTATAATATATACTTAACCAGACTTTAAACAGTTATACTCAACTCGAATTAAGAAATTCAATGTGTTTCGCACAGAGGGATGTCGCTAACAATTAAAATGAGATTCAGACGATGTATAAGGAACAACAACCTCTCGAGACAATGTCCCAATGAGGGGTGCTTTATTTATGAAGATTACAACTCGCAGGAAACAAGAGGCCTCGAAGGGGCGTAAACACACAAAGTACACAAAAATTACAAGGAAATGTAAATGAAAGTAAATTACATAGTTCTCTTTTGAGGGTTGATTGATTGGTCCCTTCTTCCATGTTATCTTTTCTCTTTTATATTCCTAGTTTTTCCTCTTCCAAAACTGCTTGTGAACTGCTCTATCACTTTATAACCGCCCACTTTCTTGATAATGGACGACTTGTCAAAAAACTGTTGTGTATAACTGTTGCCATTACTCCCTATACTCAATCGAATTTTCCGAAACGTGGGGATGTGATAAGATTTCCCATCAACTACTTAATAACTTCCATTTTATAATAATGAATCGTCGTGTTCGTCCAGACCTTGGTTGTTTTCTAGGCTTGGGCAATGCTGGTCTCCTCGCTCCATCACTCGCTCTGCTTTCAGGCATGCACGTAGGTTTATTTGGACATATTCCCTGAACTCTTCAACCGAGCTTCGTTCCTTGGGCCATTTCACTGGGCTTTTGAATTGGGTATTTTTATGTATCAACAATTACCCTCCAATATGGCAAAAATTAATATCAATTATTAATCTTTTCACCATATTCACTACAAATTATTACATAGAAAAACACTTGGTATTCCGATGAATTTTTCTTTCCCAAGATTTGGATCTTCAATTTCAGTTACTGCGCATAAACATGGCCCTTCACATTCCGCCTTTTTGTCTTCTCTCCTTCTATAAAACTACATTCTCATTATACCATCATTGCTTACACCTTCATTACCAACATGGTATTGTCATCTGATATTCAAATGATCAATTCTCTATATCCCCATGATCAACTTTTCATTTTCTTAATAGAAATGGATCGCTCAATCTTTTCCCAATCGCACCTTTTGCATTGATGTTTTCTGTGGTATGGGAGATATAAGAAATGTTTTTGACCAATGAAGGTCTTCTCAGTGCCCTTTCCATTTATTATTTCCAACTAGAGTCCTTGATGGAAAGAAATGGCTTGCTGGGAGTGTTTTTGTGGCCATTTTTTTCGTTGGCCAATAAATGTCTTCTCAGCGCCCTTTCCATTCATGATCTCTAGTGGGAGTTCTTGATGAGATGGAATAGCTTGCTAAGAGTGCTTCTTTGGCCATTAGCTTGTTGGGAGTGCTTCCAAGGCTTGCCTTTGTAGTGATGCAAGCACTTTCCTGGTGGCATTTCTTGCGTTGTTCACCCATCCTTGCAGCAAGGGCTTCAAGGCAGCAATGAGGACCAACTTATTTACCCTTTGTAATAGTTGTTAGGAGAACAATAATAGCCTGCCTTTAAACTAAAACTTGCAAGGCTTTTGTATTTGTATTTCATGCTTTTGTAAAAGTTCGATAAATGAAAAAAATTTATTCGAACGTATTTCATTCTTTTGTGTAAACAAAATTTCTCAACTCCCTTTATTTGCTTCAATGATGTTCTATATAATATGCATCCAGTACTGTCACACATTTTCTATAACGTGAGTTATACCATAAGTGTACAGTTGATGTGATCTAAAATAGGCGTCGAAAGGAGAAGTTGAGCTACCGGAGATACGACAGTGATCTACATGAGAAACAGAGCAAGTTTTATGTTGAACTTGAGCCGATGAGGCAAATGGATCAATCCGGGTTAGAAAGGGGAAGTTCGGCCAAAACTATAATCACGGCCGTAACACATGCAGGTTACGGCCGTAAGTCACTCACGGTTCAAATTGAAGATTCCAAAAAATTACACAATTACGGCCGTAAATGTGGATCTCACGGCCGTAAGCTTCTCTCGGGCAAAAGTGATGAATTCCAAGACTACCATATTTAAAGCCGTAAGAAATATCGTCACGGCCGTAACTCATGAACAGAAGGTCTCTTACGGTCGTAATATTCATCTTCACGGTCGTAAATATCAAATTTCCAGAATTACGCGAATTTAGGTTTATTTTCCGTTTTGCTTTATTATTTCCATATTTTTGGGCCCATTAGCGGCTAAACCTAGTTTTAGGTCAATTTTACTTTATATTATCAATTTCATTCAATGTAAAGACAGTTTTGGTTGATTATAAAATTAAATTGTGAGAGAGTTTTTTCTTGTTAAAGGTTGAGGAGTCCCTTTAATTTCGAACTTATCAAAGATCGAATCTTTGTGGCATTCACCCCGAACATATCAAGGAATTTGGCAATCCTTGTGGCATTCAACAATTCCACTTCTTTCTTTCGCATAGTCAATTTCTTGTGTCTTGAGGTTTGGGTTGAAATCCTATCGTCTAATTTATTTATTGTTTCTAGTTTTAAACTGATTTAGATCTTTCCTAGGTTTTTATTTTAGTTATTCCGTATTTTCGTCGAGATTCCTGATTGGGATCGCGTCATCTGGTATCAGAGCTTGGATCTATTTCAGATTCTTGCCTTTTCTTATTTTTCTTGATTCTTGTGCTCTTCGTAACAGTAAACTTTTTCAGCTTTTGATTCATAAAAATCCTACAGAAAATTCAAAAGTGTTTTTCTTGTTCAGTTTTAGTCCAAATCCAACTCCATTTCTTCTTCCATACTCGTAGTCGAATTTTCTGGCATATTAAAAAAAAATCGAAAATTGCTGGAAAAATTAGACAAAATTCCTAGAAAATTTGTAATCTCAGTTTTCTTCGTGTCTTCCTTAAATTCCTTACTTATTGTTCCTTGATTAGTTCTTGGGTGATATTGGAAAGAGAATTGAGTGATATACATGAGCGAAATTAAACACGTGAGATTATTCCATTTGTGTCTTTGATCCCTAACAATGTCTGGCAGTCGAGGATCATCTTCTTCATCTGTTGGTGACAATAAGGGAAGGGAATGGAGGGAGCCAGCAGCTTCAACAATGAGCCATAACAAATGACCCAGAGGTATGAATAAGGTGGGTGAGAATGATGTAGGAGTAATGGCTACTTTAAATGAGTACTTTGAGAAGTTGATGACTAGAATGGATAGGCAAGAGGGGACTATTGACCAATTGCGCAGGGAGCAACCTCATAGGGATCGGAAGGGCGAAGAGAGGGAGCATAGGAGAGAAGATAATCAACGGGTCGGATATGGTTTTGATGTCGGAAGGGTTGATAGTGATGGTGATAGCGTGGATGTGACTATGGCCAGCTTAGGTAGGAGAAGGGACCGAGGTGATAGGCGTGAAAGGGGGCATAGAAGGAGGCATGAGGATAGAGATGTTGAGGATGGGGACCTTGGGATCATCAAAATGAAAATACCTGCATTCCAAGGTAGGAGTGATCCTGAGGCATATTTGGATTGGGAAACCAAAGTTGAGCTACTCTTCGATTGTCATCATTATTCTGAGAAGAAGAAGGTGAAATTGGAAGTAGTTGAATTCACGGACTATGCAATCAGTTGGTGGGATCAATTGGTGACGAGTAGGAGGAGGGATTTGGAGAATCCAGTGGAGACTTGGGGCGAGCTAAAAACTATAATGAGGAAGTGATTGTGCTAACTCATTATTATAGGGATATATGTCAACGGCTGCAAGGTTTGAATCAGGGGTCGAGGAGCTTGGAGGATTATCATAAGGACATGGAGGTGGCCATGAGGCCAACGTGGTAGAAGATAGGGAGGCTACCATGACAAGTTTTCTGAGGGGGTTGAACAGGGACATTGCCAACATCATCGAGCTGCAACACTATGTGGAACTAGATGAAATGGTACACATGGCCATGAAAGTTGAAAGACAGCTGAGGCGGAAGGGAGCAGCAAGGCAACCTTCGGGTTCGTATCCAAAACGGGAAGTCAGCGATGATCCTGTCCCGAAGGCAAGGGAGGAGCCTACAACGAAAGGTAAAAACACTTCTGATTCCCAACCTTCTAGGGATAGGAATATTAAGTGTTTTAAATGTTTGGGTTGGGGGCACATTGCTTCAAATTGTTCAAATAAGTGGGTTATGATTTTATGTGATAATGGAAATATTAGTTCAGAGGATGAGTTTAAAGGAATGCCTAGATTACAGGATGTTGGGGCTAGTAGTAGCAATGAAGAGGGGCTAACTTATGCGGTGAAGGGGTCACTAGTCAATAGACATGTCCTTAGTTCTCGGGTTAAAATAGGTGAAATTGATGAGCGACGGGACAATCTGTTTCACACTAGGTGCTTAGTGGGCGAAAAAGTATGTGGATGGTGATTGATGGTGGTAGTTGTACTAATGTGATTAGTACACTGTTGGTTGAGAAATTGGGGTTGTCAAAGTTAAAACATCCGAACCTTTATAAATTGCAGTGGTTGATCGAGTTGGGGGAAATCAAGGTGAACCGGCTGGTAGAGGTCAAATTTAGCATTGGGGGTTACAAGGATAAGATCATTTGCGATGTAGTGCCTATGCATGTTGGCCATATTTTGTTGGGGAGGCCATGGAAATATGATAGGAGGGTGGTGCATGATGATTTTAAGAACCAATATTCGTTTGTGAAAGATGGGAGGAAAATTACTCTTGTGCCTTTATCTCCTAAAGAGGTCCGAGAGGATCAATTAAAAATAAAAAGTGAGTTTGGAAGAAATAATAAGAGTGTTGAGGCCACGACCTCAGAAAAATGAGAGGGTGTGAAAGTTGAAAACAAAAGAGTTGAGGCCATGACCTCAAAAAAAGGAGAGAATGAGTGCAAAAGGAAAAGAGAGTCCACCCACAAAATGAGCTTATTTGCACAACGGTTGAGCTACAACGCACCATTCCTTGCACTTAACCAAGCTAACAATTCCCTACCCAGTTCTATTAAATCTGTTTTGCAGGTACCTAAATCAAACCATGAACTTAAGGCGGGGAAGAAATTCATTGGCAAAAATGAGTAGCCCAAAAGTTTAAAGGATCGCACGAGGCATAAGCATGATCGGCAAGCCTACAAAAATAGGAAGTGTTTGAAAATTCGACCAAAAGTTGATTCGAGGTCGAATCCTTTTCAAGAGAGGGGGGGGGTGATGTGATCCAAATTAGGGGTCAAAAGGAGAAGTTGAGCTACCGGCAATACGACAGTGATCTACGTGAGAAACGGAGCAAGTTTCATGTTGAAGTCGAGCCGAGGAGGTGAATGGATCAAGCCAGGTTAGAAAGGGGAAGTTTAGCCAAAACTATAATCACGGCCGTAACACATGCAGGTCACGGCCATAAGTCACTCACGGCTCAAATTGAAGATTCCTAGAAATTACACATTTACGGCCGTAAATGTGGATCTCACCGCCGTAAGCTTCTCTAGGGAAAAAGTGAAGATTCCAGGACTACCATATTTACGGTCGTAAGAAATATCGTCACGGCCGTAACTCACGAACAGGTCACTTACGACCGTAATATTCATCTTCATGGCCGTAAATATCAAATTTCCAGAATCACGCGAGTTTATGTTTATTTTCCGTTTTGCTTTATTATTTCCATATTTTTGGGCCCAATAGCGGCTAAACCTAGTTTTAGGTCAATTTTACTTTATTTTATCAATTTCATTCATTGTAAAGACAATTTTGGTTGATTATTAAATTAAATTGTGAGAGAGTTTTCTCTTGTTAAAGGTTGAGGAGTCCCTTTAATTTCGAACTTATCAAATATCGAATCTTTTGTGGTGTTCACCCCGAACTTATCAAGGGATTAGACAATCCTTGTGGTGTTCAACAATTCCAGTTCTTTCCTTCGCATTGTCAATTTCTTGCGCCGTGAGGTTTGGGTTGGAATCCTATCGTCTAATTTATTTATTTTTTCTAGTTTTAATCTGATTTAGATCTTTCCTAGGCTTTTATTTTAGTTATTCCGCATTTTCGTCGAGGTTCCCGATTGAGATCGCGTAAACAGTGTCCAGTTTTGTAATATTATGGTAAAATAGGATGTTGGACCTACAGGGACTGATATTAAATTTCTACCAAGTACTATAAATATACTAACCCTTCTTTTATCTAGACAATCGAAATTTTATGAATCAATGAGAATAGAAACGATTCTAAAAGTGTTAATGATGGTAAAATAGGATGTTGGACCCACAGGGATTGATATTAAATTTCTACCAAGTACTATAAATATACTAACCCTTCTTTTATCTAGACAATCGAAATTTTATGAATCAATGAGAATAGAAACGATTCTAAAAGTGTTGAATATGACTAAATTAATGAGTATCCCTAATCACAAAGTTTAAAAAATATTTGAAGAGTCTAGGGGACTTGATTCACCTTAGTATCAACTATATCTTACGTATCTCCATTAGATTCCAATTGTTTTTATTCAAGTTTATAATCAAGAACCCTATTGTATTCTTACTCCCTCTCTCGAGTGCCGAGTAAAAATTAATCCAAACAATCTGATTTCAATATCTCTATTCCAAACCAAGATTTCCAGATTTTAATAAGTTATATGGTTCTTAAGTAAAACAGATTCAAAAGAATTACACTTTCTCTCAAAATCTATAATTTCCTAGGTTGTGTTATTCAAGATCAAATCTACGGTTCCCTCTCTCGAGTGCCAAAACTTAAATAACAAATCATTCAATTAATGGCCATTTAATTGTAAGCATTAAATACATAACAAAAATAAACTTTGAATGAAATTTCATGGAATTTAATGGAAGATTCAAAACATAGTATCCACGCAAGATTACATCAACCCCCTAGAAAATAAACTTAGTTCATAATGAGATAAATAAGAAATAATAAGTTCTTAATTGAAAACATGAAGGAGAAGATAGAAAAAATCTGTTTTGGAGTGATTTTGATCTTCTTTACCTCGATTCTCTTCAATTCTTTGTTCTCCTTGATTAGTGTCGTCAAAAAGTCCCCTTCTCTATGTTCTCCAACCCTTTTTATGTGTTTTCCCTTTTCTTTCATGAGTCCCTGTTGAATTGGGCTTCCAAACACAAAAATAAGGGAAATTATAGGTGGCACGGCGCCTAGGTGCCACAAAAATTTACGCAGCATTGCCTTTGCTGCTTCTCCTAATTCCCGCAGCGCCGAGGCGCCGCCTTTCTGTTTCTTCATTATACCGCAACACCTAGGCATTGCGATTGGAACGTCGAGGCACTGCCTTCTTTGTTTAAAAAAAAGGTTGCTTCTCAGCGCCTAGGTGTTGCCTTGGGGCTCGTAGGCGCTGCCTTGGCTGCCTCATTTGCCTCATTTTCTCTACTTTTATGCCTCCTCATCTTCTCGGTTCATTCCTCATCGCTATTTGCTTCATTAAATGCTAAAGATCACCCATTGTTTCACCACAAAAATTCACCTGCACCACAACATGAACAAACACATCAAAACATCCAAAAACTCAAAGAATTGCACTAGAATTTATGATTTTCATGGCATATAAATTTAAGTGAAAATACACTTAACAAATACCCCCAAACTTAAGAACTTGCTATTCCTCGAGTAAACACAAACACAAATACAAAGAAATAGAAAAGTAATAAAGAAAACTCAAGATCAATCTAAAACACAACTAGAATTTCATGCAACGAATTTAGTTAAAATGCTTGCCCCTTTTATCTCCGGATTTAGAACATTATGTCAAACCTATGAGTTGCTTCAAAGTTAAATTGCAAGAGCCAAATTTTTACACGTCCAATGTAAAATGGGTGTGTGTGTGCAAAGAATTAAAGAGAGCATTGTACAAGCACAAGTTGCTTCATTTCCGACCCTCAGTTGTCCAATTTATCCTTTCTTCGCTTGTGAGATGCTCACCCCCAAACTAATTACTTTTAATCACTTCCCAAGGTGTGTCCTAAGGTTGAATTTCCGATTCCCCAATTTCTTTCACCGCTCAAGTTTGGTTGAGTCAACAATTTATGCATGTGTTGATTCTCCTACTATTGAGTGTCCCAACCTTCAAATATTCACTAGGAAAGTCAAACCCACTAGTTATCTAGATCCCCTTATGCAATCTATCAACTAATAATGCAATGCAATGCAATACCTCTCCTTATTTAGCTTTCTAGCTAATCCTTGTAGCGAGTTTTAGGCCAGTGACTCCCAAGTCAGTTGACCATAGGGCACCAAATTTTAAGATACCCTTATAGGCTTAATAACTCGAGTTAGCTAGGCCCAAAAGAAAAGTGTATGATATATGCAATCAATATTTTTTTTGAATAACTATTTTTTTTTAAATAAAAAAAATACCTCTCTCCCTTATGCTTTCTAGATGACCCTTATAGGAAGCTTTAGGCCGGTGACTACCAAGTCAGTTGAGCATAGGATACCAGGTTTTGAAATACCCGTATGGGCTTAGTTTGCAAAAGTTTAAACTAAGGTACATAACTCATTCACAACTCATAAATTAGCACATTGTTCAAAATAAATGCATTATAGCTAGCAAAACGATCTTACTCACATAAGCACACAATTTTTTTCTTAATACAAAATCTCTAAAGCTGAAATTCGCAAACCAAAAAAAAAAAAAAAAAACACCACACAAAACACAAAATATCATAACAATTATACGATAGAAAAAAAAAAACACACCACAGAAAACACAAAATATCATAACAATTATACGACAGCAAGTTCTAATACCCCTAAACTTAATATAAACATTGTCCTCAATGTGCAAATAGAGTTTGAGATAAAGAACTTTCTTGAGTGAAGACATCAATTGTCTTCATTGACGTCGTCATCATCATGATGTGGTGGTGGATATGGAGGAAACACAACAGCATCATTTCCAAAGTTCAGGCCACACTGAGAAAACATTTAAACCAATGCATTGTTGAATTGTACTTGGTAATCAAATTGTTGCATGACATTTTGGTTCCATATTTGTTCTTGATTCTGCTGCTCTTGTAATTGATATTGTATTTGTGTTATCTGAGACTGCATCATTTGAAGTTGCTTGGAGAAATCCGTTCCATGGTCTGTTACAAGCTGTAGTGGAATTGACCGTGTAGGTGAGTCTTCTGTTTGTTGCCCAGTTCCACTAGATTATCCTTCCCTTGTCCTGAATCTTGAAGTTCGGTCACGTGTGAGGGAAGGCTTCGGGTGTACAACCTCTTCAATTGGGTGTGTTGCAACACCTCCCCTAATGCACAATTCATATATTAGGGATGGATGACCTAGACCACCTATAGTGGAACCCTTCAAGGTAAAAATGATGCTGTTGTGTATAACCTTTCCCACATCAATCGAAAGACCACTCTAAATAGCATAATTCAATATTGCCCTTTCCTTCGTCACTTCACTCAAATTGCTACTTGGAAGTAGTTTTGCGGATATGAAGTAATGTCGTGCTTTTGCTTCAAAAATTAGGCTTGATGCTGGGAAGTTAATCACATTTGTATCTTTTGCTTTCCAATTTGTACCAGGTCTTGCCAAGCAATGAAGTATTTCTTTTGGATCAACCCCTTCTTCTCGATATGTGGAATACTCATCTTACTCAATGTCAGGAAGATTGTAGAATCTATTGATGGAGGTTCAATAAAAAGCAATCCACTTACCATGCACAAATGCTCGAAAGTCCCTATGCTCCTTCGCGTTAGCATGGAACTCTCTTACAATCGGTATCAATGCAGCCTTGGGTTGTTTGGTAAACAACTCCCATCCCCACTGTGTGATTTGCTGCTGCATATAATTTTCAAATCCTCTCTTTGGAATAAACCTCTTGATCACTACCATATTATGATACCTTTCGGCTGCTTGTGCACTTATGAACTCACGATTGTCAAAAGAGCTTGAAGTAGAAGCTGTATTTCTTGCTGGCTTTGGAGCCACGTGTAATGTTGAATATGAATGCAATAAACACTATCTCAATATGATTCAAAACAGTGATAATACCCACAACGATAAAAGACCAAATCAACAATATTCACAAGCAACAAAAGCTCTTTAATAGGACTCTTCACACTTACCTGTTGTGCACAAACAATATAACCATGAGGAATAGCAATTTTTTGAGTCTAAGACTTAGGTAATTCATCAAACATCTTATGAGCACATCCAATAATCACCATAAACCCAACGATATCTACCACTAACAATGTCCACAACAACATTAAATCAACTAATAAACTAGGACATTTAACAAAAACAAAATGTGCATCACAAGAATTTTTTTTTTTTAATTAAGCTAAGCATTTTGACAAACACCTTGTGTGCACCTCCAAATCTCTTGAACAATTTGAAAAATTTTCATAAATACACTTTCCCACAACACAATTTAAACCACAAATATCCATGCTCATCAATTGCAAGTAGAAATCTAAAGAAAATTGCAAAATTTGAAAGTTACCTTTTGCACTCCTTTGTATGATATGGTGGCTTCCAACAATTATGATAAACTAGAAGAACAAGATGTAAAAACCAAAATTGATGTTCTTGTTAAAGGAGTTTTAGTAGTAGAAATTAATTTAAAGATGAAGAGAGTTAGGGCTTTGACAATATGAGGAATGTGGGAAAGAGAGGAGAAGAGAGAAAGTGTTGGGTTTGAAAATGAGGTGAAATTGGGGATAAAACTGATAAAAACGTTTTTTTTTTAACTAGCGCAGCGCTTAGGCACTGGGAATCTGGAATAATGACCAAAACGCAGCGCCTCGGCCCTATGATCCTCAAAAGTTACTAAAACTCAGAGCCTAAGCGCTAAAACACAGCACTGAGATGCTTTGTTTCGGGTTAACTTTATCACCCCGGAGCCTAGGCGCTCTAACTTAGCGCCTAGGCACCATGTCTCGATTAATTTTTTTTTTAATAAATAAAAACCCTTGCTAAAATACCCTACCAACCATTTTCTAACCTCAAATCTCTTCCGAGTTTGTATTTTCAACTCCAAGCTTTATGAATGATCTACAAAAACACAAGAAAAACATTAGAGGATGACATAAAATAAAAATCGAAGTAATTAAAAAAAAATTGAAGAAAGCTTGGGTTTCCTCCCAAGAAGCGCTTCTTTAACGTCATTAGCTTGACTTCCCTGTGATTTTAGCTTGATTCTCCAAGAGACACATCTTCCACTTCTCGTTCTTTTTCTCCATAGTAGCGCTTCAATCTTTGACCATTGGCTCTAAAAATTGGTCCATCTTTGCTTATCAGCTCCACCTCTCCAAATGGAAAGACTTTGTAAATAACAAAGGGTCCCGACAACCGTGATTTAAGCTTTCCTGGAAACAACTTTAGGCAAGAATAAAATAGAATCACTTGTTCCCTTGGACTAAACTCTCTCTTCACAATCATCTTATCATGCCACATCTTCGTTCTTTCTTTATAGATTTTTGCATTTTCATAGGCTTCATTCCGAAACTCTTCCAATTCATCAAGTTGGAGTAGACATTTGGGACCTACTACTTTCATATCAAAGTTAATGATGAGTACCGGAGTGGCCCAACGATCAAGGACCCGTTGCATGTGACGGTGGGACCAATAATGAGGCTGAGGGCTAAGAAGATCAAACAAGCCATGCAAGGATTCATGCAAGCTTGGGTGGATGAGCATTCAAGTCCAAGACCAAAGGCTCTACTTTTGACTCATGGCATGATAGAAGAGGAGCCAAAGGTGTTACAAGTGATTTGGGCTGAGAATCAAGTTCAAAACCAAGGAGTTGGAGATTTGAACCATGCGACCGCGTGGTATAAAGTGGAGAGCGATCGCGACTTGCATTGAAAAAGAGACCCGAGAGTTTTTGGCATCTCCACGCGATCGCTACAGATGTTCATACGCGATCGGGTGGGTATAATATTTAGAGTTTTTCGCGTTTTTAATTCTTTTTCCGTTTTCGGCCCATATGTTGCAGTTTTAGCCTATTTTCGTGATAATACTCTTTATTAGTTACTTTTTATTGATTGTAAACACAACTTTGAGATTATTTATAATTAAAGGTGAGTTATTCCCTTGTTCTTCTTCATTCTTAACGAACAAATCGAACTTATCAAATGATTAGACAACATTTGTGGTGTTCACCCTTTGTAGTTCTTTTCTCCACATCTAATGGGTCTTTGGTTTAATATACCTTGGGTTCTTGCGTTGTGAGGTCGGAGTTGCATTGTTATCGTCTACCAATTGGATTTGGGGCTTCCCGGTGTTTCGAGTCTAAATTTCGCGTGTTCTTCGTGATCCCTATAACGGATCACATCATCTGGTATCAGAGCTGGTCTCTAAATCCAATTCTTTTTTATATGTCTTATTTTAAATTTTTGTTCTTTTGTTCCTTTATTGAAATTCATTCAATTCTTGGATTTCTTGAATATCTTCACTATTTCTAGATTCGTCACGATTTCAATTCATATTCTTGTTTATTGTTTTTGATTAAAAAAAAAAAAAGAGAGAGAGAGAGAGAAAAGTGATTATTATTGAAATCAAGATCAAGAACACAATTCCAAATTCAAGAAGACCTTTCTTGATATCTTTTTACAATATTTCCTACATTCTTAATAGTTTCTCATTGTCCATTACTACGCTAAAATTCATTCTTGGTTAATGCAATCAAAATTTCTATTTCAAGAAAATCACCTTCTTGAAAATCTTCAATTCGTTCTTCCATTGATGGTGTGTTCTCGTTCAATTCTTGTCTTTGAGTTTTGGGGTTATTCCATGGAGATCAAATCCTTAACTAGTTTGGTTGGTTCATTGATAACTAGAGAAAAGGGAAAACGAGAGGAAAAAGGCAAGAGTGGAGATCATATTCGAGGGAAAAAGCTAAAAGTGAGTGATCCACGAGTGCCAAACACGTGAGGATATCTTGCATATTTTAATTTTCTTTTTTTTTTTTGCTTTTAATTGTTCACTAATCATGTCACAAAAGGACGCATCATCAACAGGGGAGGATAACAAAAAATTTCACCTCCTTGCCATGATGGAAAAACAGTTTGAGAAGTGGGAAGCAAAATTGGGGAAGGTTAATGATTCAGTAGGAACGCGTGCTATAGAAACTACTTAACCGTGTCAGGAGCAACCACATACTCTCCCCAATATGAGAAGACCACTAAGGTATGAATTTAACCCTCGACATGGAGCTAGGAATGATAACGTTGGGAATGTTGAAGGTGATAGTGATAGTGGGGATATGTCTATGGCCAGTTGGGGTAGAAGGAGAGATCGTGGTTATAGACGTGAAAGGGGATATAGGCGTGAACGTAGGGAGAGAGTTGAAATGGATGGGAGTATTGGAAACATTAAAATGTCAATTCCACCGTTCCAGGGTAAAAGCAATCTGAAGGTTTATTTTGAATGGGAAAAAGGGTAGAATTGATTTTTGACTGTCATAACTATTCTGAGGCGAAAGAGCTAAACTTGGCGATAGTAGAATTTATTGATTATGCTATAATGTGGTGGGATCAATTGGTAACGAGTAAAAGGAGGAACCGTGAGAGACCAATTGAAACTTGGGATGAGTTGAAAGCCCTTATGAGAAAAAGGTTTGTACCCAACCATTACAACAAGGACATTTACAAAAAATTACAAACCCTTTCCCAAGGTAATAGGAGTGTGGAGGAATACCATAGAGAGATGGAAATGGCTATGATTAGAGCAAACATCGAAGAGGATCCGGAGGCGACCATGGCTAGATTTTTAAGTGGTTTGAACCAAGAGATTGCTAATGTTATTGAATTGCAGCATTATATTGATTTGGAGGATATGTTACATATGGCCATGAATGTGGAAAGTTAATTAAAAAGGAAGGGGACAACGAGATTTCCTACAGGTTCTACTCCTTTTGAGAAGCCTGCATGGAGTGGGAATTCCAAAAATGATGGAGCTTTACAAAAAAGGAAGTTCGAGTCACCAAAGGGAAAGGAGGAGCCACCCAACAAAGGTAAAACTAATTCTGACTCTCAAACTCCTAGGAGTAGAGATATTAGATGTTTTAAATGTACGGGTCTTGGGCATATTTCTTCACAATGCCCAAACAAAAGGGTGTTAGTTGTACGTAACGGGGTATTGTTGTCGGAAGATGAGGAGGAAGTAGAGGATGAGTATAAGGATATGCCTGCATTAGAAGATGCTAGTGATTGTGAGGATGGGGACTATGTTGTAGCTCAGTCACTTATTACTAGGCGTGCCCTTAGTACACAAGCTAAAATTGAGGAGTTGGGTGAGCAAAGAGAGAATATTTTCTATACTAGGTGTCTTGTGAACAAAAAAGTATGTAGTTTGATAATTGATGGGGGTAGTTGTACAAATGTGGCTAGTGCTACTCTCGTGGAGAAGTTGTACTTACCTTTGATAAAACACCCTAGGCCCTATAAATTACAATGGTTGAATGAATCGGGGGAATTAAAGGTGAATAAGCAAGTGGTGATTGATCTTGCTATTGGAAAATATGAAGATAGGGTGGTTTGTGATGTGGTTCCCATGCATGTGGGACACATCTTGCTAGGTAGACCGTGGCAATTTGACAGAAAGGTTGTGCATGATGGTTACAAAAATAGGTACACTTTTACCAAGGATGGGAAGAATATAAAACTTATGCCTTTGACACCACAACAGGTCTATGAGGACCAACTGAAATTAAAAAGTGAGGAAGAGAACAAGAGAGTTGGGACCACGATCCCAGAAAAAGGAGAGTTGAGTGACCAAGAGAGAGTTGGGACCACGATCCTAGAAAAAGGAGAGTTGAGTGATCAAAAGAGAGTTGGGACCACGATCCTAAAAAAAGGAGAGGGTTTGAAGAGTTCCGGAAGAGAAAAAAGAGAGAAAACAAAAGTGAACTTCTACGCAAAACAAAGTGAGATTACGAGGGCCATATTTGAAAACAAGCCAGTGATTTTGCTAATGTACAAGGAATCTTTCCTTGTACTTGATGAAGCTAACCGCCCCCTCCCCAGTTTAGCTGTGTCTCTTTTGCAGGAATTTGAAGATCTATTTCCCGAGGAGATACGTAGTGGGCTTCCACCTATTTGTGGGATTGAGCACCAAATTGATTTTGTGCCAGGAGCTGTCATCCCGAACATGCCAGCGTATAGGAATAATCTGGAATAAACAAAGGAGCTTCAAGGCAAGTTGAGGAATTATTGAGCAAGGGCTATGTCAGAAAAAGCATGAGCTCATGTGAAGTACCAAATTTGCTAGTGCCCAAAAAGGATTGAACTTGGAGGATGTGCGTAGATTGTAGAGCAGTCAACAATATCACGGTAAAGGATCACCATCTTATACCTAGATTATATGATATGCTTGATGAGTTGCATGGGGCATGTATGTTTAGCAAAATAGATCTCAAAAGTGGCTATCACCAAATTCACATGTAAGAAGGTGATGAATGGAAAACTGCCTTCAAAACCAAATATGGTTTATATGAATGGTTGGTTATGTCATTTGGCCTGTCTAATGCACCTAGTACTTTCATGAGATTGATGAACCATGTCTTGCATGCTTTTATTGGAAAATTTGTTGTGGTATACTTTGATGATATTTTGGTATTTAGTAAGAGCTTAGGTGATCATATTGAACATTTAAGGTCTGTTTTGGAAGTTTTAAAAATCGAAAAACTATATGCTAATTTTAAAAAGTATACTTTTTGCATGGAAAAAGTCGTTTTTCTATGATTTGTTGTGAGTGCTAATGGTGTTGAAGTTGATGAGGAGAAAATTCGAGCCATTAATGAGTGGCCAACCCCAAAAAGTATTACTGAGGTTATGAGCTTTCATTGGTTAGCTGGTTTCTATAGGAGGCTTGTTAAAAACTTTAGTACACTTGTAGCACCACCCACAGAAATAATTAAGAAAAGTGTAGGATTTCATTGGGGGTTGCCCAAGAAAATGCTTTTAATCAGCTTAAGGATAGGTTATGTTCTGCACCGGTTTTGACCTTACCTAACTTTAACCAAACTTTTAAGACGGAGTGTGATGCATCAGGAATAGGAATGGGAGCTGTTCTTATGTAGGAAAAGAGGACAATAGCATATTTTAGTGAAAATTTGAATGGGGTAGCACTAAACTATCCAACATATGACAAGGAGCTTTATTCTCTTGTTCAAGCATTGGAAACGTGGCAGCACTATCTGTGGCCAAAGGAATTCTTCATACACACTGATCATGAATCTCTGAAACACCTCAAGGGACAAGGTAAGCTAAACAAAAGGTATGCCCGTTTGATGGAATTCATTGAGACCTTTTCTTATGTCATCCTCTACAAACAAGGTAAGGAAAATGTGGTAGCAGATGCCCTTTCTCGCAAGTACGTACTTCTAACTTCTTTAAATGCGAAGTTGCTTGGGTTTGAATATATTAGAGGTATGATTGTTGATGACTCTGATTTTTCTACCATTTATGCTTCATATGAAAAGTGTACGATTGATAAGTTTTATAGGTATGATGGATACTTATTTAGGGAAAATAAACTTTGTGTGCCAAATTGCTCTTTGCGTGAATTGTTAGTACGTGAGGCTCATGGTGGGGGGTTAATGGGACATTTTGGTGTCTTGAAAACCTTAGAAATATTGCAGGAACAATTTTATTGGCCTAAAATGAAAAGGGATGTTCACCATATTTGTGACAGGTGCATAACTTGTAAACAAGCTAAGTCTAGGGTCCTACCACAATGTTTGTATACCCCTTTACCTGTACTTAATGAGCCTTGGGTAGATATATCTATGGATATTGTTTTAGGATTGCCTAGGACAAAAAAAGGTAGGGACTCTATATTTGTGGTAGTGGACAGGTTTAGTAAAATGTCACATTTCATCCCTTGTCATAAAACTGACGATGCAACAAACATAGCAGACCTATTCTTTAGGGAGGTTGTAAGACTCCACAGGGTACCTCGGAGTATTGTGTCTGATAGGGATGTTAAGTTCCTTAGCTACTTTTGGAAAGTCTTGTGGGGGAAGATGGGTACTAAGTTGGTATTCTCTACTACATGTCACCCTCAAATTGACGATCAAACAGAAGTAGTTAATAGGACATTAATCCAACTTCTACGCACTATGTAGCGACCGAGAATTTTCGTGATTTTATTCAAATAAATATTTTTAAAAGTGTGTCGCTTCGAATTTTCCCATCATTTAGATATTTATTTTTAAACGCGTGCTCGTCTAGCCAGTTAAGTGGAAAATTTAATTTATTCAAAATCTTCGTCAAATTTCAATCTTTATCAAAAATATTTCAATATCACAGTTTATTTTCAAAAGCCCAAGTTTTAATTATATTAAGTCCCAATTTTAACTGTTTTAATCCAATCCAACTTCTCGAGCCCAAATGTTTTTAGAAATCATTCAAGCTCATTTATAAACCCAATCAATAAATTCTTGGTCCAACTAAATCAACAACTTATTTCCCAAGTATTTCCTTACACAACGATATTCACTTCCAAAATTCTCACAATATTTCCTAATAAAAGATTTTAACCTAAGTTACCATGTTCATACCACAATCAGCCTTATTAAAATCCTCATTCCTTCTCATCAACAATTCATTCAAATTTTCATCACCTTTTGGTAAGTCTTTGCCTCCTTCCATGAAAAAACCAACACCGATTCCCAGGAACAAAGCTCCACCATCGTTGTCCATATCACCAACCCGGCCGCAACCACACAAACCACCATCAGTCACCGCCACAACGCCCCAACCAAACCACTGCCATTTTTATAATCTGAACCTTCATCCGACCATCATCACCAACGGAACCACCACAATAGACCCCAACCACCATCTGCACCAGCCAAGAAAAACACCACCCAACCACTTGTAGCACCACCTATATCATCATCACCATCACCGACCGCCACCTCCACCGCCTAAAACCAAGAACCACCACCAGCCACCACACGAAATCACCCCCTGCCCAACTCCAAATTCCCATCAATCATCCAAAATCAAACTCCATACCAAGAAATAGAAGAAGCACAGAACCTTACCTCTACCGTCGACCCTTTTCTGGCTGGATTTTCGCCGGGGAAACTTCAAATCGCGATCTCACCGCCACCCAAAAACCAAGACTTCACGCACCCCAAATCCACCCATAACCCGCACTTCACTCCTACTGCACCCGTACCCCGACGCCACCGTCTCATGGTGGCGCTATCGCCGGCGGTTTGGATAGATAGGGGCAAAGCCCCAGTCCCCTGCGTCCCTCTCTCTCGATTAATCTGAGAAGGAGAGATATTTGTTATTTTAAAATGTTTTGATTTGATGAAAATTTCGTTTCAGTCCCCAGCATTTATAAAGCCTTTTAATTCAGTCCTTATAATGTTTAAAATGTCTTATTTCACCCCTATTCTTAAATTAAGTTATTTAGTTTTAAAATATTTATCTTTAGTCACAAGTTTTTCAATTGAGTCTATTTTTACCCAAAAGTTTCTGCTGAAATCTAATTTGGCCAGAAACTTTATGAGTTGGTCAATTCAGTCCCTAATTTCAATTATTTACACAAAGTCCCAAATCTTTACACTTTACCATTTTGGACCGAGCTTTACACTTTTAAAATTCTTTCAATTCAACCCTCAAATTTATTTTTATATTCCAAAATTTTAATTTCAAGTTTTCTAATAGGAAAATTATTTATTTTAGGGCTAGACGAGGCACGGAATTTTCAAGAAAGCTAGAATCATTTTTAAGGAAATACATAAATATCTTAAGGTAGGTTCATTACTTCAAAAACCTTTTATCTTAAATGCGCAATATTAAGTAAACCCGTATTGTAAATATATGCATGTGATTACGTAATTTATGAGAATTAATTGCCTTCGGGCCAGATCCACATGTCTTCGGGCATGGACCAATTACCTTCGGGGCCAGATCCACATGTCTTCGGGCATGGACCAATTGCCTTCGAGCCTAGATCCACATGTCTCCGGGCATGGACCAGTTGCCTTCGGGCCCAGATCCACATGTCTTCGGGCATGAAAATTTATGATGTATGAGATCCACTTGCTTATTGCATGAGAATGAGAATTTATGAATTAAGTTGCATGATTATATGTATTATTTACTGTACAGTTTATTTAATTTGCGCTGAACCTACTGAGTATTTCTATGAAATGCTCACCCCTATTTTTAAACTTACAAATTGCAGATTTCGGAGATGGTGGCGAATGAAAGGGCAGTGGTGGCAAATAATAATGAAGCTATATTTTTTTTAAGTCACGATTCATGAATAGTGTTAATTTATTTATATGTTGTTATTTTAAATATGATATTTAAAGTCAAGAACATTGTCAATTTAATTATTTGTCGTTACTTTCTTTGAAAGTTAAGATTTCAACGTTTTTATGCATTTATCAAATTTAATTTATTTACTGTTGAAATTTTGCACATAAATATGATGTTTAGAATTCAATTATTTTCCGCAATAAAATTAGATTTAAAGGAGAAGTGACATCCCGAGCTTCACGAAATTTGGGGCGTTACACACTATAATAAATAAAAACCTGAAGAGTTGGGAAGAATGTTTGCCTTTTGTGGAATTTGCTTATAATAGGACTGTGCATTCTACTACATCATGTTCCCCTTTTGAAGTTGTTTATGATTTCCACCCACTAACTCCTCTCGATTTAATTCCTTTACCTGTAGATGAAAGGAGCAGTTTGGACGGGGACAAAAAGGCTAAGCTTGTGAAGTCAATCCATGAGAAGGTGAAGGACCAAATTGATGTGATCCGAAAAAGGCCTCAAAAATGAGAAATCAAGATACAGGCAATTCAACAATATTCTACATGGGAAAATGAACAAGTTTCGTGTTGGGCTCGAGTCAAGATTCAATTCACGTCAAAGGATCAGAAATCAAGGCAGAAGGGCTTTTACGGCCGTAACTTCCATAATTACGGCCGTAACATTATCGGCGTACAATTTGGGCAGAACAGCGTTTACGACCGTAACTTGGGTTCTCACGGTCGTAACTAATCCAAGGAATTTCACGGCCGTAACATCAATCTTCACGGCCGTAACTAATATTGAGACATTTTGATCAGAGAAGGACTTACGGCCGTAAGTCCGATTTTTACGCCCGTAAGCGGCGCGAATCAGATTTTCGGGATTTTATTATTTCAGTTGATTTGTATTTCCTTTATTGGTTTTTAATTCTTTTTCAAATTTTTGGTAATTTTGATTATTTTGATTATTTTAGTTATTTTAGGTATTTTAGCCTAATTAGAATTCTATTCAGAGTCAGTTAGCGACTAGGGTTTATTTTGCCTATTTATATGCTTTTCTATTCAATGTAAAAACAGAATACTTTTGTGACGACCCGAATTCTCGACCATTCGAGTGCCACTAAAAGTGACTCATATCATATTATCGAGACTTAAATAGAAATGTAAAATTATTCAAAAGAATAATTAGAATCCCATAATTTTATTTGTGAATAAAAATAGAACATAATTTTCTTGCATAAAGTTCAACATAATTATCTCATCAATCTTAACCACTTTTGCCACTTCCATGTTGACCGCCTCGAACCTTCAATTATCTGAAAATGGTAAATATCGTGGAGTGAGATTTATAAAATCCCAGTAAGTATACCAAGCATAAATTTTCTTTTGAAAGCATATGGATCATTTTCATCATAACATAGGATAGGATCGAAATACTCATAAACATAGGGAGACACAAGAATTTTACCGAACTTAAATGGCAAGAATTCTTATGTGTAGCGCTACTAAACTCCGGTCCCCTTAGCATAATCATAAACATATCATATGGAACCCATAACAATCTTGTGAGATTGATTTCATAGCAATGATCTAAACATTTTCATAAAAACATAAGATATACTTACTTGTCATAAAAACATACTTACTTTTCATAAAAACATAAGGTGTATTTACCTTTCATAAAAACATACTTACTTTTCATAAAAATATAAGATATACTTACTTGTCATAAAAACATACTTACTTTTCATAAAAACATAAGATATACTTACTTGTCATAAAAACATACTTACTTTTCATAAAAACATAAGGTGTATTTACTTTTCATAAAAACATACTTACTTTTCATAAAAACATAAGGTGTATTTACCTTTCATAAAAACATACTTACTTTTCATAAAAACATAAGATATACTTACATTTCATAACAACATACTTAATTTTCATAAAAACATAAGATATACTTACATTTCATAACAACATACTTAATTTTCATAAAAACATAAGATATACTTACATTTCATAACAACATACTTAATTTTCATAAAAACATAAGATATACTTACATTTCATAACAACATACTTAATTTTCATAAAAACATAAGATATACTTACATTTCATAAGAACATACTTAATTTTCATAAAAACATAAGATATACTTACCTTTTAAAAGATTAAAATGAAGTGTAGTTGTAAATGGACCAAAACTTTCTTGACCACCTTGAATTTCTCTTACTTGTGGATTTTGTCAAGAGGTTGGAAATAAGTGTATATGTGTAGAGTTGTGTGTAAAAGAGATGGGTTTAAATAGATGTATAAAGTTGGCATATTGTAAACATAATCATTCAATTCTATTAATTTTAACACATCCTTTTCTTAAAGTAAAGCACCATTCATATACTTTTCCATATTTATACAAATAATATGCTCTTCATGATTATATATAATGGAGTCTATCAATCATTCATATATTTTTCCATATTTATACAAATATTATGCTCTTCATGATTATATATAATGGAGTATATAAATCATTCATATACTTTTCCATTTTTTATACAAATATCATGCTCTTCATGATTACATATAATGGAGTCTTATCAATCATTCATATACTTTTCCATATTTATACAAATATTATGCTCTTCATGATTATATATAATGGAGTATATAAATCATTCATATACTTTTCCATATTTATACAAATATTATGCTCTTCATGATTATATATAATGGAGTATATAAATCATTCATATACTTTTCCATTTTTTATACAAATATTATGCTCTTCATGATTACATATAATGGAACCTCTCATGCTTGCATATATTTTCTTAATTTAAATAATAAAAGTAATTTTTGTATAAATAAATATTGGGATAACATTGAATTAAGTATTTGGACTTAATATACTTTAAATCAAGAAAATGGAGATATTTTTAGAAATTCGGAATTTAATTTAAAATCGAAAGATCTCGATTATTTCTTGACTTGGCTATACGAATACGTCGCTGCGTTAACTTAATAAAAATGGGTGAAATAGTAGCGACACGATTTTCTATTAAAATAATTATTAATCGCGTAAAAATTCTTGGTTGCTACAAACTTACCCCCTTAAAATAATTTCGTCCTCGAAATTAAATTTACTTGATCTTATGATTTCTGAACACTTAATCAGAATCTCTTCTCTTCTTCTCTTAGGTAGTATCATTGCTACTATATTTAACCCACTGGACTTTGACTAAATGCATATCTTTGTTTTTCTTAAAAACATGGACTTTTCTATCAATAATAGACATATGTGTCTACTCATAAATTCTGACTCAAAAGGAAAATTCCCAATCGTATGTGATATTTCATCATGTCTTGTAGTACTCATGTAACCTGTCACTTATCATCGTATCATGTGACCTCAAATATTCGTATTAATATCTCTAAAATTTCAATAAATCTTTACTAACATATCATACCATAATAATTAGTCATTTCTTCTTATCACCAAATATCCCAAAGTAAATAAAATGGTTACCTGAATATCCCCTATGTAATATATCCAAACATATTATTCATAAATCAACATAATATCATCAGCTTATCTTTTCCCATATTTGTAACCAAAACGTTCTGCAAAATTCAAATAAATAATTAGCTCCCAAATAACTAAAATTCTTCACTTAATTGTCACAACATTTCCCGCAAGGTATTTCTTTCACTTGTACATACTTATGAATTCTGATTCGATACGGTCCTTATTTCACTTTCACGTATTCCCGTATCATCACACCATACCTTAATTACTTATTATTATACCTAAAATATCAGTACCAAATCCAAGAAAATATTCTGTATCTCAAAATCTTATCATCAAATCTTCCTTTATCGATAAAATTAAACAGCGCATTAATTCTTGTCTCTTCTTTTCATTATTCTATTCCGCGCTTTCTTGCTGGAATCAATATCAGATGGATCCACTTAGTTCCTTTATACCTTTAAATAGATCATGTTGGGAAGAGGTTAGATCCATCAAAAATGGATATCATCCTTTCAAACATTCGCAAGTATTATTCCAATCTTCCTATGAATGATCTGAGAAAAATTTATCGAATTAAGCTCGAAAGGTTGAGGTTGCTGATGGCTCATGGTATTCCAGAAGATGTTCGCTGGTTGATCGAAGCAAAAGTTCGATTATCTGGTGAATTACCTATGACATTTCCAAAGCACATGCCTGGTTTAGGCAAAAGCACCTTCGCAAAGAAACGAAGAGCAAAAAGGCTGAATGGTTGCTACAAATGTGCTCGTTGGAACTGTGATACTCGTTGCAAAATAGTAGGATATTCTTCTACTAATCGGGATGATAAAATCAAATTCATAAAGGGTGGACTGAGTAAGGAGTCTTTGGATGATATTCGACTGACTCTTGAGACGCACCCAAGTGGTTATGTGCAACGTGAATTTTTCTCCTTATACGCTCAGTTTAACGGGGACAAAAATCGTTATAGTCTCCAAAATATAATAGCAAAAGATCCTGTTTGCCAGTCTGTTTTACAAAATGAGGCTTCTGGCAGTTCATCAATGATATAAGGTAAATCTCTTGATACACATTTAAAATATTTTGCTGTTTTCTTTCACGCGTTTTGGAAATAAAATATATTTTCCTTTCTCGAGTTTTGATAAAGCTGGAAATAAATATATTTTCCTTTCTCGAGGTTTGATAAAGCTGGAAATAAATCACCGAAAGGTGATATCTTTGGTAAAACAGTCAAAAGTTGGCCGATTTTGTCAAAAGTAAATCTTTACTTTTTCAGAATCAATGAAAAAAAGTAAGTTTTTCCGGCTTTAAATAGCCAAACATATTTCATAGTTCAGGCATCCCAAAATCACATCTTCTTCGTAAGTTTTCTCTTCTATACTATCAAAGATGGAAGCACCAAAACTTCGACAGATCAAAACTATTTGTGTATTTTGTGGATCAAAAGTGGGGAAAGGCTTCAGTTATCTAGAAGCGGCCGTAGATCTTGGAAAGAAACTGGGGGAAAAAGGTATCACTCTTGTGTATGGGGGTGGTAGCAGTGGTCTAATGGGTTGTGTTTCCCAATCTGCTCTTGCAGAGAAATCAAAAGTAATCGGTGTCATACCTGTCCCTTTGGTAGATGTTGCAGGAAAAACACGAGGGCATGAAGTTCAAACCTTATCCATCCATGAACGCATAACTTGTATGCTATATGGTTCTGATGCCTTTATAGCCCTGCCCGGAGGTTTTGGTACCTTAGAAGAAATCTTTAACATTACCTCATGGGCTCAACTAGATCTCCATACTAAGCCTATTGGGCTTTTGAATGTTAACAATTTCTTTGATGGCTTGTTAACCTTTCTTGATTATGCTGTGGAACAGGGATTCATCTCTCCATTTTCCAGAAGGCTTCTTATTTCTGCTCCTACTATTGATGAACTACTGGATAAGCTGCAGTCATATATCTCGATACAAGATCCAGCAGGGGTTAAGATAGATTGGTCGCAAGGAAGGGGAATCAAGCGAAAATGGAGTCCGGTTAATGTAAACTTAACTTTATGAATCTTAGAATAGGTGGGGGGTAGAGTACGGAGTATTCTTACTCTCGAGACACCCCTCTAATTTCCTAGGATTTTCCTTAATGTTTAAATCTTGTGTGTACCTCAAAGGTTCCAGGTGGTAGATTACGGAGTATTCTTACTCTCGAAACACACCTTTTTGAAGGTTTCTTTATTTCCTCAAAAGGTCAGAGGTGGTAGGATACGGCTACTCCGGAAACACATCTCTCAATTTGAGGAATTTCCCATGTTGCTTTCTTTTGCTTTTGCGTGTTTTCATGTATTTCCTTTCTAGGGTGACTCTTGTGTGTTCTCCTTATGAGAAAATAATAATATCTCTGTTATCATCTACTAAATCTCGTTTGTGATGTAAATGAACTTGTATGTCTAACTTCAATTCTCTTAGTGATTGCATACCATACTATGCTCTTAACTCCAAACGATAAAATTCTAGGCAGAGTTTTCCTTTGAAATTTGGACTTATCCAAATCGTAAGCATACTTCATAACTCACAATAATAACTAATTGTACATTTGATCACAATTTCATCAAACTTCAATATCATCATAAATATTCCAGAAAATCAATTCATAATTCCTCAACATAGAAATTTCAAATCATAATTTCTAATATCACCATATCAAGTCCTTATTTCTCAATAATTAAGAGCCTAAACTTTAAATCTCCAACTTCATAATTCTTCTCATAAAAATCTCAATAAAATCATATCACTTATAATCTCAACATCTCATCATAACTTCATAAAACTGACTTTCTATTTCTCGTTTAATCTAAACGATGAATAATTCGAAAATATTATCTAGTCCTTTCTGTTGACTTCTCATACTTAGTGCCATGTCTAAAATCAATTATGCAAAGTCCATTTAGGGCTCATCATTTCTAAACTTGACGACAAAGATTATTTTGAAAATCATTCGTAAATCATATTTTTTTTTTTTTTTTTTTTTTCAAAATTGAAACTTGAAGAGTGGTACCAATAATCATCCACAGTTTTTCCTTGCTTTTAAGCAAAGGTAGTGATAAAGGGATAAATTATTGAACCGAAAATTGAAACTTGAAGAGGAAGTACTAATAACCATCCACAGTTTTTCCCTTGTTTTTACACAAAGGTAGTGATAAAGGGATAAATTATTGTACAATTCATTATCAATTTTGTTTGTTTAATATATTATTCCATATATTTTGGGCCAAAGTTACAACCCAACTTAATTTCTAATTGAGTCAATCTTACTAAGCTTAATATGAACCAAAATTCATATCAATATCCTCTATGTCTCATGATTCTACATTAAAATGAATAAATTAAAATTTAGGCTTCTATCAATTCATATCATACTCAACATGTATATTTCACTTAAAGATTCATAACATATGAATATTTCATACTTAACATGTCTTAATAAAATCGTAAATGACTTGCAAAGCATATAACATACCTGGTTCGAGGAGTCAATACGTGGAGAGTGACATAGTAGAGTGATGAGTTAAAATATTTTTAAAAAAAATTATTATTAATCATTTCGCATCTTTACATAAGATTGGGCCTAATTAACCCAAATAAAAATTTATCGTCAAATCTTATTTTCCTTTAGTCCCCGAACTTCTAGAAATTTATCAAAGACATCAATATAAACATCATATCACTAACTAATTATATTCCATAAAATTTTCAGGACATTACAAACTCCCTTGCTAAAAATGAATTTTGTCCTTGAAATTCGCACATCAAATTTCATCATACTTTTCAAAATCATAACCATACTTGACATGTGAAAATTCAATTTTTTTTTTTTAATGAATAGTGATTTTGTTCACTGTTCATCATGAATAGCACGTCGTTTTACTGTTCACGTGAATAGTGTTTTTTTTTTTTTTTTTTTTTTTTTTTTTAAGAAATAAAATTTCAAAAATCTACAGAATCGTTTTTAAAACTCTTGTCTCTGATACCAACTGTGACGACCCGAATTCTCGACCATTCGAGTGCCACTAAAAGTGACTCATATCATATTATCGAGACTTAAATAGAAATGTAAAATTATTCAAAAGAATAATTAGAATCCCATAATTTTATTTGTGAATAAAAATAGAACATAATTTTCTTACATAAAGTTCAACATAATTATCTCATCAATCTTAACCACTTTTGCCACTTCCATGTTGACCGCCTCGAACCTTCAATTATCTGAAAATGGTAAATATCGTGGAGTGAGATTTATAAAATCCCAGTAAGTATACCAAGCATAAATTTTCTTTTGAAAGCATATGGATCATTTTCATCATAACATAGGATAGGATCGAAATACTCATAAACATAGGGAGACACAAGAATTTTACCAAACTTAAATGGCAAGAATTCTTATGTGTAGCGCTACTAAACTCCGGTCCCCTTAGCATAATCATAAACATATCATATGGAACCCATAACAATCTTGTGAGATTGATTTCATAGCAATGATCTAAAAATTTTCATAAAAACATAAGATATACTTACTTGTCATAAAAACATACTTACTTTTCATAAAAACATAAGGTGTATTTACCTTTCATAAAAACATACTTACTTTTCATAAAAATATAAGATATACTTACTTGTCATAAAAACATACTTACTTTTCATAAAAACATAAGATATACTTACTTGTCATAAAAACATACTTACTTTTCATAAAAACATAAGGTGTATTTACCTTTCATAAAAACATACTTACTTTTCATAAAAACATAAGATATACTTACATTTCATAACAACATACTTAATTTTCATAAAAACATAAGATATACTTACATTTCATAACAACATACTTAATTTTCATAAAAACATAAGATATACTTACATTTCATAACAACATAATTAATTTTCATAAAAACATAAGATATACTTACATTTCATAACAACATACTTAATTTTCATAAAAACATAAGATATACTTACATTTCATAACAACATACTTAATTTTCATAAAAACATAAGATATACTTACCTTTTAAAAGATTAAAATGAAGTGTAGTAGTAAATGGACCAAAACTTTCTTGACCACCTTGAATTTCTCTTACTTGTGGATTTTGTCAAGAGGTTGGAAATAAGTGTATATGTGTAGAGTTGTGTGTAAAAGAGATGGGTTTAAATAGATGTATAAAGTTGGCATATTGTAAACATAATCATTCAATTCTATTAATTTTAACACATCCTTTTCTTAAAGTAAAGCACCATTCATATACTTTTCCATATTTATACAAATAATATGCTCTTCATGATTATATATAATGGAGTCTATCAATCATTCATATATTTTTCCATATTTATACAAATATTATGCTCTTCATGATTATATATAATGGAGTATATAAATCATTCATATACTTTTCCATTTTTTATACAAATATCATGCTCTTCATGATTACATATAATGGAGTCTTATCAATCATTCATATACTTTTCCATATTTATACAAATATTATGCTCTTCATGATTATATATAATGGAGTATATAAATCATTCATATACTTTTCCATATTTATACAAATATTATGCTCTTCATGATTATATATAATGGAGTATATAAATCATTCATATACTTTTCCATTTTTTATACAAATATTATGCTCTTCATGATTACATATAATGGAACCTCTCATGCTTGCATATATTTTCTTAATTTAAATAATAAAAGTAATTTTTGTATAAATAAATATTGGGATAACATTGAATTAAGTATTTGGACTTAATATACTTTAAATCAAGAAAATGGAGATATTTTTAGAAATTCGGAATTTAATTTAAAATCGAACGATCTCGATTATTTCTTGACTTGGCTATACGAATACGTCGCTGCGTTAACTTAATAAAAATGGGTGAAATAGTAGCGACACGATTTTCTATTAAAATAATTATTAATCGCGTAAAAATTCTTGGTTGCTACAACTTTTGATGAATAAAATTATTGAGTGTTTTTACTCTCTAAAGGTGAGGATTTTCCCTTTAAACATCGAACTTATCAAGATTGAAATCTTGTGGCGTTCAAATCAATTGAACTTATCAAGGATCTGGACATTCCTTATGGCGTTCCCCCTTTGTGGTTCTTATCTCCGCATCGTAACGGGTCTCGGGTTTAATATACCCCTGGTTCTTGCGTCGCGAGGTCGGGGTTGCATTGTTATCGTCTGTTCCAACCTGGATTCGGAACTTTCCAAGCATTATTCCACGAGCTACGACGAGGACCCCCTCCCGGTTTCTCATCATATGGTATCAGAGCTGGACTCTGAATTCAAGTTCTTGTGTTTTTCTACCCAGTTTGATTTTTATGTTTATATTCGAGTCCCATAAAAATCATCCATATCCTATTTTTGTTATTTGAGTCTTTGTTTTCAAATTTTCATGTTCTTCTTGCCAGTAAATTTTTTTCCAGTTTGATCCATAAGAGTCGTCCTAAAAAAAATCAAAAGTGTTTTTCTTATTCGATTGTTTTCCAAATCCTGTCCCGTTTGTTTTGTTGCGTTCGTGTCGAATTTTCGGATTTTATTAAAAAAAAATCATTTATTTATTTTTATTTTTTTTATTAATTCCGAAAATTCATCATAATTCAAATAATAAAAAAAAAAAGGTCACTCTGAAATTCAAGGACCACTTTCTTGAATTTCCTTAAATTCTTGATAATTCCTTGTCTTCTAAGTCAAATTAAAATTCTTGATATTCTTTTCTAGTCAAAACTCAAGAACCACTTTCTTGAATTTCTACAATATTCTTGACTTTCTTTCCTCTCGATTCAAATTCAAGAACAACTTTCTTGAATTTTTTTAAAATTCTTGATATTGTTTTCCTTTTCGAGTCAACATTAAATTCCTTCTTGATATTTGTCAATATCTGGACCCTCTTATTTTGAGTCTCTCAAATTTTTGAAAGCTACATAAAGGGATGAATTATGAGTTCGATCCTACCTTCTAGACTAGGTGTCATGTGGGCAGTAAAGTGTGCAATATTATTATTGATAAGGAGTATTATTGCGATCTGGCCAGTACCACCATGGTTGAGGAGTTGGGCTTACCTTTACTACCACATCCCAATCCTTATAGGCTGACGTGGTTAAAGGAGTGTGGGCAGGTAAATGTAACCCATGGGGTTATGGTGAAATTGACACTTGGAAGATATAGCGATGAACTGTGGTGTGATGTGGTGCCTCTAGAATCTTGTGACATCTTGTTGAGTAGATTGTGGAAGTGTAAGAGGAAAGCCGTCTATTATAAGCGGAGGAATATATATAAATTTGTTAAGGATGGGAAAAGTATTAAGCTTATGCCGTTAACTCCAGAACAAATACTTGAAGAGAAAATATTGCGAGAAAAGAGAGATGAGCAAAGAAAATTCGGAGATGATGAATGGAGTATGAAGGCTGAATTCATGGAGATGGCCAAGAAATTAATACAGCTAAATAAAGAGATGAAGGCACAAGAGGCTAGGAAAAAGTTAGCCGAGTTGCAAGAGAGAGAAAGGGGAATAGAGGAGGTAGTTAAATTACAAGAAAAGCCTTTGGATATGATTGTTAAGAAGGAGGGAGACTTGAGGAACGAGTTAGAAGATAAAAACTTATGTAGTGTTGAGGAGGTGCCTAATCATATCAATAAAATTATTTATGAGGTGGTGCATGAGCAAAAGCATGAGAAATTAGGAGAGGTGATTGAGCCCAGAAATATAGAAGTGGAGGTTGAGTGTGCGAAAAAAGAAATTGAAGTAGTTGATCAAACTCCGAGTCTGAAGTACAGAATAAAATTGTGGAAGAGAAGATTGAAAATAACATTGTTGACAATGATAGGAATGAATTGGAAGTTGGGGTAGAAGTTCAACATTTGAATGTTGAAATTGTCAATAAAAATATTGAACAGGTGATTGAATGTGAAAAATTAGAAGAAGTGGTTGAGAAAAAAGAAGAGAATGAGCAAGAAAGTATATTGACTTTTGGAGGCGACGAGAAGGGCCTCGTGGTGAGAAAAAAAGTTGTGGAGGTTTTGTATCATGAGTACAAGGATCCATACCATGTGCATGGAGACGCTAACATTTCCCTCCCCATTTTTTTTAAATCTTTCTTGCAGGTTTATTGTGCATGGAAGTGTGATTTACATCAACCTTGGTAAATTCCCCTCGTGTTTCAATACCTTCTTGTCTACAAATTGGAGGAGCATCATTTATTAAATGCATGTCAGGGAATCGAAAATTTTCCGTTTGATCCAGGAGGTACAGTTTGATTTTTCAAGAACAACACCATGATTCGGGACGAATCATCCTAAAGAAGGAGGGAATGGTACGAGTCAGGGTGGGCTTGACGGGAAAATCTATAATTCAAGCCAAAACAAGAAGTCAAGCAGGTTCGGAGAACGTCAAAGATCAAACATTGCTTGTACGAAGAAGGTTCGAGGCTAAACCAAGTGAGCAAGCCAAGAACAGCTTTATGATTCGGGACGAATCATCTTAAAGGAAGAGGGGATGATGTGATCCGGAAAAGGCCTCAAAAATGAGAAATCAAGATACAGGCAATTCAACAATATTCTACATGGGAAAATGAACAAGTTTCGTGTTGGGCTCGAGTCAAGATTCAATTCACGTCAAAGGATTAGAAATCAAGGCAAAAGGGCTTTTACGGCCGTAACTTCCATAATTACGGCCGTAACATTATCAGCGTACAATTTGGGCAGAACAGCGTTTACGACCGTAACTTGGGTTCTCACGGCCGTAACTAATCCAAGAAATTTCACGGCCGTAACATCAATCTTCACGGCCGTAACTAATATTGAGACATTTTGATCAGAGAAGGACTTACGGCCGTAAGCAGCGCGAATCAGATTTTCGGGATTTTAGTATTTCATTTGATGTGTATTTCCTTTATTGGTTTTTAATTCTTTTTCAAATTTTTGGTAATTTTGATTATTTTGGTTATTTTAGTTATTTTAGGTATTTTAGCCTAATTAGAATTCTATTCAGAGTCACTTAGCGACTAGGGTTTATTTTGCCTATTTATATGCTTTTCCATTCAATGTAAAAACAGAATACTTTTGATGAATAAAATTATTGAGTGTTTTTACTCTCTAAAGGTGAGGATTTTCCCTTTAAATAGGTATGTCAACGAGTCGAGCCGAGCCTCGAGCCGAATATCAAGGCTCGAGCTTTTTAGGACCGAGCCAAGCCGAGCCAAAGCTCGGCCAAAAAATTGAGGCTCGGCTCGAGCTTCATCGAGCCGAGCCGAGCCCGAGCCGGGCCGGCCCGTTTTTTTTTTTTTTTTTTTTTTTTTATTACGGAGAATGAATATGTATTGTATTTGTAATTACTTAAATGAATTATACACAATAAATGTAGTTAAATATCAAACATAAGATAAGATTTAATAAAAATGTAAACGTAGATTTCACAAAGTCTATGTCTATGAGTCTATCTATACTAAAATTAAATTACTAGTTGTTTTATATATATTCAATAAAGGTTACAAGTTACAACCCTCCTTCTTTTTCCGGGCTTGGGACCGGCTATGATCAACATAGGCGGAGTTAAAAATTGTACACGAATAAAAAATTTCGTGTACAATTTTTTAAAAAATATAATAATTTAAATTACACAAAATGATTTTTAAAAACTTACAATTTCTTCTATCTTAAATATTGCTCCAAGTCCTCGGCCATGATGCTATCAACTTTATCTTGAAGTCGTAAATCTGCACATTCCCAATCCTTCAAGCATACAAGAGCTTCTAATATGTCTTCCTTCAGTCTCGATCGTTCGTCTGACAAAATCCTACCACTTAAACTAAATGCAGCCTCCTATGCCACGATGGACACCGGAGGTGTTAGTAAATCACGTGCAATTTTTGCTACAACTGGATATTGCCTTTCATTACACCTCCACCAAGTTAAAACATCAAAATTCTCTAATTCTTGTGGTGTTAAAACACTGCGAACGTCCACACACATGTACCTAGCTAATTCAGATGGAATTTCAACGTTTGTACCACCTATCGATCTAGATGTGTTTTCACTGGAACTAATTGAGGGAACACTTGCATTTGTGTTAATAAAGTCCCATAAAGAATTAGAATGCATTGGAGTACTTTGGGAAACATTAGTTTGGGAACTAGAACTACATTGATCTTTTTTTGCAGTATAATAATTGTACATTTCACATAATAAAGATTCCACATTAACATGTGATAATTCTATATTTATATTTTGTGAAATTCCCTTTATAATAGCCTTAGTGCCCATTAAATTTAATCGAGGATCCATCACCGATGCTAAAACAAATAAAGAAGGTAATTCTTCCCAATATTTGCAAAATTTTAACTCTATGGAACTGACTACAACATAAAAAATTGGCAAATTTCTATATTGATTGAATGTTTGTGCAATATGAAAAAAGTGTTGTAAAACAAGTGAAGATGTTGGGTAGTAAACACCACTGCATGCATTTGTGGCATCATAAAAGGCTTTTAAAAATCTTTTTACACAGAATGCAATTTCCCATTCCCACTCTTCTAAATTGTTGTCAGATCCATACGTATGTCTACCATTATAATACATTGAAATAATTTTATCATAATTTTCACATGAGTGTAACATAAGGTATGTAGAGTTCCATCTATGTGATACATCCGTAGCAAATGAATGTTCTTCTAAACTATACTCCGCACACAAACTATTAAATGCTTGTTTTCTTGATGGTGATACATTTATGAAATTTATTGCTTGTCTAATTTTATCTAAGGATTTTTCAATATGTTTTAAACCACTTTTAACAATTAAGTTGATAATGTGACAAACACAACGTTGGTGAAAAAATAAACTATCAAATGCAGGGTTAAAATCAGAAATAAATTTATCAATAACAACCTTATTAACGCTAGCATTATCAAAAGTAAAACTACGAATCATATCTTGCATACTGAATTCTTCTATAATCCCTTTTAAAACTAAATGTATGTTAGCGGCATTATGAGGATATTCTACTAATCTAGATGCAATAATTTTTTTGTGTAAAATCCAAAGATTATCAATGTAATGAGCTGTGGCAGCAATATAACCTTTTTTATTACCACCAGTCCATAAATCAGATGTAAATGAAATAACAGTCTCATATGTTTTTAAGGCTTTAATGGTAATTTCTTTCCTTTTGTTATATAATTTTACGGTGTCTGCACGAAGTGTATTTCTACAGTAAGGAGTATACCTGGGTTGAAGATAATTCTGCACAAGTCGGGTGAAGTGAAGAGAGTCAATTAAGGAAAGGGGCATTTCAGCGGCCGCCACATATGCAGCCATACCTTTGCGAAATCTTTCTTGCGAATACACAAATGTTGAAAGAGTAGTAGTACCAGAAGGTCCAGAACCACCAAAAACAAGCTGGGACTGTGTTGGGTCACCAACCGGTTTCACTTTGCACGCCCTTGCTATGTGCCGATTCAAATGTGACGTGCTTGATCCGGGCTTCCAACTCATTTCCTTACCACAGTAATTGCAGCACGCTTTCCATATATCAACTCCATTTTCAACACCAACTTTTTTCCTTGTCATATGTTGCCAGCAATCCGATGACTCTTTTTTAGCTCATTTGATTTCAACAATTTCCTCCTCTAGGATATCATCCAAGTCAATGGGAGCATTTTCGGAGACATCGATATGAGAGGGAGTACTAGAACTACCCCTGAATTGGTTAACTTCATCGCTGTTAAACTCCATACTTATCAGTATAACAGTATTGTAGTGTAGAATGTAGTTAGTTTCAAATTTGAAAGTTGAAACTGAGAGAAATATTATCACAATAATTGAAGAATATAGAGAAATAGAGAATTGAATAGAAATTATAGAAAACAAATGACTATTATGACGAAATGAAAAAACTTGTAAGTGAATTGTGAATTAACAAACAAAATGCGACCTATTTATAGAAAAAAAAATGTGGGAAAACAAAAAAAAAATTCAAATTTCAAATTTTCAAAAAAAAAAAATCTGCATATTTCAAATCAGATCAAAAATCAGATAAAAAATCAGTTAAAAAATGTACCAATCCGTGCTGCAAGCTTCCTGCAAATTTGCAGGCAGCACTGTTGCTGAAGACACGGGCCAATTCTGGCCCGTTTTAGATGCCAAATTGGCCCGCCACACGGGCCGGCCCGTGTGGCTCGGCGGGCCACACGGGCCGGCCCCGGCTCGAGCCCAGTGAGTATTTTTGGGCTCGGCCCGAGCTTCGGCTCGATCCTACGAGCCTGGAGCCGAGCTTAGCCCGAGCTTTTAACGAGCCGAGCCCGAGCTACCCGAGTCGACGAGCCGTTTTGACACGCCTACCTTTAAACATCGAACTTATCGAGATTGAAATCTTTTGGCGTTCAAATCAATTGAACTTATCAAGGATCTGGACATTCCTTGTGGCGTTCCCCCTTTGTGGTTCTTATCTCCTCATCGTAACGGGTCTCAGGTTTAATATACCCCTGGTTCTTGCGTCGTGAGGTCGGGGTTGCATTGTTATCGTCTATTCCAACCTGGATTCAGAACTTTCCAAGCATTATTCCGTGAGCTACGACGAGGACCCCCTCCCGGGTTCTCATCATATAATGGTACGAATCAGGGTGGGCTTGACGGGAAAATCTATAATTCAAGCCAAAACAAGAAGTCAAGCAGGTTCGGAGAATGTCAAAGATCAAACATTGCTTGTACGAAGAATGTTCGAGGCTAAACCAAGTGAGCAAGCCAAGAACAGCTTTATGATTCGGGACGAATCATCTTAAAGGAAGAGGGGATGATGTGATCCTGAAAAGCCAGAAAATTCAACAATATTCTACATGGGAAAATGAACAAGTTTCGTGTTGGGCTCGAGTCAAGATTCAATTCACGTCAAAGGATCAGAAATCAAGGCAGAAGGGCTTTTACGGCCGTAACATTATCAGCGTACAATTTGGGCAGAACATCGTTTACGACCGTAACTTGGGTTCTCACGGCCGAAACTAATCCAAGGAATTTCACGGCCGTAATATCAATCTTCACGGCCGTAACTAATATTGAGACATTTTGATCAGGAAGGCCGTAAGTCCGATTTTTAAGGCCGTAAGCGGCGCGAATAAGATTTTCGGGATTTTAGTATTTCAGTTGATTTGTATTTCCTTTATTGGTTTTTAATTCTTTTTCAAATTTTTGGTAATTTTGATTATTTTTGTTATTATAGGTATTTTAGCCTAATTAGAATTCTATTCAGAGTCAGTTAGCGACTAGGGTTTATTTTGTCTATTTATATGCTTTTCCATTCAATATAAAAACAGAATATTTTTGATGAATAAAATTATTGAGTGTTTTTACTCTCTAAAGGTGATGATTTTCCCTTTAAACATCGAACTTATCAAGATTGAAATCTTGTGGCGTTCAAATCAATTGAACTTATCAAGGATCTGGACATTCCTTGTGGCGTTCCCCCTTTGTGGTTCTTATCTCCACATCGTAACGGGTCTCGGGTTTAATATACCCCTGGTTCTTGCTTCGTGAGGTCGGGGTTGCATTGTTATCATCTGTTCCAACCTGGATTCGAAACTTTCCAAGCGTTATTCCGCGAGTTACGACGAGGACCCCCTCCTGGGTTCTCATCACAAATAGAGAAGAAGAACAAGCGTTATGTATCCCAAGCAAACAAAGGTCGGAGGTATATGACGTTCTGTAACACCCCAAGTTTAAAAATCTAAAACCTAGGCGTGTTAACTTCCATTCACATTATATGCGGAAATAAATCGTTTACACATTAAAATTTTCATTTATCTTTTTTAAAGTTTTACAGAAATTTCGACAGAGTCTCCTCTGTAACTTGGACTTAACCAACCTGTAGAGGGACATCATACCCAACATAACAATTTAAAACATCAATCACAATTCAACCACATTCAACACCCAATCACAAGTCAATATTAACTCCCACATCACCACATTTATCCAAACTCAATCCCAAAATTCTCGATACAAAAATTTCTATATCAATAAACTTTAATTAAGTGAAATAAGTGATGATATAAACGATACTAGAAATATAATAACTTAAAGTTAAATTTAGACGAATAGTTTAAGGAGTAAACGAAGAAAGAATTAACCAATGAAAACTTAAATTAAATCATTAAATTCAATTTTAAATAATTCAAGTCGGGTACTGCCTGAGCCTGCCGCCAAGTGCTCTCCTATAATCATCTAACTTTTGTCACCTAAAGTATTGGGGAGGGATTGGGGTAAGCTAAAGCCCAGTAAGTAAACTTTGTGCATGTAATGCATAAATATGACATGAAATGCTTTAAAATTTTTGAAGTATGTATCCCCATTCACTTTAACCTTTCCCAACTTTCAAACTTTTCAAACTTTCACTTGACATTTCAAAACTTTTACTTCATTTCCATCGTGAGCTCACTTGATGTAACTTCTAGTCAATCAGATAACAGTGGGCAATTCTTAGTATTTACTGCTATCTGGATTTGCAAGTGGAAAATTCTCGGTTTTCCGTGACGTCAATGTACCAAAAGTCCTAATTATTCACATTCATCAATAAATATGACTCTCAGTTCACAAACACATTCGTTATTCATTTTAATACTAATCAAACATTGACCGACATTAAAACTTCAATTTAACCCAAACGTGACTTTACATAATAACCAAAACACATAAAACCATAATCGAAAATAAGAGATAAGTTTCAATCCACGTTAGAAAGTTTCTCATCTTTTAAATTCAAACTCAAATTAAAATATTTAACTTAACTCAAACTATACAAAATACTCAATTATCTCTAACCATTCTTGAAATTTTCTCCAAATCAGAAATTTACAAATTTCAATCACATAATTAAGCACGAATAGTTAACTAACAACTTAAATTCATATTTTATCAAATTTGAAAATTCACATACATTCACTAATTTGAAATGTACAGATACATATACACACATGTGTATCTATTTTCATTACCAAAATTTCAATTAACAAATTCGAAATTAGACTATAATCCAATATGAAAGGATACAAAATACACACACACACACACATATATATATATATATATATATACACTACTATCATAAGATTCCCAATTTCAAATCAACATTTAACATGTGAAATTCAATTTAAAAGTTCTGAATCGAAAATCATATATGCATACACATCAAAATCTGCAATTGTCATGTATAAATGCATATATATACCGATATATACATACATATATGCACAAAAATCAATAAATATATACATCTATACACACATACATAAGCATTACTACCCCCAAATTAACGGTACAATTCGAAATTAGGTAAACTTAAATCTGAAAAATATGATAAATAATACACATTTACATACACTCAACATATATACATAGATATATACATATACTCGTGTGTGTGAAAGTGCATGATTTGCAGACCGTGGGTGTGACTGTGGTGGGATCTGAGCGGTGTGTGGTTGAGTGAAAGAAAATGAGTTTTACCGTAGGAGGAGAGGTGGTGGTCGCGGCAGTGGAGTGGTGTGGTGAGGTGAGCGGCGGTGAGTGGCGACGGGCTAGTGAGTCGAGAGAGAGAGAGAGAGAGAGAGAGAGAGAGAGAGAGAGAGAGAGAGAGAGAGAGAGAGAGAGAGAGAGAGACGTGAGAGAAAAGTGAGGGTTTGGGTTTAGGTTTAAATCTTTGGGAATTTGCAAATTAGTCCCTCCTTTCTCTCCATGTGCATAGTTAAGTCCATAAGTTCAAATTTATTCTCCAATTGCCACTAAACTTTCTCCCAACTTTTCATTTAACACAATAAAAAATAAATAGCAAGTTTAGGCAATAAAACAATTAATCACATAAAATTGCAAGTAAACTATTAAAATAAACAATTTATAAACTTTTAATTGCTACATTGATCGAGACGGTATCCAAGTCCTTCCACTGCAAAATAATTCAAATTATCGACATTAAAAATATCATTAAATTTAAAATTTATAATAACATTAACATAATTATTACGTGAAATTTAAGGATGCACGTAAAAATGAAAAATGGTATTACACGTTCGAACCGGGTAATTGGGTGTGGGTGCACTTGCGAAAGGAGCGGTTCCCAACAAAACAGAAATCAAAGTTGCAGCCAAGGGGAGATTGACCTTTTCAACTCATCAAGAAGATAAAAGACAATGCATACAAGCTGGATCTTCCAGGTGCGTATAATGTATCTGCTTCTTTTAACGTTGCTGGTCTTTCTCTGTTTGATGCAGGTGATGATTCGAGAACGAATCCTTTTCAACAGGGAGGGGATGATGAGTACCGGAGTGGCCCAACGAGCAAGGACCAGTTGCATGTACTGGTGGGACCAATAACAAGGCTGAGGGCTAAGAAGATCAAACAAGCCATGCAAGGATTCATGCAAGCTTGGGTTGATGAGCATTCAAGTCCAAGACCAAATGCTCTACTTTTGACTCATTGACATGATAGAAGAGGAGCCAAAGGTGTTACAAGTGATTTGGGCCGAGAATCAAGTTCAAAACCAAGGAGTTGGAGATTTGAACCACGCGACCGCGTGGTATAAAGTGGAGAGCGATCGCAGCTTGCATTGAAAAAGAGACCCGAGAGTTTTTTGGCATTTCCACGTGATCGCTACGGATGTTTCTGCGCAATCGCGTGGGTATAATATTTAGGGTTTTCGGCATTTTTAATTCTTTTTCCGTTTTGGGCCCATATGTTGTGGTTTGGCCTATTTTCGTGATAATACTCTTTATTAGTTACTTTTCATTGATTGTAAACACAACTTTGAGATTATTGATAATTAAAGGTGAGTTATTCCCTTATTGTTCTTCGTTCTTAACGAACAGATCAAAGTTATCAAATGATTAGACAACCTTTGTGGTGTTCACCCTTTGTAGTTCTTATCTCCGCATCGTAATGAGTCTTTAGTTTAATATACCTTGGGTTCTTGCGTTGTGAGGTCGGGGTTGCATTTTTATCGTCTACCAATTGGATTTGGGGCTTTTCGGCATTTTGAGTCTAAATTCCGCTTGTTCTTCGTGATCCCCATAACGGATTACATCAGTTAAGTTTCTTCACGGCCCAAGAAGCTTGGTGCTCCAGTTCTACGGGTAAATGACACGATTTTCCAAATGCCAATCGATAAGGTGACATTCCAATTGGCGTTTTGAATGCTATACAGTATGCCCATAGTGCATCATCTAATTTGTGAGCCCAGTCCTTTCTATTTGTGACCACCGTTTTCTCCAAAATCTGCTTAGTCTCTCGATTTGATATCTCAACTTTCCCATTAGATTGTGGATGATATCCACTTGCCAATTTTTGTCTAACACCATAATTTGCTAAGAGAGAATTGAAAAGTTTATTGCAGAAATGTGTACCTTCATCACTTACTATGGCTCGGGGTGTTCCACAACATGTAAAGATGTTTTTCTATAGGAATTTCACAACTGCTTGTGCATTATTTTTCTGAGTTTCTATGGCCTCCACCCACTTTGAAACATAATCTACAACAAGCAATATGTAAGACTGACCAAAAGAAGGTGGAAATGGACCCATGAAGTCTATCCCCATACATCAAACAACTCCACTTCAAGCACATTAGTTAATGGAAGCTCATGATGCCTTGAAATATTCCCCATACGTTGATAGCGATCACATGTCTTTACAAAAGTATAACAATCCTTAGCTGCAGTGCATGTTGGACCAAAGTGACCTCCATAAGGTAAATAGTGGCATTGCTGCATAATTGATTGTGTTTTTCTATGGGAAAACATCTTCTTATCATTTGATCTGCACAATTCTTGAATAAAAATGGATCATCCCACAAATATGACTTCACATCATGCAATAATTTCTTCTTTTGGTGTGAATTTACATCTGGAGGTATTGTTCCACAAGCCAGGTAATTGAAAATATCAGCATACCAAGGAAGTTTGGTTCAGACTGCCAACATAAGTTCTTCAGGAAAAGATTCTTAATTGGAACTTTGTCTTCTATTTCCTCATTCTCCAAACGTGAAAGATGGTTAGCCACTACATTTTAGATGCCTTTCTTGTCCCAAATTTCCACATCAAACTCTTGTAACAACAATATCCACTGAATCAAATGAGGATTTTCATCTTTCTTTGCAAATAAATAACGGATTGCTACATGGTTAGTGTAGATAATTACTATGGTGTCGATCAAATAGGGCCGAAATTTATCACAAGCAAAAACGACTGTCAGTAGTTATTTTTGTTGTTGTTGTGTAGTTCTGTTGAGCCCCATTTAAAGTTTTGCTAGCATAATGAATGGCCCGAAATATTTTATCACATCTTTGTCCCAATACAACTCCAACTGAAAAATCACTGGTATCACACATTACCTCAAATGGTTCTCTCCAATCAGGTGTTACTATTACGGGGGCTATGATCAATTTCTCTTTGATTATCTCAAAACCCTTCAAAAACTCTTCATCAAATACAAATGGTGTATCTTTCTCTAGAAGGTTACGAAGAGGCTTAGCTGTTTTTGAGAAGTCTTTAATAAATCCTCTGTAGAACCCAGGGTGTCCCAAGAAACTTCGAATTCCTTTAACATTGGCTGGAGGTGGCTGCTTCTCAATTGTAGAAATCTTAGCTTCATCAACTCCAAGTCCCTTTTCTGAGACATGGTGACCTAACAAAATTCCTTCTTGTACCATGAAGTGGCACATCTCCCAATTGAGAACTAAATTCTTTTCTTCACAACGCTGCAAAACTAAAGAGAGATTCTGCAAACAATTATCATAAGAAGTACCAAATACATAAAATTCATCCATAAATACCTCCATGATCTCCTCTATCATGTCTGTGAATATTTACATCATACATCTTTGAAAGGTGGCTGGAGCGTTGCATAAACCGAATAGCATTCGACGAAATGCAAAAGTTCCATATGGGCAAGTAAATGCAGTCTTCTCTTGATCTTCAGGTAATATTGCAATCTGATTGTACCCCAAATACCCATCTAAGAAACAATAGTGAGAACATCCAGCCAAATGATCCAAGATCTGATCAATGAAGGGAAGTGGAAAGTGGTCTTTCCTGGTAGCCTTGTTTATCTTTCTGTAGTCTATACACACGCTCCAACCAGTAACTATTCTTTTTGGAATCAATTCAATATCATCATTCTTGTTTAATGTCATCCCACCTTTCTTTGGCACTACATAGATTGGACTCACCCATGGACTATCTGATATAGCAAATATTATCCCGACCTTTAGTAGCTTAAGTACTTCTGCTCGAACCACTTCCTTCATTGCAGGATTCAATCTTCTTTGGTGTTCAATCGATGGCTTATAGGATTCCTCCATCAAGATCTTGTGCATGCACACAGTTGAACTGATTCCCTTGATGTCTGATATTGACCACCCCAGAGGTAATTTGTGTTTTCTCGGTACTTTAAGCAATCTTTCTTCTTCACCTTTTGTTAGTGAGGAAGAAATAACTACTAGAGATTTAGAGTCATCCTTCAAATATGCATAGCGAAGATGATCGGTAATTGCTTCAAGTCAGTCTTTGTGCTCAGAATCTCCTTAGGTTCACTTGTATTTGTTGACTGCTGAATGTCTTCTTTCTCTAATGACATATCTTCCAAAGGACAAGCCTCAAGAGCCAGTAAAAAATCAACCAAATCCTTGTTCCCTGTATAACCCCATCATTAGCAATATTTTCTCTTGATCCACTAGTCACAATACACTGCTCTAATAGGTCATCAAAGAAATCTTCTTCTTTCCCCTCAACATTAATAAAGTCAATCCTATGACATGTGTTGGTATCTTCAGGAAATTTCATGGCTTGATAAATATTAAACATTACCTCTTCTATATTCACCCTCAGTGTCAACTGTCCTCCTTGTACATCAATTAAAGCTATGCCAGTTTCCAAGAATGGTCTTCCAAGAATTAAAGGAACTTTTTGATCTTCCTCCGTGTCTAATGCCACAAAATCTGATGGAAAGATAAACTTATCTACCTTCACCACTGCATCATCAATTATTCCCTGTGGATATGTGAGTGATCTATCAGCTAGTTGCAAGGTGATAGTAGTTGGTTTCACCTCCCCAAGACCCAATTTCTTGAATTACAAGAGTGGCATCAAGTTAATGCTAGCTCCAAGATCACAAAGTGCCTTATCAAATGAAGAACCTCATTAGTGCACGGTATTGTAAAACTTCCCTGATCCTTTAACTTCTGAAGGAGTTTCTTTTGGAGAATAGCACTACATTCCTCTGTTAACTTCACCGTTTCATATTCCTCCAATTTTCTCTTTCTTGACATCACTTCTTCCATAAACTTGACATAATCTGGCACTTGTTCCATTGCATCTGTAAAAGGGATTTTTATATGAATTTTCTTGAAGATATCCAAGAATTTGACGAACTGAGAATCAAACTTCTTCTTCTAAAATCTTTGTGGGTAAGGCAATGAGGGTTTTATAATTGGTGGGTTATCTAGAAAAGATATGGAATTGGGCTTGTGAACTTTTCTTGTGTTATCTCCTTCAATTTCCTCTTCTTCAGACTGTTTTTATCTTCTTTGAGTAGGATCATGTGCTGCAACTGAAGTCTCTTTACAATTATTATCTTCAATTTCCTTACCACTTCTTAATGTGATGGCCTTGCAATGCTCCTTAGGATTTACCTATATATCACTAAGAGATTTTCCTTCTGGTTGAGAATTGATTGTTGTAGCCAATTGTCCTATTTGTACTTCCAGATTTTTCATAGTAGCTCCCATGTTGCCCATGTGAGTCTCAATGTTATCCAGACGTGACTCATCCTTATTGAATCTTGATCTTGTCTCCCAGACAAATGTCCCAAGAATATCTTCCAGTGATGGTTTCTTTTCAGTAACATGATCATTGAATCCATGAGGCGGATGGAGGACATTCCTATTATTTCCATATGAAAGATTTTCATGATTTCTTAGCCCTGGATAGAGATGGCCAAAAAACCCGATCCGCCCCGAACCCGATGGATACCCGATCCGAACGGAGCAGAAATTTCATAATCCGTAGATCGGCGGGGCGGATCAGGTCAGATTAATCCAATCCACGACGGATCTCGAGGAGGATTGGATACAGATAGATCCGATCCGCCCAGATCCGTTACTGTTCACAAAAAAAAAAAAAACTAAACTAAACTAAATAAAAGAATCTGATCTGAGGACTGAGGTCGTCTAAGAGAGAGAAAAAAAATCAACCTCAAGTCCTCACTCCTCAACCCTAGATTCCTCAATTCTTCTTCCTTCCTCTCAGCCTCTCCGTCCTCTCCAACTTCTCCCATCTCCACCGGACCACCTCCACCTCCATCCTGCCTGATTTAATGTGTAGAATTTTCAAACTTTGGAAAGTTGAAGTGTCTTCTCAAATTGAGATTTGTAGTTTTAGATTTGTGGATATTTTGATTTTGCAGTACATTATAGGAATATGCAGTATGCCATGGTTTGTTGTCGCCTGATGATTGTGTAACTTGTGTTTTCCAAAATTTTTGGCATAATGCCCTACTACTTTCAATCAAACAATCATATTCTTGCAATTACTTTCATTTGGGATGAATTCACCATAAGCAGTGATCATTTTAGAAAATTGTCTTTTGCTAACTTGTGTTAGCTTGGACAGGGTGTTAGCCAAAAATGTCATGGTTTGGGCCTTGATTTTCGATTGGGGATTTGGTTAAATATGTATCAAACACTTATTCTTTTATTATTTTATACATAATCAGGAAGTATTCGAGACACTATACAGTCTATGCTAGCATTTTAAGATGAAGTATCTGGTTAATTTTATTGTACTCTTTGCTACCACCTCATATTATGGTTGCATGTCAAGGCCCCTCACCTATGTCTATTATCAAGTATCTTGAATGTTATCGATTGTAGATGTAATCAAAGACTTATTTTTGTTGTAGATGTCAGAATCTCAAAGTAAACAACGTACTACTACAGCATTTACAAGTATTGGTAGTAGTACGAGACAAGTACCAGCTAATGACCATAATAACAATGCTGATCAGCCCCCACAAGAATCTCCAGTAGAAGTAGATGCACGCCAAGATCCAATTGAGCTTAGGGAAGAGGAGCACAATAGCGATGAACGTGTTGGTGCGATGCAAAAGTCGAGATTTCATTCATGGGTATGGCAAGATTTTGAGAGAGTGAAAATAGGAGAAGTTTGGAAAGCTGTTTGCAACCATTGCAAAGCTAAATTAGTTGGTGATACTAGCAAAGGTACAAGCCATTTGAAAAACCACCTAAATAGATGTCCTCTTCGTAGACCAGCCAATAGTAATACAAAACAAGGAATATTAAACTTCACAAAGGACACTAGTGGTAAGTGTAGGATGAATACGTACACATTTGATCAAGAAAAGTGTAGAACTAGTTTGGGAAAGGCAATTGTTTTACATGAATATCCACTGTCTATAGTTGATCACATTGGGTTCAGAAACTCTTTGAATGATCTCCAACCGATGTTTAAGGTCCCTTCTCGTAATACCATTAAGAATGACATTTTGAAAATGTATGACTTCGAGAAATCCAAAATGATGACAGCATTGGGGGAGAATGTGAGTCGAATTGCTATTACTATAGACATGTGGACCTCCTCGAATCAGAAGAAAGGATTCATGGTGGTAACAGCCCATTACATAGACGATTCCTGGACTCTACAAAGTCACATTTTGAGGTACATTAATGTTATAAAATATCTAATTAGCTTGCTTTCATTTTTCACAAGTTTAATTTTATTTCATTTTCGTTTTGTAGGTTTGTGTATGTCCCATGCCCACATACTGCAGATGTGCTGTCCCAAGCTTTAGTTGGTTGCTTTCTTGATTGGAACATTGACCGTAAGTGTTCTACCTTGACTGTAGATAATTGCACAACAAATGATGCCATGATAAATCTTGTTTAAAGTGAGCTTCGTAGTCATACTCTTATGTTGGGTGGTGAGCTTTTTCATACGAGATGTTGTGCACACATACTGAATTTGATTGTGAAAGATGGTTTGGATGTGATTTCATTGAGTGTGGAGAGAATAAGGGATAGTGTTTCCAATTGGATAGCTACACCTAAGAGATTTGAAGAATTTAAACAATTTGCACGTCAATTAAAAGTAGGTTGTGAGAAAAAACTGATGCTTGACTGTAAGACTAGGTGGAACTCGACGTACTTGATGCTTCGTACTGCCTTAATTTATAAGGATGTTTTCCCTCGTTCGAAGCAAAGGGAGGCTCAATACAAATGTCTACCTAGTGATGAAGATTGGGATTTGGCTAAAGAAATAAGTGTGAGATTACATGTTTTCTTTACGGTGACTGAATTGTTTTCTGGCACTTCTTATCCAACTGCTAATACGTTTTTCCCAAATGTTTGTGCAATAAAGTTGTCGTTGTATGAGTGGCCTGAATCCTCTTATGAGGTGATTCAAATGATGGCTAGTAGTATCATTGATAAGTTTAACAAATATTGGAGTGATATTCATGGAATTTTGGCATTGGCGACAGTGTTGGATCCCAGGTATAAGATGAAGTTAGTAGAGTATTATTACCCTCTAATTTTTAAAGAAGAATCTGCACACGAGATTGAAAAACTTTGCGACCTTTGTCAAATTGTTTCTAATTCTTCTAGTCATTATCAGTCTGAGTTGTCTACTAGTGTAACAGAGAATTTGTTGGCGGGATTTTATGAATTTGTTTCTACTACCTCCACTTCTTGTAACGTGAAAACCGAACTTGATAATTTTTTGGAAGAGCCAATATTGCCTCGGTTAGGTTATTTTGACATTTTAGTATGGTGGAAAGTAAATGGAATCAAATATCCCACGTTGTCTAAAGTTGCACGGGACGTGTTGGCCATTTCGATGTCTACTGTGGCATCTGAATCCGCTTTCAGCACTAGTGGTAGGTTTGTGAGTCCACATAGAAATAGACTTCACCCCAAAACCTTGGAGGCATTGATGTGTACTCAGGATTGGTTATGGGCGGAGATTAACAGTAAGACATTTCATTTACATTTACATTTGATTTGGCATTTTAAGTTTTTAACTCTTAAGTTAATGTATGTTATAGCTAATTATTTATGTTTTTATGATAGAAAATTCAACTCCTCAATATCTCAGATGTCGCACAAGGTTTAGTGACGAAAAAATCGAGGAAGTAAGTGTAATGTCCATTTCATATCATTTACAAAAACAATTTAAATAATGTTATGTGATTTATATCTATTTTCTTATTTTAGGAATTGTCTTCTGTCATCTCTAGCTCAAACATGAACACTCTTGATTCTTGAGCAAACGAAGTGGAACTTCATGAGGCAAAAACTTCTTATGTTTTGTAACTTTTATTGTGAAATATTTGTATTTTCTTTAGGCATATTTACATTTTCTGCTATGAATATGTTATCTTTTGTTAAAGTGATGCTTCAACATATTCAGTTCTGTTAAATTGTGGATGAATCATGTGTTGGTGATTGTTGAAATTTGAATGTGCAAATTGCAATGATATTAATTGAATAATTGTTGAACGTGGATTAGTAATTTAGTATGTTGTTGAATAAATGAATATGTTGTATGCAATGTCAATTGTCAAACAAATAAAAAAACAAGCTACAGGTGCTATTGCTTTAAGAGGAGGAGGGAAAAAAAATAAAAAAAAAAATCGCGGATCAGATTGGCGGATCAGGACCTGATCCACCCCGATCATGGCAGATCACGGGGCGGACCGAATCTGTGTTTTTTTTTCTAAGGGGCGGATTCGGATCAAGGCGATCCGCCCCGAATCTGCCCCGTTGCCAACTCTAGCCCTGGATGATAATAATTGAAAGATTTGTTACCTCGTTGATTGAAATTTCTGTTATTTATTTACTGGACTTGCTTATTCTCCATTCTCTTGATTTGGGGTAGAAACAGCTATAACTGACTCTTCCTTTTGCTGATTGTTCTGTGTAGTTAAAGTAGCTACTTGATTAGTGAGTGATGATATCTGAGCAACAAGAACAGTAGTTAGATCAACCTCATAATGACCAGCCACCTTCTTTGCACTTGATCGCTCACTTGGCCATTGATAATTGTTTGTTGCATTTCATCCAACAATGTGTAAGCCTCATCTGCAGTCTTAAAAATTAAAGTGCCACCAGTAGCAGCATCGATTATCGTATGTGTCTGACCATTCAATACATTGTAGAAAATTTGAATTTGCATCCAATCCGGGTAACCATGTTGAGGACATCTTCTAAGAAACTCCTTGAATCTCTCCCATGCCTCATAAAATGGTTCAAAATCAAGTTATTTAAATTGCCCAATTTTCAGTCCTCAATTGAGCTAATTTTGAAGAAGGAAAGAACTTGATAAGAAATTTCTGAGCCATCATCTCCCAAGTAGTAATAGTACCGGCTTGCATCGATTGAAGCCATCCCCTTGTCTTATCCCACAAGGAGAAGGGAAATAACCGCAATCTGATGGTACCTTCACTAGCACCGTTCATCTTCACCGCATCACAAATTTCCAAGAAGGTAGCAATATGAGTGTTTGGATCTTCTAATGCGGATCCCCCAAACTGATTATGTTGTACCATGCTGATTAAAGTGGGTTTTAGCTCAAAGTTGTGTGCAACAATAGTTTGACGTACAATACCATGGTAATTGTCATTCAGGGTGGGTCGAACATAATCTCGAATAGCCCACTATTGTTGGTTGCCGTTTTCTGTCATTACTCTGATTTCTCTTCTTCTTTCAGCCCTTATTCTCCTCAAAGTTCTCTCGGTCTCAGAATCAAAGGGTAAAAGTTCACAACTTCTCGTTCTTAGCATAAAAAACTACAAAACAAACAAATAAAGTATCAAAACTACAATTAAATGAATCTAAATTAAAATCAAGGTTAATAAGTAATAATATTGGCAAAAAATATAATTAATTTAAATCCCCGAAAATGGTGCCAAAAACATGTCACGCGTTTTATATAACATGATTTATACCGGAAGTGTACATTATCAAGTTTTGTAATATGATGGTGAAATAGGATGTTGAACCCAAAGGGATTCATATTAAATTTCTAACAAGTACTATAAATATACTAACCCTTCTTTTATCTAGACAATCAAAATTTTATGAATCAATGAGAATAAAAATGATTCTAAAAGTGTTGAATATGACTAAATTAATGAGTATCCCTAATCACGAAATTTGAAAAACATACGAAGAGTCTAGGGGACTTGATTCACCTTAGTATCAACTATATCTTAAGTATCTCCATTAGATTCCAATTGTTTTTATTCAAGTTTATAAGCAAGAACCCTATTGTATTCTTACTCCCTCTCTCAAGTGCCGAGTAAAAATTAATCCAAACAATCTAATTTCAATATCTCTATTCTAAACCAAGATTTCCAAATTTTAATAAGTTCTATGGTTCTTAAGTAAAACGGATTCAAAGGAATTACACTTTCTCTCGAAATCTATAATTTCCAAGGTTGTGTTATTCAAGATCAAATCTAAGTCTCTCGAGTTCCGAAACTTAAATAACAAATCATTCAATTAATGGTCAGTTAATTAAATACAATAACACAAATAAACTTTGAACAAAATTTCATGGAATTTAATGGAAGACTCAAAACATAGTATCCACGCAAGATTACATCAACCCTAAAGAAAATAAACTTAGTTCATAATGAAATAAATGAGAAATAATAAGTTCTTAATTGAAAACATGAAGGAGAAGATAGAAAAAACTGTTTTGGAGTGATTTTGATCTTTGTCTTTGCCTCGATTCTCTTCAATTCTTGTTCTCCTTGATTAGCTTTGTCGAAAAGTCCCCTTCTCTATGTTCTCCAACCCTTTTTTGGTGTTTTTCCCTTTCTTTCACAAGTCCCCATTGAATTGGGCTTTCAAACACAAAAATAGGGGAAAAATTTACACGACAGTGTTGTTATTTCTCCAGATTCCCGCAGCCCCAAGGCGCTGTGATTGCAGTGCTAAGGCGTTGCCTTGCTGTTTCTTCGTTATACCGCAATGCCTAGGCGTTGTAATAGGAGCTCGAGGTGCTGCGTTCTCTGTTTAAAAAAAAAAAAGTTGTTAGCGCCTAGGCCTTGCCTTGGCTGGCTCATTTGCCTCATTTTCTCTACTTTTATTCCTCCTCATCTTTTCGGTTCATTCCTCATTGCTATTTGCTTCATTAAATGCTAAAAATTATCCATGGTTTCACCACAAAAATTCACCTACATCACAACTTGAAAAAACACATCAAAACATCCAAAAACTCAAAGAATTACACTAGAATTTATGGTTTTCTTGGAATATAAACTTAAGTGAAAATACACTTAACAAGTACCCTAATTTTATTTAGGCATGGTACTTTCTTATATTTGTTCATTGTCCCATACATAAGGAACATATTTCTTTAAGTTTTTACCATTGATAGACCTTACGTGCCTTGTGCTATCTAAATCTTCTAAATGATAAGCTCCATTAGGAAACACACATTTTACTTTATATGGTGCTTCCGAATTCAGCGACCACTTCCCATACTTTGGATCTTTGCTGTCCAACGGGAGTACTGTCTTCCAAACTAAATTTCCTACGCTAAAGAACTTGGCTATAACTTTTTTTATTATAGTACTTAACCATTTTCCGCTTTTGGACTTGCATCCTATCTAGGATGTCTAACTTTAACTCATCCAGTTCTAATAGATTTTGTACTAATGACTCTGTATGTTCATCCCTCAAATTATTTTGCAGCCACATTTTGATCGACTGTACATTAATCTCCATAGGCAATACTGCCTCTTTGTCTATAAGTAAGCTGAAATGGAGGTATTTGAGTACTTGATCTCGGTGACGTCCTATAGGCCCATGCCAATTCTTGGCATTCTCATCTATCGTTTTCCTTATGATATTTTTTGGAATCTTATTTGAAGATTCTGCTTTCCCATTAGATTGAGCATAATACATCGTGGAATTTACTAGTTTAACTCCGAATTGTATCAAAAATTCCATCACTTGATCTCCATTTAAAGAAGTTTCGTGATCCATTATCAAAGTTTGAGGTATCCCAAATCGATAAATTATATAATCACGAATGAACTCTATGATATGTTTTTGAGAGATCTCTTTTAAGGGTATTGCTTCCACCCATTTAGTGAAGAAGTCTGTTGCAACTATTATGAACGTATGTTTCTTAGACGATGGGGGATAAATCTTCTCGATGAGATCCATCACCCAACCCTTAAACGACCAATGCTTGATAATGGGGGCCATTTCCCTTGCTGGCATTCTTTGGATTAGACCATGTTTTTGGCATGCTAAACAACTCTTGACATATTGAACGCACAATTCTCCCATTTTAGGACAGAAGTATCCACTCCTAATAATTAACCATCTCATTTTTTGGGCTACCTGATGGGTGCCGCATATTCTTTCATGTACTTTAGCCATAATCGTCTTGGCCTCTTGTAAACTTACACTTTTTAATAATAAACTATTGGGAGCGTTTCTTGTATAACTTATTATCTATTAGAACATAATTCAACGAGCATAACTTCATTTTCCTATCACCTTCTATGTTAGGCTCCTTTAAAAGCCTTTTTATTTCTTCTCTCCAATCCATCACGTCTTCAATTTGTATGCAATGAACATCCATCTTTCTCGCCCTACGTTGGACCACGGGAAATATTATCCCAAATTCACACATGGAATCCCGATTTAGCATCTTTGAATAGCCTGAAGCCATTTGGGCTAGTTCATTTGCTAAGTCGTTATACAACCTGTTAATGTATTGAAGTTCTACTTGATCAAATTCTTCTAACAACTCCTGGACGATTTCATATTTTCTTATAACATAATCACTTTGGAATTTAAAGTCACCAATCAATTGATAAATTACTAACTGGGAATCGCCCCTAACTATCACATTTTTTACTCCCAGCTCTACTAATAGTTCCAAACCTACGATCAATGCTTTGTATTCTGCTTGATTGTTAGTGCATATCCTGTCTAGAGTAAAAGCGAATTTATAATAAACCCCCAAAGGATTTATTAAAACTACTCCTACTCCTGCACCCCCAAAAGTCTATGATCATCAATGTATAAAACCCAAGGTTTTAATTCGAATGAATCGATTTCCAGTTCAATTTATTTGGGTACATCAAGGCATGGGTGATAGGCCAAAAAGTTAGTCAATGCTTGATTTTTAATTTCCTTTTGGGGAATGTATTGTATTTCAAATTCTGACAGCGCTAGAATCCAAAGGCCTATCCTTTGGTGTAAGACAGGGTAAGAAAACATGTATTTAACTAAATTTATTTTAGAAACTAAGTAAACTTACATGACGTAAATAGGCCCTTAGTTTTGCACATGTGAAATATAAAACAAGTGAAAGCTTTTCAATAGCAGAGTAATTATATTGACATTTTGTTAACTGTCTACTCAAATAATAGATTGCCATCTCTTCACCAAATTGGTCTTCTTGTGCGACCATTCCAGCTATGGACTCTTTTTCAGTTGATACGTATACTTTCATTGGTCTTCCTTGGATAGGCGAAACTAGCACAGGTGGACTTGATAAATATGCCTTCAGCCTATCAAAAGCCTTTTGATGTTCTTCATTTAAGATGAATTCGTCCTGATTTTTCAGCTTTAATAGAGGCAAAAATTCTTTCGTTCGCCCTGTACAATTTGAAATAAAATGTCCCATAAAGTTTATTTGCACCAAAAATATTTGCAATTCTTTCTTGTTAATAGGAGATTTAGCCTCTAAAATGGCCTTAGATTTATTTTTATCAAGTTCAATTCCTCTTTTATGCACTAAAAACCCAAGGAAATTCCCTACATTGACACTAAATGCACATTTCAAAGGATTCAACTTTAATTTGTATTGCCTCATTCGCTCAAATGAACATTTTAATTGTTGAAAATGGTCTTCCTCCTTAAGCGATTTGACCACTATCATATCATGGAAAATTAAGTTCATCATTCTTTGATACGTGACCCATGCATTTTTTAGGCTAAAAGGCATAACTACCCATTCAAAGCATCCTAAAGCCCCAGGACACCTAAAAGAAAATTATGTACGTCTTCTTTAGCTATGTAAATTTGGTTATACCCCGAATATCCATCCATAAATGAATACATTACATGCCCGACAGTTAAATCTACTAAAGAATCCACCGTAGGCATTGGATGTTCATCTTTGGGTGTTAACAAGTTTAAATTCCTAGAGTCTATGCATACTCTAATATTACCATTTTTTTTCAACACAGGCACAATATTGGATAACCACTCAACATATCTAGCCGTTCTAATAAATCTTTTCTTTAATAATAGCTCTATTTATTTCTTTACTTCATGCAATACATTAGGGGAAAATGCCTAGGAGGTTGTTTCTGAGGTTTGAAATTTTGTTTGGTTGGTAATCTATGTTCCACCAAGCTTTTATCCAAACCAGGCATATGTTCATATTTCCAAGCAAAACAATCCTTGTATTCTTTTAATAAAGCAATTAATTTGCTACTTACCTCTTGGCTAAGCGCTTGGCTGACAAATGTTGGGCGATCTTCCCCTTCGTCACTAATGTTCACCTTTACCAAAGGATCTTGTGCTTGAGCATGTTCGGGTTTCACAATTCCCGTTACTTCAACGTCCAGGTTTCTTGTAACCATTTCCTCCTCTAGGTAATCTACCTTGTTGACTTCCCAACCAATATTCTATTCTAACTCGAACTCTGCTAACTAGTTCTTCAATGTCTTCAATGTTACTTCTTCTTTTGTCTTTGGTTTACATTCTTTATCGAAAGCCATCAGTTTGGCTTTAAAGGCCTGAATATCGGCCAAATTCCTTCTCTATGTGCAATAATCTGAATTTCTTCTCCATTTTTGACCACTCGACAGGTCCATAGTTCCCTTTGTACATAAACTTCTCCAAGAAATTTGTTTCTGCTATGAAAGGCCTGTGATCTTCTTGCACGACCTCCGCTTCTCCTTTATCGTTCCAAAAAACCAAGCACTAGTGGAGTGATGAAGGTATGCACCAACTTCGATGAATCCAATCCCTCCCTAAAAATACATTGTAACTGGTAGGACCATCTGCCATAAAGAAAACTGTGGTCCTAGTAGTTGTTCCCATGATTATTTCCAACGACATCACTCCTTTGGCTGAAGTTACTCCTCCATTAAAACTTGTGAGGATAACCTCTATTGGGATCATATCACTTTTTGTCTCTGTGAACTTCCTTATCATTTTGGACATGATAGTATTTATAGCTACCCCATTGTCAATGAGTACATTTGACACAAGTATACCATTAACTAAGGCCTTCACATACAATGACATTAAATGTTTAGTCAACTTTACAGATGGCATCCTGAAAATAACCTTCTCTGGTCAATCTCTACTTCTTGCTTGCCTTCCACTGAATCGACCTCTCTTGTTAAATCGATTTGCAGGGTTTCATTTGAAGTCTTTACATCTTGGACTTTCTTTTCACTTTCCTCTCGTAGTTCTTCATCTATGAACAACCTGTAGGAGGAGGTAGTATCCTAGGAGGTGATCCACACTTTTTAGATCGTGATACTCTCATTCTCCTTTTGGGCGTTCCACATAGCATGTAAAAGTCAAAAGAGTGTCCAGACGATTTGTCCAATAAATCTACTTCACGGACACCTTTTCGATATAGTTGCTTTAGTAGTTTATTGTGCAATACTACACTCCTTTTCCTTCCTACTTCTAAATCGATTTCCTCTTCAATGTTTGTCATGCTATCATCCTCTTCTTCATAACATACCTCCTGCAATGTTTGGCCTTCTTCACATACTAGCACGTACGCTTCTTCCTCATCTTCTTCTTCTCTCTCTTCCTCATCATTCTCCTTACTTTTAAATTCATTGGCCAACAAGTAGTTATTATCCATAACTGGAGGTAGTGTACCGAATTGAGTGGCAAGGGGACGCCCCGAATCCTCCTCATCCTCCTTTTTTTTCCTGTGTTCAAATTTTAACTTCCCAGAAGAACTTTCCGGTGCTTTCTCCATTGATTTGAGGACATTCTTGTTAGTCACCTCAGTAATTTATGTAAAGCCCCGAATTTCGTGAAACCCGGGACGCCACTTCGTCCTTTAAAAATTTCCTTTATTGCGGAAAATAAATTTAATTCAAAACGTCACATTCATTATTTGAAACCTTCAGCGGAAATTTGATAAATTTAAATATAGAACAATTCATAAAACTTGTGTCTCAATTATTTAAATGAAATTAACGAGAAATAATTTAACGACCATTCATAAAATTGTCTAATAACATCATCATTTATTTAATTTTGCCAATGCTGCCCATTCATTCGCCGCCATTTCCAAGATCTGCAAAAGCTGTTAAAATTGAAATGAGCATTTCGAAAGAAATACTCAGTAAACTCATCACCAATAATTAATTTACAGAATAATTTAACACATACTTATGTAATTGTACAGTGACATCATCATCGTCATCGTCATCATCATCATAGGCTATTTTAATAAAATCAAAGGCTCTTTAAAAATCATAGGGTGTGGGTAGTCTCGTCTCATGCATTTAGAGCATGTAAGTTATGCATAACATCATTTCTCATTCTTATCTCATAAGAGATATTCTCTTCTCGTCTCGTCTCATGCATCAAAGCATATAAATCACGTAATTTCATATAAGACATGCAATTATAATTTAAACTAATTAGTGGGGGCGAGTCTACCTTAAATTTTCGAGTTTGAAAGTAGAGCAACAATATCACGTCAATCTTCTAAATCACCGAGTGTATCGTCTAGCCAAAAGAAAAATTAAATTAATTTAGTATTTCAAAAATTAAACTATTAAAGTGAATAAATAAAGTTTAGGGGTTAAATTGAAAATTTAAAGAAGAGCATGAGTTTTAAAAGTGTAGGGGATGAAATGGGCTTTTTCGAAAATTAGTGGCCTGACTTATAAGGTTTTAAAATACTAGGGTTCAATTGACTCATTTTAAAAGTGTAGGCATTAAATTAAGAGACTTTTAAAAACAAGGGACTAAAATATCACTATTCAAACGTTGGGCCTTAAACAATAATTTTCAAAAAAAAAAATATTATAACATATAACACATCTCTCTCTCTCTCTCTCTCATGTGTGAAACAGAGAAGGGAGATGGGAGAGGGCTACGACGGGCGACGGGGAAGGCGAATCCCCTGCCTCCGATCCACGCCGCCACCATCGCAAGGTGGTGCCGGTGTATGGGTGAGTCAAAAGGAGGAAGTTTTGGGAACTTTGGGATGTGAAAAAAATCGAGACCAAACCGAGGCTTAAATGCTTGGATTCATGGGCTTTCCGACGAAGGAATCCAGCCATTGTTGAGGTAAGTTATGGGTTATGTTTGATTTTGGGGATTTGGCTTTGATTTTCGAATGGGCATGCAGTGGAGTCGAGGATGGGTGTTCGATCGCGGTTTGAGGTTTTGGTTCATGTTTGGTGGCTGCGAAGGTGGATTGGTCATGGTGGTGATGGTGTTTCCGGTTGTGAAATTGATTTTTGGTTTTTTGATTGATGCGGTGATGTGTACGAATCCCGTATGCATATCGTGGGTTGTGAATTTCATTTGTGGAAAAACGGAGTTTGGGCAGTGGGTGTGGTGACTCGGCTGATGATGATGATTCCAATGGTTTGGGTTGGTTTTTGGATGAATTTGAGGGTGAAAAAATGATCTGGGCAGTGGATGTTTTTGGTGGTTTGAAGTGGTCGGGTTATGGTTGTTGCTGATGGTGAATGTGGTCTGGTGACACTGCAGTCTGGGCATGGGCGATTGTGGTTGCGGTCGTTGCTGATGGTGAATGTGGTCTGGTGACGCTGCAGTTTGGACATGGGTGATTGTGGTTGCGGTTGGTTTGAGAGGAGGGGGCGAGAATGGAAATTGGAAGGGAATACATTGCAGAGGTTTTCTGTGCGTTCTGAAAGTATGTAATGTAGGTAGAATGAAGAAATTACCCAGAACGATTGCTTGGCTTGTGTGAGTTCGTGAGGGGGAAAATAGGAGTTAATATTATGTTAGCTTTGCATCATGTTTTGGTAAATTTGTGTGTATTGTATACTGATTTGGATCTTATTTTGGTAAATTAGAGAAAAGTATGGAAGATCAATATTAATTTATGAAAATTGAAACTAAATGTGGAAGAATTTTGGTAAGTAGAATTTTTTTACCAAGGAGACATGTGCATGACGGTGGTGATTGAGAAGAAATTGGGCTGTATGGAGAATTTTGAACCCTTCCAGCCAGGAAAAAAAAATCATGTGAGAGGATGCTGATGAATTGGTTATTTGGAAACGGAATAAGGGAGAATTTATGTATTGGAATTAAAATGGGGGTAAGATAATAAAGTTGGAAACTTTGAACTAGAAGATGATAAATTGGATCCAAAGTAAATAGAAATTTTTCTTGAATGATTAACAATAATATTTGGGATTAAAAGTTTGGATCTAAAATAAATTAAAATTTGGACTTTAAATAATTTGAATCCAAATAAAGTTGAAAAAAACTTGGACTAAATAAATAATGGATTTGGATCATCATTTAATAAAAATTTGAAAATCGGATTAAGATAAATTTAAAATAAATTTAATTTCACTTCATTGGCTAGACGATCACGTTTTTAAAATACATTGGCAAAGTCGTAGCGACACATTTAAATAAATATTTATTTAAATAAGTCATGGAAAATTCTCGGTCGCTACAATTTAGGTGCCTTAAGATGTGATGATCCTTGCTATTGCCTCATCATCCTCCCATAATTTCTCTGGAAATGTCTTTGTTGTGTCCTGGTCATCTCATTGAAAGGTACAATCCTTCCGTGTTATACTGGAATGAATGCCACATATGTAGCTGACGAGGTTGTGGTCTGAACGTCCTCTCACTATTCATCGACCTGTACTGCCTTTCAAAAAGAATTTTCTATAATTTGGCAAACCTCGTCCCCTATCGGGTTGGAAATTGGGAACAACATTAGGATAATTATAATGTCCCCATTTCCTTGTTTTTCCCATGTGCTCGCTTGCTTCCCCCTTGCATCTAACACGCAAGGTACCTCCATCTTTTTTAGGTTCATTTCCTTTGAGTTGTTCAAAAACACTAGTGTGTCGTTCAAGATCTTCTTTTCCGTCATCTATGACTAACTTGAATTTTGGCAACTTATTTTCGAAACCAGTTGCCATCATGTTCACCCGAGTGATAGTGGAAAAGGATTTTCATCCACTGCTATCTTCTTTTTGGATCCAAAAGTGATTTGCCCTGATTAGATAGCATCCTGCAACACATGAAGAAAAACCAAGAAATTGTTAGTCATGTGAGACCAAGCATTATGACATTTGCAATTTTTTTTACCCTTAATTTGTTCATGGTTTGACAATTTATGCTTATTACTCAATTTTATTTGCTTATCCTTATATAATTTTTCAAATATAAGGTTAGCTTTTGTCACATCAAATGAAAACATCCTAGCCTTTTTGTTTTTATCTCCTATTGGCTCATTTTTTACCATTACATTTGATTCGGCTGCTAAAGGGCAAGCATATGCATCTCCTTTAATCAGTTCGGCCAAACATACTTCAGTCTAGTCATAATATTCATCATCAACCATGTGAACGTCAAAATTCAGGTCTCTATAATATGTCCTCTTGCTAGAATTTTTCATTTGTTCTTCTTCTCTTATTAGACATTCATATCTAATCACATTAACACTCAACTGGAATAAGTCTGGAAATTCTCTATCTTGGAACTTCTTTTCAAGTCAAAACACAAACAACTATGAGCGATCTTGAAAAATCCCTTTTTAGGAAATGGAACAAAACATTTGCTCCGGGCCGTTTTGAACCTCTGAAAGAAACCTTTTGCCCATTCATTTGGCATTTGGCGTAAATTGGCTAAATCGGCCAAAGTAACTTCGGATTCAAATTTATAAAATTGAGCATGAAACAATTGTTCTAATTGTTGCCATGTTTGAACAGAATTTGCTGGAAAGTTAATGAACCATGAGAAGGCTATTCCTGTCAATGAACTAGGAAATAGTCTCATCTTATGATAATCATTTACTTCACCGCACTAAAATGTGAATCGCCCTACATGTTCTAGAGTAGAAACTTCTCCTAAGCCAGTGAACAATGAAGATTCAGGTACTTTGTACCCTTTAGGCCATGCATATGCTTGATCTATCCAATCAGGGTATGGCTTTGGGTAAGTCGGCCTAATACAAGTACGCATTCCGACAGCCATTTGATCTCTCACTATTTCAGCAATTTGATCTCTCAACAAAACGTTGGGATCATAGGGGACACCTATGTTTTGATTTCCTGGTGGTATCACCTGAGCCCTAAGATTTGGTAATGGATTTGTAGTGAAAACTCCATTTTTTAAACCGTTATTACCATTAATTTGAATATTTCCCCCATCATTAACGTGTGGGGTATTTTGTCCATTATTTTGGACATCATCTCTTGCATTTGGGTTACCCCCCAAGTTTGGGTTCCATTGCCACTATTTAAACTTGCAATTCCAACACCCCCTGGTTTGAAGAGGGATGGTCCATTAGGTGGCTCCATTCCCTGATTTGGACTTAAACCGTGGGATTATGTCCCACAATCGTTCTCACTTGAAAGTGGTTCCCTATATGTGGAAAAGTTGACTGACAAACCTAGCCTGCTAACTTATTCATGTTATGTAAATTCCTTAGTTGTTTGGCCATATTGTCATAGTGTATTCTTTCATGTTGAATAAACTTTTCCATTTTATGAACGTATTGCAGATTTACTTGTTCAACCACATCTTGAGTAAGTTCACCAAGTGATGCACGTACGGTTCAATGATTCAATTCTGCCATTTGTTCGTAACGGCACTGAATTTGTCCCTCTATTCCTGGAGTACTTTGTTCCTCCTTATATCTTTCAATCTCAGACTCAAGTCACTGGCTTGCTGGCTCCTTATCAGAGTTATTATGAGGCATGATGCTTCGCTTTTGTATCTTCAAAACACACCGAAGTTGTCCCACTCGGCGTGCCAAATTGTTTCGCGCACTTAAAATGAGATTCAGACAATGTGTAAGGAACAACAACCTCTTAAGATAAAGTCCCACGAGGGGTGCTTTATTTATGAAGATTACAAGTCGCAAGAAACAAGATGCCTCTAAAGGGTGCAAACACACAAAGGACACGATAATTACAAGGAAATGTAAATGAAAGTAAATTACACAGTTCTCTTTTGAGAGTTGATTGATTGGTCCCTTCTTCCATGTTATCTTTTCTCTTTTATACTCCTAGTTTTTTCCTCTTTCGAAATTTGCTCTATCGTTCTGTAACCGTCCACTTTCTTGATAATGGATGACTTGTAAAAAAACTGCCGTGTATACATGCTGCCATTACTCTAAATACTCAACCGAATTTTTCGGACGTGGGGATGTGATAAGATTGCCCCATCAACTGCTTAATAACTGCCATTTTATAATAAGGAATCACCGCGTTTGTCCAGACGTTGGGCATTTTCTAGGCTTGGGAGATGCTGGTCTCCTCGCTCCATCGCTCTGCTTTCGGGCTTGCACGTGGGTTTATTTGGATGTATTCACTAAACTCTTCAACTGGGCTTGGGCCATTTCACTGCGCCTTTGAATTGAGTATTTTTATGTGTCAACACAATGTTTTCTCAAAATGCACATCAAATCTCAAGATTCAAACAAGGTAATGAAACATAAGATTTAAAAATTATTTAAGAACCTCACATATCGAATATTTATATTTATTGTTTGTTTGTGTATGCGTCTTAAACATTATATTCTTAATGTATTTCAACTTTCTAAGTCTCTTTTCTTGAACAAAACAAATTTTCAATAATGTCAATATATTCTCTCATCACTCGTGTTGCTTTTATTATTATTATTATTATTATTATTATTAATGTCCACAGGGAAAACTAATAGTGGAATTTGACTTTTGTTTTATTAACCACTCAATCACCTTTCAATTCCTAATTGATGACCAAGATTTAGCTATGGAAAAGGTAGCACTTATAGTTGTTTTGCTATTACCTTAACAAACTTTGATGTATTTCATTTTTCCTTTTATTTTGTCCCTTCTGTTTTGTGAACTTTCTTATTTTTGAAGGTAGTTTTCAATCTACATTGCAGGTACCCTTCTTTCCTGGTATATTACCTCCTAAATGTGGGGTGATGAATATGGCCAAATACAATGTAGGCAAATTTTTCCTACATGCCACGACTAGTGCAATGTCTTTCACATGTTTATGTCAATGATCGAAACTAAAAAATAATCAAGTAGTGATGTTTTCAATATGGTTCTAAGTGGAGTGATTAGTGTAATAATAAACTTCTACGGTTTTAAAAAATTCTAAGGTTGTTGACTTAAACAACTCAACTCATAGTCAAACCATAAGTACAATAAAAAATGAGTTCTTGCTTGAATTATTCATAAGCTAAGTCTAAAATATTGTGATTCTTAAATAACTGGGAATTTGAGTGCCAACGCGAACCAATTCAAATTTTGCTCATAGATATGAACAATAACATCACTTAATATGAATTACTTTGTTCGAGTTAAGTTATTCATAGAAGCGTGCTTAGTAAAGCTATAAATATTTATATATCCACATCTTTAAAAAAAAAAATTACTCAAGAATAATATAATTTAATCACAAAAACATCATTATGTAGATTAAGTTATGAGAAAACTTACATTTTCCACTCCCAAACCTAATTCTTACATTATCATCAATGTAATGCATACAAGCCCAAATATAGAAATTTAAATAAAATAGAGAAATTTTAGACTTGTAGGACAAGTGTTGGATGAGAGAGTTGGCCTTGCACTTGCATAATATTTCTTTTTCTTTATTCTCCTTCGAAAACGATCTCTTGTTCTTGGTGCAAAATTTTCTTACAATTAAGATTATAAGTTATATTGACAATGGAACAATGACATTTTCATGACAGCTATTTTCTTCTAGCTGATCTACTATTTCATATTGCTCTTTTTTTTCTTCAACTATTTTAACCAATTTGTTTGACTCATCTGATCTTTGCACTTGAATTTCTAGCAATTGTTCTAGTGGACACCTCTGTTATACTAGATAATAATTTCCCACACAATCAACCTTCTATACAAAAATCCTGAGGTGCGACAGGGAAATCATTGTAAAGCATGATTTCCAAAGCAGAAGTCACAAATCAGATAAGTCTAAACTGTATTTACTAGTTGTTCACCCCAACTGCCTAATTTTTTTGTCAAAGCATCTAAATTTGCATCAAGACTCGCATAGAGTGTTGTGATCTCATCTATCTCAAGTGTTGTTCGATCAAACTTATCTCTCTGCTGTGATGCCTCCAACTGTCCGAAAGTCCGTTCAATCCTTTAATCAAAAGGAAACAATTCACAGCTTTTAAAAATTCTCCAAAACATAAACTAAGAAATAAAAATAAAACTGAAAATAAAGAAAAAGTTAAACTAAAGCAAGAACTAATTGATATCAATATTAATTGACAATCCTCAGAAACGGTGCCAAAAATTTGATGTGATATTTTTGAGTTGCAAGTGTATAATATCGCTACCAAGTAATAAAGTAAATTTTTTGAGTCAGAGTTATCGTTCCCACGAGGATTGTGATTAAGTACCGAAATTGTGAGTTCTCACCTTATTTGAACGATAAAATCAAGATGAATTATCTAAAATAAAATAGAAAATTAAAATAAATAAAAGCAAAAGAAAAGATTTACAAATTTGGATTTTCTAAATTGATGTTTGTAAGTGTTGGGTTATTCGATTTCACGTTAGTCAATACTAATAATTCCAATATTCAAGTTTCTATTCATATCAATGTGCTCTATCAAATTCACTTATGCATATGAAATTCCTCTCTCAAGTTTAAATCAATTCTATTTAATTCAGTCAACCATGTATCTCCACAACGGGTCATAATAATTAGGTGCATGGAACACAAGAGTTCATGTAGCGATCGCAATAATAACAAACGTATTTATTATCATTCATTCAATTATCGAATTTTATTCCTAGATCTAGATTGTTAGCTTACTTCTCAGATTATGAAAACAACACATTAAATCAAAGAATTAGTTGTAAATTAATTCATACATTAAATACAAAATAAAATCAACATATGCAACACAAGCTCAAAACTAGAATTATAGAATTTAAAGCGTAAAACTAAGCTACATAGATTATCCCAACTAAAATTTTATGTATTCATCAATAAAGAAATAAAAATGCAGAAACATAAATTACTATGCATGTAGAGTTTATCAAATTAACAGGAGAAAACAATTCTTGCACCAAGATCCGATCCTCGCTGATAATCTTCAATCCTCACCTTGAATTTCTCCACCAAGAATTAGATGATATATCAATGAATTATGATCTTTAGAGACTGTGCAAAGGTCTGGGAAAAGCTCCAATCTCATCGCTGGGTGATAAGTGATTTACTAGCACTTTATTTCTTTACTTGTTGCCTCGAATTACTGTTAGTTTGATCCTAATTAAGTATTGCTTAATGCATTTTATGTTTTATATTGTGTAGGATCGCAAATGACAAGAAAAGAAGAAAAAAGGACCAAAAAGCACGTAAAAAGGAAGTTCGAGGACCTGGCATGTAAATAAGTCACGGCCGCAACATGAAAGTCACGGCCGTAAGCAGTTGATTGAACAAAAATCACGAAAATCTGCAGAAACCAAGTTACGGCCGTATTGGAAGTTTCTCACGGCCGTAACAAGTTGTTAGTCACGGCCGTATTGTGAAGAAGTCACGGTCGTGAGAAAATGTTGAAGGATGTTACGGCCGTATTGAATGCAAAGTCACGGCCGTAAGAAGTGAATCAATTGCGTAGAAATTAAACAGAAAGTGAGTTACGGCCGTAACTCCTTATATTACGGCCGTAACTTAAGCCCGAAAAAAAAGGAAAATTGTTTCCTAACTCAACTTAAACTCTATCTTTGGTATTTCTTTTTGGCTAAGCTAGGGCACGAATTTGGGCTCTATAAAAGGAGCAATTCAGTACAAAAGAGAGGGAGGAGAATTATTTTGAGAGCCACCAATATCAAGGTTTGAAGAGAAGAAATTCTGGGCAAAATCAAGGTGAATAAAGACAATATTTTTGGGGAATTCTTCATGGCAATGCGTGGCTAGTCTTCTCAACCTAGTTCAAGGGGGACGTTGTGTTCATATTATTTTATTATTCATTCCTCAAACTCGTAACGTAGTTCTTGTTTTATTGTTTTATTTATTGGATTTCTCATGAACATTAATTTCGTCAAGACAATGTATTAATTGATTAAGGCCTTGTCTTTTAATTATTGTGTTGATGTTTGCTAATTTGGGTAATTGGATTCGTATTTGTCTTGTTATCCAAATCATAGTAGCAATTGGTAATTTTATATTTCCATATGAAAATCCAATCTAGATTAATCAATTCGAGAATATGTAATTGATAATTTAGTTCACCTAATTCTTCTTGTTTTCACATAGTTAATGCATTAAATCTAGGGAGCTTATTCTAGGTTGTTCATTCACTCTAAATTGATTGGAGAACTAATTCTAATTTATTATTATTAAGGAAGAATTGGATTAATTAGAGCTTTTTGATTATTCCGGGTGATAAATAAAACAAAGGAAATAGTACATGCGTTGCTTGGGGAATGACAATATTATGATAGGGCACAACCGAACCTGAGAACTAGGATTCTTTATTATTTGATTTTTATTCCAGCTATTTTACATCTTTATTTGATTATTTAGATTAATTGCAATTTTCAACTCAAAACCCCCCTTATAATTCTAATTGACATGACATTAAATTAGTTCCCGTTCCTTGTGGGATCGACCCTTGCTTCCGCTATCACATTTAAATTTGAGTTTTGGTAAGTAAGGAAATTTAATTAATTCTTGGTGCATCGCGACGCGCACGTTGCCGGGGAATGGTTAACCAATTTTCTGTTTAATCAATTAAAATTTTATTTTCTGCATTTTTATTTATTTATTTTTATTTTCGGTTTAATTAAAAAAAAATATATATATAAAAAAAAAAGAAATAAAAAAAAATTTTGAAATTCAAAAAATTTTATTTATTTATTTATTTATTTATATGCATAAAATTCGATCCACTAATCCTGAATATTTTTTATTTGATCCAGAAATCGAGCGAACTTTTCGACAGCGAAGAAGGGAAGCACTAGAACAAATGGCAGCTCATAACCTCAACAACATGACACTTAAACAATTGGCCACTCCAGATGTCGCTCAACAGCCACTCTGTATCACTTTTCCGACAGTGGAGGATGGAAAAACTTTTGAACTCAAATCTGGACTCATTCACTTGTTGCCAACTTTTCAAGGACATGCTGGTGAAGACCCTTACAGGCATCTCAAGGAATTCCACGTGGTTTGTGACAGTATGAGACCCACTGACTGGTATTACCGAGGAACAAATTAAAATGAGGGCCTTTCCATTCTCGTTAAAGGATGCCGCTACTGATTGACTATACTGTTTACCATCCGGATCAGTCACCACCTGGAATGACATGAAGAGGCTATTTTTGGAAAAATATTTTCCTGCATCTCGGGCTGGAACAATCCGGAAGGAAATTTGCGGGGTTCGTCAAAACAATGGTGAATCGCTGTATGAATATTAGGAGCGCTTCAAGAAGCTCATCTCGAGCTGCCCCCATCATCAAATTAGCGAACAACTACTGGTGAAATATTTCTACGAAGGACTACTACCAATGGACAGAAGTATGATAGATGCCGCAAGTGGAGGTGCCTTAATGGACAAAACACCGGAACAGGCTCGGGCTTTGATTTCCAACATGGCTGAAAACACTCAGCAATTTAACCCAACCCGAGACATGCAAGTTCGCCGCGTGAACGAGGTAAGTAGTTCCAATATAGAAAGTCAACTGTTTGAACTAACAAATCTCGTTAAACAACTTGCTGTAGGAAGTGCACAACAAGTCAAAGCATGCGGGATATGTGCTAACTTCGGACATGCAACGGATGCGTGCCCGGTGCTCCAAGAGGAAAACAGTGAACAAGTGAACGCTGCTGGAGGCTTCCCATTTCAAAAACAACAATACAATCCGTACTCAAACACTTACAATCCTGGCTGGAGGGACCACCCGAACTTGAGCTATGGAAATAACAAACCTCCGGGTTTCGTCTCCAACAAGCCTCAAGGGAATTTTCAACAACAAGGAAATTTCCATCCACAGGGACAATATCAGCAAAAGCCACAATCATCAGGTATGTCTCTCGAAGAAATGATGAAAACTTTGGCCACTAACACTCTACAATTTGAACAGGATACCAAATCCAGCATTCAAAACCTGGAAAATCAAATGAGTCAAATGGCCACAGCTATCAACAGACTGGAAGCACAAACAGGAGGAAAGTTGCCATCTCAACCCGAGGTGAATCCGAAGAATGTAAGTGCAATTACTCTTCGAAGTGGAAAAGAAATTGAGGTGCCACAATCAAAGCCAACCGCGAGTGAAGAGGAGGAGGTTGAAGAAAAAGAAGTCGAAAAGAAAAACAGCATTCCACAAAACTCTCAGGTAAAAACCGAACCTATTGTGAATGCGAAACTAACTCCACCGCCTTTTCCGAGCAGGTTAGCGAAGGCGACTAAGGAAAGCAAGGAGAAGGAAATTCTGGAAATGTTCAGGAAAGTGGAAATCAACATTCCACTGTTGGATGCAATCAAGCAAGTGCCCTGATACGCGAAGTTCTTAAAGGAGCTGTGCACCAACAAACGGAAGTTGATGGGAAATGAAATGGTAAGAATGGGGGAAAATGTGTCAGCACTCTTCCCAAGGAAACTGCCCCCAAAATGCAAGGATCCAGGTATGTTCACTATACCATGCCAAATAGGTAACACTAAATTGGATCGTGCATTAATAGATTTAGGTGCATCTATAAATGTAATGCCTAGGTCTACATACAATGCATTAAAACTTGCTAATATGACTGAAACAAATGTGATTGTTCAACTAGCCGACCGTTCAAATGCTTATCGGGATGGGGTAGTTGAAGATGTTTTAGTCCAAGTAGGGAACCTAATATTTCCTGCAGACTTTTATGTCCTAGACATGAACGACGACCATTCCCCTAATTCCACCCCTATTTTGCTAGGAAGACCCTTTTTGTGGACTTCTCAAACTATTATCGATGTTAGGAAGGGGGTATTAACTATGGAATTTGATGGGGAGGTGGTGCAATTTAACATTTATGATGTAATAAAACACCAGAATGATATTTATGCTGCATATTCTATTGACATAATTACCCCTACTGTGCGGAAAGTGTTTGAACTAAATTGCAGGGACGAACTAGAAACAGCTATTTCTGAATCATTGAGTCAAATTGATGACGATGATGTGGGGATGAGCAGGGAACTGCAAAATGAAATCATTGCACTTAACTCGTTGAAACCCGTGCCGCACAGGTACACTATTAAAACAATCCAATTGACAGACTATCCTAACAAATTGCTACCCTCTGTCTTGCAGGCACCCGTAGTGGAAATGAAAACCCTACCAGCCCATTTGAAGTATGCATTTCTTGGTGATGGAGAAACACTCCCGGTAATCGTTTCATCCAACCTCACCAGAGTGGAAGAAGATAAGCTGGTTCGGGTTCTTCGGGAGCATAAAGAAGCAATTGGATGGACAATTGCAGATATCAAAGGAATCAGTCCATCGATCTGTATGCACCGGATATTACTTGAGGAAGGAGCTCAACCATCAAGGCAAGCTCAACGAAGACTCAATCCGGCAATGATGGACGTGGTGAAAAAGGAGATCTTAAAGCTGTTGGGAGCAGGAATGATTTACCTAATTTCAGACAGCAAATGGATAAGTCCAGTGCAAGTGGTGCCCAAGAAATCTGGAGTGACAGTGGTGGAAAACAAAGATGGCGAGCTTGTACCAACTAGGGTGCAAACCGGGTATCGAGTATGCATCGACTATAGGAAGGTAAATGCCGACACTCGAAAAGCTCATTTTCCCCTTCCCTTTATCGATCAAATGTTAGAAAAATTAGCGGGTCATTCCCATTATTGTTTCTTAGATGGTTTTTCTGGTTATTTTCAAATTGCCATAACACCCGAGGATCAAGAAAAAACCACATTTACTTGTCCATTTGGCACTTATGCATATAGGCGCATGCCTTTTGGTTTGTGTAATGCTCCTGCGACGTTTCAACGTTATATGATGAGCATTTTTTCTGAATACATAGGAAAAATTATTGAAGTGTTCATGGACGACTTTAGTGTGTGGGGTGATTCATTTGATGCATGTCTAGATAATCTAACATTGATTTTAAAACGATTCATTGACACTAACTTGGTCTTAAACTGGGAAAAATGTCATTTTATGGTAGATCAAGGGATAGTGTTGGGTCATATAGTGTCCATAAAAGGAATAGAAGTCGATAAGGCTAAGGTATACCTCATATCTGCATTACCTTACCCCGCAAATGTGCGGGATATACGATCTTTTCTTGGCCACGCAGGTTTTTATCGCAGGTTCATAAAAGACTTCTCAAAAATTGCATCCCCACTGTGCAATTTGTTGCAAAACGACGTGCCATTTGAGTTCAATGATCTGTGCAAAGAGGCCTTTAACCAATTAAAGGAGCGGTTGACTACACCACCCATTATCCAACCACCTAACTGGGATCTTCCATTCGAAATAATGTGCGATGCCAGTGACTATGCCGTGGGGGCGGTTTTAGGACAACGGGTCGGAAGAGCAGCCCATGTGATCTACTATGCTTCTCGAACATTGAATCAGGCCCAATCAAACTATACCACTACTGAAAAGGAACTTTTATCTGTGGTATTTGCTTTATAAAAATTTCGATCATATTTATTGGGTTCTAAAGTTATTATTTTTACAGATCATGCAGCTTTGAGGCACTTATTTGTGAAAAAGGATGCAAAATCGAGAATCATCCGATGGATACTCTTACTACAAGAATTTGACTTGGAAATAAAGGATAAAGCAGGATCGGAAAATGTAGTGGCTGACCATCTTAGCAGGGTAGTGAAAGCCGAGGACGACCTACCCCTGCGTGAAGCTTTCCCGGACGAAAGCTTATTCGCGACTGAAGCGAACCTCCCATGGTATTCTGACTTAGTGAATTATATAACTTCTAAACTAATGCCAACCCATTTTTCGCAGGCAAAGAAGCATAAAATGAGGAGTGACGCCAAATACTACATTTGGGATGATCCATACTTGTGGAAGAGATGCCCCGATCAAATCATTCGGAGGTGCGTGCCCGGATCAGAACACAAATCAATCCTTACCTTCTGCCATTCCTATGCATGTGGGGGCCACTTTGGACCAAGAAGGACCGCACAAAAGGTATTGGATAGTGGTTTCTTTTGGCCTACCATATTCAAAGACGCTTACATATTCTGTAAGTCTTGCGACAATTGCCAAAGAACAGGTAATCTATCCCAACGAGATCAAATGCCACAAAATCCCATAATTGTATGTGAAATTTTTGATGTTTGGGGCATTGACTTCATGGGTCCCTTTCCCCCGTCTTTTGGTTGCAATTACATTTTGTTAGCTGTTGATGGGTGGAAGCCAAAGCCACCCGTACTAATGACTCTAAGGTTGTTGTAGATTTTGTAAAGGCTAACATTTTTAGCAGGTTCGGTAGACCTCGGGCAATGATCAGTGACAGGGGAACACACTTTTGCAACCGCACGATTGAGGCACTACTAAAGAAATATGGAGTGTTGCACTGAGTATCCACCGCATATCACCCCCAAACCAGTGGGCAGGCAGAAATTTCAAACAGGGAGGTTAAGTCTATACTCGAGAAAACAGTTCGGCCAGACCGCAAGGATTGGAGTATCAGACTGGAAGATGCATTATGGGCTTATAGAACCGCTTACAAGACGCCGATTGGTATGTCCCCATACCGATTGGTGTTTGGAAAACCGTGCCATCTACCTGTGGAACTCGAGCACAAAGCTTACTGGGCCATTAAGCAATGCAACATGGACTGTGGAGTAGCGGGAGATCATAGGAAGCTTCAATTGCAAGAACTCGACGAGATCCGAAATGAAGCCTACGAGAATGCCATGATTTATAAAGATCGGACCAAAGCCTTCCATGATCAATGCATTTCTCGAAAAAGTTTTAGTGAGGGCCAGAAAGTTCTTTTGTTTCACTCTCGGCTCAAGCTTCATCCAGGTAAGCTTCGTTCTCGTTGGGTTGGACCTTTTGTCGTTATTAATGTTTCTCCCCATGGTGCAGTCGAGATCAAAAGCTTGAAAACTGATAAAAGGTTCAAGGTTAATGGACACTGCCTCAAGCCCTACTACGAGGGGTTCCAAACCGAGAATTTGGAAGTGATCAAGCTGGAAAACAACATGGAAGGGCGTTAGTCCCTCGAGATCTCAGTCAAGCCAACGACATTAAATAGTGGCGCTGCTCGGGAGGCAACCCGGGAAAGGGGAGTTCCTTACTCTCTGAAATTTTACTTTATTTTATTTTATTTTTTTATATAGTTATGCTTCTGGAAAAAAAATAAAAAATAAAAAATAAAATAAAATAAAATAAAATAAAATAAAATAAAATAAAATTGGCCGTAATGCATTAAGTTACGGCCGTAACCCCAATTTTTTTAAAAGAAACAGTAACTCAGTTACGGCCGTATTTAAAATATTACGGCCGTAACTCCATTTATGTGTAATTCTCCAGAGCCTTCGTTACGGCCGTAAAGACATGAGTTACGGCCGTAAGTCTGAACTTTCAGCTCCAGTTGGACGGCATGCAAGAAGACCAGCAGGCTATCTTGGAAGAGCAGAGGTTCATTCGTGAGGAACTCCAGCGTTTGCAAAGGCTCCATGGCGGGCCCCCTCCTCAGTAAAACCCAAGGGAGTCTTCTAACCCCCTCTTTCGTTTTGTACTTTCTAGTTCCACTTTGAGGACAATGTGGGTTTTAAGTGTGGGGGGGGGTGTCTTCTGTCAATTGCTGTCTCATTATCTTCATTTTATGTTTAATTTTGTATCTAACTTCTGTCAATCATTTAGTCTTGCTTGTCATTTTTCTATTTTGGTCCTCTTTTATTTACACTGGTTGGATAGGAAGCAACCCACTTATCATAATTTTTGAACTACCAACTCCTAAATTGCATAATTGGACATGAATTGAGCACGTAGAGATGAAATTTCCAATACTTTCCGAATAGGTTTGAAAATGGGGACAAAATGCCATATCTCTGCAACCTAGTAGATTCAAACCCAAATTTGATATGACTGATAACTACCCCGAGTAAAGAGATTCACCCCTTTGGCCAATAGATTTTTTGCATTTTTCAATTCGACCCTAAGACCGAGCAATGACCAAAACTCATAATTGGATGGGAGGCACACATATGAACCATAATTTGTGAGCTTTTGAGCCTATGAGCTACTTTTACTCTTTATATAAAGCTCTTATTTTTTTATTGTGTGTCCTGCATGGTTGATTTGTTCTTGGATATGCTTTTGTGTACATGCCGTAGTAGCTTCTTGGCTCGAGTGCAAAATATAGTAAAGGCACTAGGATGAACCAAATTTGGCCTTCTAAATAAGCCTACCATTGTACATTTACCAATAGAAGACCCTTTGAGCCTTAGCCTTTCTTTGGAATATTAATACCACACTACAAGCCACGAACACCCATTCTTTCATGTTATCCTTTTTCTTGAACCTATAGAGAACGGATTCACAAGCTTGTGTTGGTTGAGAAGTTTGAGGTGGATTAAGTTTCAAAGTGGAAATTCAATCTTGTGTCATTGGGGATTGTAGGGTGATTTGACCAAAAGAGAAAAATTGCAGTATATGTTTGAAAAAAAAAAGGGAGAGAAACAAAAGAAAAAGAGAAGTTCAGGCCAGTTCTCAAATTACGAGGTCATGAACATTTGCTAGTATTGAAAATAAACACTCAAGCTGCACAAAATAGAAGTCTAGTGTTAAATCAGTTGGATAGCAGGGAGATTATTAAATTCATGTTGAAGAAGAAAGAAGGAATGTTATAATTGAACCGATTCGGCTTGTGAAACTCCTTCTCAATTCAGCCTAAATGTTTCCCTTTTATCCCACCTGACCCGAAGCCCCGCTACAACCCAACAAAGACCTTTGCTTCGCACTTGTGTTATTGTTGGCTCCGGTTTTGACATTTGAGCAATCTGTGGTAACAAGTTTTTCATGCAGTGAGTTGAGCGTAAAATTCTCACCTTTATATACACTTTGTGCGAAGAGAGATATCCGGTGAGAGTGTTGGCTCCCATTACATGTACTTATGAGTGGTTTGAATTGCTTGGTCTATATTTTGTGCCCTTTTGATCTGAAACTGTGTATTGACTAAATTTTTACCATGTGATAAACCGCACTAATCTGTTGGCATTTACTTGAATTAGTCAAAACTTACATTTTTATGGGGAATTGATAAATTCAGAGAGAACTCACGAGAGGTGAAAGGATATAATCCACATTGGGGTATCAATTTTCATTTTTGTTCGGAGAATATTGGGTGATGCATCTCTTACACACACTAACACACTCCGATTATGCAATTTGATTTTCGTGCTAAAAAGAAGTGGGTTGTGACCTTGACTTTCCAGATTTAAAAGTCTAACATGTTCATTCGAGTCGTGCTTTAGTTCTTTTCTATCATTATTCGAGGACGAACAATGGTTCAAGTGTGGGGGGATTTGATAAGTGATTTACTAGCACTTTATTTCTTTACTTGTTGCCTCGAATTACTGTTAGTTTGATCCTAATTAAGTATTACTTAATGCATTTTATGTTTTATATTGTGTAGGATCGCAAATGACAAGAAAAGAAGGAAAAAAGGACCAAAAAGCACGTAAAAAGGAAGTTCGAGGACCTGGCATGTAAATAAGTCACGGCCGCAACATGAAAGTCACGGCCGTAAGCAGTTGATTGAACAAAAATCATGAAAATCTGCAGAAACCAAGTTACGGCCGTATTGGAAGTTTCTCACGGCCGTAACAAGTTGTTAGTCACGGCCGTATTGTGAAGAAGTCACGGTCGTGAGAAAATGTTGAAGGATGTTACGGCCGTATTGAATGCAAAGTCACGGCCGTAAGAAGTGAATCAATTGCGTAGAAATTAAACAGAAAGTGAGTTACGGCCGTAACTCCTTATATTACGGCCGTAACTTAAGCCCGAAAAAAAAGGAAAATTGTTTCCTAATTCAACTTAAACTCTATCTTTGGTATTTCTTTTTGGCTAAGCTAGGGCACGAATTTGAGCTCTATAAAAGGAGCAATTCAGTACAAAAGAGAGGGAGGAGAATTATTTTGAGAGCCACCAATATCAAGGTTTGAAGAGAAGAAATTCTGGGCAAAATCAAGGTGAATAAAGACAATATTTTTGGGGAATTCTTCATGGCAATGCGTGGCTAGTCTTCTCAACCTAGTTCAAGGGGGACGTTGTGTTCATATTATTTTATTATTCATTCCTCAAACTCGTAACGTAGTTCTTGTTTTATTGTTTTATTTATTGGATTTCTCATGAACATTAATTTCGTCAAGACAATGTATTAATTGATTAAGGCCTTGTCTTTTAATTATTGTGTTGATGTTTGCTAATTTGGGTAATTGGATTCGTATTTGTCTTGTTATCCAAATCATAGTAGCAATTGGTAATTTTATATTTCCATATGAAAATCCAATCTAGATTAATCAATTCGAGCATATGTAATTGATAATTTAGTTCACCTAATTCTTCTTGTTTTCACATAGTTAATGCATTAAATCTAGGGAGCTTATTCTAGGTTGTTCATTCACTCTAAATTGATTGGAGAACTAATTCTAATTGATTATTATTAAGGAAGAATTGGATTAATTAGAGCTTTTTGATTATTCCGGGTGATAAATAAAACAAAGGAAATAGTACATGCGTTGTTTGGGGAATGACAATATTATGATAGGGCACAACCGAACCTGAGAACTAGGATTCTTTATTATTTGATTTTTATTCCAGCTATTTTACATCTTTATTTGATTATTTAGATTAATTGCAATTTTCAACTCAAAACCCCCCTTATAATTCTAATTGACATGGCATTAAATTAGTTCCCGTTCCTTGTGGGATCGACCCTTGCTTCCGCTATCACATTTAAATTTGAGTTTTGGCAAGTAAGGAAATTTAATTAATTCTTGGTGCATCGCGACGCGCACCACTGGGTTATTGTACACATATGGTAAGACCAAGTGGAACAATACACGTATGGGCCGGAAACGCCGTTGGTCGTGTTTGAACCGCGTGGTCGTGTTTGAATCGCGTGGCCATGCAACATCATCTGGCAGTGCCGCCCACCTCTACTGTTTTCATTATGCCTTTTTGTGTGCAGTTTGTGTGGCCAATCAATAGAAAATTGCGTGCCCGCACAGTGTTAACTATACAAAGCAATTTCTCACTTTAAACTTATATAAGTTAGTCCTCGTTCTTTATTTGCGCCTCCAATCCTACCAATTTTGATTGCTACAATTTAGTCCCCAACTCCTTGATTTCTTCAATTAACTTCATCTTTCCATCAATTGTCTTCATGCACTTTTCCCATGTGTACAATTTAAGCTCCAATTATCATCCATTTGACATTTATTTGCTTCAATTCCATCGTTCACTTTATTTTGGAATATTTTCTGCAATGTAAATAAATAACAAAGAATTACGTAGCTTTTATTCTAAAATGACAATATATTATTACAATTTTGACATATAAATAATTGCTAATAACGTCTCCAGCAAGTTGCCTTAGATCGTATGGTGAACTGTAGAAACTACTTCATTATATGTATCTTGTTTAATCGTTGAATTGTCCAGGCTCATTCTATTTGTCCAATCGCCCAGACCCCTTCATAACTCCATCATATCGCCATGTTATTTGTGAGGAACTCTCATGTTTTGGACTTTCATGTTGGACCTCTGAATTGAGTATTTTTATGTGTTAACAATATTTGTTTACCACAAAATTTGGTAGGACCTTGGATCAACACGTCTCAGCTCCTCCTTCAACATGTCAGAACTCATTTCAAGTAAATATAATTTCGGTAAGGGAAATATTAGTGTGTAAAAGAGAAAAAAAGAGAGTGAGATTTGCGTATTGAGTTTTTAACCTTTTAGTTGGAGGCAAGTGCGATCTATTTATAGTGGTAATTGCTTTCCTAGATCATGACACGTGTAACACTTTACAAGTGGCAAGTTCTCAGCCCTTTATAAGGTAATCCATGTTTTTTGCTATTATTATTACTACCTATCTTAGAAGGATGGCGGCCGTCACATCCCATTGAACTCATCTCCCTGACATACTGACCAGTCTTGTCACTAATTTGGAGCATGTACTTTGGACAATACCAGTTCAGAATAAACGGTTCGACTGCATGAAGTTCGGATGATATTTCAACTGGACAATGTAGTAACTTGCGGAGTTCCCAGCATAGCTGGCAATCAGTGGGTCCCCATGGGTGACATGTCAAGCTTACTTAGGCATAGTCGTAACATTAGTCCCTCAAGTTCGGTGGGTCCATTCTTGGGGGGACTGAACTTGACTTAGCCAGGCAAAAGTAAGCTGACTGAAAAGGCTTTATAAGGGTGGGGCTATGCCTACTTGTGAAATGATGTGTAACTTGTGTCCTGTTTAAGCGATTTCCTCACTAGTTCAAAGTGGGTCATGCATGGGTCACGTCATAGCATTTTGAGGTATTGGGGATTTTTTCTATTGATTATGATATACAAAAAAGACTTTTGGGATTTCTCCCTTTCAAGATAACTATTACAGGTGCTAGCACGTTTCTTGGGGCGCATTTATGGCAAAGTAATGATTATTTTAAATTTCCAAGGATGGCTTCTGGGGAACGCGCCCAATCACACATGCGACATACCCTAGTAGTTGAATGGTTATTTCCTTTTCAAATTCTAGTATGTTGGCACTTCAACTTATTTCATAATGGAACATGTTGACTGCCTTGATTAATCCTTCAGCTTGGGGTTTAAGGGCCAGGATTATCGAGTCTTCTCTATAATGCCCTTCTTGCGCCATGGTTCATTCTTTCTTGCACCTTCAAGAATTCCTTAAGGGTTCTCTGAAAGAGTTGCTTTCTGTCTTCTTTTTCTTTTCCAAGAATTTTATTGTACCCTCTGAGAGTTTCTATTAGTTAACCTTTTCCAACAAATACTCCCATCAGCACGTTGTTCTACTAAACAAGATTTGCGTTATTTTCAGGTAATTTCTATTTTCTTCGAGCGCTTTATGATTTCAACTTTTCTTTTAGCCCTTGAGTGCTTGTTTGAGAATTTCCCTTTTGTATTTTCTTCTGGGTAAGTTTGGACTCGGGGAAAATGGAAAGATTTAAGAGGGTGACTTCGAAGGAGTTGGCGGTCATGACGGATCCCATTAGGAGGGTTTTGCCCAAGGACCAATATGGCCTTCACTTCTCATTATTTCAGGGAACTTAGGAGGAGGTGGGTTATGAAGTTATCAAATATAAGTTCTTTGGATGATTCTGACAACGAATGAGATCTACTGAGTTACTTTATGGCTAGACTATTAGAAGAGAAGGGGCAGTGCTGCAGGACTGCAGGGACCAAAAAAGTAGAAAACTGAGAGAGATGGAGCGTGTGAGTTCTTCTTCCGGGGTGTGTGAATCCGACCTGGGTGTTACGGCTCCATTTTGGGCACAAAGGGAGGAACTAGGAATGTCCGAGGAGGAAATTGTCAAATTGAAGGTTGGGTTAATTACATTAATAAGGTATCAGAGTTCCACATCGACCTTGAACCGAATCCGGAGTAGTGGGAGAGCAACGAGGTGGAGTCAAAGATTAGGGGGATAGATCTAGAGGGTGCATAGTTTAAAATCTTAAAACTAGGCGTGTTAACTTCCCTTTACTTTTAATGCAGAAATAAAACATTTTTAAACACTAAAATTTTCTTCTCTATTGAATTATTCTAAAGAAATTTCAACAAAGTCTCCCCTATAAATTGGACTTAGCCAACCTGTAGAGGGACATCAAACAGTTTTATAACATAAATCTCAACTCAATTAAAATCCGACATTCAACATCCAACCACAATTCAAAATCAAACTTCAACATCAATTCTCAAACTCCTCAATGATAACATCTTAAAGTAAATAGTTCTTCCAACTTATGAAATATGAAATAAACTAATCACCAATGAAAGTATCATAACTTATTTAAACTAAATCCAACAAAATAATTTAAAGAATATACCAATAAAAGAATAACCAATGAAAAATTTGTAAAAATCCATAATTCAATTTTAAAAGAAAATAAATTACGGGTACTGTCTGAGTCTGCCGCCAAGTGTTCTCCTTAGATCACCTAGCTTTCATCACCTGAAATGTTGGGAAGGGATTGGGGTGAGCTAAAGCTCGGTAAGTAAACTTTATGCACTCACACATACTCATGACATGAAATGCTTTAAACAATTTGAAATATGTATCCCCATTTACTTTACTTTTCAGAAGTTTCAAACTTTTCAAACTTTCACTTAAACATTTCAAAACTTTTACTTTATTTCCATCGTGAGCTCATTTGATGTATCTTCTATCCAATTAGACAGCAGTGGGCAATTTCTTATTTGGAACTAGATTCACTCCTCCGCAATGTAGTACATAAATTTTCACTCCACCACAATGCAGTACTTTCATTTCTTTTGTTTTTGTTCCCTCCACTGCAATGCGGTACATTCATGTCTTTACTTTTAGTTTGGGTACGAGGGTCCCCGCGCCCCATTTCCCACTCACTTCTTTCACGACATAGAAGTACACCCATTACTTTCTTAAAACTTGGGATACATTACTTTTGAGAAAACTTGCACTTTTCAACATTATTCAAAACATTTGACTTTTCAAATTCGATACAAATGCATGCTTGTCGATGCAGTGACATGATAACATGCATGCTTGAACATTCTTCTTAATAACACATACTTTCATAAAGTAAACAAAATTCTTCAAAGCAAGTTACAAGACAGTCATTTACACATTAATTTCACATGGACATTCAACTTTGATAAAACAAATAGGGGGAATTTACTTACCAGAGGTCCTTAATATTTACCGTTATCTGGATTTGCAAGTGCAAGTGTAACGCTCTGAGTTCTAAACACTCGAAACGTCACGTCATCCTTTCAAATTAATTTTCGAGAATAATGATTTTGCGAAAAAAATAATTGAAATTCAATTTCATTTTAAAATAATTCAAACGTTTAAAAATAGCTTAAACAATAGTAAGAAATTCAAAATATCAAAATAAATGTGTTTGATCAATTATCTCAAAACATATTTTTCTAATTCTTCAATAGCCACCATCGCGCGCTCCGTTGCCAACTCTAAAATCTGAAAATTTGTAAGTTTAAAGAAATGGTGAGCATTTCATAGAAATACTCAGTAGACTCAGCGCATAATAATAATTGGTATTACAAATAAAGCACATAATCATGATATTCAAGTAGTCTCATGCATTTATTAAGTAAATTCTCATAACATCATGCTTAAACAAGCAAGTAATTGTCATGCCCGGAGGCAAGAAGTCTAATGTCCGAAGACAAGTAATTGTCATGCCCGGAGGCAAGAAGTCTCATGTCCGAAGACAAGTAATTGTCATGAATACAATTATACATGCAAGATCTATAATACAAATAATTATTTATGCGCATTTTAGAAAAATAGTTTGTAAGTAAGAGTCTACCTTATTTCTCGAGTTTTGAGCATAGTAGAATAAACTTTCTAGTGTTCTCGCGTCTCGTCTAGCCCTATAAAATAAATAATTTAAAATTAGAATTTTTTTTTTTTTTTTAGTAATCAAATCTTGGAAAGTGAATTTGTGTAAAATAAGGTTTTTGAGAAGTTTTAGGGTCTAGATAGTGAAATTGGAAGAATCAGGGAAAAAATAAATGACTTTTAAATATTAGGGGACTGGAATAAGGTTTTAGAAAGCAGTTGGGTTGACACAGTAATTTCAGAAATTCAGGGGTTGAATAAAATATTTTTGAAACTGAAAAAGGACCAAAATTAAATATTTTAAAATTGGAGGGACTAAAATGAATGTTTTGCAAACTGGGGGCTAAAAGGGTAATTTTGTAAAAATCAATTTTAAATATAAGGTATTACTCCGCTCTCTCTCTCTCTAAAACAACCAATCAAGAGAGAGGAGGTCCAGGGGACCGACGCCCTTGTCGATTTCAAGCTGCTGCCGGCGCTATCGCCGGCATTCTACCAGTGGAAGCGCCGCCGTGAGAGGCGACCGAGGGGGGGGGGGCTGTATGTGAGTGCGTGGGAAGAGTAGAATTTGGGGTTAGTTTTGGGCAAAAACCGAGGCTATTGGGTGGTATTGGAGCTACAACTTTTGGCTAAATTCCGACAACGAAGGGCGGCTGAAGGGAAGTTGTTGGTTAATGTAGCGACCGAGAATTTTCAGTTGATTATAAAATAAATATTTAATTTCCTAACGTGTCGCTATAATTTCACCTATTTTTAAAACTTAAAACGTGTTTGTCTAGTCATGTCGAGTATTTTTGAGTCAAGATATGAAATCAAGTCCAATTTGATTTTTAAGCCAATTTCGAATTTCTAAAATTATTTAAATCCAAAAATTCGTTTTTAATTCCAAAATTTAATTATTTTAATTCCCAAAATAATTTTAAATCAAATTTATTTGTGATATTATTCAAATTATATTTTTAATACAATTCTTGTCCCGTTAGAAGTCATAATTTATTGGGTATTCTAAACGAATAATTACACCTGTGTTCCAATTTGTCACAATTTGAATCCTAGTCTAAATCAAACGTTTCCATATTCAACATTATACAATTTTATTTTATTCTAACTACAATACTTTTCATACCAATCTATATATACACACATATTCCCTCAGTCCAATTCACGACACAAAATCACATTCAGGGTACAAAATCACAACACTTTTCAATGTTCAATTTCCCCTCTAGGTATGTTTGTTTTCTGCCTTCAACCCGCACCACTGTCATCCATAACCAAGTCATGTCCAATGCCAAACTCTGAAACCGGTGACTTCCACAACAAATCGGAAGAACTCCAACCACCAAGAGAACCCCATACTCTCAGTGAAGATGAACTTTACTACCAGTTTAGTCGAGGTCACACACAATCACCGCACCATAAACGAGCCACAAACAGAAAACTCTCCCACAAATTGCACAAATCAGCCATGGCAGAGCCACATACCTTCACTCCAAAACCAACCAAATTCGGAGCAACCACACAGCACCACCATCAATGTCAAATTTCACCACTTCACTGCACAACTCCAACAAAACCCAAGAAAATTCAATCCCCAATAAAATCCAAACACAACCCAAAACCAAGAAAAATATATTTAACTTGATCCTTACCTCGACTGCCACCTATTTGGTTGGGAATTCTCGGCTACAACTTCGAACCACCATCCTCGATTTCTTGCTCAAATATGCCAATACCTACATTACCCATCAATAATTAGCTTCCCTAGCCCTCCCCCATGTTTGGTCGGCGTTATCTCCGGCCCAAGGATGGTCGGCGACCATTGAGATGAAGGGCCGAAGCCTTCGTTGCCTCTCACTCTCTGTCGCTTAAGAAAGAGAGAGGAATGAGAGTTAAAAACGATTTTAAAGTTTTGATTTTATAAAATTTCCCCTTTTGTCCTCAATTTTTTAAAAATGTTTTATTCAGCCCTTTACTTCTGAAGGCACTTATTTTAGTCCCTATTATCTTTTAAAAACATTTTAAAGTTCATCCCTTAATTTCAAAGTATTTTATTTCAGCCCTTAGATTTTAAAACAATTTAAAGTTCAGCCTCTTTATTTTAAAACTCGCGATGTCAATCATTGTACTTTTGAAATAAATTAATTAGTCCCCAGGACTTCTAAAAATCATGACTCTATTCAATTGTTTTCAAAATTATTTATTTCGATACAAATCTTTTCAAATCCCAATTATGCTTGATTTTTCAATTTAAACCCTAAACATTTATTTTAAACCTTTGAAATTTCCAAATATCGATTTAAGACTTATTTGGATAGACTTGGCATTTGGACGTTTAGAAGATCGATGTTTTTCCCGCTCAACTTCCAAACTCGAGAAATAAGGTAGACTCGTCCCCACTAATTAGTTTGGATTATAATTGCATTTCTTTATGTGTTTTTACGTAATTTATATTCATTTAATGCATGAGACGAGACGAGACGAGAATATCTCTTATGAGATAAAATGAGAAATGATGTTATGCATAACTTATGTGCTTTAATGCATGAGACTAGACTACCCACACCCTATGTTTTTAAAGAGCCTATGATTTTTAAAAATAAAAGAGCCTATGATGATGATGATGATGATATCACGGTATAAGTTGCATAATTATGTGTTCAATTATTCTGTAGATTAATTATTGGTGATGAGTTTACTGAGTATTTCTTTCGAAATGCTCATTCCATTTTTTATTACAGCTTTTGTAGATTTTGGAGATGGAGGCGCATGATAGCGTGGTGGCAATAATAATTAAATAATGGAATTTTTATTCTTGGCACAGTTTTTTTTTTTTTTATATAGTAATAATGGATTTTTGAGAATTTTATATAGCTAGGAAATTTTATATTCTTTGTTAAACGATTTCTTTTGAATTGTTATTTCAAGAATTTCAAAGTTATCAAAATTTTATCTACCATTTATTTTTTTTATTAAATGTTGCCAATTATGAGAAAAATTTATTATTTTCCGCTAAATCGTTATTTTTAAAAATTAGATGAGATGATGACGTGGCATTCCGGGTGCTGTAGAACCCGGGGCGTTACAGTTAATTAATTCTGAGTTTTGGGTTTTGATTGGGTGAATTTTGAGGAGTCGGGCAGTAGGTGGTTTTGGTGTATTGGTGATGGTGATGTGTGGTTGTTCCGAATTTGGGTGGTGTTTCGATGAATTGGGCTGTTGGAGAATTGGGCAGATTGTGGTTATTGTTAATTTTATGATATTGGCATTTCCTAATTTTAACGAATGTGTGATTTAATAAAACTTGATTTAATTACTAAATACGTGTATTTAGTAATTTATTAAGTTCGATTAAATTATGCAATTTATTTTTTATTTTAGAGAAATACATTTTATTGTAAAGATAATGATCAAGAAAATATTGATATATATTTGATCATAATCTCGGAAATTTTTATCACAATCTCGAAAATATTTTGGTAATATTCTCGATAATATGTTGTGATTTTCTTGATACGCAAGCTTATCCAAGATATGGTAAGTATCTTCCTGATATGGTTAAGAATATTTCAATCTTATCTTTACATATGGTAAGATTATCTTGGTCGAAAATCTTGATCATGAAGAACTTTCATAAGGCCGAAAATATGGTGATAAATATCAAGGTTTATCACTTGACTGATAAATGGTAAGATCTTCTATGATTTATCATTATCATTATTCATGGTAAGATTTATTTAAGGATAATTATCTTATCTTTTACTAATTATCTCTACCATGTTTTGCAGGTAGTAGAGTTCTTGTGCAACAAGGAAACGGGACGTTTTTCTTAAGAGACGTGAAAATACAAAAAATTGGTGTGGAGCTCTACAAAAATACACGTCCACTTTAGAAGTCTTGAAGCCTATTTTCGTGTGTGCACAAATACAAAAGGCTTCAATTGTGTTGTGACTTCAATACTCTGGGAGGAGGATTCAAACACTCAGAGAAGGAAGGAATTCCAGCGTGAAGATCAAACGGGAGGTTTGGATCGTGTTTGAACGGGAGTTCGAGGTTGCTGAAAAAGTGTTGCAGATTCAAAGAAAACAACAGAAGAGTGGTGGGACGCCAGCTCATATTACATGCCACAGAAGGATCAGGGAGTGATCTATTTCTTGGATATTTGATAAATTCTATGCGTAGATTTATCCTGTAGTTTAGATTGATCTGTGTAAACTCTTTCCTTATATAGTGATTTATTTTTGTTCGCAGGATGCGAACCGTGGGTTTTCCCTGTTAGGGTTTTTCCCACGTTAAGCTCAAATTATTGTGTTCTTGTCCATTTACAATTCCGCACAATTATTCTGATTGTTTACGTTTTACTATCCAGACGAATCTGCCATAGCAAGATTCATCTGGTACTGCACTAAACAAACTTAACGAATTACTGTTAACTGGTTACTGTCCAGACACATTTGTGACAGTCCATTATTAAAAGTTAGACAACCTCAAATTTTCAATTGGTATCAGAGCAGGTTCACTTCTAGAAGTTAGATCCGGTAGTAACTATACATATTGGAAAATTTGTATGGAAATTTTTATTCAATCTATTGATGAACATTGTTGGACTTCTGTTCTTGAAGGTTACACAACACCCACTGTCATTGCTGAAGGTGTTGTTACAACTATATCTAGAAGTGCTTATACTGCAAATGAATTAGCTAATGCAAATTGGAATTCTAAGGCACTTAACGCTATTGTTTCTTTGGTTGCTCCAGGTCAATTCAGACTCATCTCTTCTTTAAGGACCGCCAAGGAAGCATGGGATGCTTTGAGAATTGCACACGAAGGAACCAATGCTATCAAAACCTCCAAGCTATAGATGATCACTTTGGAATTTGAACAACTGTCTATGGATGAGAAAGAAGACTTCAAAAGCTTCTATGCCAGATTAAGTGATCTCACCAACTCAGCTGAAGCACTTGGGAAAACCTACTCAAATGAGTAGATTGTACAGAAGATCCTTAGATCTTTACCAGACAGGTTCCATGCAAAAGTGACAGGAATTGAAGAAAGCAAGGATCTTTCAACCATGTGAGTTGAGGAACTTGTAGGGTTATTGATAACCTATGAGTTAAATCTGGCCTGAAGAAAGAAGGACAAATCACCAGGGATTGCCTTCAAGACAAACTGTGCGAATCCAGACGACTCTGGCGAGACAGACGAAGATGAAAATTTTGTACTTCTCACCAGACAATTTAAAAGGTTCCTCAAGGGCAAACAAAAAGAAAGATCAACAAATCTTCAAGGCTAGAATCAAAAACAATGGAAGAAAAATAATTTATATCCAAAGAATAATGCCTACACGTCTGAAGGGAAGCCTGAGAGTCGAACCCAATGCAGAGAATGTGAACGATATGGACACATTGTAGCTGATTGTCCTAATACTCAAAAGAAGGCCAAGGGAAGGAAGGCCATGAATGTTACATGGAGTGATGGAGACTCAGATAAATCTAAATCAGAATCAGACAGCAGCAATTCTGAAAAATAGGTAACTACCCTTACTGCTTTACAGCTGTCTGGTACTGAATCTGGTAACTCTTCTTATGCAGATAAATCCGGACCAAATATTGAAAACTTGAGGAATGAACTTCAAGATGCAGAAGAGAAGATTCAACTGTTACAGGCCTTCGCTGAGCACAGCAGGGAACGACAACTGGACGACGTATCTGCAGTCTCAGAGGATGAACAAAATGAGGTAAGCAGGTTAAGTTAAGAACTTGCTAAAGCATAAGACAAAATCAAGAAACTGGCACGTGGATCCGTCCAGCTTAATGAAATCCTGAACAGTAGCAGACCTGTCAGCCTAAAAACAGGTCTTGGATATGAAAGTAAAGATTCGGCTGGGACTCAAAACTTACATCCAGCCTAGAACTATACAAGAAGACAATTTTAGTCGAATCAGTACAAGCCAGATGAGTCTATCCATCAGAACGGCAGGAAATTTCAACCTCGACAGAGTCGGCAAGATACATCTGTTTTCCAGGTATTCCGTAATTTTTGTGCTAAATCTGGTCATGATGTATTTAGGTGTCATGAGTACTTGAAATTAATCAATTCACACAAAAGAAGACTTGTTTCTAGACAAGAGAAGAAAATTTGAACTAATTCTTATGTAGTTCAATTGTCTTTGAGTGCCTTGATTCCTAACACATGGTATTTTGATAGTGGATGTTCTAGACACATGACAGGTGATCTCTCTCTACTAACACATTTTGAAAAAGGTGAAACAGGTGCTGTTACATTTGGTGATGGCCAAAAGGGAAAGATAGATGGATCTGGTGTCATCAACATCAAGTGACTGCCTACATTAACAAATGTCTTATATGTTATAGGACTTAAGGCAAATTTGATCAGTTTAGGACAACTATGTGATGATAACTTGCTTGTCTTGTTTTCAAAAGAATATTAGAAGGTTTTAAATTGAGACAAGAAGTCTAACCCATTAAAAAGTGTGTTGTTTAAGGGAGTTAGATCTAGAGACAAATGCCATACACTTGAGAGTCTCGAAACTTGCAATTCTGTTAAGAATAAAAATGAGAAACTGTGGCATAACAGATTAGGGCATCTAAACTACCATGATCTCATGAAGCTAACCAGACTACAAGCTGTGAGAGGCTTACCCAGCATAAACAATATTCTAGATGAAATCTGTGGTGATTGTCAAAAGGGTAAGCAAATCAAAAGTCAACACAAATCAGGTACATCTGTTAATACCTCTCATATACTTGAACTAATTCACATGGATTTGATGGGTCCTATCCAAAAGGAAAGTATTGGTAGCAAGAGGTATATTTATGTGTGTGTTGATGATTTCTCCAGATACACCTGGGTCATGTTTATTCGGGATAAATATGATACCTTTGACAATTTTGTTAATCTTTTTCAGAAACTGAGCAATGAAAAGGCAGATAAACAGGTAAGAGTCAAAAGGATCAGAAGTGATCATGGAAGAGAGTTTGAAAACTCCGAGTTTGCTGATTTTTGTATCCAATATGGGATCAAGCATGAGTACTCGTCCCCAAAGACTCCTCAACAGAATGGAGTGGTGGAAAGGAAAAATAGAACTCTACAAGAGATGGCTCGTGTCATGCTAAATAGCAACAAATTGCCCACGAAATTTTGGGCAGAAGCCATAAACACTGCTTGTTATATTATCAATAGAGTCATGCTTAGATCTGGAACAAACCAAACTGCTTATGAAATTTGAAAGGGTAGAAAACCTAGGGTTGATTACTTTCATGCCTTTGGAAGTAAATGCTACATTTTGAAAGATAGAGAACACCTAGGAAAATTTGACTCAAAATCGGATGATGGAATATTTTTGGGTTATGCTGAAAATAGTAGGGCCTATAGAGTTTACAATCTAAGAACCCAAACTGTTCTTGAGTCAATTAATGTGAAAGTGGATGATGCTAATTGTGTAAATTCGGATTTGCAGGTAGCAGATGGTGATCAACTGGAAATTCCACCAAAAGAAGAAGCTGGAAGCGAAAAATTAGAAGAAGAACAACACCAAGTTGAAAGTCTCAATAATACTGAAGAATCCGATCAGGATGAGTCTGGACACCCAGTAATATCTGCAGATCGAGACCAATCTGATAACCCAGATACACCTGATATTGCTGAATCAGAAGCATCGAGACTACCACCTGCTAGGATCCAAAAGGCACATCCACTTGACAACATTCTCACTGATATGTCTAAGAAAAATGTGACCAGAAGAAAATTTGCCGAGATGAGTAACATCTGTCATATGTCTCAAATTGAGCCAAAAAATGTCAAGGAAGCTTTGACAGATGAACACTGGGTACAAGCTATGCAGGAGGAACTTAACCAATTTGAAAGAAACAATATCTGGGAGCTGGTTCCACGTCCTAAAGAAGGTAATGTAATTGGAACCAAATGGATCTTCAAGAATAAGTCAAATGAACAAGGAAATGTGGTAAGAAATAAAGTCAGACTTGTTGCTCAAGGCTATACCCAAATTGAAGGGATAGACTTTGACGAGACATTTGCTCCGGTAGCCAGACTGGAATCCATCAGGCTGTTGCTAGCTGTGTCCTGCTACATCAACTTCAGACTATTTCAGATGGATGTCAAAAGTGCCTTTTTGAATGGTATGCTTAATGAGGAAGCCTATGTGGAGTAGCCTCAAGGCTTCACAGATCCATCTCACTCGGATTATGTCTTTAGACTAAAAGGCGTTATATGGGTTGAAACAAGCCCCCAGAGCTTGGTATGAAAGGCTCACATCATTCTTGCTAAGCAACGGATACAAAAGGGGAGGAACTGATAAAACTCTTTTCATTAAGCATCTAAATCCTGGACTAACTGTAGCTCAAATATATGTTGATAACATAGTATTTGGGTCTACATATAAGTCCAAAATTAATGAATTTATAAATACAATGAAAAGAGAATTTGAAATGAGTATGGTTGGTGAGCTAACCTTTTTCCTTGGTTTGCAGGTACAGCAGGATGAATCTTGCATATTCATATCTCAAGCAAAGTACGCTAAAAATCTGGTGAAGAAATTTGGACTTGAAGATGTAAAGGAAATGAGAACTCCCATAGCGACTACTCTAAAACTTTCAAAGGATAACAGTGGTAAAGATGTAAATCCATCCCTTTACAGAAGCATGATTGGAAGTCTTATGTACCTTACTGCCAGTAGGCCAGATATATCCTTCAGTGTTGTAGTTTGTGCAAGATATCAAGCCAAACCTAAGGAATCTCATTTTGCTGCTGTGAAAAGAATCATCAGATATGTAAGTGGTACGTTGAATTACGGAATTTGGTTTACAAGAGATACCACTGCCAATCTTACAGGTTTTTCAAACGCAGACTGGGCTGGGAATGTGGATGATCGAAAGAGTACATCTGAAGGATGTTTCTACATTGGGAACAATTTGGTGGTATGGCTAAGTAGAAAGCAAAATTCAGTATCACTATCCACAGCCGAAGCTGAATATATAGCAGCTGGGAGTTGATGTACACAACTCCTGTGGATGAAACAAATGTTGGAGGACTATGTAATCTCTACAGAACAAGCCACTATGTATTGTAACAACACCAGTGCCATCAATATCTCAAAGAATCCAGTCCAGCACTCCAGAACAAAACATATTGACATCAGACACCACTTCATCAGAAAATTGGTGGAACAAAAGATTATCAATCTGGAGCACATACAGACTGATCTACAGCTGGCAGATTTGTTTACTAAGGCCCTCGATACTGTCAAATTTGAAAGCCTTAGGAAACAAATTGGAGTATCACCTCCTTCTGAATAGGAACATGCATATTTCATAAAAAAAAAAAAAAAAAACTCCCATTGTTTTTCATTTTTTTGCATTTGGTTAACTTATCCTATTCTTATATTAAGTAGATCATGTTTTTGCTTGCAGATATATCTGAGTGCTTGTGGCTAATAACGAGACAGATACGTCTGGCTGATAGCAGTCAACATGTCTCCGGATGAATCTAACTAGCACTCAAATCTGAACAATCTTAAGGATAAGTCACTGCTGTCTATGTCATATGGTTGTTACTGGATGAGATTTTATATTCTGTGTGTAGACCTATGATCTAAATCTTGCTTATTGCATTGCACGCATTTTTCTTGTTATCCAAGGGCAGGGCTAGTGGAAAAGAAGGCTGCCTATCCAAGCCAAGTTCATACCCTTTAGTTTCAAAATACGATGAATTGAGATAAATGTGGTAATATTGTAGAAGGGGAAAACCTAGTAAAATAACATCTGGGGATTGTGTGAATCTACCAATCTAAGCCAAGTTCATACCCTTCTTCTAACCTAAAGGGAACATCCTGTAAGATAACTTCTGGAGATTGTGTGAAGCTGTTTGCACCTCCAAAAGACATTGCCATACTATAGAAAAAGTCAGCAAGCCGGATTTGAGAAAATGCACTTCTTATAGATTTTGATCGGTCTTATTGTGCATTATGGTGACAAATCGATAAGTCAGGGAAATCATATGATTTTTGATAGTATGTGGATGACTAAGGATTGCCCGGATCACACACGCACATTAATCAACTTATTTATGTACGTGATGGATTGTATACTGCCAGATGTATCTGACTCAGCATACGTCAACAAGTGCTCAGACGTGTCTCAGGTATTCAGAAGCATTTAGGCTTTTTCTTATTCACAAATTTTAGATTTTATTCTGAAAATCTTTATTTTTAAGGCAGTATATCGTGGGCTAATATGTGCAAATCTTGCTGAACAAGTCAGTTGATTGTGGAGCCCAATTTTTGGTAATTTATTTGTTTCCTAATTCTTAACATATTCTGTTTCTATGTTTATCTATTTTTTAAGGAAAGAAGTTGACAAGAATCAAGATTCTACAGTTACCATAATGAACTCTAATTCCTTTCCTATGAGAATTCCTCTTAAACCCCAAAAACCCTCACACTTCTTCTTAAAAGCTCGTGTTCCAAAGTCTGAAAGCCCTAAATCCTCTCGCAAAAAACCCTATCTTCCGTCTTCCTCTCTCTCTCTCTCAAACAAAAAAAAAAACAGGGAAAAACCCCATCCAGACATGGCGAGGAGCAAACAAGCCGGAAGGAGGAGAGTCACTAGAAGAAGCGGCGAAGCATCATTTGCACTAAACCCATCTAAGTTGGGAGTTCCGAGCGGCACCATTGTACCTGCACCGCCCTCCGGCACCAGCCCAACGCCGACCTCACTCTCCACCAGTACTACTCCTACACCTGCTCTTCTCATGGTCTAAATAAGCAGGAGCACGCCTATTACTCCACAAACCATGGGCGTAAATTTGGCACCCATCTCAGGTAATCTTGGGTCCAGCCATATCTCTCCCTTAGATATTCGTAGTGAACTGCAGGGAGCACGAAGATTTGCTGCCATGAGAAGTGCAAGAGATGCGATAATAGGAGATGAAGAAGGTGGAGATGAATCGGGTGAAACAGAATCTGGTGATGAAAAGGACAAACCAGAGGAGCAGGAAGAATCTGGGGAGATTGACAAATATGGGGAAGATAATGTAGCAGAAGAATCTGAGGATGATACACCACCAAAAGAGCCAGAGGAATCTGAGGATAAAGACGAGTCTGAGTAGTTGGAAGAAGAGTCTGAGAAAGAAGCTGTTATTCCAGACAGAAAAGGAAAACAAAAGATAGTAGCCACTGTGAGTTCGAAGAAGAAAAAGGGTGACACGGCTGCAGGTCCAGTAAGATCCAGGTTTGATGTTTCTTCATTCATCTGCACCCCCATGTAGACAACAAGAGGTATGTTTACCCCCTTCAATTTCAAATATTGGTCGTCTGAAGCATACACTGATTTCCAAAAACATATTTCGGGTAAACGGTTGCATTATGAGTCTAGAGTAACTGTAGGTGAATTTGATGACTTGGAGATTGATGATATAGTGTCACACTTTGGATTGAAAAAAATGACTGATTGTAAGGGGAAGATTAATGAGACTCTGGTCAAGGAATTTTATGCCAACATCCCCATTGACTATAACTCCAAAAAGTGCCTTTTTACCACTTCACTTTTTTGTCAGAGGACAATTAATTAAGATTTCAGCAAAAGAACTTAGAAAGTTGTTAGGACTTAATAACGATGTGGCTGATGAGGATGAATCTATGGAAGCCACTAATGATGAAATTGCTATGGAGTTGTCAGGGGGAAAGATCACATGGCCAGTGAAGGGGTTAAAACAATTGCCTAGGTCAGAAATGTCAAAGAAGTATCAAATACTTCACAAAATTGTAAAAGCAAATTTTGACCAACTCATCCATGACTCTAGTTTTAAGAGGGAATCTGCTAGAACTCTTTTTCTGCTGGGGACCAAACGAAATATTGACCTTGTTGCCCGAATCTGGAATTCTATCATTGGAAGGGTCTCGGGAAGTGGTCCTAGACAAGGGAATAATTTCTGTTGGTTTATCCTTGGATTATTTCACAATTCTTGAATGATCAGGGTATCCAAACACTGGAAGATGATCTGGTGATCACTCCCAAAGTGTTAAACAGGGCCAGATGTAGAAAGACTCTGGAGATGCAGACGGGTCATAAGAAGCAGGTTATGGATGAGACTAGTGCTGGAAATCAGGATTCAGCTGATAAAGATGCCAGGCTTGGTCAGCTGGAAGCAGAGAATGCTGGGATGAAAGCTGACATTTCTGAACTTGGTGTACGGGTTAAGCGTCTTGAAGACACGCTTGATCAGTTACTTGGAGGTTCTTCGACAAATGTGGCTCCTGTGGAAGCCAAAGAAAAGAGGAAGGTTGCAGCCAAGAAGCTCCCTGCCTCTAAGAAGCAAAGGAAGACTCCAGACTGATCTCAACCCTGCCAGTCTCATCTACTTATTTTCAGTGATTTAAACAACATTGTTATCATGTTTTGACTTAACACTTTTATTCTCCTGTTCCACTGTAGGTTGTGAACTTTTTTAATGCAGGAACTTATGGCTTCTCCTCTTTAACTGAAAAGGGAGAGTAGCATGGAATATCATCTTTTTAATTTATGCTCTCCATGTGTTGATTTCTTTACATGCATTTATTGATTGTTGATTGTGTTTATCTTGATGCATATCTTGAGGGGGAGATTTTTGATAGGGGGAGCTAATTGATTTCTTGTGATCATAAAGATGATTGGTTTCGGAAAAATAGAAAAAGCCAAAGGGGGAGATTGTTAATTTTGTGATATTGGCATTTCCTATTTTTCACGAATGTGTAATTTAATAAAACTTGATTTAATTACTAAATTCGTGTATTTAGTAATTTATTAAGTTCGATTAAATTGTGAAATTTATTTCTTATTTTCGAGAAATACATTTTATTGTAAAGATAATGATCAAGAAAATATTGATATATATTTGATCATAATCTCGGAAATTTTTATCACAATCTCGAAAATATTTTGGTAATATTCTTGATAATCTGTTGTGATTATTTTTGATACGCAAGCTTATCCAAGATATGGTAAGTATCTTCCTGATATGGTCAAGAATATTTCAATCTTATCTTTACATATGGTAAGATTATCTTGGTCAAAAATCTTGATCATGAAGAACTTTGATAAGGCCGAAAATATGGTGATAAACATCAAGGTTTATCACTTAATTGATAAATGGTAAGATCTTCTATGATTTATCATTATCATTATTCATGGTAAGATTTATTTAAGGATAATTATCTTACCTTTTACGAATTATCTCTACCATATTTTGCAGGTAGTAGAGATCTTGTGCAATAAGGAAACTTGGGAGTCAAGTAAACCTAATTGCACTATAAAGAGAAGAAAAACGGGAAGTTTTTCTTAAGAGACGTGAAAATACAAAAAAATCGTATGGAGCTCTACAAAAATACACGTCCACTTTAGAAGTCTTTCTTAAGAGACGTGAAAATACAAAACAATCATGTGGAGCTCTACAAAAATACACGTCCACTTTAGAAGTCTTGAAGCCTATTTTCGTGTGTGCACAAATGCAAAAGACTTCAATTGTGTTGTGACTTCAATACTCCGGGAGGAGGATTCAAACACTCAGAGAAGGAAGGAATTCAAGCGTGAAGATCAAACGGGAGGTTTGGATCGTGTTTGAACGGGAGTTCGAGGTTGCTGAAAAAGTGTTCCAGATTCAAAGAAAACAACAGATGAGTGGTGGGACGCCAGCTCACATTACATGCCACAAAAGGATTAGGGAGTGATCTATTTCTTGGATGTTTGATAAATTCTATGCGTAGATTTATCCTGTAGTTTAGATTGATCTGTGTAAACTCTTTCCTTATATAGTGATTTGTTTTTGTTCGCAGGATGCGAACCGTGGGTTTTCCCTGTTAGGGTTTTTCCCACGTTAAGCTCAAATTATTGTGTTCTTGTCCATTTACAATTCCGCACAATTATTCTGATTGTTTACGTTTTACTATCCAGACGAATCTGTCATAGCAAGATTCATCTGGTACTGCACTAAACAAACTTAACGAATTACTGTTAACTGGTTACTGTCCAGACACATCTGTGACAGTCCATTATTAAAAGTTAGACAACCTCAAATTTTCAGTTATGAAAATTGAAATTGTAGCTCGTAGATGGTTTGATGATAATTGTGATGTTCAAACGGTTTGGTAGTGCTGGTGGTGGACTAATCTTGGTTTGAAGGTGGTGAAGCTTTGTGTGGTCATGGATTCGAAACTCTATTTTTGGGGAGGTGTTGGTTTGGCTGTGGACTCGAGGCATGAAGCTCGACTCTTGGAAATTAGTTTGAGATTGCAGTTTGGCAATGGTTTTGATCGACGATGATGAATGTTGCAGTTTTGGCCTAGTCCTCGGTGGCTATAATGTATTGGGTTGTGGGTTTGTGAAGTGGTAAGGAGGCAATCGGATAATTGAAAAAAACTTACCAATAAGTTGCTGAAATTTTGAGTATGAGTTGTAAATGAGAAGGGGGTATATATATAGATTTGTATTGAATGGAAAGTATTGTAGTTGGAATAGAATTTGGTAATATTGGATATAGAAACGTTTTATTTAGAATAGAATTGTGAAAACTTAGGATACAAGAATACGAGTGCGAATAGAATACGCTACTAAAAATAATTGTTTAAAATATAAAAACTTGGATGAAAAATATATTGGATAATATTAAAATTGAATTTTGAAATTTTAGACTTAAAATAATTCGTATTTAAAATAAATAATAATTTTGGAGCTTAAATAACTTTGGACTTGTACAATATTTAAAATTATAAAATTGGGCTAGAAAATCGAATTAGACGAACACGCTTTAGTTTTTAAAAATAGGTGAAATTGCAGCGACACGTTTTCAAGAAATTAAATGATTATTTAAAATTTAACTGGAAATTTCTTGGTCGCTACAAGAAGAGTCTTGGATGCCCGTGACGTCAATGTGCCCTAATATCCTAATAATTCACATTCATCAATAAATATAACTTTTAACTTGAAACACATTATAAATTCTTTTTAATGCTAACCAAATCCCAACGAAGATCAACACTTCTATTTGATTTACAATTCAACTCAAACGGAACTTAAGCTAAGTCAACATACCATATTCGAAATTAACAATAAAATTTTCGATGAACATTAAAAAGTCTTCTTATCCTTTTAATTCAACCCAAACCAAAATTTACATAGCTAAATCTAAATTTACAAAATTATTAAATTAATATTCTAATGATTTATACACTAAAATATATCCATCCGTTAGTTCAAAATCAACAGTCAAAAACTAAAACTCAAACTAAGATTCCCAAAATTTGACTTTTGAAATTAACTCATGTATGTGTGTGTAATCAATTCATATACCCATTTTTGTCAATTAATCACATCATTTACAGATACATACAAATATACATAATACCCAAATCTGAAAAATTGGTTTTTCACAAGTTAAAAATCCGAAAATTTCACATATAGGTAATACGGATACACCAATATATACATACAATAATTAAATGTGTGTGCGCGCGTGTGTGTGTTCGACAGTGTGTGCGTGCATGTGTGTGTTGTATCTCTTTTGTGTGTCTGTGTGTGCACGCGCTGTCAAGGAAAGGAGGAAGAGGTAGGGGCTTACCGTCAATGGTGAGGAATCGACGAGGTGGTGGTGGCGCCGGTGAGGTAGGTTGAGAGAGATGAGAGGCAGAGAAGTTTGAGAGAGCGTGAGTCTGATAGGTGAGGGAGGTCGAGGAATGGCTTTGGAAAAAGGAAAATGCTTCTTTAACCAACACACTTACTGACACAATTACAGATGCTGACGTGGGCATGGAAATAATTAAAAGACAAAAATAAAAATATTGAGACCCAACCAACAGCTTCTTACCTAAGGAACGTGTCTCTCGTCTGAGCAAGAAAATCAGCAGACAAGAAACTGTTCTGGAAACTCACGTTTACGACCTTCCAGCAACTCACGTTTTTTACTTTCCCGGCAGTGAATAGTTACTGACACTTGCCTTCATCTTCTCCGGAGCATCATATATCCATTTTAGTCCAATGTTGCCGACATTTTGCTCAAAATCCAGTGTCGACGAAGAACCTCTCACCTACTGCCCTCCACTATCTTCAACGTTCCAGCATCAACATATCATTTAAGCTGGTGACCATGTCTGAACAAGGTTATGGTGTTCTAATGTTGTTTTGTGATTAATTTTTTTTTTTCAAAAATTTCAGGAGTTGTCTAAAATATTAAGAAATTGATAAAAAAAACTTCATATTAAAATATCCAGTAATTTTAGAAATAGGCATACTCACGGATTCATTAATGGGGCCAAATATTTCATCAACTTTACCAATCTGTGTCTTGTTGTGAAGGTAAATTGGTGCATTGAAGTATGGTATTTTTTAAGTTGTGACCTTCGTCACAGCATCTCCCTCACAAGTCATGTTTCTGTGTTCATCACAAAAATGATGAAATTATTGGCCTAAAAATCATGAGCTCACTACAAAGAAGTCTGGTGTGACCGTCGTAAAACCACAGTTCACCTAGGAGGGACGCCGTAGTGGAGAGAAATTGACGGGATTTGGGTTGGCTTATAATGGGTCCTTATCTGGTTGGAGGATTTTTGTGCTGCAGGGAGTATATAGAAAGGGATTAGAAAATGCTAGTAAGAGCAAGGGTTAAATAGTCCTTTCATTTTGCATCTGTAAGTTATCTGTAAGTATGTATTTGTACCTCTAGCAGCACCGTTGGAAAAATAGGTTTTAAATTTCAAGTTTAGCCCCAACTATATGTAAGTGTGAATTTGGCCCAAAACTTCCATTTAATCTCCAATTGTTACTGAACTTTCCCCAGTTTTAATAGAAATGCATATAGGCCACATAGTACTTAATTAAATAGAAATAAGCAAGCTTAGCAACTAAAATTAATAATTACACATAGAATTGCACATAAACAATTTATAAACATTCTAATTGGCACATTGATCGTGATGGCGTCCAAATCCTTCCACTGCAAAATTATTGATGCGAACCCGGGAGGGGGTTCGCGTCGTAGCTCGCGGAATAACGCTTGGAAAGTTCCGAATCCAGGTTGGAACGGACGATAACAATGCAACTCCGACCTCACGACGTAAGAACCATGGATATATTACACCCGAGACCCGTTACGATGCGGAGATAAGAACCACAAAGGGGGAACGCCACAAGGAATGTTCAGATCCTTAATAAGTTCAATTGTTTTGAACGCCACAAAATTTGAATCTTGATAAGTTCGTTGTTTAAAAGGAAAATCCTCACATTTAGAGAGAGTAAAAATACTCAATAATTTTATTCATCAAAAGTCTTCTTTTACATTCAATGGAAAAACATATAAATAGGCAAAATAAAACCTAATCGCTAACTGACTCTGAATAGAATTCTAATTAGGCTAAAATAGTTAAAATAACTAAAATTACCAAAATTACCAAAAGAATTAAAACTAAAAATAACCAACTAAACCCTAGCCGCAAAACAAAGCCCAAAAATGCGTAACTTGAATTACAGCCGTAACAATTGTCTTTACGGCCGTAATAGCCTCTCGGATCAAAATATAGTTTAGATTGTTACGGCCGTAACATTTGTCCTTACGGCCGTGAGATACTTGCTAAATAACAAAATTACCAAACTTCAGTTACGACCGTGAAATCATTCCTTATGGCCGTGAAATTACATGGATTAGTTACGGCCGTGAGAACCCAGGTTACGGCCGTAAACGCTGTTCTGCCCAAATTGTGCGCTGATAATGTTACGGCTGTAATTATGGAAGTTACGGCCGTAAAAGCCCTTCTGCCTTGATTTCTGATCCTTTGTCATGAATTGAATCTCGACTCGAACCCAACACGAAACTTGTTCATTTTCCCATGTAGAATACTGTTGAATTACCCGTATCTTGATTTCTCATTTTTGACGCCTTTTCCGGATCACATCATCCCCTCTTCCTTTAAGATGATTCGTCCTGAATCATAAAGTTGTTCTTAGCTTGCTCACCTGGTTTAGCCTCGAACCTTCTTCGTACAAGCAATTTTTGATGTGACGTTCTCCAAACCTGCTTGACTTCTTGTTTTGGCTTGAATTATAGATTTTACCGTCAAGCCCACCTTGATTCGTACCATTCCCTCCTTCTTTAGGATGATTCGTCCCGAATCATGGTGTTGTTCTTGAAAAAATCAAACTGTACCTCCTGGATCAAACGAAAAATTGTCGACTTCCTGACATGCATTCAATAAATGATGCTCCTCCAATTTGTAGACAAGAATGTATTGAAATACGAGGGGAATTGACCAAGGTTGATGTAAATCAAACTTTCATGCACATTAAACCTGCAAGAAAGATTTAAAAAAAATGGAGAGGGAAATATTAGCGTCTCCATGCACAAGGTATGGATCCTTGTACTCATGATACAAAACCTCTACAACTTTTTTTTCCCACCACGAGGCCCTTCTCGTCGTCTCCAAAAGTCAATATACTTTCTTGCTCATTCTCTTCTTTTTTCTCAACCACTTCTTCTAATTTTTCACATTCAACCACCTCTTCAATATTTTTATTGACAATTTCAACATTCAAATGTTGAACTTCTACCCCAACTTCCAATTCATTCCTATCATTTTCAATAATGTTATTTTCAATCTCCTCTTCCACAAGTCTATTCTCTACTTCAAGACTCGGAGTTTGATCAACTACTTTAATTTCTTTTTTCGCACACTCAACCTCCACTTCTAAATTTCTGGGCTCAATCACCTCTCCTAATTTCTCATGCTTTTTATCTTCTAACTCGTTCCTCAAGTCTCCTCCTTCTTTTCAACATTCATATCCTGACACTCCAATTTTAAATCCCCTCCAATCTCACTTTCACCCTGTTCTAATTTAGCTTCAGCCTCCCTTTCACTCTCCCTCTTTTTTAACTTTGCTTCTTTTCTAGCCTTCCGTTCATACATCATCCTTTCCTCATAAATTTCTGTCCGACTCTTCAAAAGTGCCCTCGCATTAATCTCTTCATCCCAATCAACTCCAATCCCAATCCTAGGTTTATGGTTACGCCTATATTCCCTTTCACGTCGTTGAGCAAGTTCTGCACTATGCATATCTACTGAGTTCTTAACCTTCCCAAACTTCGCATCTAATCTTGCATCAAAATTCGCTTCCATTTTCGTAGCTAACTCCTCAAACCGTTTCACCATCATGAAAAGAAGAGAAGATTGATGGTAATCTTTCATATAGGATGAATTTTCGTGAAATTTGGACATTGTGGAATGGAATGGAATAATAGTTTGACACAAGGACTAATAATGAATTTTAATTTTTGACTTGGATGGCAGGGAATATCAAGAATTAAGGAAATTCAAGAAAGTGGTTCATGAATTTTGACTAGAAAGGAAAGAATATCAAGAATTTTAATTTGACTTGGAAGGAAATGAATTATCAAGAATTTAAGGAAATTCAAGAAAGTGGTTTTTGAATTTCGGAGTGACTTTTTTTTTTTTTTGAACTGTGATGAATTTTCGGAATTAATAAAAAAAATAAATAAATTATTATTATTATTTTCTTTTAATAAAATACGAATATTCGACATGAACGCAACAAAACAAACGGGACAGGACTTGGATAAGAATCGAATAAAATAAACAAGATTGAATTTTGATAGATTTTTGTATGGATCAAATAACAAAAAAGTTTTACTGACATGAATAACAAGATATGAATGATTTTCTGTAGACTCTATGATAAAAACACAAAATTAAATTGGATAGAATAGAAAGAAAAAAAACCTGAATCCAGAGTCCAGCTCTGATACCATATGATACGAACCCGGGAGGGGGTCCGCGTCGTAACTCGCGGAATAATGCTTGGAAAGTTCCGAATCCTGGTTGGAACGGATGATAACAATGCAACCCCGACCTCACGACGCAAGAACCATGGGTATATTAAACCTGAGACCCGTTACGATGCGGAGATAAGAACCACAAAGGGGGAACGCCACAAGGAATGTCCAGATCCTTGATAAGTTCAATTGTTTTGAACGCCACAAGATTTGAATCTTGATAAGTTCGTTGTTTAAAGGGAAAATCCTCACCTTTAGAGAGAGTAAAAACACTCAATAATTTTATTCCTCAAAAGTCTTCTTTTACATTCAATGGAAAAGCATATAAATAAGCAAAATAAAACTTAATCGCTAACTGACTCTGAATAGAATTATAATTAGGCTAAAATAGCAAAAATAACTAAAATAACCAAAATAACCAAAATTACTAAAAGAATTAAAACTAAAAATAACCAACTAAACCCTAGCCGCAAAACAAAGCCCAAAAACGCGTAACTTGAATTACGGCCGTAACAATCGTCTTTACGGCCGTAATAGCCTCTCGGATCAAAATGTAGTTTAGTTTGTTACGGCCGTAACATTTGTCCTTACGGCCGTGAGATACTTGCTGAATAACAAAATTACCAAACTTCAGTTACGGCCGTGAAATCATTCCTTACGGCCGTGAAATTACATGGATTAGTTACGGCCGTGAGAACCCAGGTTACGGCCGTAAACGCTGTTCTGCCTAAATTGTGCGATGATAATGTTACGGCCGTAATTATGGAAGTTAAAGCCATAAAATCCCTTCTGCCTTGATTTCTGATCCTTTGACGTGAATTGAATCTCGACTCGAACCCAACATGAAACTTGTTCATTTTCCCATGTAAAATATTGTTGAATTGCCCGTATCTTGATTTCTCATTTTTTACGCCTTTTCCGGATCACATCATCCCCTCTTCCTTTAAGATGATTCGTCCCGAATCATAATATTGTTCTTAGATTCTTTTCCAGATCACATTATCCCATCTTCCTTTAAGATGATTCATCCCGAATCATAAAGTTGTTCTTAGCTTGCTCACCCAGTTTAGCCTCGAACCTTCTTCATACAAGCAATGTTTGATCTGACGTTCTCCGAACCTGCTTGACTTCTTGTTTTGGCTTGAATTATAGATTTTCCCGTCAAGCCCACCCTGATTCGTACCATTCCCTCCTTCTTTAGGATGATTCGTCTTGAATCATGGTGTTGTTCTTGAAAAAATCAAACTGTACCTTCCGGATCAAACGGAAAATTGTCGACTCCCTGACATGCATTCAATAAATGATGCTCCTCCAATTTGTAGACAAGAAAGTATTGAAATACGAGGGGAATTGACCAAGGTTGATGTAAATCAAACCTCCATGCACAATAAACCTGCAAGATTTAAAAAAAATTGGGAGGGATATATTAGCTTCTCCATGCACAAGGTATGGATCCTTGTACTCATGATACAAAACCTCCACAATTTTTTTCCCACCACGAGGCCCTACTCGTCGTCTCCAAAAGTCAATATACTTTCTTGCTCATTCTCTTCTTTTTTCTCAACCACTTCTTCTAATTTTTCACATTCAACCACCTCTTCAATATTTTTATTGACAATTTCAATATTCAAATGTTGAACTTCTACCCCAACTTCCAATTCATTCATATCATTTTCAACAATGTTATTTTCAATCTCCTATTCCACAAGTCTATTCTATACTTCAAGACTCGGAGTTTGATCAACTACTTCAATTTCTTTTTTTGCACACTCAACCTTCACTTCTAAATTTCTGTACTCAATCACCTCTCCTAATTTCTCATGCTTTTTTATCATGCACCACCTCATAAATAATTTTATCGACATGATTAGGCACCTCCTCAACACTACACAAATTTTTATCTTCTAACTTGTTCCTCAAGTCTCCCTCATTCTTTTCAACATTCTTATCCTGATACTACAATTTTAAATCCCCTCCAATCTCACTTTCACCCTGTTGTAATTTAGGTTCAGCCTCCCTTTCACTCTCCCTCTTTTTTAACTTTGCTTATTTTCTAGCCTTCCGTTCATACATCATCATTTCCTCATAAATTTCTGTTCGACTCTTCAAAAGCGCCCTCGCATTAATCTCTTCATCCCAATCAACTCCAATCCCAATCCTAGGTTTATGGTTACGCCTATATTCCCTTTCATGCCGTTGAGCAAGTTCTGCACTATGCATATCTACTGAGTTCTTAACATTCCCAAACTTCGCATCTAATCTTGCATCAAATTTCGCTTCCATTTTCTCAGCTAACTCCTCAAACCGTTTCTCCATCATGACAAGAAGAGAAGATTGATGGTTATCTTTCATACATGATGAATTTTCATGAAATTTGGAAATTGTGGAATGGAATGGAATAATAGTTTGACACAAGGACTAATAATGAATTTTAATTTTTGTTTAGATGGCAGGGAATATCAAGAATTAAGGAAATTCAAGAAAGTGGTTCATGAATTTTGACTAGAAAGGAAAGAATATCAAGAATTTTAATTTGTCTTGGAAGGAAAGGAATTATCAAGAATTTAAGGAAATTCAAGAAAGTGGTTCTTGAATTTCGTAGTGACTTTTTTTTTTTCTTGAACTGTGACGAATTTTAGGAAATAATAAAAAAAAAATTATTATTATTTTCTTTTAATAAAATCCGAATATTCGACACGAACGCAACAAAACAAACGGGACAGGATTTGGATAAGAATCGAATAAAATAAACAAGATTGAATTTTGATGGATTTTTGTATGGATCAAATAAGGAAAAAGTTTTACTGACACGAATAACAAGATATGGATGATTTTGTGTAGACTCTATGATAAAAATACAAAATCAAACTGGATAGAATAGAAAAACAAAACCTGAATCCAGAGTCCAGCTCTGATACCATATGATGCGAACCCGAGAGGGGGTCCGCATCGTAGCTCGCGGAATAACGCTTGGAAAGTTCTGAATCCAGGTTGGAACGGACGATAACAATGCAACCCCGACCTCACGACGCAAGAACCATGGGTATATTAAACCTGAGACCCGTTACGATGCGGAGATAAGAACCACAAAGGGGAATGCCACAAGGAATGTTTAGATCCTTGATAAGTTCAATTGTTTTGAACGCCACAAGATTTGAATCTTGATAAGTTCGTTGTTTAAAGGGAAAATCCTCACCTTTAGAGAGAGTAAAAACACTCAATAATTTTATTCATCAAAAGTCTTCTTTTACATTCAATGGAAAAACATTTAAATAGGCAAAATAAAACTTAATCGCTAACTGACTCTGAATAGAATTCTAATTAGGCTAAAATAGACAAAATAACTAAAATAACCAAAAGAATGAAAACTAAAAATAACCAACTAAACCCTAGCCGCAAAACAAAGCCCAAAAACGCGTAACTTGAGTTACGGTCGTAACAATCGTGTTTACGGCCGTAATAGCCTCTCGGATCAAAATATAGTTTAGTTTGTTACGGCCGTAACATTTGTCCTTACGGCCGTGAGATACTTGCTGAATAACAAAATTACCAAACTTCAGTTACGGCCGTGAAATCATTCCTTACGGTCGTGAAATTACATGGATTAGTTACGGCCGTGAGAACCCAGGTTATGGCCGTAAACGCTGTTCTGCCCAAATTGTGCGTTGATAATGTTACGGCCGTAATTATGGAAGTTACGGCCGTAAAAGCCCTTCTGCCTTGATTTCTGATCCTTTGACGTGAATTGAATCTCGACTCGAACCCAACACGAAACTTGTTCATTTTCCCATGTAGAATATATTTGAATTGCCAGTATCTTGATTTCTCATTTTTGACGCCATTTCCGGATCACATCATCCCCTCTTCCTTTAAGATGATTCGTCGCGAATCATAACATTGTTCTTAGCTTCTTTTCCGGATCGCATCATCCCCTCTTCCTTTAAGATGATTTGTCCCGAATCATAAAGTTGCTCTTAACTTGCTCACCTGGTTTAGCCTCGAACCTTCTTCGTACAAGCAATGTTCGATCTGATATTCTCCGAAGCTGCTTGACTTCTTGTTTTGGCTTGAATTATAGATTTTCCAGTCAAGCCCACCCTGATTTGTACCATTCCCTCCTTCTTTAGGATGATTCGTCCTGAATCATGGTGTTGTTCTTGAAAAAATCAAACTGTACCTCCTGGATCAAAAGGAAAATTGTCGACTTCCTGACATGCATTCAATAAATGATGCTCCTCCAATTTTTAGACAAGAAGGTATTGAAATACGAGGGGAATTGACCAAGGTTGATGTAAATCAAACTTCCATGCACAATAAACCTGCAAGAAAGATTTAAAAAAAATGGGGAGGGAAATATTAGCTTCTCCACGCACAAGGTATGGATCCTTGTACTCATGATACAAAACCTCCACAACTTTTTTTCCCACCACGAGGCCCTTCTCGTCGTCTCCAAATGTCAATATACTTTCTTACTCATTCTCTTCTTTTTTCTCAACCACTTCTTCTAATTTTTCACATTCAACCACCTCTTCAATATTTTTATTGACAATTTCAACATTCAAATGTTGAACTTCTACCCCAACTTCCAATTCATTCCTATCATTTTCAACAATGTTATTTTCAATCTCCTCTTCCACAAGTCTATTCTCTACTTCAAGACTCGGAGTTTGATCAACTACTTCAATTTATTTTTTCGCACACTCAACCTCCACTTCTAAATTTCTGGGCTCAATCTCCTCTCCTAATTTCTCATGCTTTTGCTCATGGACCACCTCATAAATAATTTTATCGACATGATTAGGAACCTCCTCGACACTACACAAATTTTTATCTTCTAACTCGTTCCTCAAGTCTCCCTCATTCTTTTAAACATTCATATCCCGACACTCCATTTTTAAATCCCCTCCAATCTCACTTTCACCCTGTTCTAATTTAGCTTCAGCCTCCCTTTCACTCTCCCGCTTTTTTAACTTTGCTTCTTTTCTAGCCTTCCGTTCATACATCATCATTTCCTCATAAATTTCTGTTCGACTCTTCAAAAGCGCCCTTACATTAATCTCTTCATCTCAATCAACTCCAATCCCAATCCTAGGTTTATGGTTACGCCTATATTCCCTTTCACGCCGTTGAGCAAGTTCTGCACTATGCATATCTACTGAGTTCTTAACCTTCCCAAACTTCGCATCTAATCTTGCATCAAATTTCGCTTCCATTTTTGAAGCTAACTCCTCAAACCGTTTCTCCATCATGACAAGCAGAGAGGATTGATGGTTATCTTTCATACGTGATGGATTTTCGTGAAATTTGGACATTGTGGAATGGAATGGAATAATAGTTTGACACAAGGCCTAATAATGAATTTTAATTTATTGACTTGGATGGCAGGGAATATCAAGAATTAAGGAAATTCAAGAAAGTGGTTATTGGATTTTGACTAGAAAGGAAAGAATATCAAGAATCTTAATTTGACTTGGAAGGCAAGGGATTATCAAGAATTTAAGGAAATTCAAGAAAGTGGTTCTTGAATCTCGGAGTTACTTTTTTTTTTTTGAATTATGATGAATTTTCGAAATTAATAAAAATAAAAATAATTATTATTATCATTATTTTTTTTCATAAAATCCGAAAATTCGACACGAATGCAACAAAACAAATGGGACAGGATTTGGATAAGAATCGAATAAAATAAACAAGATTGAATTTTGATGGGTTTTTGTATGGATCAAATAACTAAAAAGTTTTACTGACACGAAGAACAAGATATGGATGATTTTGTGTAGACTCTATGATAAAAACACAAAATCAAACTGGATAGAATAGAAAAACAAAACCTGAATCCAGAGTCCAGCTCTGATACCATATGATGCAAACCAGGGAGGGGGTCCGCGTCGTAGCTCGCGGAATAACGCTTGGAAATTTTCGAATCCAGGTTGGAACGGACGATAACAATGCAACCCCGACCTCATGACGCAAGAACCATGGGTATATTAAACCTAAGACCCGTTACGATGCGGAGATAAGAACCACAAAGGGGGAACGCCACAAGGAATGTCCAGATCCTTGATAAGTTCAATTGTTTTGAACGCCACAAGATTTGAATCTTGATAAGTTCGTTGTTTAAAGGGAAAATCCTCACCTTTAGAGAGAGTAAAAACACTCAGTAATTTTATTCAACAAAAGTCTTCTTTTACATTCAATGAAAAAGCATATAAATAGGCAAAATAAAAACTAATCGCTAACTGACTCTGAATAGAATTCTAATTAGGCTAACCAAAATTACCAAAAGAATTAAAACTAAAAATAACCAACTAAACCCTAGCCGTAAAACAAAGCCGAAAAATGCGTAACTTGAATTACGGCCGTAACAATCGTCTTTACGGCCGTAATAGCCTCTCGGATCAAAATGTAGTTTAGTTTGTTACGGCCGTAACATTTGTCCTTACGGCCGTGAGATACTTGCTGAATAACAAAATTACCAAACTTCAGTTACGGCCGTGAAATCATTCCTTACGGCCGTGAAATTACATGGATTAATTACGGCCGTGAGAACCCAGGTTATGGCCGTAAACGCTGTTCTACCCAAATTGTGCGCTGATAATGTTACGGCCGTAATTATGGAAGTTACGGCCATAAAAGCCCTTCTGCCTTGATTTCTAATCCTTTGACGTGAATTGAATCTCGACTCGAACCCAACACAAAACTTGTTCATTTTCCCATGTAGAATATTGTTGAATTGCCCGTATCATGATTTCTCATTTTTGACGCCTTTTCCGAATCACATCAATTATAAAAATTATTAAAAATAATAATATCAATCAAATGATTTATAATGAGCTTTAAGTAAACATTACGTGGAATATAAAGATACATGTAAAAATTAGAAGTGGTATTACAATTCCTTACCCCCTAAAAGAAATTTCATCCTCGAAATTAGAATTTACTAAAAAGATGTGGTTACTTGATATACATTTCGTCATTGAGTTCTCAAGTACCCTCTTCGACTGCATGATTTCTCCAAAGGACCATAAGTCCATAACTAGTGTTTTCTTCTTCCTCATAAATTCTTTATCTACTTTCTGTAGAATTTTTACAGGTGACTCCTTGTAAGTCATATCCTCACGAAGATTCAATGACTCACAACTGAGACTATTAAATAAGTCCGAATATACTTCCATAATATAGAGACATAAAGCACTTTGTACCCCACACAGTGTTCTCGTTAAATTAGGTCACCCACCCACCCTTTCTAGCATCTCAAAGAAATCAACAAAAGTCGGACTCAACTCTCATTTCTTCCCAAATTTTATAAATCCTTTCATGGGAGCTACATTCAACAAGGCCATATCTCCTACAACGAACTCTAACGGCTTCTTTAATAATATCATTCCTCAACTCCTCATTTTTAGGGACTACAATTCTACTACCGTGTCAAAGGGTACCATCCGTAGTAATAATAAAATCAAAACATTCCATCAGTCACCTTGATACGAATTCTCAATTTGGGGTCTTCAAAACTGGAAAACTTTAATCTTCTCAAGAAGTGTCGATTCTAAATTCATGTTGGCAAGATAACATGAATTGCATTTAGAAACGATTTCCAACTCAAGCCCTTGGATATTAGGATTGTTCCAGACACTAAGTTAATGATGAATTAGTTCATCTGGGAACACATCTAGATATTCTTGAACAATTGAAATTTGTTCGAGAGGTATGTCTATCTTAGTCGCTTCCATTACAGTAGTTATTCAGGCCTTAAAACTCTTATTCGCCAACTGACGAGCATTCATCACCAATACTATCGAAAGAGAAAGGTTCAACTTAACCTAACAAAGCGAAAAGGGGTTTCATTTGGAGGTTTAAACACCACCTTATCATGACCGTCAATTGAAGCCTTATATTGTAATAATCATTCCATTCCTAGTATGACATCAAGATCGTGTATATCTGATGTTATGAGATCTGTCATTTACCCCTTCCCATTCACTATGATCGAGAAATCTCTCAACACAACTTGAGTTCAACAGTTGTTTGAATGGTGTTGAAAATCAAAACTTAGTCTCTAATGACAAACTTGGGGCTAGCAAATGAGTAGGTATTCCCGAAATTGAATATGATAGTAGCAAGTATGTCACACAAGTACACAGCACCAGATAGGATAGAATTCACATCTATATATGTATGCGTGTTCATAAATCATATTAATTGGAAAAAAATGTCTTGTAGTAAATTATAAATACCCGACACAACGGTTAACACATCTTTAGCTTTCCTCTTAGAAACAGAGGGTTTTTGGCAACATTGGGACCCGGATGGCCCTAAAAGATGTGAAGGAAGGCTTTCCCTACTTGGACCTTTAAGAAATAGAAGCATTTTATCTGGAGCCTCAAGATGTTGACGAGGATGATCGCTCTAATGGTTTTGCTGATGGTGCCTTTGCTTAAGATGCCAACTGTAACGCCCCGAATTCCGTGAACCCCGGGACGCCACTTCATCATCTCAAATTAACTTTGAAAATAATGATTTAGCGGAAAATAAAACAACAATTGAAATTTCATTTCACGTAATTTTATAAAGTTTGACCCAAAAGGTCAACAATTCGAATATTGAAATAATTTGAAAATAAACTTGGAACAAACATGAAATAAATAAGTTTCAACTTCAAATAAGACATTTCTAAAATCTCAATAATGGCCACCATCGTACGCCTCGCCGCCAACTCCGTCATCTGCAAAATTTGTTTTGGAAAACGTGAGTATTTCAAAGAAATACTCATTAGACTCGCGCATAATAATCATTTAACATTATAAATCGAAACACATAATCATGATATTCAAGTCTCAAGTGTCTAACGATCACCCGTATTCTCATGAACAAGTAAATAACATACAAGTTCAAGTCTCATGTATTTAAGCAAGTAAATTCTCGTAACATAGTCTCATGCTCAGAAAGCAAGTAATTCTCATGAACACAATCATACATGCTAAACTTATAATCCAAATAATTATTGATGCGCACTTTTGAAAAATGTAAATTTGTAAATAAGAGTCTACCTTAATTCCTCGAGTATTGAGCAAACGGGAAAATACTTCTAATTCTCTCGCGCCTCGTCTAGCCCTAAAATAAATAACTTCTATTAGAAACTTGAAATTAAAATTTTTTAAATAAAATTAAATTCGAGGGTTGAATTGAAAGAATTTAAAAGTGTAAAGCTCGGACTAAAAATGTAAAGTGTAAAGATTTGGGACTTTGTGCAAATTAATTGAAATTAGGGACGGAATTGACCAACCCAAAAAGTTTCTGGCCAAATTAGATTTCAGCAGAAACTTTGAGTAGAAATAGACTCAATTGAAAACTTGGGACTAAAGATAAATGTTTTAAAACTAAAGGACTGAAATGACTTAATTTAAAAATAGGGGCTGAAATAAGATAATTTAAAACAAAGGGATGAACCTTAAAACAAAACAGGGACTAACATCAATGCTTTTTAAAACTCGAGGGTCTAAGAGGCTAATTAAACAAAAAAAATCAAATTATATATATATATATATGAGAGAGAGAGACGAGAGTACGGTGGGGGAGGGGCGGAGCCCCTCTTCCAAGGTCAATCGTCGACGATGGTGCCGGCGATGACACCACAGACACAAGGCGACGGAGGGAAGCACATGGGTATATGAAAAAAAAAATTTGGGGCTGTGATTGGGCACGAAATCGAGGCTCCGAGGTTGTGGTCTTGGGAGTTTTGCAGGCGGAAATTCGGCCAGAACTGGATCAATGTTAGAGGTAAGGTTCTGGGTTTGGCTATGGCAGGGGTGATGATGGGTTTGAGCGGTGGCGTTGTGGTGGAATTGTGGCAGTGGCCAGTCGATTGGTTAAGGTTGGTGAACGGCGGTGACTGCTTTGGTTTCGACAGTGGCGTGTTATGGGTGGAGGTTCGACGGTGTAGTGTGACGGTGAAGGTGATGATACAGATTGGTTCGGATGGCAGCTTGGTTATGAAAATTGATAGAGATAGTGGCTGGTGGATTTACAGATGATTGAGGCTCGGTTTGTGTGTTGATTTTGAGGTTGGAATTCCGGTGATGGGGCTGTGGTGGTGTTTGGGAAGTCGGTGTTGATGGTGATACTCAGAAATGGAGATGAAATAGGTGGATATTTCGAGATGGGGCAGTAGCCGGAGGGAAGCGGCGATTGTGGGCTGCGAGTGTTGTTTACTGAGATTCAATGTTATGGATTGAAGTGGTGATTGGGGATCTGTGTAATTTGCTATTGCAGATTTTGGTTGTATTGGTTGTGTGGTTTGATGGATGGGAAAAGGGAATTACCTTGCTGAAGTTTCTGTGTTGTTGCCAGTGATGAGGGTGGTGGGAGGAGGGGAGTTAAAAGCAGGTTTTTGAATTAAACTTTTGGTAAGTTTGCAAAGAACTGAAAGTTGAGAGGGATTTGGGATTAATTCAAATTGAAAGGCTAATTGAGAGGGATTAAGGAGTGATGATGGGCAAGGAAAATTGTGTGAATTTGGGAGGCTTTGAAGAGTGATCATGGGAACGGGATGAATGTGCTGAATATGCAAAAATGGAAGTTGGGGAAGAACTTTAGGAAAATTGGATGAAATCTTGCAGTGCTTTAGGAATTGTGGCTGATTTGCTAGCTGTTTAGGGATAATTTAGAGGCTGGAGTTATGCAATGTGTAAAAAAAAAAGGGAGGGGAGAATGTCTGGGGTTGATTGTGATTAATGTATGATATATAAAATGGTAATTTGGGTTTATTGTAGAATAGCTGGATCGAGGGAAGAGATTGAGGGAAATGGGAAATTGCTAGTGAATTGGTTTTTCAAGATTGAGCCAAGATAATTGTGATTGGTTTTGATAGAAACCTGAAATGAAAAAGAATAATACTAATTTTAGGAGTTCGGATTTAAAACATTTTGGACTTAAATAATTTGAATCCAATATTTGAAAATCGGAAAATAATAATGGACCTTGGACATCATTTAATAAAATTTGGAAATTGGAATATGATAAAATTTAAAATAAATTTAATTTCACTTCACTGGTTTAGACGATCACGTTTTAAAAATAAATGGACAAAGTCGTAGCAACACATAAAAAAAATAATGTTTATTTAAATAAGACATGAAAAATTCTCGGTAGCTACACCAACCCTTCCAATGCCTCTGCTCAAGATGCCTCTGCTGATGGTTCTTCCGATGATGTTGACCTATGGTTAACTTGACCTTATTGTTTTGATCATAACAAACAAGAATATATTGTGTTGCTAACAAGTGTGCTTCAAGTGTGTCATGTAATGATAAATATTCTAATCATTCAATGTTCAAATCTTCTATCAAAGATATAAACCAAAACTATGTGATCAAGCACATGAGACGCAAAGAAGATCAAGAAAGAATCGAAGATATTCAAGATCAAATTTCAAGTCAGAAAAGCATGAAGACCAAGCAATGAAGCCTACAAAGAATTGAGCATTTACAAATTGCTTTTCAATCTTATGTAAGGTTAATGCATCAATAGTTGTCAATGCACTTCATAAAGCTCAAGTAGCATTTTTAAAGCTATTAAAATATCTTTTTCAAAATCAACTTTGATCAGAAAACCTTGAAAAATCAAAATCTCGAAATCCTGATTTTTTAAGTCAACCTCAAATATATGAGGTCGACTGTATTCAGGTCGACTGCACTGCCTATTTTTGAACTCCAACGGCTATTTTCTCGCAACGGCTATATTGAGGTCGACCGCATGGCTGAATAGGTCGACTGCAAAAGACAGTATGTGCAAAATTTGCTCAATAAATAGTCTTCTCTCTTGCATTCATTTTCAACAACTAAGAGGAGATTTTAGAGAAGTTTTCTTGTGAAAAATTCATTGTTCTTACTTGATTTATATTTATCTATCTTTATTAGAATACTTTGATTGATCCAACTTTGTTTTATCAAAATTCATCAAAGTTTTTGAAAGAAAATTTTTGTGAAGATTCTTGGTTTTACATTGTATAAACTTCCTCAATATCTTCACATTATATATTGGAATTGAACTGTAAGTCTCTCTTTGTTCTAAACTTGTTTTAATCTTTTAAAAGAGAGAAATTCCAATTAAGGAACTTTGATTATTTGTGCTACATTTTTCATTATCATTTGTTTCATCAAAGTTTCATTGCCTAAACACTTTGAGCTTAACTTATTGTTAATTATTCAAGTGTGGTATCTCTTGGTACTTAATTTGATTCAATATTTTAATAAGAGATTATTTGAAAAACTTTGTTTGATTACATTGAACTTTTCATTATCATTTGTATCAAAGTTTTTCTCTAACACTCGAGCTTAATTCATTGCTATCTATTGAAGTGTTAGCCTAACTCTCTCAGTACTTAATTTGAGTATATCATTTGTCAAGAGAGTTATTTCAATTGTAAATTCAATTCATTATATCTTATGGTTTCGAGAGCCTTGTGAAAACTCGATTGTTGGTTAAGGGTAGGTGCTCCTTGTTGTAAGTCACCTAAGGATAAGTGCTCCTTGTTGTAAGTCACTTAAGGATTTGGTACTCCTTGTTTAAGTTACCAATATAGTGGATTTAGCCTTGCTCGTAACGGAGAGCTCGGTAACGGGGGACGTAGATCACGTTGGTTGATTGAACCTACTTAAATCGCGTTTGCATTCTCTTATCCCTTTTACTTACTTATATTGCACTTACTCTATTCTATCAATTTATATTGTGCAACACTATATCTAAGTGCTATACTTAATTTATCAATTAAGTTTACACATTTATAGCACACTACATTGATAGTTAAGTTACTTGCAACACTAAGTTCTCATACTTATACCCATTGATTTTTAAGTTTGATATTATTTATCGAAAAAGTTTTATAAATCAATTCACCCCCCTCTTGGTTAGTTTACTCTTGGGCTAACACATGAAACCCCTGCCCCTTAGTATTTATTTTTGTAATGCCTCAACTTATCCTGTGTAATGACTATTTTCTATTTTAAATGACATTCTTGTCTTTTTTCGTAATCTTAAGTTTTCAACCTAACTTAAATACACTTTGCAGTGTGTGTGCTAAATGGTTCAGAAAAAGATAGGCCCGTAAGATACTAAATAAGGTAGGCCATAAGATATAAGATGCTCATGTTTATGTTTCTTCATGTGATAGTCCCTCAGATCTAAACTTAGATATTTACGTCCATGGTTTAGATTTGTTTGAATGGGAGTTGTCTTTTTCTTGCTAGGTAGTCCCTAGTTTATATCCGGGGTGCTCAAACTTAGGACCTTGCTTTGGACTTGATAACGCTTTTCAAGGTTAATTCGAATGTTCATATGGGAGTGTATGCAGCAGCGTTCTTGGTTAAGTGACGTGGTCCTTGCTTTTAAATAAGGTTTCATAAAGTTACAAAGTGCCTTTCAATTTTTTATGAAATGTGGTGTCCGTTGTAGGGAATCCCATCTTTGCTTTATTTAATTTGACCAGAACTTAGTAAATAATGGCTCTTAGGAAGCCCTGCTTTCTTCAATGCTTATAGCAACTTAACAAATATCGCTTTTGACAAACGCTTATATGATACATTCCTCAATAAAAGCATGATATGGAACATTTATACTTTTAAATGATGAAGGATTGTAAGTTTTGTTTTTTGAAATTGATTAATGCATCTTAAAGGACACTTAGGGATGGTCATGGTTTTGTGGGTGGACTTTTATTCCGAGGCATTTTTGCCTTTAAACGACAGGGTCCCTTGTTTGAACGAGCAAAAATAAATTTTAAACCATTTGTCATTGTGAGATTAGGTCGCATTTCTCAACATAACTTACAACTTTATCCAACGTGAAACATACATGGGAAAGTCATTTCTAGCATAATTTTTAGAAAATAAGGAGCATGTACCACATGTGAATGGTGACTTGCCTTACTGATAATAATGGCGAAGATGATATGGAACATTTATACTTTTAAATGATGAAGGATTGAAAGTTATTTTTTGAAATTGAGTAATGCATCTTAAAGGACACTTAGGGATGCTCATGATTTTATGGCGTTGACTTTTTGTAGCGCCCCGAGTTCCGTATACCCGATTCACTACGTCATTTTCTGTCTAAATTTTTCGAATAATATTTTTTGCGGAAGAAATAATTGAAATTCATTTTTGGCAACATTAAATAAACTGTAATGGCCGCTAAAATTGAAAACATTTATGAAACCATTTGAAATAGTAAATCGAACCATTAATATTGTAAAGAAATTGCCAATATCATAATTTCTCAAATAAATGAACTTCTCTAAATTATTCGATTGTTTGGAAAATACGGAAATCATTAACGTCAAACTTTCAACCGTTCAACGATTATTGCCACCATCATTCATCGCTCGCCACCGTCTCCGAAATCTGCAAAACTGTTAAAAAGTAGGGTGAGTATTTCATGGGGGAAATACTCAGTAGACTCATCGCATATTAATTTAATTTATAAGATGATTAAACACATAAATCCCGGCTCTTTATAAAACGGGCATTGATAGAGCTTCTTTATAAAACTGTTCTTGATAAAACTCATATTGTGCATTACAGCACGGGACATATTTTGCAAATCATAGGCTCTTTGAAAACAGCTCTTTGAAAACAGCTCCTTGAAAACCATATACTTATAAAAACATTTTAATTATGCCAAGCATAATTTCTTTTGAAATCATAACATAAGATAGGATTGAAATCCTCATAAACATAGGGAGACACAAGAACTTTACCGAACTTAGGTGGCAAGAATTCTTATGCAGTAAAATCATAATAACAGTAAGTTTTCATCATAACATAGGATAAAATCGAAATCCTCATAAACATAAGAATTTTACCGAACTTAGGTGGTAAGAATTCTTATGTAGTAAGTATCATAATAACAGTAAGTATACCAAAACATAATTCATGAAATTCATAGGGATCATTTCCATCATAACATAAGATAGGATCGAAATCCTCATAAACATACGCGACAGGAATTTTACCGAACTTAGGTGGTAAATCCTCATAAACATATGGAAAGACAGGAATTTTACCGAACTTAGGTGGTAAATCCTCATAAACTTATGGAGACACAGAATTCTACCGAACTTAGGTGGTAAGAATTCTTATGTGCATAGCAATGATCCAAAACATATAAAACATTATCGTAAAAACATAGGGTATACTTACTTTTCATAAAAACATAAGGTATATTTACCTTTCATAAAAACATACTTGTTTTTCTTAAAAATTGACTTTCACAAGTCACATGACATTTATATGAAATCATAATTTAAATCAATTAATAAGTGCGAGTCTACCTCAAATCCGACGAGTGCAAAGTTGAGCGGGAATGACTTCAATTTCTTTAAATTCTCCGTACGCTTCGTCTTAGCCAATAAGTCACTTTAGTCTATCGAATATATAGTTCAAAATGATAAATTATAACATGATTATCATTATTATAACAAAATATC